>JAMXBB010000009.1:8551660-9751660 GCA_024138015.1 Lumnitzera littorea | reverse complement strand
ATATGTACATTTTTGTAGCATGCAAAGTGTGAACTTCTCTTCCTTTCATTATTGTAGGAGGTTTCTCTATCACTTTCACATGTTCTTAACAACTGATTTTGGGAGAGAGGATTAAGAGTTAAGTGAAGGGGCCCCTATACTTGGGACTACGGAGTTAGATCTACCCAGTAAGCTGGTTCGGCCCTGAACTAGCGCAAAGAAGGTTAAGGGAGAGAGACGGTTCCAGGCTAGTTTAACTCTGGAATTGTTTTTTCTAATATTTAATTTTTTTTACTAATTTATTTTTTTAAATACATTAACAAATTTTAATAACGTAACCTTCTTTATCTTTTTTTTTTAATTGTACTAATTCATTAATAATTTCTACTTTTTTATTAATTTTCGACTTAATGTGATTCCGACTTTTCTTATTTTTTTCCTCATGTTCAAGTTTTTTACATTGAAAAAGTTTTATAAAAAGGATTTACATTAACTTTAATTGAATTTTCAATCTATTATTAATACATAATTAATTTATGATTAATCATTTATCATTAGTTTAATAATATTATTTTTAAAAAATTATTATTCACTATTGTAAAGAAAATAGTTTTAATATGTTATGACCAAATAGATATTGTCCAATTATTTTTTTCAACTTAATAATTTTCCTTCTTTTTATATCTTTCTTTCTTTTTTTTTTTTTTTTTTTTGGAGGGGGAAGGGAGGGAGGGAGGTGAATTGATCAGGCTTACCCACCAATTCAATGGCAGGCCAACTTGGCGATTCATGCATTACCTGTTTGGGTGGTCTTGGCATTAGGCATATAATACCTAGCCACTTTGATATGTTATACCAACCCTTTTTTTTTTCCTCTTCCTAATCAATCCAAAGTCTTCAGCCACTCTAAAACCTAATTCATGTAAGCCAAGTCAACAAAGTCAAACAAAATTTTTTTTCTCATGTTTCATTGAAATGTCTTTTTTCTTGTTGGTGCCTCTCCACCTTTTAATTACAAACTAAAAATCAATATTTAATAACACGTTTAATTTAAAAAATGAAATAAAATAGAAACATAATGATAATTCTTAACATATAAAAATTGACTAGTAATAGCTATTTATTACAATTCTTTGAAATCTTACAGGGAAATATATTTGGAAAAAAAAAACAAAAAATAGTTATTCCTTCAATCTAGTGAAAGAATTGTAATTCTTCTGTTCACAATAATTTTAGTTTTGCAAAAGAACTATTCCATCAATTGAATACACAAATAGGTCTACAGGAGAGAAATAATTATTTTATTCTATCCTACCATAATACTCCTACAATTAATATATTCTTGTTGGATAAGCTTAACTAAGCTCATTACCATAATTCTAAAGGGAAAAATTGGGATAATTGCACTTTCTCTAGTAGATAGATCCTCAAATTTGGAAAAAAAAAAAAAATAGATAGATAGATTAAACCTAAACTAGCTTTTTGAGACTAATTTTATTGAGTATCAATATAAACCAAGTTTAAACTTAAAATTTTAAGCTCAATTGAGATAATTTCAAGTTTTTAGCTGAAACATACCGTGTCGACCCTTTTTCTTTCTTTCCTTGGGCCAAAATCATTATGTTGTTTTCACTTTGACTTGTTTACAAGCGATCATAAATGCCTGTGGATAAAACATTAAAAAGGATGGCAAACATTTTGTAATGGATTGGGGCTGTGTGCTTATCTTTAAAAACTATTTGAAGATGAAGTCAAACTTTAAAAATTTATATGGACCTTGAGCGAGTAGTTTTCAGAATGTATTTGAAAATTACCAAAAGATATTTGATATCAAATAGGCTGATGTTTTGGGATGGATTTCTCCCAGCTGACCAGCTAAAGGGACAGGGCATTGTGGTGTTCATGTTTAACATAATGTCTAGTCAAAATGCACTTGCGCCGAGATAACATGTTAGCCATGTCGTATGTATTGTGGTGGTTATGACCAGAAAGATATACCAAATTAACTGCCCACTTTTTCTGTTTTTATTTCACTTAAACCCTGGTTATATATATCCAGATTGTGTCTTAGATTAGATCAATTCAATTTCGTTAAGAGTTGGATCTCTCTTGGTTTAGAAGACATCAAGAGAATTGGTGAGAATATCTTCTTTCCTTTTTTTTTTTTTTTTTTTTTGTCATTTATTTAGCCACTTATATCATCATTTTCCTAGTTTCTATTTCTTTAAATCTTTTTGACTTTTGTTATTGCATGCATGGTTTTAGATTAGTAGTAGTACAAAATAGGGAAAACAGGAAATGTATATCCAATTACAATATTTTTATTTTATATATATATAAATATGATATCGTTAGAAAATGCATTCATCAACTCAATCATTAGTATTAATAATACTTAACTTGAGTCCTAATTTTTTTTTTTTCGTTCTTTTAAGTACAGACCGGTTCAGTCAATGCAGTGAAACAAATAACTGTGAGACACTTGTTGACAAAAATTTAGAAATATATATATTTAAGTCAAAACCTCATAATCAATTACATATTATATAGTAAATCATATATATGACCCCAATTAAATTTTGATCCTATATCAGTAGAATTATTATTATTATTTTTAAACTATATCATAACTTTTGGAAAAAAGATTCAAACTCTAATCCATTTTAATAATAAAACACCATTTCTTACAACTGAATTATCATTTTAAAAAATACCTGAAAATGGGCTAATAGAATAGGCTGGAATTGTTACGTTTCAGCAATAATAGGGGCTCCTTTTTTGTGCAAGATGAGGTTTAATTAAAGCAGTTGAAGAAAATACACCTACACAAAAATAAAATACTAGCCGCATAAAAATATGTTTCGGTTTTGACCAGACATATAACAAACTAGTTTCTACCTTTTCTCTGTTGTAACTTCTTACTCCACTAATCCTACTCATTATTAAATGCTACAAGAAGTAAAATTGAACTTAAAAATCAAAACTATTATAATTTAATGACAACATAAATATCGATCTTTTAATATTTAAAAAATATTATGAGATATAAGGTGAAAGCATTTTGGAAAAAGAGAAAATAATCACACTTCAAAGTTTAGAAAAT
Source organism: Lumnitzera littorea (assembly GCA_024138015.1). Lineage (NCBI taxonomy): Eukaryota > Viridiplantae > Streptophyta > Magnoliopsida > Myrtales > Combretaceae > Lumnitzera > Lumnitzera littorea. The sequence goes on along the minus strand of JAMXBB010000009.1, from coordinate 9,748,578 downwards.
ATAAGGTTGTGTTCCCTCACTTTTCTATAAAATATTGCTGTCACTATCAAATATGAATCCTATCTATATTTATTTTATCTTATATTATTTGGCCTAGCCTTTCTATATTTATTTAATCATATTGATTTACATAATTATTCATTTTCTGCTACAGCCCACAGACACAAGTCGAAGACGAGGACTCGAAGACTTCCACAGGACACTCATTAAAGCATCGCTTTTATTCTCTCACTTCCTCCATCTCTCTATCTCTCTGAAAAACATGGCAGACCCCGAAAAAGCCTTCTATCCACCTCCCAAAACCGCCACCAACGGCAACTCCACCACCGGAGCGCCTACCTTCCCCGCCACAAAATCTCAACTCTATGGCGCTTCCCGCCCAACTTACCGCCCCCAACCCAGACCCCAACGCCGCCGGAGCTGCTGCTGCACTTGCTGCCTCTGGACAACTCTCCTCCTGATCCTCCTCATCTTCCTCCTCGCCGCTGCCTCCGCTATCTTCTACCTCCTCTACCGCCCTCACCGTCCTTCCTTCTCCGTCACCTCTCTTAAGCTGTCTTACCTCAACCTCACTTCCTCCGGCACCGTGTATTCCAAGTTAAACCTCACCGTAACCGCCAAAAATCCGAACAAAAAGCTTGAATTCCTCTATTCTCCGGTTAGGATAACGATCTCCGACGCGAATTCTGGTGTCAGCATCGGCGACGGTGAGATTCCGGCGTTTGTACACGGGAAGAGGAACACGTCAGTTTTGAGGTCGGTGATTGGAAGTAATGGAGAGAAGCTGGAGGATACTGAATCGGAGACTGAGTTTAGGAAGAGTTTGAAGAGCAAGACCGGAGTTGCGTTGAAAGTGAGGTTGGATACGAAGGTTAGAGTTAAGGTTGGAGGAGCGAAGATGCCGAGGACCGGAGTTAGAGTGAAATGTGATGGAATTAGGGTTTCGCTTCCGACCGGGAAGTCTCCCGCGACGGCGTCGACGGCGAATGCGAAGTGTAGGGTGGATACAAGGATTAAGATTTGGAAGTGGACAGTTTAGTGAAGGGCAAAAATGTAGAAAGTAAAAGGGAAATTAAAAAAAAGAAGAATAATTTTAAATTCAATTTAGTCATTTAGTAAAGGCCACATATCGACATTTTATTTTATTTTACTTTTTTGTTTTTGTAATTTATTTTTATATTCATTTTGTGAGATATTTTTTCAATTTTTGTATTTTTTTTAATTTCAATTTGTGGGGGTGAAATGATTGTAATTTGTAAACGTGAAAACAAAGAAGCTTGTTTGGTGATTATTTTTTTATATGTCTATAAACATCTATATATATATATATTATAATATATATCGGCATGGATTGGTGGTTAGTGAGTATTTTATTTTATCTTGTCTTTTTGGTATATAGTTGTAATTTGTTTTCAAAATCAAAATCAAACAGCTGTATGATGAATGATGATTAATGATTGATGACTTCTTCTCATAGTTTTATTATTATTATTATTTTTAAATTGATGGAACATATCTTGAAAGCTATCCACATTACATAAATATTTTATATATCTTGAAAAATGTTCATAGTGTTAATATTGTCCTATGACACTTTATTTAAGTCATTATTACCATTTAATCATAAATTCTTCTTTCTTCCGTACTTAGTTTGAGACATCTACGCTGTTGAATGGATTTTCAATAATGCAATTGGATTTATAAGTATAAATAATGATCTAAAAATATTGGAAATTAATTAAAGTGTTAAATTTTTTGTAGTTTAGAATTTTCCAAAATTGCTTGGATCGATTATGGCACGATTTGGATAAATTCTTTTTAAGACAAAATTTTTGTCTCACTTGTGCAATAATCCAAATTTTTATCTTACCTCAATAAGTAATTCGTGAAGCGACTCAAACTACCCATAAATTTCATAAAAGAATCTATGTATTTGTTTTTATGTAAAAATTACAACTTTTGCTTTAGCGGAGGAATCCTTTACTAATTGGAGTTACGATCTTTTAAGATGTGTAGCCTATATTAGTTTATTCCTAATTTGAGTTTAATCTAGTGATAAAAAAATATTGGCATCTTAATAATTAGAATCTTTGGAAGAGTTATTGCTCAATAATAAAAAGCTATAGTGGTGTATATTCTTGTTATTTTTTTTGTGTATTTTTAGCATAAATGTTTTCCAAATATTCTAACACTCATTGTTCTCTCTCAAACTAACAACTTTAGAAAAGGAAAAAAAAAAAAAAAACAATTACACATGTTTATCATGAGCAAACTCCACATAAAATGTGAAATACTCATATTCTTATAATACTTAGTTATATCTTAGAAGAGATACATCTATTTTAAGCAAAATCCATATAAAATGTGTAAACCTCTTTAATAATAATAATGATTATGCATTTCCATTTATCTAGATTCAACCTATAATAACAGTTGCATTATGTTCACTTAAGGGAACTAAATTATCATTTACCCCTTATTCCTTATGCAACCTCTTATATCATGATCACTTAGATTTTTGGCCTTATAATTGCAATTTCCATAATTGTTGTTCTTAAAAGCTGCTGTATTCTTATTCCTCACTGTAGAGGACTGAAAATTGTTGGAATAAGCTCATTATTTATTTAGGCTTAACTCCTTTAGCCTTGTCACCTAGCTCAAGAAGTCTGGTTTGTATATTGGAATGATTTAGGGAGATTTGGTTTGGTAAGCTCGGAATAGGGATTGTTGGACTGATCTGTCCGCCTCCAACCTTTCTTAAGTACGGTCATGCACTTATAAGGAAAGCTATTGATTTTGGACCCATTAGCTAACTCATTTCAGATAACCATGAATTAAGTAAGTTCCATCTCATCCGTTAATCACCTAGATGATTTAACTGATACCATCACGCCCAAGAACCTATAAATACCCAATATTTCGTCATCATTTAGAACTCTTAGAGAGATCGGAGAAATGGTATTCTACTATAAAAAACTCTGTTCTCTAAGATCTAATAGTATTAAGGCAAAGAATTGATCTCATTTGCTTAAGCTACAAGGTGAACGCCTAAGGTCCCTTAAGACTGCCTTGTTTGTCACTTGTGCATTTAAAACACTCAGATTACCTGTTTCTCTTCCCTACCTTATTCTCACTTAATTATTCCTTTAGGTAACAGTCTCACTTTACTTCTTTAAAGCCATGTATAGTGTGTTACTCCGATCAGACCTTTACATCTACATTTTGGCGACTCTACTAAGGAAAGAGTGATTGCAAAGACATAACACCTCTTAGGAAGAGAACAACTAGTATGTCTGATATCACTTCTCAAGAGCCCAACACTAATGTTGAGCTTATTGAGTAGAATCCACCCCTATCGCTTACAAATACTAACTAGGACCATTCAATGTCTGAGGCTCTTCTAGATCCCATGCAGATAATACGGACAATGCAGGAGGCTACAAGGGCTTTAAATCAATTCATAACTATGTTCCAACCCATCCTTACTAAGATAGCTGCCATTGCTACTGCGTAATAAGGTATGGCTTTGCCAAATCCTATGATTACTACACAACCAGGCGTTACTACCTCAGCTCAACCAATTAATCCTCTGGTTATTAAGGAGGATCTCCATCAAGAAGAAGGTAATGAAACCTCCCCATACACCCCCACTCCCCTCTCTCCCTCCCGTCAGAACCTGTATAACAACTAACTCTTGCATTAGAGAATGTAAGAGTCCATTTAGGTGGCTCTTCATTTTCACGGGTACCTGCTCCTTCATCCAATCTTACTATCCTAATCTTAGGAGAATCTATTTCTCATCCTAATCTTGCCCTTACTCCGTTACCTACGTCTACAGCTTCTGTTCCAAAGACTTCCTTTATAATATAGGAAGACTTAGACGTTTATATGAGAGAAATACCAGCTAAGTCGTCTATGGGAGTACCAAAATTGAAACTCCCATATCATAAACGCATCGTAGTAAAGCTATATCCAAAAGATTGTAAGTCCTAAGTTCATGCAGTTTATTAGCAAGAAGGGAAGTGTAAAGGAACACCTACTGAAATTTATCGAAACCCTAGAGCCTTATAGGCTTGATAATGACTTGAAACTCAGAGAATTCTCTAAATCATTGATAGAGAAGGCAAACACCTGGTATATTAATCTCCCCTCGGGATCAATTGATTCATGGGGGACTATGTGCAAGCTCTTCTTAGAGAAAATTTTCTCTACTTAGGAGCGAGTCATGATTATAGATATGAGAAGAATATGACAAAACCAAGAGGAAGATCTAATGGATTATATAGAGTGCTTTAGGGAACGCACTCTAGACATTCAAGATGTTTGTGATAAAAGAGAACTAGTAAAGATCTGTATCCAAGAGATGTTTTCTCAATATGTTGTATACCTGGAGAACCTTTCCCTATATTCTTTTGCTACACTCATTAAAAATGCACGAAGGACAAACAACTCCGTTATGAGGCATTAGAAGGAAAGTAGTAAGCTTAACAAACGAGTAGCATTCGTGTCCTTGACTGAGAGTGAAGACTTTAATGCCATTAAGAGACCTAAGAAAAATACAGAAACTCTTTTGTTTCTATGCTCGATGAGCAAGGTAGATGCCATCTTCGATCGTTGGCTGCAGGATGAAGTTATCAAGTTACCAAGAGTTGAGTGCTAACCTACAGAGAACGAAAGAAGAAATCCCAAATATTGTCGGTTTCATAAAACGGTAAATCATCCTACTAAGGATTGCCGAAGCTTAAGAAAGATATTTCATGAAAGAATTCAAAATGGGAAGCTTGTCATCGACGATAATGACATTCACAAGAACCCGCTTATAAGCTACGATACCTATGTGATAGCACATAAGTGCTTTGAAAGTAATTATTAATTCGTTAGGTATTGAAAAAAAAAAAAGGTTCAAGCTATGGCATTGCCTTTGTAAATAAAGAACAAATTTCACTACTTAAGAATAAAACTTTTATTATCTTACTCATCTTTGAGTATTATATCTTACTCTCTTAAGCTTAGGCAACATCCTGGCATCTTGGCTCCTATGCCTCAAGCCTAGGCGATGCCTTGGCATCTCGGCTCCCATGCCTCAAGCCCAAATGATACCTTGCCATCTCAGCTCTTAAGCCTCAAGCCTAGGCAGCGCCCTAGAATCCTGGTCTATATGCTTAAAGCTTAGGTAATGCCTTGGCATCTTGACTCCTACGTCTTAAGTTTGAGCAATGCCCTGGCATCTCGGCTTCCATGCCAGCCTAGGTAATGCCTTGGCATCTCGGTTCCTATGCCTTAAGCCCAAGTGATACCTTGGCATCTTAGCTCCCATGCCTAAAGCTTAGGCAATGCCTTGGCATCTTGGCTCTCATGCTTCAAGCCCAAGCAATGCCCTAGCATCTCAACTCTTACGCCTAAAGCCTAGGCGACGCCTTGGCATCTCGGCTTCCATGCCTTAAGCCCAAGTAATGCCTTGGCATCTTAGCTCCCATACCTCAAGCCTAGGCAATGTCTTGGCATCTTAGCTTCTACGCTTTAAGCTGAGGCAACACTCTGGCATCTTCGCCTTGGCATCTTCGCTCCTACGCCTTAAGCTCAAGCGATGCCATGGCATCTTAGCTCCCATGCCTAAAGCCCAGGCGATGCCTTGGCATCTTGGCTCCTACGCCTTAAGTTCAAGCGATGCCCTGGCATCTTAGCTCCCATGCCTAAAGCCCAGGCGATGCCCTACTGTCTCAGCTCTCATGCCTAAAGCCTAGCCAACGCCGTGGCATCTCGGCTCCTACGCCTTAAGCCCAAGTAGTGCCCTAGCATCTCGACTCTTATACCTAAAGCCTAAGTGACGCCTTGGCATCTCGGCTTCCATGCCTTAAGCCCAAGCATCTTGGCTCCCATGCCTTAAGCTTAGGTAACGACTTAGCATCTCAACTTCCACGCTTCAAGCTAAGGCGACACCCTAACATCTTCACTTCTATGCTTTAAGCCCAAGCAATGCCCTGGCATCTTGTCTTGCATGTCTTATGCCCAAGTGACGCGTTAGCATCTTAGCTCTTGTGGTTGAAGCCTAAGAAATGCCTGGCATCTTGACTCCCATGCCTTACATTCAGGTGACGCCCTAGCATCTTGGCTTCTATGCCTTCAGCCCAAGGTAATGCTTTGGCATTTGGCACTTATGTAGGAACTGTTCAAGTAGTGATGTATTGGTAGATCCTAGCCTACTATGCTTTCATCTTACTTACGTAGGAACCACAATTGAGTGAAACTAGTGATGGTAGTAAGGATCTAAGTCTTCTTCAAGAAAAACCATATGCTATAGCTTTATGGTGATACGATTCACTTATTCACCCATCCAAGTTGTACCTTCATAAGGAAGGAAAATAAGGGATGAGAGAAAGGCAACTCTTTCCTCTTGATTCTAAAATCAGAACACTGAAATCATAATATCGATCTTATAGTCTTACCAAGACTTAATGAAGAATAAGCTTACTGTACGTAATGCCTATTGGGGCTTGTTATGTACAAGTTTTATTTTTGCTTAAGGCTTGTTAGGACCTACTTCATTCAAAGCCTACCGAGCAAGATGCTCACTACGCTTGAAGTTTGCTAGCGCCTGCTGCGCTTAAGGCTTTCTTGCTTAGGACTCCTCCATGTAAAAGCTAATGTTCTTAAGGCATGCTCACTTGAAGCCTGCTGAGGCTTACTATGCTTGAAGCTTGCTTGTAGAAAGTATCTCCTTACAGGAGGAACTAGTTAGCTTATGGTAATTCCTGAAATAGAATTTTAAGGTTGACTGGGAGTAATTAATTATGATACTGTTCATACCTACAAAGATGGAAAAAGAACCTATGAGCAAAAGACACAACTACAACACTTGAATTAAAAAAAAAAAAAAAAAAGAGAGAGCATATGAAGGTACTTACTCTTTCCTACGACTTGGGCCTGTAACTTGAGGCCTATCCTTCCTTCACTCCTTAAGGAAGTATATAAGCTAAGAAGCAAAACAGGGTTTCTTCTTCTTAGTGCAGGTAGCTTGCAAATCACCCATTAAAGATGCCTGAAAGTTGTGCTCTTTGTGAAAGGTTGTCATGATAGTAAGGTCGACCCGTCCAAAGTTGCAAAGATTCAATAATACAGCTACATCTTCTAATGTTGGAGTTATCTCCCCCCATGAAGTGATAAATGTGTAGGTCTGAATACTCTAATACGAGATGATTGCCCACCATACTTCTATTCCACTTATTTATAAGAACCGCAACCAAGTAAAAGTGGCAATAGTACGAAAGACTTTAGCCTTCTTCAGTAAAGTCATGTATTCCGACTTCTTTACACTATCCAATCATCTCATCCAGAAGGTGGCTCCTTCAGGAATGAGAATTGAGTATTGGAGAGAGGTAGCTCTCTCCTCTCCTCTCTACTCTAAAGTGCAACACTGAATTTCTCCTAATGGTATCTCTAAAATCAGCATGAGGCTTGTACTTGATAAACTGGAGACCACCATCAGTACGAGGTGTTGTGTGAGCTTCTCGACTCTTAGGTTTATTCTTGAACATGTATCAATCATGATGCATGCCTATCATCTATCGCCATCAATCATGATACCATTGATGATCAAGAGTTGTTGTTAATCACATCTTAGTGTTAGCTATGGTTCGTCGCTTGGATGGATTACGAAGAAAATTATGGAAGCTTAACAATCGTCTCTATGTTGATGAATAAAGCTTTTACCTTGAATGGATAACCTGCCTATAACAATTATATGAAAAAGGAAAAGTGAAAGATGGAGAACAGTATAAATATATTGATGAAATATTATATAATGGTGTACAAGTTTATCCATCAAGGAGATTCACTTGTTAAGAAAACAAATAAATAAATAAAATCATCCATGCATGAAGAATATCCAAGAAAGTTATATATTTTTCCAAGTAAGGGTTAAAGGAGTCTTTAATGAGATAAGTGCCAAGGAAGCTATCAGTACGTAAAGGTAAGAGAAGAAGGTAAGAGAAGAAAACCAATAAGATCAAATATATGCTTAGGGTACAACAAACAATCATATTATTAGCAAAGAGGAAGAGGATATAATTTCTCAAGTTTTGTAATGTGAAAGCCAATGGAAAGCATCTGCAAATCGAAGAGGACTCATGCTATCAAAAGTACCATGCTTGTATTTAGAAAAAAAAAAAAAAAAAGAGAGAGAAAAGAAAAAAAGAAAGTTACTAAAGCAATTCCATGAAAGTTTTGGAGTCTATATTTAATGAATATATATACACTCTACAAAAAAATAAAAATAAATAAATAAATAAAGGTAAAGAAGAGGATTACATCTACATTACATGCATAAAGCTTGAAATAACGATATGGAAGTAAGTACTTACATATCTATGGTAATACGAGAGTCAACAAAGCTTTGGATTTACCATGCATCGAAAGATTTTTTTTTTATTGTTGAACCATTGAGGCAATGCATTATTCAAAGGAACGCCATGTTGAAAAAAAAAGAAGAAGAAGAAAAAAAAAAAAAACAAGTTAAGAAAAGAAAGGAAGAAGAAGACTTAATAAATTGCTGCTAATCAATCATCATGTCATCTAAGGATGCCACTGCTAAATAGATTGCTAGTGTTTTGTTGCCTTGCTCCTAAATGGATGAACAATCTACTGGTTATGTAGTTAATGGTTGCTATCCTAACCATCTTAGAGTTTTGATAGCATATCCCTTTTACATAACGTGTCTATGGCATAATACTTTTGGCAATTGTTGTGAGTTGTCCGTTGCCGAAGATGGAGATAGGAATTCTTACCAATGTTCATGACTACTATTGTTAACGTGTTTTAAGTTGAAGCTTATGCATTAATTACTCTCTCCAATAGGTATATATAAATGCAAAAGGAGACTAGAGATTATGTTATAAGAATCAACCCTCTAGACTAATTACAAGAAGTCGAGCTAGAGGACTTCAAGGGCTCACATGGAAAATACTAGCTCTAAGCCATGGCCGAGATGGGGACTCTTATCCCGATTTGACCTCCTACTAACTTGTCTCTCAGATCCTCACGTGTATCCAATATGCTCCTGCCCAACTACGAAGTCTTGATCCAAAAGGTAACCTAGGAACGGTTAGCCGAGCTGGGCTCTCCAACCGACTACTAACACTTAACTCCAACTTAGTTGACTTCCTAACCAGACTGATTGGCTCTCGACCTGATCCAAATCAAGTTAATCCCTGATTACCAACACTTCCTGTTTCTGCTTATGTTGTATCATACTCTTGATGACCAGCTATCAAGCGATACATGTCTTCTGACACAACGTTCCAAAATGATTCTTTATTTTCCATACTGAATATTCTTTGTCCTTTTTACTCCCTTTTAGTATGATTCATGTAATGTAATTGCAAAATACCCTTCTATTTTTTATACATGTAAAATAACCTTAGTGTGCAAGTATATAACCCCCCCACTTTCCATGTATGAAGACAATCATCCTTCAATAAAGAAATTACTCATTTGAGTAACCTTAGTATTCTCATTATTTAACTCTTATTTATTCTTTTTAGTAAGGAGTAGTGGCGAGTGACCTTTCAATTCGGACTGGTGTCTCATATCCGGTGAATTGTAGGCTGAGTAGGATTGAGTGGTGCATCATATCCATTCGGTAGTTGTCCAGACTTTGCTAACCTTTTTCCTGTTTATTTTGGTTCGTTCGTTATGGTGCTTCTCTATGTGTCCGACCTCAAAGACACGTCGGCCTCAATGGTATCAGAGCATGGTTTTGTGAAGGAGTGTGTGAAGTTGCAATGAAGTTTTGGTTCACTTTATTATTAGTGGCTATTGTGTTCCTTTTGTAGCTACTGCAGTATGTTTGAGTGTATGTAAGTATGGTTTCATTGATACTCTGTTTTACTTTATTTTTCATTGCGACAACAGAGCAAGTTTGTTAGTAATCTGTTAATCTATTCGAAAAGATATTATGCTATGTCAGATTCAAGTGTTCAGTGAGTTATTGGTGACCAAGGTAGTGGTGCTCAACTTGGTCGTAATCATAATGATAGTAACAACTCACAAACCTTATTGAGATTCTAATCACTACAATGCAAGTTAATAAGCAACAACCCCAAGGTGTTCAACAACAAAAACCATAGGATGACGCCCCTGAGAGACACTATGGCCAAGGCAATCAGACTAATCACCTAATTCAATCACTACGAGCTAGAAGAGTAATAGATAGAGCTGCTAAACGAAAATTGGTGTTGGAGGAGATTGGGGAAGATGACGAAGAGATGGATGTCAAAGAGTTTGGTGAAGAAGAAGTAGATTATTACCAAGCACAGGGACGAGGATGCCAAATTCTTTGAGGGCTAGACAATGTTAAGGTGAAAATCCCACCCTTTGATAGAAGTGGAGATGTAAATGAATACTTTGAGTGGGAAGAGAAGGTTGAGAAAGTATTTGAGTGTTATGGGTATGAAGATGCGGTCAAGTTCCAACTTGCTACGTTGAAATTTATTGGATATGCCACCATGTGGTGGAAGAACCTAAATGCCGCCAGAGCTAGAGATGGAAGACAAGGTATTAAGACTTGGGACGAGATGAAAAGGTTGTTGAGGGGTAGATTTGTGCCTGAAACATACCTACAAGATACGTTTGCCAAGTTGTAAGAGCTTCGCCAAGAAAGCCGATTTGTCAATTACTATATTAGAGAATTCCAAATGCTTATAATCAAAGCTGACGTGGAAGAACCAAAGGCCCGTACAATATCAAGGTTCATTTTTGGGCTTAAGTATGAGATTCGCAATATCGTAGAAGTACAGAGATTTTATACCTTAGATGAGGCCATCAAGATAGTGTAAAGAATCGAAATGCAAAGGAGAAGTGTTCCAAACCGACCTGGGCTGACACTCACGCAAGTTTTGATACCTTGTTGACCTGTACAAAATGAACCGAAAAGGCTACATAAGGCTAAAGATAGGAATAACCGATTTGAAGCCAGCCGAGGAACCCAACAAGGCCAAGCCGATCATCTAGGCCGAACCAAAAGTAAGCCAACCCAAAGGATGTATGAGAAAGGGCAGGCCTCTGGATGGAAGACCAATGAGGTAAAGTGCTTTAAATGCTAGGGCTTCGGACATATGGCCACTGAATACCCGAACCGACGTATCATGGTGCTCTGAGAAGATGTAGATAACATCAATAAGAGTAAGCCTGAGAAAGATGTTGGAAAAACTTAAGGCTAAAGAGGAAGAGGAAACCTGTGTCTATACCAATTAAGGAAATGTGATGACCTTAGGCGAGTACTGAGTTCCTTACTGAAATTTAATGAGGACTAGGGGGAAAATCTATTCCATACTAAGTGTACCATCAGAGGCCAATTGTACACGATCATAATGGACGAAGGAAGTTGTACAAATGTTGTTGCACAATCCCTTATACAGAGGTTAAGTCTGTCGACCACCAAGCATCTTTGACCTTACAAGATGCATTGGCTTCATGATAAGGGTACTTTATATGTGACTGAACAAGTGACTGTGCCGTTCAATGTTGGAAATGTATATAGGGACAAAGTGGTGTGCAATGTCGTCCCCATAAGAGCTTCACATCTACTACTTAGACAACCTTGGTTGTTCGACCGATATATTACGCACGACAAGTATAGGAACACCTATGTCTTTGTTAAGGATGGAAGGAAGATAGTGTTGCAACCTCTAACCTCATCCCAAGTAAACGAAACCTATTATCAGCTCACTCGAGCTAGCAAGAAAAAGGCCCTAGTGATGAGCCATAGGGAGCTCTGATCTGTTGAGAAAGCTGATAAACCGATGTTCTTGTTGGTTAGACGATTGATGGAGATAAGGGAATTGTAGGAAGTCCCAGAAGAAATTCGACGCTTGCTAAATGAGTTTTCCAACCTTTTTCAGAAGAACTACTAAGAGGATTACCACTAGTCCAAGGCATGGAGCACTGTATTAATCTATAGCCGTGCGCTACTTTACCTAACCGATTTGCATATAGGATGAACCTTGAGCAGGCTACCAAGCTAAAAAGACAGGTGGACGAACTCATTAAACGAGGATATGTGAAGGAGAGCATAAGCCCTTATGTTGTACCAACTCTACTCATTTCAAAGAAGGATGGTTCATGGCGTATGTACATCAACAACCGAGTGATCAACCAAATTACTGTTAAGTATAGATACCTAATACCAAGGTTTGATGACATGTTGGATGAGCTTCATGGTGCAAGGATATTTTCAAAGATTAATCTACGGAGTAGCTACTACCAAATTCGCATGAAGTCGAGCGATGAATGGAAGACTGCCTTTAAGACTAGGTATGGACTCTACAAATGGTTGGTTATGCCATTTGAACTTACTAATGCGCTATGTATATTCATGAGGTTAATGAACCATGTGTTGTGCCCTCTTCTTGGAAGATGTATGGTCATATATTTTGACGACATACTAACATATAGTGCTGACTTGAACAGCCATGTTCAATATCTCCATGATGTATTTGATATTTTACGAGTTGAGAAATTGTTTGGGAATGTAAAGAAGTGTACATTTTGCTAGATAGAGATAGTTTTCCTAGGGTTTGTAGTATCAAGGGAAGGAATCCAAATAGATGAGAAGAAAATCTGAGCTATTCTTGAATGGCTGACGCAGAAGAACAACACCAAAGTCTAAAGTTTCCATAGCTTAGCTTTTTTCTATAGGTGATTTATTAAAAACTTCAACACAATAGCTACCCCATTAACCGAGCTGACAAGGAGATCAAGGAAAAGCTCACCTAGGCGCCTATCCTTTCACTACCAGATTTTGATAAGCCCTTGGAAATAGAGTGCGACACATCGGGAGTCGGAATTGGTGCTATCCTAATGCAAGAACGACGACTCATTGCTTACTACAATAAGAAACTGAGTAACCTAGCCCCGAACTATTCTATGTATAAGAAGGAGTTGTATTCTCTTTTTCGAGCCCTTACTGTTTGGCAACACTACCTATTACCATGAGAGTTTGTTATTTACACTAACCACGAATCATTGAAGTATCTTAGGAGTTAGAACAAACTTTCTAAGAGGTAGGTCAAATGGTTAGAATTCATGAAAGGATTCTCATACGTCATTCAACACAAGAAGGGGAGTGCAAATGTGGTCACCAATGCTCTGTCACAATGGCAAACTTTGCAAACAAAATTATTGGGATTCTCACTCATTATGGAGCAATATGCTGCTAACCCTCACTTTAGTCCCATTGTTGAATAGTGTTGAGCGAGGGTAATTATTGGAGGATATTATCTTAAGGATGGCTATCTGTTCAAGGATCATAGGTTATGTATTCAAAACTGCTATACACGAGAAATATTGGTTTGGGAAGCTCACAATGGTAGACTTTCAAGCCATTTTGGGGAGGTCAAGACCGTCGATCTATTGAAGGAGAACTTCTATTGGACAGGTTTGGCTAAGGATGTCCATAAGGTAGTTGGTAGTTGTGAAGTATGTAAGCGTGCTAAGGGGAAGAGAGAACCCTATGGAGAGTATATACCTCTGCCGATGCTAACCTTACCATGGGCCGACCTTAGCATGGACTTTCTCCAGTAGCCACCCTCAAACTAATGGCTAAACTGAAGTGATGAACAAGACACTAGGCAATCTGCTCAAAGTTGTTGTGGGAAAGAACTTGAGGGATTAGGATTTGTGCCTACCAGTTGTGGAGTTTGGATATAATTGAACTGTCTACAGCACTATTGGGAAGACCCCATTCAAGGTCGTCTATGGCCTTACCTACTATTCCCTTAGATATGATCGACACCCCAGTAACTATTGAAGAAAGTCAATCTAAGGTAGATCAAGCCCAAGAATTACACGAGCTATACCAGTCTGTCACGAGGAAGATCGCCAAGTTCAATAAGAGACAACAAGAGATTGGCAGCCGAGGCTGCCGAATTATTTCTTTCTAGCCAAGAGACCTAGTATGGATTCACCTCAACCAAGAGCAATTCCCATACTCGAGACAAAGCAAACTATCTCCTCAAATTGACGACCCATTCAAGGTCTTGAAGAAGATCAACCGCAACGCTTGCCAGATTGAGTTGCTTAATGACTATGGTCACTTCTCTACCTTCAATGTGTTCGATCTAATTCCCCATCAGCCAACCAAAGAAGACCCTGCAAGCGCCCCAAAAGAACAAACAGAAATCGCTTTAGATTTGAGAACAAATATTTTCGACCCTTAAGCAGATGATAAGAATCAACCCCCTGGACCGATCACAAGAAGCCAAGCTAGAGGGCTTTAAGGGTTCGCATGGAAATATTAACTCTAAGCCATGGCCAAGATGGGGACTCCTATCTCGATCCGACCTACTGCTAACTTGTTTCTCATATCCTCACGTATGTCCAACATGCTCCTGCCTAGCTACAAAGTCTTGATCCAAAAGGTAACCCAAGAAAGTCTAGTTGAGTCGAGCTCTCCAATCGATTACTGGTGCCTGACTTCTACTCAGCTAACTTCTTAACCAGACTAATTGGCTTCCGACCTGATCCAGATCAGGTCGGCCCTTGACTACCAATATTTCCTGTTTTTGCTTATGTTGTATCATAATCCTGACGATCAACCATCAAGCGGTACGTGTCCTCTGACACAACATTCCAGAACAATTCATTCTTTTCTGTACTGAATATTCTTTGTCCTTTTTACCCCCTTTTGGTATGATTTATGTAACGTAATTGTAAAATGCCCTTCTATCTTTTCAAACATATAAAATAACCCTAGTGAACAAGTATATAAACCCCTACTTTCCATGTATGCAGACAATCATCCTTCAATATAGAAATTACTCGTTTGAGCAATCTTAGTGTTCTCGTTATTCAACTCTTATCTATTCCGTTTAGTAAGGAATAATGGTGAATAACCCTTTAATTCGGACTGGTGTGTCATATTTAGCGGATAGTAAGTCGAGTATGATCAAATGATGCGTCATATCCATTCAGTAGTTACTCGGACTTTGCTAACCTTTTTTCCTACTTATTTTGGTTCGTTCGTTATGGTACTTCTCTGTATGTCCGATCCCGGAGACATATCATTATGCCTTTAGAGATTCGGTTGTTGTATATGAAATTTGATATCTCCTATAAGAAAAGAAAAGAAAGAAGTTTGATTCTCTCCTTTTGAAAGGATTTACTAAGGATTAAATTGGAAGTTTAGATATGGGATGAGGAAAAGATATTGGTAATGTCAAGAAGTGGCAACATGATGAGATAAGGTTTTGGATAATTTTGAAGAAAAGAATATTTGAATTGATACGAAGAAGATTTAGGAAGAAGATTAAATCGAATGGTGTTTATTAGATTAAGTTTGATTTTGAAAAGAGATATAAATGGTGATGAAAGAATATGAGAAAAATTAAAAAAAAAAAATACCATACCATAAGGGCATTGCCTCCGCATTCCTACATACGTAAAGTGGAGCTTTGCTCCACTTCACAACAGTATTACCCCATTTATTAGTATGAATGAGACACATACACATACATAAATATATATATATATACGCATATAACATGGCCAAATGGGGATGTTCCAAAAGCTCTAGATTTCTGTGAATGCTTCAATGGTTTTATTTATTTATTTATTTTTCAATGATCGTAAAATAAGGAAGAAATACCGAGAAGAGCCACCGTATACATATTTTGGGGAACCAATATCATGGGAGCAATAAGTTAGTAGTGTAATACAAAAGCATATCATGCTCAACTCGATAGTGATCTAAGACAAGCATCGATTCCATAAATATTGGAAGTAATCAAGCAAGCAAGCAAAGTTAACATTCGGTATGTCTACATAATAGTTAAAGAAACAATTTTTAAAAATGCCCATTCAAGGGGCTTTTGGTCAGGGGGCAAAGTGTAGAGGGCTGAAAATTGCTGAGATAAGCCTATTGTTTATTTAGGCTTAACTCCTTGAGGCAAGTGACAAGGCCTAAAGAGTTCGGTCTATATATTGGGACAATTCAGGGAGATTTGGCTTAGTAGGTTTGGAATATGGATCGTTGGATTGATGTATTCGATTCTAACCTTTCTCAAGTAGGCTCATGCATGTATAAGAAGGCTACTAGCTTTGAGTCCATTAGCTAGCTCATTCTAGATAACCATGAATTGAGCAAGCTCCATCTCATTCGTTGATTACCTAGATAATCCGACGGATGCTATCACACCTAAGAGCCTATAAATACTCAGTATTTCCTCATCATTTAAAACTCTTAGAGAGATCGGAGAAATGGTGTTCCACTATAAAAAACTCTGTTCTCTAAGATCAAATAGTGTTCAAGTAAAGAATTGATCTCATTTGCTTAAGTTACAAAGCCAACATCTGAGGTCTCCTAAAGTTGTCTTGTCTGTCACTTGTGCATTTGAGACATTGAGATTGCCTGTTTTTCTTTCCTATTTTATTCTCACCTAATCATTCCTTCAAGTGACAATCTCAGTTCACTTCTTTGAAGTCACATGTAGCGTGCTACTCAAGCAGCACATAGTACACATGTGACCATTCTCATCGAACCCTTATATCTACACTCACCTAACCCAAAGAATCCTGATGACAGCTTATTTCTCCCATCCGTATTCCTTAAACACCCTTGTCCAAATTAGAGAACCACTTCATTACCCCCAAAAAGGACATCAACAACAGCTCATCATTGTCCTCATCTCATGCATTTAAGTAAGGATTGAAGGATATAAGACCACAATATCATCCTCCCTTCACAGTCAAGCTACAAAGAAGAAGTAATGTTATAGTGTATTTTCTCTCATATATACATGCAATTTGTGTTGCCTTTTACTTCCTTTTTCAATTACTACAGTTGCTATTACCTAAACTAAATCAAATCAATGCAAAACACAATGTTTTCCACCAATTTTTCATATCGATTTGTTTGCAGGACTCTTCACACAAGGTTGTTATGATCGTGCTTCAACTCCTTTCCCCATTTCTTCCAAATATGCTACATCTTGGAGATCTTCATTTTGTGTTCCAGTGATTTCTCTGAAGTTAGGGATTAGGATTTGTGATTAGGATGTATTCTAGCAATGAGGTTGGGGTTCCAAATTGGGGTAATATTGAAAAGCAATGTCTTTGATCTAAAGTTCTATTTGTAATTTCAATTTGCTTTTTATATTTTATTTTTCACTTAGAAAGGGGTGTTTTTGGTATTTCTCATTGAGTTCATGGGTTATTCTAAGTTGAGTTTTATGAAATGAATGATGTAATAATAATTCAATAACACTGTACTAAATAATGTAATATCCATTCTCTACTTATCACACTTTCATTCCATTCCCAAGTAATGGCAATTCCATTCCTTTCTCATTCTATTTAGCGAACTAAACATGTCATTGGTATTTGGAGGTTGGTAAAAAAATCTAAATATAGATTGATCTTTTGTACACCATTTGAGTACAAATTTTGTGAAAGTTTTTAGATGCATGGTATAGATTTAATATTCTAATTAAAGTTATTACATGGATGTTATATAAATCTCACACTGCACATGATTTCAAAGGAGTAATTAATGAAAAACATTTGAAGCAAAGATTTCAAGATCAATGGTAAGGACGAGAAAAAAAAAAGCAACCTTAGTGGCTCAAATACGCTTATATCAAGTGAAGGAGCTATCAAGTATCAACCTTACTATTCTTGATAAAGTATCAACTCGCTTTTAGGTTTATTGACATCCATCGGATCATGTTGATAATCGATGAAAAAGATTAAGCTTAGTCATTGAAGATTATTAATGAAATTGCTGTGAGCTTAAGGGCACTATCTAGCCTTATTAATTGTGCAAGCCTATTTGAGAGAAATTGAGTCCAATGATCCTTTTTTTCCATTCTATTAAACCAAATCTTTTAAGCATTTCAATTATGAACTGAATTATTTAGATCTAATTACTTAATGTAAAGAGTCAAAGTTTAAATTTATAATGGGCTCAATTCACTATTTTATGATGACACTAACCCCCTACACATAGTTATCTCACTTCATCGTATTGTAATCTATAAAACGTCGGTGTATATAAAAATCATGCGAAAAAGAATCGTTTGTAGGGATACATGCAAATGGATCGTCAAACTCGAACGTGCAAGTCATAAATAATAATGTCATATGTGTTGTTTGGTGGAAAAGAAATTTTCTGGTGGATTGGATACATTATTTAAAATAAATGTTATCACTATGATTTGATTGGAATTCCTGGCGTAATTATTTGGCATCACTGTCGGTAGCAAGAGAATGATTAAGACTTATGATATGTGGTTGAGTTTTCCTTCACTTTAACAATACAGCTGTTGGGGACCAACTCCTATTTGTATTTGGAATATTATGGTTAGGGTCCTGGTTTTCACACGTGCGTTCTCCATCCACTTGGGCGGTACTTCAAGAACAAAATAAGTCGAAAGAATCGGCCACCACGTCCATGAAAATTCGAATTTTATCAAATATCTTCGAAGAGACATCCGATAGTCACCCTATTTTCAATGGGATAAATTTAGATGTTCGATTGGAAGCTTTGCTAGATTACAACTATTTGGATGTCCTAAATAAATCGAGGTCAAATGTGTTGTCAAGTCAATCTTTTTCTTTTTTTCAGCCGAACAACATGAATCTCGTTCGATGAAGTACACCAAAATATGAGCACGCAAGGTTTTTGATAAAAGAAGCCACAAAAATGGGAATCCAAATATCCAATACGAAAATAAACTTGGATCGAGAATCTACGCCTTCCCTAACGGAAAGGTAAGCACTGCTCATGGAATTGTAGATTCCACTATATTCCGTAAAAGTGTAAATCTATAACTATAGAAATAGAAATAATGGCATTAAAGATAATATTGTTTTCATAAAATAGAGATCCAGGAAGTAGTTTACGAATACTATTAATATTTATTAGAGAAACAACAATAAAGGCATTCAACACTCTTTTATGGGGATAGAATTTCAGGTTTTTTTCTTAGAAGTATGGCATGGATTACTTTAACGTCATAGACCTTAGTTCTCAAACATTAGCTTGAGGTATTTTTTCTATTTCTTATTAATTTGTTACAAAGAATTAATTAATTAACCCGATATTCGAGAATCAAAAACTCGTTGAAGAAGTAACTTGCATTTCATTTATATAGGAATTTAGAATTAAATAAAAAATTAAAAAAATTGAAATAAAAAGAATGAATAAATAAAATGGTGCTTTGTCTTCACTGCTAACTTGAGTAAATAGTAGATTTTTGTTTGGGATTTTAACTAATATTATCAACTAATCATAATGATCTTTATTAGACTACAGTATTTGATTTGCCTTGAAACATTTTGTTTTTAAGTAGAAGAACTGTTTTCAAGTAAGTCATCTTTTGTTTGAACTTATAAACAAAGTTATTTTTTTAAAAATAAAAATATTTCCTCGTGAATTGTATGTTTATAACAATAAGGACAAAATTTTCTCATTTTCAACCGAATCGTGCCGATTCTTTTGCATAATATATTTGGAAATCCCCATTGATTCTTTATCTGGACCATTTCAACTACAATTGGTACATTCTAAAATAATCCTTGCTCGAACAACTTTACCCTTGGCTATGTACTTTCTTTGAGTTTTTGATTTAACAAACTTTTCTATTTTTCGAAAGAAGCAAAAAAAAAAAATAAAAAGGAAAAAAACAGTTGCTAATTCGAAATTATAAAAGATTTCATTGCAATCACAACACAATTGACAGCATTCCGAGTAACTCTTCAACCTGGAGTTCAGCTTGAGGAAGCAGGACCTATAGTAGTTACTAAATTTTCTACTAGGTCATGGACAACCGTATGTGTTGGAATGCTTGTATGTCTAATCTATATTGAGTAAGTGCTCTATTTAGTAATACAAGATGTCCTTACATAACTTTTTGTAGTATTTTTCAATTTTATTCATGTATATCTAATTAATCCATATATATCTATTCAAGATATCAATAATTTCTCACACTTATTCTATCACAATAATACTATTCTATGTCATAAAACCTAATTGGTAATCTATTTATGATTACTAATACTTATATCATCTAAATTATGGACCTTTACTGTTTCTTTCTTTTATTTCAATAAAAGAAGCATGGGCTTCTTTGATATAAGATATATCTCTTCAATAAAGATAAGTAATATCAAATGATGAAATAGGCTATTAAGCGAACACTATCTCTTAAATAAGGATTTATATACAACTGTCACCTTAAAGTGGAGGAGAAAAGCTATCAAATGATCGACAAAAAAAACGATAAGTACGATCGAAAGTTTAATCGAACTCTATGAAATTGTTATTTTAATTAATATGTGGAAAAAAAAGTAAAACTTTATACGTGTGTGTCAAAAACATAGCCACAGTAATCAATCGGTATTGCGTTACGCTCATGATTTCCGCAAATGTTATCGGCACATTCATCATTTCTCAATGGTCGAGCGCTAATGGTATGCTTTATCAAAGCCCTCTATCAGCGACCGTTCATCTTCCACGCGGACGGAGTTGCCTTCTTTCCTTTCGTTCAAATGAACGGTTTTTGGATGGACAGCTCAGCGAGACAATATATCAAATCTGAAATCTGACATTTGCTGGGTGCCTTCTTTTGTATGAAGACTCCCACCGCTCAATGATTTTACGAATTTTTTTGTACTTTTAACATTTATTAATTAAATTTATTTGTATATTATGGCAGCCAACACATCAAAAAAAGTGGCTTCAACAGCTGTTCTAAAGGATTTGGATACTAACTTTTGAAAATGTAAAGAGTTCCTACAATTTAAAAAGTTTTAGGAGGTATCCATATAATTTATCTATAAAAATATTTGTTAGATGTTTCGTAATTTTTTACGAAAAAATAATGCTTCTTTCACTAATTAAAATGACCATTTTGAGGCATATGTTTACCATAATTATATTTTTAATTACATAATTTAATAAGTTTTTGAATATATTGTTAATAAACAACACAAAATACATTTGGAGGTTTAGCCCCTTCCTATTCCTTTTCATATCTATCTATTGCAAGATATAAACTTAATTACATTCTCAAATGTATTTGAGGCAATGTCACTCTTTGTACCTAAACTTTATAAATTTTTTTAATTATACACTTAAACTTTCAGATTGTATTAAAATATACCCAATTGAAAGTTTTGTTGTTAGCATCTATTCCTCCGTTATCCAACTTTAACTTTGTCAACAAAATCAGCACTACCACCTAATAGTTTGATAACACGTGTTTTATTTATTTATTTTATTTCCAAGCCATGTTTTCCCTTTCTCAATCACACATCCATGTAAGAAAGGCATAAAACACAGGTAAATCCCTCAATAAATTTGCCTAACCCTAATTGAAACCTTAGAAATAAAAAATTGAAACCCTAAGTAAAACACAAAAAATCGAAACTCTAGAAAATCCATCTTACACTTGAAATTTTTTAGTGATGGAGAAGGTAAGACCGAACCATGGAGCAATGATAAAAGGTATAGTTAAATCGAAACCTTAGAAAATCTGTCTCACACTTAAAATTTTTTAACAATGGAGAAAGTAAGACTGGACCATAGAGCAATTATAAAAGGTATAGTTTTTATCTCTCTTATGGCTCTATCTTGTTTCAAATCTTGGCTGTGATCTATCCAACTTTTCTATTAACAAAGTTGAAAGTTATAATATGGATTCAGAGAAGAGACATACAAGGAAGAGGAAGACCATATAGCTTTTCCTATTTTAATTTGCTGTAATGTATCTGATTATTCTGAATTTATTGATGTATATTTTTTTTTTCTTTTATTACGTAGATGGATAAGTGAAAAAGGAGAAATATTATTTGGAAATTCAAAATTAAAATAAACACATGTCGTTATATGATTAGCTCGTATAGTCTACTAAATTAACGATGTTAAGAGAAGTTAACATAGGTATATATTAAAACATTGAAAACTTCAATTGAGTATATTTTAATACAACCCAAAAGTTTAGGTGTATAATTGAGAAATTTTATAGAGTTCAGGTACAAACTATGATATTACCCCAATGTA
Source organism: Lumnitzera littorea (assembly GCA_024138015.1). Taxonomy (NCBI): domain Eukaryota; kingdom Viridiplantae; phylum Streptophyta; class Magnoliopsida; order Myrtales; family Combretaceae; genus Lumnitzera; species Lumnitzera littorea. The sequence continues at coordinate 9,726,521 of JAMXBB010000009.1, read as the reverse complement.
TTTTATATGGAGAAGTTCTTTACTTGTTGGTATCTTAGTAAAGTTAGGTAAACAAGTCAAATTGAGGCAATACAATGATAAACTAGAATTTGAACCTAATTCAAAATTTCAAAACTCAAGTTTAACTTAAAATAACACTTAATAAGCTCAAGTTAGATTTAGTTAAGTTTTGTTTAGGTTCACCTTCTCAAAAAAAAAAAAATCCTTATCTTCAATTCAAAATAATATAACATTCAAACTTGATTGAACTCAACTAACATTTAAGTTCGATTAGGCTCATGAGTTAACCAAGCTAAAGATTGTGAAACTTGAGTATGACTCAATAAACTATTGTGGGTGTAAGGGTTCGAATGTGAGGGTTGTATGCTACCGCATGTCCAGTTGCACTACAAGTAATTAGGAAAATGACTTGAATTACACATAGTGGATGATCAAGTAAGTTAGAATAAGAAAAATGAATAGGTAATCTTGCAAAGGTTCTAACACGTACGGTGATAGATGGAGGTGCATAATGATAACAAACTCCATAATTGAGAAAGAATGAGATGCATATTTTTTAACGAAATATATCTAATTTGTTTGAGTGGGAATCGATAGAGTAATAGCATTAGTTAAAGCTTTTTTTATCAAAATGAGGGAAGAAAAGGGGTATTTATAAAACATAAATGCTAATCCCAAATCATAGTGATCAATGACCAGAATTAAATCCTTTTGTTTTTTTTTTTTATTGTTTAATGGATTTCAAGTAAGACTCCTTTTATGGGTTCAAGCTAATAAAAACTTTATTCTCTAGTGTGAGTTAAATAAAAAAATGTTGGATCAAGTAGACTAATCTAATGGGCTACATTCTAAGCTTATTATGCAAAATTTCCTGTAATTATCCCAAATATATATGACTTGACTTATTGGGCTATATCAATTTATTCTAGAAAGTCAAATCTACTTAATTATTTAGACTTGAAATTTAAATTTAAATTTAGTCCTATACAATTAGTAAAGAAGTTAAAGTTAGAGCTCACCTTGACCTTTATCAAACCAACTTTAAAAGTCATTCAAACCAAGCTCGAATAAGTAGCATTTATATCCATCTATAATAGTATACTGCTCATCTTAAACTGGAACGTGAATCTTTCCTATAGCGACAAAAATATATGTTTCCACATTTCGCATCTCCAAAGACATCATCGTCAATTAGTGCAATAATGCATGATGCATAGATAATGCAATCTCGCTTTTTGTTTAATTATAAATTATGGTAGCATGTTAGGCCGTATTTAACCTCAAGAATCCCGTAAAGTCTATAAGAACATTTATACAATATTCCTAAAAACATCATGCTATAGGCCACGTATCTTTTTCTTAACAATTATAGCACTAGAAAAAGAAAAAAATCAACAAAATTTACAAATAATGATCCGTCATCCATAATTCCCTCAGAGAGTACTGTAACTTAAAGATATTTTTTTAAAAAAGAAAAAACCGAGATAAAAATTACCTAAAGGTTTTACTAGATAATAGTACTATCATGTCACCCATCAATTCACGTGAGTATTAACATCGTTGAATCTTTTTTCGCCCTAAAGATAATAATGCAAATAGGAACAAGAGTAAAAAGGGTGGATCTAGAAAAGACAGAAATAGAACTAAAGACTTAATTGGAATTATTCTCTGTTGTTAGGTAGAGACGATTATTTTACGTTTTTAGTTCCGAAAAATTAATATACATATATATATATATATATATATATATATATAACAAGCGTTTTATTTCAACCTTCTATTTCTTCATAGCTTTGAAAAGTAATAAGCTTGTAAAGTAATTTTCATAAATTTATGACTGCGAGTAATTATGATTTCAAAGAAGGTTTGCGGAATCACTTGCCGAATTAGCTTGGAAGAAATATCGAGTTATTTAACATTTTTTCGAATTTCAAATAACCAGTTACGCCCTTGGGTGATCTCGTAGTTCTTACGAGGTAGGAACAATGGGTCGATACATTTGGGTCAAAGGGTTCAAGGAAAATAGTACGTCATGCTACTCGCAAGGGCCGACTTGATATTTTTCTCCAACGATCCCAAAGGAGAGCCCAACTACCATCCATGTATTATCCACACTAGACCTAACCAACTGTCTCTATAGCATAAAGCGACGACAGAATCCAGATACAAATAACCATTGAAATTTTAGTTATTCACTGCGAATTTTCTTTCTTTGATTTTTTTGATAGAGCAGAAGTTATATTTAATAAAATTTAAGGAACAAAATGTATAGGCGAAGACGACGGCCATTAACTAAATAATGCGCGCGAGTACTTTTCATCCATTTAATATACAACTCTATATCAATAAGTGCAAATCTTAGAGTTTTTAAGGATAGAATAACTTAAATCAACGAGAACAACATAGAATCATTTAACCAAAATAAAATCAGTAATATGTGACTCCACAAACACTTACCCAAAAAAAAAAAAAAAAAAAAAGAGACAATGACTCCCCAAACAAGTCAATTTTTTTTCCATTCTTTTTATTTTGGTGTGGTTTGATTTAGACTCTATTAGATTCATTTGTTTTTCCATCTTATTAATGTCTTATTGTTGTTTACATAAATCTTTATGTTTAGAAAGAATAAAACACTAGAAAAATGAAAATATTTTTTGTCGTTTCTCAATTCTTACCGGTAGTCGATTGAGGTTTGTGCATATTGGGTTTGTAAAATAATACATAGTAAGGGGACATTAGGAGGTTTTTCGGTATGACTACTCCGATACTTAAGCTAATAGCGAGCTTTTATGAGTGTAGAATACGCATTGGTAATACACGTACTTAAAATGTAGAGTATGTAAAGAAGGTTATCATTGAATAGTGGCCTGGCATTTATAGCGAAGTGGAGTCGGTAATTAGAGATCAATTGGTGAGAGAGATTTTCTCCCGAAAGTGTGAAGAGTGGAGCTGTCATGCCCGACGTATCCCTAATATTCAAGATGTAGTCATTTTATCCTTATCTTGTGGATCATGGCCATTGCAGTGCTTCATAGGCCTAGGCGATTCGGGCTTAGGCCTGGGCAATTCGGGCTTAAGCCTGAGGCCTACGGAGGTGAGCCTAGGGTAGTAAGGCTTGGCAAATTTGGTTGGGCATAAGAGGTCCATGCCTAAAGTGCTCTGTCAATACTTACCCTCCCCTTCAGTATCATTGCCGAGGAAGAGGTAAGGAGAAGGAATATATGGACCGCTTAGGCATGACCAATCCGACTCCTGAAAGTTTGATCTAATGCCACGAGTACCAATGTGATGAGATTATAGATCTGGCATGATGGATGATCTAAGGTGGCGAGGTCTAAGGCGGGAAGTCGTCCGAAGCAGTAGATTGCCCGTCTGAGAACGTTCGATGCTAGGTGAACAGGGGTGGTCAAGTGCTCATACGCTATAGATCGGCATATTGGAACAAGGTCTAATAGGGGCCAAACAGACATAGATGCGTCATGACTTTGTAATGCCGACTAGGTGGAGGTCGAATGGGTCTTAAAGAAGCTTCCTATTGAAGGAACTTTTTCAAAATGCAACTTTTGCCCACTTGTAATCCATAAATTAAATGCAACATGATAGGTGTCATGCTACAACAGCCTAATGTACAGCTACATGCCTTCTGTCATTTAAAGGTGACCATCCAATAAAAATGCTTTCCATATGTCTACTAAGCAGCGTTCCAAGGGATGCGTACTTATACGTATCCCTGTAATCGCCTGTACAACTTCCCAGGTGATTTTCTTATAAATAGGGGGATCGCAAAGAGAGACTACCTTTCTGCAATCTTTTCGCTTAATTGTTGCAATTTCTACATTCGTATTCCAAACTTCAAAGCTTTTTCAAAAGTTTCAAGTCAGCTAATCATGTCGACTAACAGAAGTGAAGCTAACTCCTCTTCACTGTTGCTTACTTCTAACTCCAGCTCTACAAGGAGTGATCCCCCTCAGGCATAGAAGGGCAAGGTTTCATTACTAACACAACTCGACCAACCTATGAGGATGGCCGTGGAGGCGCTAGATAAGGCCAAAATTATCAATGTTATCTCTACGAACATATATGTGAACATTCTCCTGCCTCCTATGAAGGACTTATTTAACGCTCTTAATATTGGTAAGGGGCTTAACGGTCGTGTAAGCAAAAGTAGGCAATCTACCCCCAACTAAGTCATCGGTAACTTTCTTGTGAGGCAATTCTTGGGTAGCATATTAAGTTGTCGAGCAAGGGTGAACAAGTGGCCTTGCTATCAGGGAGGCGCTTCGCAATCTTTGAGAAGTGCCTGAAGTTTGGCAATGCCTCCCTCTAAGTTGTTTTGAGAAAGAGTTCTTCAACTATCACTACTGCAGTCTGTTATAGGTCCCTTCCAATGGGTGAAGGGTACTGAAAGCTTTCCAGGCGCTCTGTGAATACCTAGTGGTAAGTGCTACTCCCGAGCTCTTCTATCACTTCTACATGTGGAAAAGCATTGGGGAGTAGCCTTACCTCTAGTCACTCCCAAGGAAGAAGCTGTTCTACTACCTTGTGGATTCAATTAAAGGTTGGCAAGATGAGTATGTAGTGGTGGAACTGCCTAAAGAGGTCGATTTTTAGACCTGGTAGACCAGGATGGTCCGTACTGGAGGTAAGCAGAGGCTTGGTCCCAGCGACACTAAGGCCGTCTGGGAGATCTTGGCTTTCATGGCATTGAAAGGTGGCCAAGAGATCAACGTTATGGAGACTGTAGAGAGTTATTTCCGGCACCCGATCTCTGAGCTCTTCCCCAGCATGAAGAAGGTTGTGATGAAGAAGTGGGTTAAAGGTACAAGTTTGTTCCTATGTGCCTGTTAGTTATGCTAGTGTCGAGGTGATTCATCCAACGCCCATAGGATAGGAAGACCTCCCTAGTCATGTTGGTCACAACGGTGTCTTGCAAATAATAATGGTAGTTTCTTTTGATTTGTCCTTATTTTCTTTTCCTAACTTTAGATTAGCATTCTTGCAAGCAAAAATTTAGCCCCCAGGATGCCTTGTCCATTTGTGGACAACCTGATAAGTCAATGCCAAGTGTGAACCAAAGTAGACAGGCCAACAGGAAAGGCGGTAAGATCAAAGCCGAGTATAAGCCATAAAGATAAGCTAAGTGACTGTAAAATTGAACTTAGTACACAAAGTTTAAGGTGATCGATTAAACAATCCAATTAAGCCTAAATTATAGGTTATAGTTATAAATCTTAGTAAAAATGACCTTGTAAACTTGAATTTAAAAACATAAGTAATAAAATAAGAGACTATAAAATTTTCAAATTTTAAGTATATTACTTGTTATTTATCGAAATGCATTGAAAGTACATAAAATATATTTCGAAAACTAATAAATCGTTTGAGATAAATTATATGTATACTAAAAATTATAAAATGACCTAAATAATATTTAGAAGTGTTTACTTTCACATGTATTTACGTGTAAGTAAAAATGCGCGAAATTACCTAAGTTGCTTGAAATTAGCTAAAAACTAATTAAATAATTAAAGAAAATTATAAAATAATTAAGGAAAAATAAAAAAAAATCAGAGGAATAAGGAATGATTCAGATTTAGTCGTGGTAAGTCAGGAATTAAAGAACAAATTTTGGCTAATTAGAATTAAACACTTAAAAGGAAAAAAATGGAAGAGGATAAGCCTTTGTCTTGTCTTAATTAATGCACAATAACTCCTACAAAGCCCTATAAATAGCAAGAAAAATTACAAAGCTCATTTGGTCAATTAAGAACTGGAGAAAATTGAGAGAATTGAAATTAGGGTTTTAGAATTTTGTCTCAAATTTGTGCAGATCATACAAGTAGGCCGAACTCACACATCACCACCACCTGGAACCGAACCACCACCACTACCCCACTCCAAACCCACCTCCTGGACTAGCCAACACACCTAGACTGGTGTTAGAGGCCAAATAGCTTTTGAACTAGGTGAGTTTCACATCTCCTCCGATTTTTCAAAATTCCTTAAAATTATTTATTATGCTTAGAAAATTATGAAATTTATTATTCTAATATTTTATTGTATGTAGATTAAGGGAAAAATAGTGATTAAGTTTAATCGTGTCTATAAATATAGGGTTTCTTAAGAAATTGGACAAAACCAAGTGTGATTAGAATTAGAAATAAATAGACTTAGGAATATAGTTTAGAGCTTAATTTTTTTTCTGTAGAATGCTTAAGTGATATAGAATAGTGCTATGAAGCCATTTTTCTAAAATTTATTTTCAAAAATTTTAAGTAATTTTTTTAGTCCTAAAATGATGAAGAAAATGGGTAATTTTAACTTAATTAAATGATTAATTACTGATTTAGAAGGTAATTTGATGTTTAAGAATGTTAATCTCTTATGTGGAAACCTAATCCTAGTCTTTAGAGTGTTAATTGTATTTAATATGGGAATTATGTGGTAATTGCAAGAAATTTAGGAATATGTGAAGTTCGAATTTTAATAAAAATTAATTTTAAATAACTGGATCAAAAATATAAGATTTTCTTACATCGGAAATAAATCAAGCACCCCAATTAAGATTAGAGTGTACTAAATAAGTTAGAATATTAAATTAAGACCAAATATGATTTTTAGAATAGTTGAGCTTAATGTGATTAATTTCACATTAGGATTCCAGCATATTTAGGATTCCTCATAGTTAAAAACAATTTAGAACCAAAACTAAAGTCTAATTCAGAAACTGAACCTCGAGCTGAGGTAAAGTGAATCATTAGTAAATAATAGGTATATATAGAGAAGTGAGTTAAATTATAATTTAGAATATGTATCATCAAAATATAAGTACTAAAAAAATGTATTTGTGTTATAGGATACCCGGAGACGAATCAACCTACATTTAAGTGATTAGGCGACCGAGAATTCCAAGTAAGTTGGGTTTATTACTTCGCTGTATTTGGAGTACTATTTTAGAGTATTCGAAGACTTAGGATTGTGTATAATTGTGATTGTAAGTAATTTTATACATGTGATTATGTATCTGACTTCATGTTAGAATTTATGTTGTGATTGATTGTTTATTATGAATGGATTGGTGTAAAATTGTCTGAACACCCTAAATTAAACCTAATCCTAATCGACCCTAATACCCTAAATTGTAATGCATTGTAACCATTTGAGGGATTATTAGGATTCTCCAACCAAACACCGATACCTTCGAAAAAGATAGCGTTGGATAGTAAATTAGTCTTTTTCTCATCCTTAGCCAAACTAAGTGACAGGAGAGAAGGTCGCGGTAAGGATGAGAGCATTGGTTCGAAGGATAGTCTTAAGAGGAGCAATGTCTCCATTGTACAAACCTAGGTTTAGTTGTGAACTGTTGCGTAACATGAAAACTCCTCAACCCGGATTAGAGAGAGTGAAATTACTCTGATTTTGTAACAAACCAAACTACGTTGTATGATGACACTTACTTGTTACATTGCATGAAAATAATTACTTAATAATCTTGTTTGTGTGTGTATACATCCATGAGTCTTCGATTTAACTTACTGAGCTGTAGTTGCTCATACTCATATAGACTCTTTTGCAAGTCCTGATTTCTAAGTATTCTAACTAATATACCGCCCTATAACTATCCGGAGGTTAGTTCTTTATTGAAGACTGAGGGTGTGAAGATCAATTTGCCTAATAGTTAATGTATATCTAGGGTCTTATTAGTATCTTTAAGACTAAAAGACTGATATTTGATATGTAAATTAGCTAACTATTACATTTAATGTAGAATTTCTTAGGAATTTTGTGGAATGTATGTATAATTATATATGTTGACTTAAAGTTCTTGATAATTACAATAACTTTAGCTAAATTCTTAATTGGACTATTTACTTCAAAGTAAGGAGTCGTCGACGCCTTGTGTAAATCATGTCTATGGTAAGCACTGTGAAGCCAATTACTATCATAGAATGATTTATACGGCGGAACTGTTGCGACTTTGTAACTTTAGGGTGTAACACGGAGGCCTAGTGAGACCAGCAAGGTGCGGACGAAGTCTATGCCACAAGGGATTCCCCTAGGCTTCTACGATGAGCCCGTAGATGTAAAGCCTTTGGGCATGGCTTTGCCTGCTCTTGCCTTCATCTATTCGTCATTTGTCTTAGCCTATCATCATGGGCGATGAAGACGCCGAAACGGAGGGGCCCAACGTGAAGGTGCTTTCTCCTCTAAGGGCGGTAAAGGGAGAGGCTATGAAGGGAGGCGCCCCTCTTCCAGTTACAGGCTAGAAGCGTAGGCTTCCCAAGATGTCCAGGGAACTAGGTCCAAGGGCAAAGAAGCAAAGGTCCTTGGCAAAGGATCCTTTTGCTAGAGGGAAGTGGAATGAGTGGCCCATGGCTCATCCCTACAAAAGTGTCGATGACGTAGGGGATGGGTTTTTGGATGTCCTCAACAATTTTAGGAAGATAGGGTTAGGGTTGGACTCATTCCAAAAAGCACCATACATTTCCTAAGATGAGGCACTAAAGAGGGCCCGGAGGAAGATCCTAAGGTCGAAGTGGGAGATTCGTGCCAGCAATCTAACATTGCGGCACCGGACCCTCAGTTATCAAGCTTCAATAGGGTCTTACACCTTTGGCAATTAAGTTATCTTAGAGAAGATCGCCCAAGAGGGTGGAGACGACCCTATACAGACTACGGGCCACTTGAGTACGCTGATGCAACAGATAGGTCTTCGTTGCTCTTGTGGTGTTGTACTTCAGTATCTTGCATTAATCATAGGTTTCATTTCCATATTACAATACCACAGCCAGGTGCTACTTAATTGAGTAAGTCCGATGCCACCAACAAAGAAGTAACAAGTTTGCCAAAGGGGTTGCATCAACAGAAGAAGTGCTTGCTAGAGGCGGAGACTTTTAGTAAGAGGTACTTGAGAAAATTTGCCCAAGCTAATAGGCATCTACACTGCTCTATTGTACAGGTGGCAAAGCTTCAAGCGTAGCTCAAGGATGTGAAGCGAGAGATGGATAAAGTCAAGAAGGCGGCCTTAGAGGTTGATAACCTGAAGGCTTGGTTGGAGAACGAGTGGAAGACAAAGGCTTGTCTCTCTAAGAGGTTGGTCAAAGAGAGCAAAGATAGGGCCCAACTCGAAAGGGAGAATGCTGAGCTGAAGGCTTCCGTAGCCATGCTGTAAACCGAACTAGCAATGATGGCCTTCGAGTACGAACGCGTTAGGACCACTTTACTAAAACTAGCTGGTTTGGGAGTCGATTTGGAGTGGCAGGTTAGAAAGCTACGAGATAGAGTTCCGGAGATAGAAGAAATCATCTCCAAGATAGAGAGTAGGGAGGTCCTCAGTGATGTTGCTGCTAAGAAGGCAGTCGCTGACTACCGAAAGACTAAGGAGTGGCTAGAAGAGCTAGAGGACCTGTCTACTGACTCCGCTCGTTACACTCGGAGGGAAGTTCTCTCCCATTATCTATACTTGGACTTAAGCTTCCTAGACTTTCTGGATTCCTTGACTTTTAATGAGAAGAGGGATGTCCTGGCATGGGAGAAAGAATCCACCCAGCTTGCTGACAATGATGCAAGTGCACCCCCTACTGCTAGGGCAGGGCAAGGCAGGAGGCTTCTACATCAACCTCTACCCCAACAGCTGTAAGCCTTAAATATAAATATAAGCTTTATAACTATAGGATTAGACTTAGTATACAAAATTTAGAGTAATTAACTAAAGGATCTGATCAAACCTAAATTATAAATTAAAACTAGAAATATTAGTAAAAGTAATCCTATAAGTTTGACTTTAAGAAAATAAGTAATAAAATAAGAGAATATAAAATTTTTAAATTTTAAACATATTATTTGTTATTTATCAAAAATGTGAAAAATACATTTCGATAACTAACGAATCACTAGAGATAAATTATATGTATACTAAAAATCATAGAATGACCTAAATAATATTTATAAATGTTTACTTGTACCCCATATGTATTTACGTATAGGTAGAAATACGTGAAATTACCTAAATTACTCAAAATTTGCTAAAAAAATTGCTAAATAATTAAAGAAAATTATAAAAAAATTAAGAAAAAATAAAAAAAATCAAAGAGATAGTGAATGATTCAGATCATGTCATAGCAACAAGGGGAAAAGAAAGAAAATATTAACCAATAAAAAACAAATACATAAAAAGTAAAAATAGAAGAGATATGGACATTATCTTGTCCTAATTAATGCACAACAATTCCTTTATAACCTTATAAATAGCAAAAAAATTCTCAGAGCTCATTTGGTTAGTCGGGAGTTGAAAAAAATTGAGAGAACCAAAATTTAAGAGAGAAATTAGGGTTTAGAAAAATTTCATCTAAAATTGTACAATTAGTGCATATAGGTCGAACTCATGAGCTACCATCACCTAGAACCAAACCACCACCACCACCTAGAACCAAACCCCTACCACCAACCGAAGCCAAACCACCACCACCACTAACCCACTCTATACTGATTGCTTGGATCGGCTGACACACCTGAATTGGTGTTGGAGGCTAAAAAGCTTGCTAATTGGGTTAGTCTCAAATTTCCTCTGATTTTTCAAAATTCTTTAAAATTATTAATTATGCCTAGAAAATTATGAAATTTATTATTATTATGTTTTATTGTATATAGATTTAGGGAAAAATAGTGGTTAAGTTTAATCACATTTGTAGATATAGAATCCTTAAGAAATTAAACAAAATCGAACATGTTTAGAATTAAAAATAAATAGACTTAGGAGTATGGTTTGGAGCTCAATTTTTTTTTATAGAATACTTAAGTGATATAGAACACTTAAGTGATATAGAACAATACTATGAAGCCATTTTTCTAAAATTAATTTTTGAAAATTTTAAGTAATTTTTTAGCCCCAAAATGATAAGAAAAATGGGTAATTTTGGATTAATTAGGTGATTAAATGATTAATTACTGACTTAAAGGGTAATTAGATGTTTAAGGATATTAATCTCTGATGTGGAAATCTAATCATAGCCTTTGAAGTGTTAATTACAATTAATATGAGAATTATGTAGTAATTGCAAGTAATTTAATAATATGTGAAATTGAAATTTTAATAAATGTAAAATAATAAGTTAAATTGGATAATATGATAATAATATCAATACATATTAAATCTGGTACAAAAATTAATTTTAGATAATTAGATAAAAAATATAAAATTTTCTTACATCAGGAATAAATCCGATACTCCAGTTAAGATTAAAATATATCGAATATGTTAGAATACTAAATTAAGACCTAGTATAATATTAGGATACTCGAGCTTAATGTAATTAACTTCACATTAGGGTTTGAAACGTATTTTAGGATTACTCATAGTTGAAATTGAATTAGAGCTTGAACTAGAATCAAATTCGGAAATTGAACCCCAAACTAATATAAGATGAATCGTTAATAAATGATCGGTATATAAGGAGAATTGAGTTAAATCTTAACTTAGAATATGTAACATCTAAGTATAAGTACTAAAAAGAGCATATTTGTATTATAGGACATACGGAGACGAATCAACCTGCAACACGTGGTTGAGTGATTTAGAATTCCAAGTAAATTGGGTTTATTACTTCGCCGTATTTGGAGTACTATTGTAAAGTACCCAAAGACTTAGGATTGTACACGTACTCGCAAGTAGTTTTATGCACGTACTCGCGTATTTAACTTCGTATTGGAATTTATGTTGTGATTGATGATTGTTATGACTGGATTGGTGTGAAATTGTCTGAACACTCTAAATTAAACCTAATCCTAATTGACCCAAATGCCCTAAATTGTTAAGTATTGCAACCCTTTAGGGGATTATTAAGATTCTCCAACTAAACACCGATACCTTCGAAAAAGATAGCGTTAGATGGTAATTTGGTCTTTTCCTCATCCTTAGCCGAACGAAGTGACAAGAGAGGAGGTCGCGATGAAGATGAGGGCATTGGTTCAAAAGATAGTCTTAGGAGGAGCAGTGTCTCCATTACACAAACCTGAGTTTAGTTATAAGTTGTTACATAACATGAAAACTCCTCAACCCAGATTAGAGTGGGTGAAATTACTTTGATTTCGCAATAGACCGGACTACGTTGTATGATGATACTTGCTTATTACATTGCATGAAAATAATTGCTTGAATAGGACCTACAAAAGGATCTATATTGGTATGAGTAATTACAGCTTAGTAGTTAGACAATCCTAAGAGATAGCAAGGTTCTGTCTTTTTTATTTTATTGAAATTAATGTAATTAGGGTAGGGATGCCGACCTTTACTCTGTAATTAAACAATTGTAGAATAAGTAGATGAATGTTTTTCGAACATCCTCTTCTATTCTCTGTACATCTTTGAATGTATCTACCAGAGAATCTGTCTAAGGGAAGTTGACCCTTATCGAGGTCCCGTTGGGGGAGTTCCTTCGCACAGGGGGTGTTTTCCCTTGTCGAGGTTACTCTAAGAGGGGTTAGGTTAATGGTGTTTCAACCTACCTAGAGTAGGGGAGTTCCTTCGTACGAGGGGTGTTTCCCCTTGCCAAGGTTACCCTAAGGAGGGTCGGGTCAACGGTGTTCCGACCTACTAGATGCGTGGGAGTTCCTTTATGCAAAGGGTGTTTCCTCTTGTCGAGGTTAACTTAAGAGGGGTCAGGTTAACGGTATTCCGACTTGCTTAATGTGTAGGAGTTCCTCTATGTAAGAGATGTTTCCCCTTGCCGAAGTTACCTTAAAGGGAATCAGGTTGGTGGTATTTCAACTTACCTAGTACGTGGGAGTTCCTCCGTGTAAGGGATGTTTCCCCTTGCCAAGGTTACCCTAAGAGGGGTCGGGTCAGTAGTTTTCTGACCTGTCCAAGTTGATTATCCATGTCTCTTCAAAGGCTCGTTAGGCAAGAGAAACAAAAGGGGAGAGAGAGAGAGAAGTATGCAATCAATTGAGAACTTTTATGTCGACACAATTGAAAGAAAAACTGTACATAATGAAATTATAATCAAAATAGAGACGTAGATTATTGGCATGCCATGTACGTGGGATAAGCTTGTCATCCAATCATTCCAGCTTGTATGCTCTATTGCCCAGTCTCTCCCAGATCTTAACCAGGTCTTCCCAATTAGGGGCCATTTTGCCTTACCCTTCGCGTGAACCAATGGCTTTTAATTTTGGACATACTAGGTCACCGACCTTGAACTCCTTATATCAGACCTTTTAATCATAATATCGAGCAACACGATGTTAATATGCAGTCACCCTAGCAGCAACGAGGTCTCTAATTTCCTCAATGGTATCAACACTTGCTTATAGTAGTAAGTCGTTAATAACGGCATTGAAGCTCCAAATCCGAATGTTTGAGAGCTCAAGCTCGATTGAGAGAACCGCCTTCGACCCAAAAGCAAGGTGGAAGGGGGTTTCACTTGTAGAGGTACAGTGGGTGGTCTTGTACCCCCACAGGATATTAGGCAATTCATCTGCCCAGGTGCCCTAAGATCGGTTCACGCACTTCTTCAGGCTATCCAAAATGACCTAATTGGTTGCCTTGACCTAACAGTTTGATTGGGGGTAGGCAACTAAGGTGAAATGTGGGGCAATGTAGTGCTTGGCACAGAACTCCCTGAACTTGGGGTTGTCAAATTGTCGGCTGTTGTCTGTAATCAGTATGTGGGAGACTCCAAACCAGGAGAGAATGTTATTTCTGACAAAGGACTCTACACTCCTCTCTATGATTCTAACCACTGCTTCGGCCTCCACCCACTTTGTGAAGTAATCCACGGCGACAATTATGAACTACCGTCCTCCTGATGCTTTTGGGAAGGCGCCAAGGATATCAATCCTCCATTGTGTGAACGACATGGGCTCCTCAGGGGTTGGAGGGCGGTGTTAGGTGCGTAACTGATTAGGGCATGCTTCTAGTACTGTGGGCACTTCTAGGCTACCGCCTTTTTGTCTTACCTCATGGTAGGCTAGTAATATCCAAGCCATAGCGCCCGAAGGTAAAGGGCTTGGGACTAAATATGATTGCTACACGCTCTGGCGTGTAGCTCTTCCATGACGCGCAGCCCTTCCCCTTCTCGGAGACACTGGAGTAGGGGAAGGTTGACTCCCCTACAATATAGGACACCGTCGATCAGCGTATAATTGGTAACGTGGTACCGAAGCTTCTTCAACTCCCTCTTGTCCTCCGGCAGCGTACCCTACTCCAAGTAGCTTCGGATGCAATCCATCCAGCTCGGCTCGGGTATCATCGCAATCAGTTCCAGAATTTCAGCTAAGCTCGAAGCTATGCTTTTTTCTGACAGGTACTCTATGAAGATCTTGTTATCCTTCATCTCAGGCTTTCATATGCCAGTGGAGGCCAGCTTGGATAGCTAGTTTTCCATAGAATTTTCTAGTCGAGGGATCTTCATGATGTCCCAAGAAGGCAACTCCATTAAGAGACTCTTTACTTTCTCGAGGTACCTTGGCATAGTGTCATATCTAGCTTTATATTTGCCTCCGACCTACTGGACAACTAGCATGGAGTCCGAAAAGATTCACAACTATTCCGCACCGATCGCTTTGGCTAATTTGAGACCGGCGATGAGTACCTCATATTCGAATTTATTGTTGTTGGAATCGAATCCAAACTTGAGGGTGTAGCAAATGGTGACCTGATGCAGGCTGATTAAAACCAAGATTGCACCTCCACCCCTCGAGGTGGAGGAGCCGTCAACGTGGAGGAGCCGTCAACGTGGAGAGTCCACACCGGTTTGTCATCACTCAGTGGTGCTTCATCTTTTCCTATGTACTTTGCTACAAAGTCGACCAGCACCTATGCTTTATAGGCCGTTCGTGGCTGGTACTAGATTCCGTATGTACTCAACTCCATCGCATACTTCATCATCCGTCTAGACACGTCAAGCTTCTATAGCATGGTGCACAATGGTTAATCCATGAGTAAGATCACCTGGTGCGCCTAAAAGTAAGGCTTTAATCATTGAGCAGTGATGACAACGACTAATGCGAATTTTTCTACTCGGGTGTACTTAACCTCAAGCCCATGCAGTATATGGTTGACGTAATATATTAGCCTGTGTTCTCTTCCCTCTACTCTGACTAGCATAGAAGAGAGTGCCCGGTCACTTACAGCCAGGTACAAAAATAGATCCTTTCCTTAGATAGGTTTGGAGAGAACCGATGGATGAGCAAGGAAGTCTTGGAGTTGCTGGAAGGCAGTAGCGCACTCAGGAGTCCATTCAAAACCCTTTAGATTTTTAAGGATTTTGAAGAACTCAGCACATCAATCGGTGCTCTTCGAGATGAATCTACTTAGGGTAGCTACCGTACCAGTAAGCTTTTGTACATCTCGGACCGAGGTTAGAGGCTTCATTCCCTTGATGGCTGTAATCTTCTTGAGGTTGGCCTCAATACCTCTCCATATGACCAAAAAACCGAGGAACTTGCCAGAGTAGACGCTAAAGACGCACTTTTAAGGGTTTAGCTTCATGTCGTACGTGCGCATTCAATTGAAGTCTTCCTAAAGATCCCTAACATGATTGACTGGCTTTTGACTCTTGACAATCATATCGTTGACGTACACCTCTATGTTATACCCGATGCAGGGCTTAAACAGCTTCGTCACCATTTACTAATATGTGGCCTCGGCATTTTTTAGTCTGAATGGCATTACGGTATAACAATAGGTGCCATAATCAATGACAAAGGAGATATGGACTTCGTTCTTTGGGTCCATTTTGATCTAATTGTACCTAGAGAAGGCATCCATAAAACTCAGCAGAGTATGTCCTAACATAAAATCGACAAGCTGGTCGATCCTAAGGAGGGGGAAACAATCTTTAGGGCAAACTTTGTTGAGGTCGGTATAATCGACACACATGCGCCACTTCCCATTCCTCTTCTTAACTAGTACCACATTCGTCAGCCACATTGAATATTTTTCCTCCTTCACGAAGCCGACTTTAAATAGCTTCTACACTTCCTCTTCGATTGTGGCCTGCTGTTCTAGAGTGAAATGCCTCTTTTTTTGTTTGACAAGCCATACTGTGGTGTCGATGTTGAGGCTATAGGTCGCTAAGTCGAGGGAAATTTCGTACATGTCTAACACCGACCAAGCAAACCTATTCAAATTTTCCCGCTGGAGGGCAATGATTTCATCCTTCACTTCGGCTGGAGTTTGAATCCCGACTTTTGTGGTTTGGTCTGGTGAGGTGCTAATTTAAACATCTTCTATTTTTTCTCTGGGCTTGCCCCTTTCAACCGGCCTCTCCTGCGGGCCTATTTCTAAGGCGAAGATGCCATCGCCTTTGGCTGCCCTAACATATAGTTCTCATAAAAGTTTCTGATTACACCTGCATACTCCCATCCCGATTAGTATTAGGAATTTGACCTTCAAATGCAAGGAGAATGTGATCATCCTAAATGCATTTAGGCTTGGTCTTCCCAAGAACGCATTGTAAGAGGAAGGACAATTAATCACAACGAACTCTATGAGTTGTTGTGCCATATGGTTATCATCGCTAAGTTCCATGTCTAGCGTGATGATGCCCTTGGCTTGGACTGTATTGCCATTGAAGCCGATGAGATTGTGGTGGTACAGCTTCATCTTTATTGGCAGCTTCTTCATCATCTTATTGTATGTATGGAGAAAGAGTATGTCGGTGGAATTGCCAGTATCCATCATAATCTTCATAACCTCAAATTTTGAGATCCTTGCCCCAATTACAAGGATGTCTTGGTGAAGAGTGTCGACCCCTTTAAGGTCGATGTTGGAGAAGGAGATGAAAGTGTCTAACTTCTATCTCTTCTACCTTACTGTCAGTACCTTCGATGGGGACGCGATCGTTATTCTGCTCGGCATGGGGGTCCTTGGTTCGTCGCCTTCAAGGTACCCTATCTCCGTCATTGTCTAAGTGGTTGTCGCTCTTCTGATGGTCCACATATTCGTTGAAGAAGCCACGTTGAATGGCATATTCAATGGTGTTCTTCAACTAGAAGCACTCTTTGGTGGTATGGTTGTAGTCATCATGAAACTAACAGTATTTGTCAAAGTTCCGACAACTAAAGTTCCCTCGCATTTTGTATAGCCTCTGGAGTAAGTTCTAGTGCTTCACTTCATAATAGACCTAGGCAATTAGCCTATTCAGGGGTGTATACTGGGTGTAGATGGGGGGTGGGAGCGAGTCGCACTCAACTTGGCACTTCTTCTTCCTTGAGCTCTCCCTATCTAATCTGCTTAGCAATCTACTGCTGAGGCAATCCTTTACGAACAATTTCACCTTATCTTGCTTTTCGCCTGACCTCTCTGAGTCGGCATCACACCTAACACGAATGTTGTCTTCCTAGTCAATGTACTTCTGACTTTGTTCCAAAAGTCGACCAAGGTCTTTAGTTTGCTCTTCACAAGCGATTAAAAGAAATCTCCCACGGGTCGGATGTTGAGCTGTACGGCATAAACAGCCATTCCCTTGTTCAACTGAAGGATCTCAACCACGGTGTTATTGAACCGAGCCATAATCATACAGGGACTCACCTTCACTTTACCTTACTTGGTACAAGCACGATGTGTCCTCGGACGGAGGCTTACTAGCCCTGAAATGGAAGATGAACTTCCTGGCCAACTCATCGAAAGAGCTGATTGAATTGTCGGAGAGGTCGTTAAACTACGTCCGTGCTGCTTTCCTTAACATGCCTGAAAAGGCCTTGCACATTATGGCATCCCTATGACTGTAAAGGTTTCCTCTACTGCTTAGAGAGTTGCCTTACCATTACACTAAGCTCATTCAGGTCGACATCGTCTACCAAGTGAGCTCATCGTGCAATTGAATGAGCCTAGACTCCCTGCAAATTGATTCCCTATGAATTGACTTCCTGCTCATTACCAGCCAAAGCTCGATCACAAGTAACCGCAGACCTTGCTAGCTGCTGGCGCAACGGTGGATTGAGTTGCTAATCCCTTCCATTCTACTACTATTGTTGGATGCTATCCCACCCAGTACAGGCATCTGAAGCTTCAGGGTGGTAAGTTTGTACATTGCGGCGCTTCGCTTCGTCCAAGTGAGCACGGAGCACCCTGTTCTACTCAACTAGGCACTCTAAGTGCTCCAGGCATTCTTCAAGAACAACTCTTGGGAAGGGCTGGTTGTCACCGGGTTCGTTGTTCACCAATTATTGATTTCTTTACTCGTTACGCTAAGACATGATGTCGAAAGGCTTGATGTGGGTTATGTGTTTAGTGTGTTTAAGATTTCAGGTGTAGGAATTCTTCTTCCTACAGACGATGCCAAATGTCGTTTCTCAATTCTTGCCGGTAGTCGATTGAGATTTGCACGTATTGAACTTGCAAAATAACACATAATGAGGGAGTTAGCAGTGGGCTCTTGTGAGTGTAGAATACACGTGGATAATATACCGGCTTAAAATGCAGAGTATGTAAAGAGGGTTACCACTGAGCAATGACCTAGTATTTATAGCAAAATGGAGCCGGCAGTTGGAGATCAGTTAGAGAGAGAGATCTTCTCCGGAAAGTATAGAGAGTGAAACTATCATGCCCAATGTATCCCTAATATTTAAGATGTACCCGTTTTATCCTTATCTTATGAATTATGATCGTTACAGTGTTTCATGGGCTTAAGCGGTTCAAGCTTAGGCCCGAGGCCTACAAAGGAGAGCCTAAGGTGGAGAGGCCTAGCGGATTTAGTTAGGCTTAAGGGTTGCATGTCCAAAGTATCCTGTCAATATTTTTTTTAAAAAAATATCAATTAAAATATTTATTTCCAATATAAAAAGATATTTTTTCAAAATTTTTCTTCTAAAAATACATAAATTTTTATTTTTTAATTCTAATACTCTAATTATTATCATCATCACAATTATGAAATGAAAATAGACAAAATACAGATAAGACTATTTTTCAAACATCAAAATTTTAAGCAAATACAAATCAGATAAAGATCGGATACAAATAAGATATAGATGAATAAAAAAAAAAACAATCCAAACAAAACCTTAGTTAGAATAGAATACTTAATAGAATCATTTAAAAGGGCTTGAGAACTGCATTTAACAGTTATGCTAGGTCCAATAAAGGAGATATTAGAATTCCATAAATTGTTGCTTACCACTTGATAAATCTTTTTAAGCCATGAACCTAATTCGTAAAAGTGCACCCTTTTTACACATGATTGGGTACATAATGACCCTATAATAATATTAATATTATCAACTACAAAAGCATGTTTATAAAAAGCAGTTCAAACGAAACTAAATTGAATCAACCTAAAATTAAAGTAGTTCAGTCGATGGACTTCGAAAAGAAAGAAAACTATGAAATCAAAAACATGTGATTTTTCACTGCTACTCTGTATGTCTCATTTAGTAGTTTGGCCGAAATGATAGTAAATCTGCTTCGTATTTCTAGACACATCAATTTATTCGATTCAATTACTCGCATAAGGACAAATATTCCCAGAAAGGTCTAATTTTGTTTCACTATGGATGATACATGCAAAAGCAAAATGCCAATTCAAGGGCCCAATGGATGCAAGCGCATCAGTCATCAATGCAGGAATAGAGAAAGAAAATGAAGATTGTTGGCTGGGGACCCATCGTTAAAGCTGTCTGGCCTACATTCCTGGACCACAAAAAAGATAAAGTGATATTAATTACTAATATATCGTATAAATTAATAAGTTATATATGATATTTATATATATAATAATAAAAATTAGTATTTTTTATAAAAAATATCAAATATATTATTATTTACTTATTATTCATCCATTCATATAACAGATAAATACTATTAAAGTTTTTCTCACTCACCTATCACTACAGCCATCTCTCACTTGCATTATCATTTCCATCATCGCACTAAAAATATTTACCACCATCAACAGCCACATTCTTACTATTTTCGTACAACCATCACCACTATTGTAAAATAGTACCTATAATTGTTCGATATTGATGGTCTCAGTAATAATTGTGACAGTGGTAGTACTAAATGAAACGAGGTGACAACTGAAGTGAAAATGATAATGATTGATGTGGTAATAATGGTAATAATAACGGTGATAACAATATTAATACTTTTAAATATGAAAAGGAATATTGATATTTATCATCTTATTCTTAACTTATTACATAATATAATGAGAATACAAAGTAAATCATGAAATAATGCAATGGAGATTCGTATGAACCGAAAGACATGTGTCATGGCTAATGTAAATGAGGGGTTTTAGCTTAATAATATAAATAAATGTATTTATTAATGATTTTGGAAAGAGGCGGAGACGGATGGGAAGATTTTCATCGTCGATAAGGACAGAAGCAAGAAACAATCGGATGAAGCCACTTTGTAGTAGCAGTAGTAGTTAGGACTAAGAACAAATGTTTTCTCATGCGACTTTCTCAGCATTTAGTCTTTGTCCCACGTACGAGCTCATTAAATGATTTGGAAGGACAAAATATCTATCATACTTGTCTCATTATTTCGCCCCAAATTTATATTAATATAAAAAATATATAAAATTGAAAAGAGATTACAAATAATTAGTTATAATATAATCATATTAATTTTAGAGATATAAACGAAGTAAGTTTAAGATGGATTATAAGATTTGAGATGAGTTATAGAATTTTAAAACCCATCCTACTGTATAAATAAGGTCTCTAAATTTATTCCAAAATCCTATCAAACTTTTAATCCTATACATAAAACCTACCCGACTACTCTTATTGAGCATCCATTGCCCAACCCACTAGGACCATTTATAATTTTTTCTTAACCAATAGACTATTTTTACTCTATTAGTCATTGCATGAAAAATTGATTTACAGAACACAAATAACTCAATGAGAAGTAAGGAATCTATTTATTGTAGCCTCTTCATCCTATATATCTTGTTCCAACATTAGTAGAGTATCTAGTAATATTGTTATAAAATAAGTTTAATAATCTATCTAGACTCCACCTTAATTTTTTATATGTTTTGATTTTATGGATATTATCATCAGTATGATTTGACAGGTAGAGTTAACTATGATTAAGCCTTGCGTGTAGTGTTTGTGGGCTTACAAAAGAAGGTATAGTAAGAGGCATCGAGATGTTATTCAATATGATTATTCTAATATTTAAATCAGTAATAATTCAAAAAGAATAGGAGGTCAAGGGAGCTAGTGAGCTTTTTACACATAATATGCACGAAGAAGTCAACATGTGTAACCATTGAAGTGTTTGGCTATTTTATAGAGAAGGGCTAACGTGAATCTAGGAATATGTATGCACATTGACATGCTCATTAGGTTTGGTAAGCGGGATCATGCTAATCATCATGCTCCAACAATATAGAGGTTCTATTGTTGACCAAGTCTTAGAACCTTATCTATTTAGTTTGTAACTATTGTGACCATCCTAGTGTGAAACCGGAGGCAATATAGTGTCTAGTCTATATGTGGAAGGCAATATAGGTTAATCACGAGGTAGGGTAGATTGGTCAATAGGGAAACACATTGGTCTTAAGCTCGAACAAGTCGGCCCAACATTTAAAGAGGTTAATATAAGCCTAAAGAATTCATGTTCAGAATATCCTATCAATAGATATAGTCTATGTTTACGTCAAATTCATTATCTACTTAACCATTTCTTTATACTGTATAATATACACAAACCACCTTCTCTTAGCCAAAAAAAAATCAATCATAAATACATGCACATAAATATTAATAGACAATAGTAAACATGATCAAAGTTATTATCATCCATATTTTTATCTATTCATTATTTTAGATATTAGAAATTTTAGTTAATATTATATCAATAATTTATTATTTTTTCTTGAATAACGATTTCCCATCAAGTTTTTCTAATATCTTGAAACTCATCTAAAAAACTCTAATGGGTTTTTTACTGTATCGTAAAATTTTATCGAATAATACCCTATAAAGTTTTTAATAGGTTAGGCAAATCAAATACCTTATAAGGATATATCTATTCATATTATTAATTTATTTATTCATATATTATAGTTATATCTTTTGTATCACGTATTATGTTACAATAGTGCTTTCTCTCAATAATCATATGTTGTGTGTACGATTGTGTCATGTTATGGATTGTCGTCCTTAAAACATTAACAAGAAAAACTTGTGGCTGGAACCATCGTGAGTAATATTTGGACCACCAGGGGCTTCGCACATCTCATTTTACTACGACGTTGCATTCACATGGTAATGAAGGGAATCGAATTCACCGACACATTTGGGAAACACCAATCGATACGTATTTTGAATGAATTTGCCTAGCTGTGCCCATGCCCGAAGCTTCTTGATGTGGCTTCATGGGCAATTCAAGATAACACCAAAGCTACCCGTTCGTTTTTTTCTTAGAAATATATAGATATTTATAGTGGGGACAATTTGTATGTTAGGCAAACTTTGGGTAGTACAAGTTCGCTAGAGTGGCTAAACCAGATGAGGCTGCTATAGATTGAAATAGTTTGAAATACTTGTTCTAAATGAAATATACATAAAGAAAATATCCGATTCATAAATGTTGCGAGCACTTAATATATAAACTCTGAAAAAAGAAATCTATTGCATTACTTTGAATTGATTATATATATATCAGAAAAAAAAAAGTGAAAAATACATTTTTAGTTATCAATATTTTGCCACTTTTCTATTTAAATTTTAAAATATTTTTTTTTTAGTCTTTAGCGTTGCCAAACGGTTATAAAACAAGTCATCGTTAATTTTACCATTAGTGTTTGACATGTAGATATATAGCAATAATTAGTTGAAATAATTAATTAAAATAAATTATAAATTTTAATTAGTAAAAATAATAAAGAAAATTACTTTTTTAAAAAGCAATAAAATAATTTTTAAAAAAAAGAAAAGAAAAAGAGAGAACAAACCACCCCCAACCTTAGGGTGGTGTCTCCTCCACAAAATTATAAATGGGTCATAACTTACATGTAAAATAAAACCTCTATAAGTGGCTACTAGTCACTCGAAAGTTAGGGAATAATTGGAATAATATTTTATTTAATTTTTCAACCTTCATCTTTTCTAATTTTTCCTAATATTTATTATTATTATTTTAGTTAATTAATAGATATTATCATATCACTTAGTTGAATTAACTAGATAAATAGAAGCGTATCCAAGGAAAAAGTTAAGAATATTAGAAAGTTTTAATTTATTAACTTTTACAAATGTTGAAAACTAAAAAATGTTTTATGTTTTAAATAGAAAAGCATTTTAACATTGAATAGTTACAATGTATTATTTCATAGGCTAAGGGGTGAAAAAGGAACAAAAGATAAAGTAAAATGTTTTTGTAATATTATTAAATTCATTTCGAATTATTGATTTAGATATATTAAAAGATCAAATATTTAAAGAGTTGAATCAAGTTTAACTACAATAATTAAATAGATTTTACAATCAGATTAGATTGAATTTGGTTAAATCTTTGGGATGAATTGGGGTATGATAGGACTGTATTTTTGTTTAGTTTATTAATAAATGCATTATATACAGGCAGTTGCTGTTTTTCACATAAAAATACTGTACTGACAGATTTAAAGAATAGAATTAGTGTACACTATTCCATGACTCCATATTGCAATCATTAGTCAAAGTCTCTTTGAAACTATCTAGAAAAACCGATGTGCATAGGAAAACGAAAATCGCACCTTTCCTTTTCTGGCAGACAATGTCATAAAAATTAAATGAAAGAAAAAGAAATATCTGAGGGACCTGGATCAGCTATCCATAACTTTTTTGATGATTTATATAACTCGTCTTTAAAAATTATTCGAAATATAAATAACTCCCAAATTTAATTTGTTGCTCTATGGTTTCTTTCTAATAGATTGACATGCTTTTCATTTTTTTTTTTTATTTTACAAAAGGGATCTTCTAAGTTTGGAAAGAGAGAAAGAAGGTAGCAACGGTATATTTCAACAAAATTATTGCTATCGTATTTTAATAAAATATAAAAAAATATAAAAAAAATAGCTAAAATGGTAGTAATTTATTATATTATTATATTATCAATAACGTATGGATTAGGTTTTAAAAATCAATAAATACTTAGAGATAAATTATAGGAGTAATATAATTAATATTATACATAAAATAATATATAAAAAACATGTATGTATATTGGTTATAATTATTATCTAAATATATATACTTGTAGTTATCGAAAATATTTGAAGGTGCATGAATATTACCAAATAAATAAAAAAAATTATAAAAAAAATTCTTAAGACAATTAGTGGACATGGGAAAATAAGGAAAGGGGTATGGCAAATTGTTAGAGTAGTTTAAGGATACTTCACCATGGGATTTAGACAAAAGATAGAATAAAGAAAGTGCAATTGGCATAGGAAAAATCTCTCCACTAACAAGACTGTAAGCTTTAAAGTTAAGCCAAGAGACCGTAGGATTGAACTTAGAATACAAGGTTTAGGATGATTAGTTAAATGATCCGATCAAACTCAAATTATAAATTATGGAGAGCAATATTAGTAAAAATAACCCTGTAAATTTGAATTTAAAAAAATAAGTAATAAAATAGGAAACTATAGAATTTTTAAATTTTAATTATAATAATTGCTAATTACCGAAAAGGCGAAAAGTATAATCTAATAACTAATAAATTACTAGAGATAGATTATATATATACTAAAAATCATAGAACGACCTAAATAATAATTAGAAATGTTCATATGTACCCCACATGTATTTATGTATAGATAAAAAAACGCGAAGTTATCTAAATTGGCCAAAAACTTAGTAAATAATTAAAGAAAATTATTAATTAATTGTGGAAAAATCAGAAAAAAATTAGAAGGGTATGGAATGATCTAAATTTGGTCATGGCAGGTCAAGATCTGAAAAAGAAAAATTAACCAATTAGAATTAGGCAACACAAAAACCAAAAATCAAGGACATGGGGCAATGTCATGTCTAATTGATACATATTAATTACCAAAAACGTCTATAAATAAGGAAAAAATTCACAGAACTCCTTTAGGTAGTGAGGAATTAGAGAAAAATAGAGAGACTCGAAAATTCAAGAGAAAATCCAGAAAATAAAAAAAGAAAAGGAAACTGTGCAGATAGGGCTAGTGAGCCAAACCCATACCTCACCACTACCTGAGACCGAGCCACTAACACCACCTCACTCCAGACCCACCGTCTAGGCCGACCGACATACTTAGACGGGGTTTAGATGGCCAAAAAGCATTGAACCGGATGAGTCCCACAATTGCCCAAATTTGTGTAATTTCGTAAAATTAGTTATTTTACCCAAAAAATTATGAAACTTGTTATTCTGAGGTTTTATTGTATGTAGATTTAGGGAAAAATAGTGATTTAGTTTAATTATGTCTGAAAATATAGGGTACTTAACAAATTAAACAAAACCGAGTATGATTAGAATTAGAAATAAATAGGCTTAGGAGTGTAGTTTAGAGCTCAATTTTTTTTCTGTAGAATGCTTATGTGATATAGAACAGTGCTATGAAGCCATTTTTTAAAATTAATTTTTGAAATTTTTAAGTTAATTTTTAGCCCTAAAATGATGGAAAAATTGAGTGATTTTGAGTTAATTAGGTGATTAAGATATTAATTACTGATTTAGATAATAATTAGATGTTCAGGGATGTTAATCTCTGATGTGGAAACCTAATCCTAGCCTTTGGAGTATTAAGTATAATTAATTTAGGACAATTAGGTAGTTATTGCAAGAAATTAGTAATATGTGAAATTGAAAATTAATAAATCTAAAAAAATTAGGGTTATTTAGATAATATTATAATAAAAATCAAAATAATACTAAATCTGAAATAACATTTAATTTTAAGTAAATGTATAAAAATGTAAGATTTTCTTACATCGGAAATAAATCCGATACCCTGATTAGGAATAGCATGTACCGAATAGTTTAGAATACTGAATTAAGACCCAATAGGATATTTGAATACTCGAGCTTAATGTGATTAATTTCACATTAGGATTCGAGTATATTTAAGACTTAGGAATCAAAACTAGAATCTAATTTAGAATTCGAACCTCAAAATAGAGTATAAAGAATCATTAATACATAATAAGTATATATGGAAAAAATGAGTTAAATTATAACTTAGAATATGAATCCTCAAAGTATAAGTACTAAAAAGATCTATTTATATTATAGGGCACCCAAAGACAAATCGACTTGTGACTAAGTGATCGAGCAATTGAGAAATTCCAAGTAAGTTGGGTTATTACTTATTGTCATAGAGTACTATTTGTATGGTACTCGGAGACTTAGAATTGT
Source organism: Lumnitzera littorea (assembly GCA_024138015.1). Lineage (NCBI taxonomy): Eukaryota > Viridiplantae > Streptophyta > Magnoliopsida > Myrtales > Combretaceae > Lumnitzera > Lumnitzera littorea. The sequence continues at coordinate 9,700,180 of JAMXBB010000009.1, read as the reverse complement.
ATATGGTTGTGATTGTAAGTAGTTTACGCATGTATTTGATGTATCTGAATTCGTGTTGAAATTGTGGTGTGATGGATTTTGTGTTATGATTGAATTGATGTGAATTGTTTGAAAACCCTAAATAAAATTTAATCTTATTTGACTTTAATGACCTAAAATGTCATGCATTGCAATCCGTTAAGGGGTCATTAGGATTCTCCAACCAAATACTGACCCTTTCGAAAGGGATAGTGTAGGATTGCATAATGGTTCCTTCTTTATCCTCAGTCGAATTAAGTGACAGGAGAGGAGGTCGCGGCGAGGGTGAAGTCAATAGTTCGAAGGTAATTGTAGGAGGAGCAAAGTCTCCATTGCATAAGCCTAGGTTTGGTTGTAAGCTGCTGCATAACATAGGACTCCTCAACCCGGATTAGAGCGGGTGAAATTTCTCTAATTTCACAACGGACCGGACTACATTGTGCGATGATACTTAATTGTTGCATTGCATGAAATTAATTGATTGATAATCTTGTTTGTGTTTTTATACATTCATGAGTCTCCAATTCAACTTACTGAGTTGTAGTTGCTCATACCTTTATAGATCCTTTTGCAGGTCCTGATTTCTGAACTCTTCAAGTAACATGCCGCTTTACAATTATCCAGAGGTTAATTTTTTTGAAACCAGGGGTGTGAGGATCAATCTACTTAGTAATGATGTATAGTTAGAGTGTCCTTGTAGTTAAGGATGAAAAACTGATAGTTATTATGTAATTTAGTGAACTGTTGTGTTTATGTAAAACTTCCTGGGAAGCTCTATGGACTTACATATAATTATACATGTTTATTAGAAATTTGTAATATTTATCATAATTGTAGTTTAACTGTTAATCAGACTGTTTACTTCAAAGCGAGGAGTCGTCGATGCCTTGTGTAGATTATGTCTATGGTAGGTACTGTAAGGTTAGTTACTATTATAAAATGGTTTACACGGTGGGACTGTTGCGACTCTGCAACTTCGGGGCATAACAAAAACTACATTATAAAATCCTAGGAGCATTTCTAAAAAAAAGTTTGGATAGTTTTTGAATGGGGAAAAATATTGGGAGGCTTTACCAACAAGACTACATTATAAAATCATAGGAGCATTTCTAAAATAAAGTTTGGACAGTTTGTGAATAGGGAAAAATATTGGGAGGCTTTGGAAGTATCAATAATGATTTTTGCAAAATTAAGAAAAAAATAAGACAATTTATGGCGAAATTGGAGTTCTTGATGCTAGCCACCACTTAGGAGTAAACCTAACTACTTAGAGATAGAGGAGGTGGCACCAACTTAGGAAGACAAAACCTCACCCTCAGAAGGTGACTAAGGTAGCTAGAGTTGCAAGTAGTGGAGTTTTGGTTTTGGCTGTTTTCGATTCTATTCTTTTAGAAATAGCATACGAGTTTTAAAAATTTTTAAATTTAGTTTCTCTAGGGATTTTTGTATGAAGAATTTAAATCTTCAATCAAATTTTCAAAATTTTGAGTATAGATATGAGGTCCTTAAGAAAAACATTCTACACAACAATTTTCGATCAAGTTTTTAAAAAACCAATTCATATAGTTTTGATTTGAAATTTTATAGATATATTTCTAAGATGTTATATTTTGATGTTGTGTGGTCAAATTTTTAAAATTGAGTTTTCAAATTTTTGAGAAAATTCTATTTTCATGTAATCAATGTGCTAAAGAAGGTATTTTGTTAAGGAGCTTGAGTAATTCTTTACAAAACCATATTATAACCCATAAATATCTACATACAACTGAAAATATTTATTTAGAAGTTTAGAAATAACATTTTTTAAGGGTAAGAGAGTATTTTGGGGTCTATGGATTAATTCTCCCAAAGTTTTAATGCATATGTAAATCAAATGGCGATATGGTAAATAAGAGTATAGATGATTGAAGTATTAATTGATACTTATCATATATGTAAGGTTTAGACTTTTGAAAATGCAGAGTAAGTGGTGTATATATGCAAAGGTTAGATGTCTTACTAATAGCAGGGTTAGAGATTGTGTCAGAAAGTAAGTCAAAATGTAATCTGATGTGAATATGTTGAATACATTAGGAAAAATTGGATCTATACCAAAAAGTGGCTTATATTTGGACTCTACCCATTTCTAAAGATAAACTGTAAGTTAGAAATTTCATAAATAAGAATCTAATTTTAGACTAAAGATCAGAAACTCTATCAGAATTGGGTCAAAATGTAGCTTGGTATCTAATATCCTTGATCACAACAGGAGTTTGACAATACATCGGCTAATGATTTGTATATGAATTCTATACTTTTATCAAAGTTAGGGCATGAGTCAAAAGCCACTTAGACAATAGCCAATACTACAAGGTTAGGTCAAAATCTAAGTAAAAAACTTAGTTATAAAGTAGTTCGATGGAAGACGCTAAAGATAAGAGCAAGTAGAAGTTTGAAGATGGTTGGTATTGAATATTGGATCATTGGGAGTCGAAGAGTAGATCAAAAAGTTGCTTGATTATGCCTTTTTAAGAATTTATTTTAAGAATTTATTGAAGTCAGAACTTGGATCAAAATCTACTGGGTAACAACCTATGTTAGATTAGAACCTTAGTCAAAATGTATCCAAACTTAACTAATATTTCATAAACACCTTAGAAAACTCATCTAACACAATTGAAAACATACTTAAATATTCATAATGAACACATATGTTATATATTGCTTGAAAACTAAAGAAATTACATTAAATTTTAAAGATAATAAAAGAAAACAAGAGCGACACATGAGGAGAATGAGTATCAGTATCCAAGTAAGTGGGATCAATGTTTCAACATACTTTGAATTATTATTTAAGAATACTTGGATATCTTAATATATTTCTTGTTTGTGGTTGTAAGTTAGTTACTTATGTGCATATAACATGTGTACTTAAATATTGTTATGCTATTTTGAGTGTTAGATTTATATGTTGATTACTTCATGATATTACTTACCTTAGAATATTTGAAATTGCTTAATCATTCCAAAAATAATCTAACATAAACTCTACTTAACTACAAACTGGACGTTACTTTTTTGATTCATATATTTGATCTTCCCAAAGGAAAACAAATCAATCCTATTTCCGATAGGAGCGGTTAGTTTCAATCGGTGAAAATTTGATTTTGAGTCTTCCACGAATTAGTAGATCTGTTCCGCCGGGAATGGGCTAGGGTTATGAAGGGGGTCAGAAAGACTTATTAGATACCAGGTGGCCTTGGAGGAGCCGTATGAGGTGAAAATCTCATTGTATTGCAACCAACTAGGGGAAATGATTAGAATTCTTCAGCCAAACATGGACCTTTCATGATATTACTTATTTTGGACTATTTGAAATTGCTTAATCACCCTAAAAGTAATTTAATATAAACTCGATTTAATTACTAACCAAACCTATATTGCAACCCATTAGAAGAAACGATTAGGATTCTCCAGTCAAACACGAATCTTTTAATGAGGATAGCATAAATGGTCTTCTCCCTATCCTTAATCGAATTAAGTGATAAGAGAGGAAGTCATGACAAGGTTGGGGTCAATTGTTCGAAAATAATCTCAAGTAGAGGGTGTTCTCCATTAGTCAAGTCCCAGTTTGGTTCCGATTTGCGAGTGTACGGTGTTAAACTTCTCAAAACTTAGATTGAAGAGGGCACAATTTCTTCGATCTCATGACAACTAGTCAACGTCATGTGATGGAATTTGCTTAAACGTACATTACATCTAATTAACCTTGCTTAAAAACCTTGGTTGCTTGATATTAGATATGTGTTATTATCTCTGTCCTATTTATTGAGCAAGTTGTTAGTCATTCCCTTATAGCTATTTCATAGGTTTTTCAATAAATTCACCAGTACTACTTTAAGTTTCAAAAGATTAGAGAAGGGGATCGAGGAGATTACCCGACTAAATTTCTACTTGGTTTATCAACTATACTAACCTCTAAGAAAACTAATAAGGTCTTCTCAAGTGACCCCTAATTTTCAGCTAATAAGATTTATTCCATACTCTACAAGCTTGTAATTTTTAGTAAAATTTTCATAAATATTATATCTTTTCATAACAACGTAGCTCTTGAAATTTTTAGTAAATTCAAGGTTTCATCCTTCTTACGATTTATAGAACTCGATTTTTCCCTCGGAATTTAAGCTATAAAAATTATTTTTAGTAACTATTTTGAAAAGTTATACCACAGATTAATTCTTACCAAGTACTAAATGAGATATTTTAAAGCAGTCAAGTGATGAACACCTTATATAGGCTATACTTATGTTAGCGGCTAAGACAGTAATTTTCTAATGTAAGTTAATTTACACAATGGAGCTATTATAACTCTCTAATTTAGGACACGATGGAAAAATGCATTTTGCTTAAGTATTACACAAAGTCCTAAGATAAAGAGAGTTTAGAGAAAGGTAGAACTTAAAGGGTTTAAGAAGTACACAATAGCTTAGATAATGTCATTTAGGAACAAGGTGATGAAGCCTCACGAGTATATGTATTGACATAACTTGAAGGTAAGTGGTTAACAAGGCTAAGTTAAAGGAGCTATGTTACAGGTACTACATGCGCTAATGTATGAGCAAGAGTTGTGCAAATTCAAGTTAAATTGGATGAGTTTATGTCTTAAATTTACATGAAGCTTTAGAATGAAAGAGCATTTAGGCAATGAATATAGAAATAAATTGCCAATTATGTGTTTTGAAGTTTAAATTATCTATTTGGAAAGTTCAATGATTAACTAAAGTAGTACCTACGTTAAATATGAGCAAAAGAGGGAAAATCGTAGAGTTTATATGACATAGCATGTAGCATGATAAATACAAATAGGTGAAAATAAATTTGTATTAATTCCGAAAGATTGTAAATATAATGGAATCATAAAATATTTATAGTCCAATAATCCTAAAATTATTATGTAAACTAAATAAAACCTAAATCCCAATAGATTGGAAAACAAATAAAATAGAGATAAACTTTATTGACAAAACACTAATTCTTTTAAGCAAATATCTTTATAGAACGTGTATATTTGACTCGTAAAATAACACCTAACAATAAAGTGGCTCGCTCTAAACCACAACAAACTCAAACAATTTTGTATTAACATATTATAAGCTTCTTAACTCTCTATATGCAAAAGTTGTGTTCATTTAAGGTTGATCATCAAATCTAAATAGAAAATTAGAAGCCATGAGCTTTTGGTTGCTTTTGGATGGCTTCTGCATATCTTTGAATTCTTCAAGTTCTAAATCTTATGACTTCTGACCTTGTTTGTCCCTACTTTTGTGGACCCAAGTGTTCCATATATTGTAAGCCTAACTTGTTCGCATCATTATATAAGAAAGGTTCAAACCATTCGTAAAAGGTTCGAATTATTCCTTAATGAGAGCAAAAGAAAAATTAATTGTGCAAATATGTCTAGACATTTCAAATGCTTAGGACCTCGAGACCTTTTTGGTGTGACGATAGAAAATGCTCTAGATCTCTTTTTCAGATGCTCTAGGCCTTTGTGTCTAACAATAGAATTTTATAGAATGTTGTATTTTGCATAGTCGCAACTTTCGATCAAACTTTTGACCGATTTCAAGAGTATGTGAAGGGTTGTCAATAAGTTAAAACAATACAATGTTCAACTTGAGCCTTGGCTCGAAAATTTAAAACTCAAGCTCGGTTGAACTTAGAATTTTGAGCTCAAACATGACTTAAAGTGATACTCAATAAGCTCATGTTTAACTAAATTCAGCTTATTAAGCTCAATTTATTGAAAAGGTTATTTTTTTTTTCTAGTTATAATAGTATTAATGTTCAAACTCAACTCAAAATCGACTTATATTTATAATCGACTCAAACTAGATTAATCTTGCAAGTTTGTCAAATCAGGCATTATAAAGTTCAAACTCGACTCGGTTAACTATTTAAGTAGTTTAAGTTCGAGGTTAAGGTCGATCTCAATTTGACTTTTCTCGAATCAAACTTGAGTAGTTCATGAATAATTTGATTCGTTTACACCCTTATATAAGAGTCATATCCATCCATGACTAAGAATCTAAATTTCTTTCTAACTAATCAAAATTAAATCTAATGGATAAATTCAATTCATGAAAAATCATGACTTTTTTGAAAGGTCATGTGCTTTAAGAATTATTGAAACCATAAATATGTGTTACTTCTATATTTTTTTAGAGCTTTCTAATTCGAATTTTCACCCTTTTTTTTCCCTCTCTCTCTCTAACCTATTGGTAAACACATATATCTAAAGTGTAGTTTAATACTTAGATTATTTTCTATTCAAGTATCAAAACTTTGTTGTATCTTAAAGGAACACCACATCAAAAATCTTATAGCAAACTTAGCATGAGAGGCATAAATTGTAAGCCCACAATTAGGTATATGGGGTTTGATTTGTAAAATTTAGAGCGATCAAGCAAATCATTTGATTCAGTCCAAATTTTACGATGAAACTAAGAATATTATTAAAAGTGATCCTATGAATCTAGATTTATGAAAATAAAGAGTAAAATAATTAATTATTATAATATTGAATTATATATAAAATTCCTGTTATTTATCGAAAACACGTAAAACGAGTTCTAATAACTAACGAAATAATAGAGATAAATTATCTATACACTAAAAATTATAAAATAACTTAAATAATATTTAAGAATATTTATTTGTACCATATATGAATTTACATATACTTAAAATACGCGAAATATGTCAAAATAAGGTTAATTAATTAAAGAAAATTCATAATTAATTAAGAAAAAAGAAAGAAAAATTAGGAAAAATGAGGAATGATCCAAATTGTAGGTGTGGTAGCTTGGAAATAGAGAAACAAAATTGATTGATTAAAATGCAACAAATAAAAAGTAGAAAAAAGAAAACATAAGATAAATGTCACCTCAATTTAATACATAAAAAAATTTCCTAAAGCTCTATAATTACCTAAAAAAAATTGGAAGCTCATTTGGACAATTTGTAAATTATAAAAATTGGGGAAGGTCGAAACAAGAGAGAATTACAGCTTTTTCAAAACAATTATAAAAATCTATACAATCAGGACTTTAGAAGGAAACCACCACCTAACAGTAACTTGGGAGTGGAAGGCTATCACCATCACACGGTGGTGACAATGCCTGGATCGGTTAACAAGGCCACGGTGGCCAACGGTGGTCGAAGCCACTCACACAAGTGAGTTTGATTTCTAACTCGATTTTGTTTAATTTTGTAAAAATATTAAATATTCTTAAAAAATTATGAAATCTATTATTCTAGGATATTTTACTATGTAGATTTAGAGAAAATTTTTATTTTGATGAATTTATGTCTACAAATATAATGTCCTTAAGAAATCATACAAAACCGAATATGTTTCGAATTAAAAATAAATAGGCTTAGGAGTGTAATTTTGGACTCAAAACTTTTTATAGACTACTTAGGTGATATAAAATAATGCCATGAAACCCTTTTTCAAAAATTAAATTTTGAAAATTTTAGATAATTTTCATGCCTTAAAATAATACATAAAATGAATAATTTTAGGTTAATTAAGTAATTAAAAGGATAATTACTGATTTAGGGCATAATTATATGTTTTAGGATATTGAAATCTAATGAAGTATGATATTTGTAGCATTTAGGGTATTAGATATAATTATTAGGGTATTAGATATAATTATTAGGGTATTATATAGTAAATATGTAACAGGTAAAAATTGTTTACAATTTGATTTGAGATAAATTTAGATATTTTGCATTGTTTATTGATGTTGGGAATAATATTTGAAGTGATAAGACTACTAGATATGTATATTATGTACGTATTAAGTGATAATGTGTAATATGTAGGTATAAGAAATTAATAAGTAAGAAAATATTATATTAAAATTGATATTGCAATAATAATAGGAATATGTAATAAATTTGGTAGAAAACTTAAATTAGGGTAATTATATGAAAAATTTAAAATTTTCTTATAACGAAAGTAAATTCAGTAGTTAAATTAAGATTAGAATATACTACACAAATTAAAACATTGGTTAAAGGCCAAAAAATGATATTTAAGATATCTAAAGATAATATAGTTAATTTTACATTATGGGTCGAAATGATTTCCTAGAGCGTACGTATAAATCCCTAATCGAAAACTAAGTTAAAAATCTAATTTATAAATTGATGTGAAAACTGAACCAAAACTTAACCTAATTCAAAAAGAATTGTAAAAGATTTGAAAACCTAGATAATTGGATATATTAAACCATAAACCAAAGATAACAATAGGTATTATAAGATAAAACTAATCTACAACGACTATATAGAAAACTAAAACAATATTTGTATTATAAGTGTTTTTGGCGATGGCCAATAAGAGTTACACCTCAAATGAGTAGGTGAGGAGTTTAGATAAATTATGATTAATACATTACTATATTTTGGAGTATTAATTTGTAGTACTTGGAAACTTGAAATTATACTAGATTATTCTTGTTAAATAGTTAGTTATGTGCATGTGCTTATTCTGAGCTACCGGTATGATTACTAATTTGCTATTTTGGCTTGTATTTGTGTTATTTGTTTGAAATAATTGAACATTTTTATGAATTGTGTTATTTGTGCTTATTCATTTTATGAATTGTTTACTTTAAAACGAGTTAGTTGTGGAAATCTTGTGTAAATTAGGCCTAAGATAGCGACTATAAGATCAGTTTTTATCCTAAAATTATTTGCCCGATGAAACTATTACGATTCTATTGTTTCGAAACGTGACATAAATTTTCTTATGAAAGATAATTATTGATGCTTTAGGGTCCTTTATCTTGTTTGTATCACTAAACCAATCGTTCATCTATATTTTCCAAATAAAGAATTAGGCAAAGGGATAAATGGCAATTGCTATGTCCTTACTAGTTAGCTATTTTGTATTTTCTTAGAACCTAAATTATTTTCTATTATATGTATTATGGTTTAACTTCTTATTACTATATGTATTAGGTAGAGTAAATGAGAGAGAAATGTTATTATATGGACTCTTTGAAGTAACCGAGTCCTTAGATATTATAAAGGAATCATCATACTATTATTGTTATACTATAATAGATTAATTTAATCTTATTCATAATTCTTTATCCCCACTTTTCAGGGTTTTCAATATAAATTCTATATGTTTTTGTTTGTCTTTTTTCCCTTGTTACACTTTTTATACTCACGTGCCTTGTGATGAATAACCGAAAATCCATTTCCTATCCTAAGACTCATAAGAAAATGTTCCTGTTATTTATAGTTATTAAATGTTTAATTACATTGCTAACGGTTGATATTTTAGTCTCCTTCTACGATCATTCTTTGGTGATGGAGCCAAAAGAAATTGACAACCAATTAGAACAATAATCTCATCAAAACAACTATTTCTCATTTAACTTTCTTAGCCTGTGGTCTTTATCTCATGGAGGAACATATCTTAGACAAAATATTTTTAAAAATTAAAAATTCTCAACTAAGTTAGTTATCATGAATCAATTAAAAATAATATTATCAAATTTGCATTGACTTCTACAGTCTAACTTGACTAAATTAGATCTAATCATACAATATGCCTTGTCCAACCTTGATTTAAATCCTTAATTGAATCAAATTTATCTATTTAACTCGTGATTCTCTTAAATATTCAAATCAACAATTTGAATCAGGTTTGGCGATATTAATTAAAAGCATGACATTAACAAATAAGATGAAATAGAAGTTATGAGTTTGTTAAAATTCAAAACACGGAAGATGAGTATATGTAGCCATGTTTTTGTAATATTCCAGATTAAAATTAATGGAGCTCCGCTATTTTGTTTTGTCTTATTATTACCCTTTTTTTTTTTTTCTTTTTTTGCCTTTTAGCCGAATTACTTTGGCTCCACATCTCATGTGATTTGTCCTTCTGTCAGTTCTGCCCCAGTAGATGAATCACTTTTGCAAAGTAAATGTGGGTTACTTTAAATTCCTTTCAATCCATCATTCTTTAGAAATGGGGTCAAAAGAACCTGACGACCAATTAGAAGAATAACCTCATTAAAAAGATTTTGTCGAAGAATTGGATTTAGCAGAATATTATTACTTTGGTCCGTACGAGAGAAAAAAAGGAAAGAGAAGGGAACTATTTTCCTTTTGGACCGGCTTATGATTGACATTGTACTAAGAAGAGTCCATAAATTCCATTTGGCTAACAGCCAACATTTGGAAGCTTAGACGGATAAATTGTCACAATGCAATCAATTAAAAGCAAAAAAAAATCAAGAAAAGAGAAAATAATATAGTGATTTTATATGAAAAGCCACAAATGAACTTTGAATAAAAATTACTAGGAAAAGGATATCAAATTCGTTATGTAGAATAATATAGTGTAAGAATAATGCCTTATTAGTAATGCATTTTCGTCCAGAGCTTTCCAATGATAAGCTTTAGCCTTTCTAAGCATGAAAAGGAGGTCATCTTAAAACATTCTCCTCACCCAAATCTAAAATAAGGGAGACCCCTAAAATCTTACCTGCTATATGTATATCTCAAGACCTCCTCCAACCGAAGGGATAGAAAATTTAGCAATTATCCCTCTATTACTTACTATTAGTTATTTATTCACGACCATCCTATTGACTTGACCGTCAAGAGGCATAGCCAAAGACACCTTCAACATTGTCCAATAGCTCATGGTTGCTAGTTGTTTAGACCTAATCTGCTATCATCAAAGCAGATAACAGGCCTAACATTTCTTGTTGATAATTCATAATCAGCACAACTAAACAAAGCAACAAACTAACATTGATCCAAAAGTACTCGTTGGTCACCACCTCATTAGTTAGTATCACCTCGATCAATAATGCTTTATCTTAGTCAATCGTATCATGTCTAAACTTGTATTAAAAATATAAAATTAAAGAAGAAGTACTAGATCTTGCAACCTACCTTATAGTGTTGCACCTATGCCAATCCATCTTAGCAATTCACATAATTAGTAATTTGTGCCCTTTAAGATTTACATGTCTTAAATATAGTAACAATGATTATAATGATTATAGTAAACAGTATTTATATGTCTTAAATTTAGATCCGTAAACGACTTATTGGAAAATTCAAGCTTAAAAATTGGTATAGGCTTTTATCTTTACAACAGAAATAAAATAATCATGTAAATTATATTTTTCTTCTCTAAAATATAGTTTTGCATTTAACCGAGAAAATGCTGATTGAATATAAGGATTTGAGGACGACAAATACATCATTAGTCAAGGGGGCAAATTTATGTTTTCATTCTATGTTATCTTTTCTTCATGCTGCTTTAAATTAATTTTGTAAAGGAAAAGAAAAAAGAAAAAGGAAAAGAAAAGAAAGAATATAAAGTACTGTTGTAGTATCTCTCTCAAGAAGGTAACTTTTGCTTTTACACGTTTGATGTTTGGATAAGCTCAGAATGGGGAAAAAAAAAACTATAGAGAATAAATGTGCAACTTAAAGTTAAAAGGTGATTATAACTGATTGGTATGAGTATTAATTTTTTAATGAAATAGATTAAGATCGATTTTCTCTTTTCAGTAGTTATAATAATAGTTAGGAAAAATAAAAAAAGAGAGCACAACTAGTAATGCAAATATAGTTCTAATTTGTGTTTTTTATTGGAAAATAGAAGGAGAGAAAGTGGATATCTTAGTTTAAAATGTCAAAAATAATTTTTATGATTTTTTTTAAGTCTTGTAAAAACATTGTATTTTATTATTTTCATATGCGCAATATAACAACTTTATACATTTTAGCGACTCCAAATGAGATGTTTGTACTATTTTAGTAACTTTATGATTTCATTTCTTTATTTTATCCTTAAAAGATTATTAGAAACAATTCTAGATGATATAATCTAATAACCTTTTTATAATTATACAAACATACACGATATTTTTCTACCATTATCAGTTATAATAAACTAGAAGATGTACATCCACGTTGAAAATGGTAGATAATATAAGGTTCCTATATTGTGCATATGAAATTATTCAAAAAATCGAGATAGTTTGAACAGTGTAAATCAGATAGTAGCAGCTGGACCCCGAGAAGTTCATCTCAGTACAGTCCCTCACATTGAATGTGGAAATCTAATAATGCAAACAAAATCTTCCAACATAATATTTACTGGTCGGTCCAATTATCCGTGCGGGCCCCCTAGTACGTGATCCCATTCCGTTACCCCCGCACCCCCGGAACCAAAACCTACCTACCAGTTTTTTTTTTTTCTTTTTATTTTCCTTTTTTTCCCCTCTCTCTTTGTTCCTTACGATGTTGGCTAAGATCTTAGTCCAACACACTAAAATACTCTGAGTTCAGAGCGCATATAGGATATCCGTTTGGATTCTATTCAATCAATTAGGTTATGTATGAATAATTAAAATTAAATTGTAGGTTTTAAATAATAATTTTCTAAAACGAGTTTCTATAAAGTAGGATACGGATATGGAAACGAAGTTAGTATATCTTATATCCATATTATAATTTGTACTTTGAAGCGTATAGGATACAGGTTATAGGTATCCTATATCTACTCTTTAATACTAATTAAATAAAATTAATAAATAAAAAATAAGACCATTTTATTAAAGTAAAATAAAACTCATTTTATTAGAAACCCTAAACTAAATATTTATCAATCCCTTCCTTTTCATCTTTATTCTTTAGGTTTTATTACATTGTCAATTTTATTCTACTTCTTTCCCTTTTACTAAATGCACCATTTAATAAAGTTCGAAAAAGGGAATTTTAGTTTTTAGTTTCTACTTCTAACACTACCTACAAGCTCTAAGGTAAGTCTATTATTTATTTTATAACGGACCAATTTCTTTGTTTTACATTTGGTAAAATATTTAATATTATTACTAGAGCGAAATCTAATTTACAATATTTTAGTTTGAAAGATTGATTAAATTGAACAATTGCTTTTTTATTGGAAAAAAGGGTCAAGTTTATTTTATATTTTGAAAAAAGTAGCCATATTAAAATTTATAAGAAAAACAAAATTTATAAGTTTTATAAAAAACTTGGTACCCTTTATAATTTAAGGGATACGAGGTGGTAAATGGTATCACCACGTGACGTAAGATACGGATAAAAAAAAATTTGAAACTTATACCTATGCAGTAGAGTATGAATAAGCTCTAAACCTTATCTATCTTATACACATATATTACTAATTAATATTATATAAATCTTTAAACGAGTGTAAACTTTACTACCTTTAACTCAAATAACCATCCAATTTACACCTGGCTAAAAAAAAAGACTCGTCACATTAAAGTGACTTCAATTACGCAAATCAATCATCAAAATAAAGCTAAGGCATAAAGCTAGACATTTCACCATGTTAGGCCTAAGTTTACTTAGCTTTCATGTAGGGAAGTTGAAAAACAAAATGAAACCCGATTTATAAGATATTTACGATCCTTTTTCCTGTTTGATTTGCCTAATCATTCAGCTTCTATGGTCTTTTTTAAGTAGTGATATGACATTTCACGTTATACTAAATATGGATTAAATCTTGTGGTGCCAAGCAATAGTCATAATTTAGCTCGAATTCAATAAAAATATTTGAAAAACTATATGATAAAGGAGGAGTAGATCTAAACTTCCAAAACGTTGAAATTTTTTTAAATTATCCTTAATATTTAAAATTTTTTAATATTATATATATTTATAGTTCTGCTCCGAGTTATTGCTAGACTATTTTTAAAACAATAAAGACAAAGTTAAGAAGATTTCTATTTAAAAAAATAAATTAATACGGATATAAACAGAATCTTCAATTAAAGGGATAGGACGGACTCAAAGGGAGGTAGGTCTGTATTTTATAATTGTTCCTTGAATTTCGCAAAATTTTCAAAAAATGTATGCTTTATTGTTGAAGGAGACATGACATGATTCCAGATATTATCTTATTGTAATCCAATGGAAGATTGTCGAAGGACATCCCTTTTTCTAAAGAGTCTTTGACTCCTCGATCCGTTTTAAATAAGGTCAAGCAAGTGTGTATTAAATAATTTTAATACTAGAAATATTCTATTTTAATATGATGAATTTCGTTTGATTCTCTTTTTTTTTTTTAAATCACGTAACAATTATGAAAAAATAATAAAAAGAAAATAAATATAGGAATTTTTAATTTTTTATACATTAATCTTGTATAATAATTAATATTAGAAAATATGACAAACTAACTTTTTCACGTTTTAGCAAGTGTTACGAGCACACGTAATCGGATCCAATATTACCATGCATGTATCATGTTTCAACACAGTAACACCCCCACCATAATACTTTTTCGGACCACAACCAAATTGTTTCAAACCATGACAAACTAAGTCCTCACTATAACATCGAAAGTCTTCAATGTTCTGTTATCAACTCACCTTAAATACTTCAGAAAACAAAACATGTCTTGTATTCTTCCCACCTAACAAAAGTCCTTGGTATTGCTTGTGTAATACTATTTCTAGGTGGTCTTCTTTAAACCTTTATGTACTATTGTTTATTGCTTCAAAAGTTGAGTACCCATGTTTTGTTTCAGTGTAGTGAAGCAAGTTCACTACTGGTTCTTCATTTTTCCTTATACTTACTCACTTGGGTCCCTGAAAGTTGAGAGATCTTGAGAGCTGATCTTAATGATGATGAAATTATTATGTCTCATTGTCCATGTTTTGATGATTCATGGATCTGCAGGTATGTTTTTGTTCAAATTAATTGCACTTTATTTATGATTATGTTCTTTTCGAGTCTGTTCGAAATGAAGTGGTCATCTGATAGAGAAACCGCATTCTGCCTAATGAGATTTGTGTGATCATGTAACTGCATTGTTTTGGTTATACTTTATTTTTGGAATTCTCATGAAATTGCAGAACTTTTTGATACTTTTCGTTGATATCTTGTGGGTTTTATATTTTTAGAATTGTATTAGGACAAAATGTATCTTGATTGGTTTCATACAGTGAGAATTACATGAATATAATCTGCATTTGCGAGCCGATGGATCGAACCGTGATGTGTTTGTTTCGCGGGAAACATTTTCTGGGTTTTCTACAGAATTCGTTATAATTAGAATTCCGGAATTGTCAAAATTTACGATAATAATTTCAAGAGTTTGCGATTACTAGTGACTTTTAAAATATACGATTCCCTTCCAGAGCCGCTAAACCCTCTAGATTTTAACTTCCCTTCCAACCAAGTTGGTCTTTTCTTTCAAACGTTGGTCTTCATTACAATGGCTACCAAGAAACTGCAATTTCATCACAATCTTAAAGATATCGTTTGGATCTGTCTTATGAAATGGCAGCAGACTCTTCCTCGGTTGCTATCCCGACGAGTACTCACCGTGCTGGCTGGACAAGGAATGGGAAGCTACACGGTGCACCCCCAAAGGAGGGATTTCATTTCCCAGCCCACTCCCATATGCATGGAGCACCAGTTAAAGGTGATTAGAAAATTTATATAATGAAATCTCTAAGTGCATTATCATATCTATATGGATTACCATTAATTATTTAGTCCCACAACCAACTAACTGATCTAAAAATTTAAGCTTGTAGATGGGACACAAGCTTCTAGATTCATCAATCAAGACCTCTTGTTTTGATATCATTTTTTAATTTCACTCCATGACCAACGGAACATAATATTAAGCCTGAACACCTGGTGTATGCTTTTAGCTTTCATTGCTTGACAATTACTAAGTGAACTTTTGTAATTGCAGCTCCACAATTACATAATCCTATGAAACCAGCAAGCATTGCCGTTGCACCATCTATGCCGTCCTTTGAGAGGCATGGAAAATCAAATGCGCATGGTTCTGCATATTCCAATTCGATCCTGTTACATAAGCATCATCGAGGTAGACACAAAGTGAGCAGCTACTCTTCAGAATCATCCGCATTTGCTCCACAACACGAGGGTCTGAACTTTACATAGAAAATCATGGATTTAATCAAAAACAGCTTGCATTATTGTACATGACTCATTCGATTTTGTTCAACTTTTGGAGCTCAGGTCCTTTAGTTGTGCCATTTCGATCTCCATATCGTCATAGAGCAAGCCATTCATTTGCGTTGGCACCTGCACCAGCACCAATAGGATTAACAGGTTGGTCCATCAATAAATTGATTCGTTCAAGTTTTAATCACTTGAGTTAAACTTACATGAAAAGTAATTTGTATTTTTCCATATTCTTTTCCTTTTTCAAGAGGCCAGTGATTCCCCTGCAATTCCCCCTTTATACTCGAAAAAGAAAGTGAGAGCTCCGCCACCATCTCCGGTTTGGAGGCTCCCTCCTCCACCTCCAAATTCAGGTATGTTCTACTCAAACCGAAACTTCAATTACAAAAGATACAGAATACTTGACTGAACATTTCAGTTGTGCTATCTCTAAGATGGATGTGATGGAACTCTTAATTATCATGGTCCTTGAGGTATGTCGCCTTGGAACTCATCAAATGTCTAATGTTAAGCTTTCTCCAGAGTGAGCAATCCTAAGATGGGTAAT
The DNA here is from genome assembly GCA_024138015.1 of Lumnitzera littorea. Lineage (NCBI taxonomy): Eukaryota > Viridiplantae > Streptophyta > Magnoliopsida > Myrtales > Combretaceae > Lumnitzera > Lumnitzera littorea. The sequence continues at coordinate 9,683,589 of JAMXBB010000009.1, read as the reverse complement.
CCTTGAGAGCAATTGCACCAAAGGATAAAACCATGAGACATTTTAACGGAATATATCTTGATGTGAAGCGTTTCAGTTGTTTTAGTAACTTCTCACCAACATCATAAGTTGATTAGACCAAGTATTTGATGCTTCATGCAGATTGTGCATCAGTAACATGCACAGAACCATTAACAAACAGTGCCCCTGGGTCACCCTGTGCATGTGTGTGGCCGATTCAGGTGAAACTACGCTTTGAGGTTGCATTGTACACTTTTTTCCCTATGGTCTCTGAGTTGGCAAAGGAGATTGCTTCCAGCATTTCACTAAATCATAGTCAAGTGCGTGTGATGGGTGCAAATTCTGCCGGTCAACAACCGGAGAAAACGACTGTCCTGATTAACTTGGTACCACAAGGCGTAAAGTTTAACGATTCTGTTGCATTAACAGCCTACAAGAAGTTCTGGCACAAGCAGGTTGTCATAAAGCAATCCCTTTTTGGTGCCTATGAAGTGTTATATGTTCACTATCCAGGTAAGCATGCTACCAAAATTGGAATTATCTTCTTTGGAAGAAAAAAAGGTCGTCCCTTAATGTATTATAGAAGAGGAAAAAAGGAAAGAAAGATTTAGGGCATAAACCTAATTTCATTAAAGCATACATGTTCATAGTAATTGAAATTCACCTTTACATTCTTCTTAGTTACCTTGAATCCACCACTTGAAATTTTGGGCTTACTTGGATTTGCAACCTTCCCTCAATACATTGCAATTGAATTTATCTGTTTGAGTTGCGACACAATAGTACAGAAAGTGAACAGGCAAAAAAGAAAAACGTCCCCAATTCTGATTTTGCAAAAATGTCTTTCTAGATTTAACCCAAAAAAATGTCTTACGGATTCACATGTTCTTGCTAGTTTTTTTAATGTTGTAATTCGTATTGCTTGATCTGTTGCCAAATCTCTAACATGGATTCTCCTTTAAATCTACTGCTGCAGGTCTTCCACCTTCTCCACCGATGGCCTATTCTAGCAGCATGTCAAGTCATAGTCTCCCATATACTGCACATGGCAACAATGATCAGGCAATAAAGCCATTAGGAGTTGATGTTCCCAGGAAGAGAAAAGAAAGTCATCAGAGAAACATGATTGGTGTAATTGTTTTATCGTCCTTCCTGGCATTGATCATAATCATGGTTATCATTTTGGCCTTATTGTTGAAACGTCGAGTTCCTGTTCAGCAATCTGAAAAGGACCAAGGCTCTAAACTATCCTCAAATGTGAAACAACTAGGTACTGCCACCCATTCGTTCAAAGTTTTTGTTCATGGTGCAATGAATGTCAACAATAAGGCAATATCTGATTTCATTTTGTAACCTAATGTCTCATAAGTTTAATCTTAGTTGCTCATATTCATGCCACAACCAATTGATCTAAAAAGCTTAAACTTATTAGATTTGATGTGATCTGTATTCGTTGGTTAATATTACCCCCCTACTTATGAAGTGAACAATGGTTTGAACTTGGTACCTCCTACTCTACCATGATAAATCTTTAGATATATGACTGTCTAGTTCAAAATCTTAAACTTAATAGATCCATGTTAGCTTTTCATATGTTGTACTCAACACTATCAACTAACTAGTCTAGTAATTCTCCACTTATTTATGATATAACTCATTATATCTTTACAGGTATTGCCAGAGATATACCACGTGTAAAGAACATATCTGTGCCAGCATCAGTACCTTGTCGTTCTAATGGACTAGCATGCAGAGGACATGCCAAGATATATACCTCGAATGACATAGAAAGAGCTACTAACAATTTTGACCCTTCAAAAATAATCGGGGAAGGTGGATTTGGAATAGTATATCGCGGTGTTTTAGCCAATGGACAGGAAGTAGCTGTGAAGGTTCTAAAAAGAGATGACCGGCATGGAAGTCGTGAATTCTTGGCAGAAGTTGAAATGCTCAGCCGTCTTCACCACAGAAATTTAGTCAAGCTACTAGGCATCTGCACTGATGAACGCATCCGCTGCTTAGTGTATGAACTGATTCCCAATGGAAGTGTTGAATCCCATTTACATGGTACGTGATAAATTTTGATCTCCAACCAGCTAATTCACGAGCTTAAGCCTATTGGATCTGATGTAGTTTTATAATTGTCGGTTAACAGTACAGTTAAAGACACTTATAGATATTTATTGCACAGTCGGTGAGCAGGCATTCTAATGGTTGTATTTATGAGTTCATTTCCTTTCTGTCTCGAATTATTCTTATGCTCAGGTTGTGACAAAAAGAATGGTCCGCTGGACTGGGGTACCAGAATGAATATTGCTCTTGGTGCAGCACGGGGTTTGGCCTATCTGCACGAGGACTCTAACCCCAGTGTCATACACCGAGACTTCAAATCCAGCAACATTCTGTTAGACCATGATTTCACACCTAAAGTTTCAGATTTTGGATTGGCTAGAGCAGCCATGGATGAGGGAAACAAACAAGTTTCTACACATGTCATGGGAACATTTGGGTACGTAAACATGATCTTATCCAATGAAAATCTTTCTTTTTATAGCCATTTTCCCTATAAATAAGCTTGCTCGTTTCTATTTCAAAATAGAAAAAATGTTTATACAAGCCTAGGGCTCAGTTCCTTCTAAAAGTAACAAGACATTCTGCTAAGAAATCTATGTCGGCTTCTGAAAATAAAAGACAACAATTTCCTAATAATTAAAATGACAAACTAAATCGTTTGTTTTATTTCTTACTATTATATGACATTTTACTCGTGCTTCATTGTCATTTTTTTGTTCCTTGTACTTTTAATTCTAATAATGGTATCTAATCTTGTCAATCATTTGCTTCTTTCAGTTACTTGGCCCCAGAATATGCAATGACTGGCAATCTTCTGGTTAAAAGTGATGTATATAGCTATGGTGTCGTCCTTCTTGAACTCTTAACTGGGAGAAAGCCGGTTGATTTGTCACAACCACCAGGTCAAGAGAACCTTGTTGGATGGGCACGTCCACTGCTTACAGACAAGAAGAGTTTGGAAACAATCACCGACCCATCCATGACATCTAGTGTCTCGTACGATAGCTTGACAAAGGTAGCAGCAATCGCCTCAATGTGTGTGCAACCAGAAGCGTCCCACCGTCCTTTCATGGGCGAAGTAGTTCAAGCCTTGAAGCTTGTCTGCAGTGAATTTGAAGAGCAGACTAATGAAAGTTGTAGACCGAAGAATATCCTTGATGGTGTAGATATTAAGATTTCTAAAGATTCTTCTAAGACCAGAGAAGATTCTGCTTCTTTCTTCAGCAAACAAAGACCTCAGAATGGTTCTGATCATGATGTGAAACTAGCATCACCAGCATCTGACTTCCTTGGAGCAGAAACCGGGAATGAAGACAAGGAAATTCTGTCCCCTATAAGGCATTGCAGGTCGGGACCTATAAGAACAGAGAAGAGCAGGAAATTTTGGAGGAGACTTGGCAGTTCATCTAAAAGGCAGCAAGAGTGAACATGGAATGTCCTTAAAGCTTTAGCCAGAGACCTACTGAGGATTTCCCCTATTCCTTTGTAAGGCATTTCTCGTTTCTGCTTTTAGACAGACGAGAGAATGTGTTGTGACAAGTAGATTGATTTTGCTATACCCTTATGTTCTAGTGAAAAGCTTGTAAAATCATATGGATATAAGATATTTGATACAAGGTAAGTACAACTATTGGTTTTAATATAGTAAACGTGAGTCTGAGTCAATTTCTTAAAGACCTCGAATACGAATACTAATCTTATCTCTATTATCTAATAAAAAAATTATGATGAGTTGAATGAATTAAAAATATTAAAATTAACAAATTAATCTAATTATGAGACTTGACTAAGTAATTTAGGAAACGATAAAATTAAAAACAACTTCAAGAAGGTAAATAACGTATTTAGGAATTATTTCCGTATTTAACATGTGACCGTTAAAAATATATTCAATTCAATTTCTATTATTCTTGATTAAAAGAATTCACAACCAAAGTTAACACCTTTCTCAACTATATTAACCATAATCCTAAATTATTTAGTAATATAATTTAGAATCGCATTAATATACAATGAATTTCTACACAAAAGAACAATTTTTTAGAAGAATCATGTAACTTATCTTTAAATACACATGCAATTCTCTCCAATTATGTCAAAATCTCATTACACATATAATTTCTTAATCATCATGTATAATATTATAGATTGATACCCTATAAATATCGATTAATAACGAAAACATATAATTGAATCAAGAAAGAAACTTTATTGAAAATTATCAATAAATCTAATAGTCACATGAAATCTTAAATTCCACAATCCTAAATATAAGAATTTTAAGCTATCATGATGAAATTAAAAACGAATTGCAATAAAATCAAGAAATAAAATATGAAAAACTCTTTTTGTTGATGAAAAATCTCTTCAATCTTAAAGTTACGTATTGCTTCCACCTTTTTCTCTTTTTTCTTTTCATATCTCTTCTCTTTTTAAATATCCAAGACACAACCTGGGATACAATGGTATCCCCAGGTTGTGTAACTTACTAACCTTAGTACAAAAAAATCATCTTGCATGGACACAATCTAGAATACATCACAGCCTAGGAACATAATTGTGTCCCAAGCTGTGTAACTTTCTGACAAAAAATTGCTACTTTCTCCTATTGTTTGTATAACTTCAAAACTTCATAACTCATTCATTTAAACTTCAAATTGAGTAAAACTTAATTTCTTTTCTTCGTTTTCAATCCGAGAACGCGTTCAAACCTTAAAATCAAACTTTTACTCAATTAAGTATTAATTTTTTTAAAAACAAAAACAAAAATAAAAATGTAAGGGAAATACTATAAAATCACCATGTAAAGTGTATTTAAAATAAGAGTTATCAAACTTCCCTATACTTGAGCATTTACTTATCTTCAAGTAAATAAATCAAAACAAAATTTTGAGACAAAAAACGCTAAATAAAAATTTAATGCTATCTAAGAAACCGGTGAATGAATACACTTAACCAGAAGAAAAGTAAGAAAATTATTTTCAATTAACTTGTAATAATAAAGTCAATCAATTTCACCTTTAACAATGTCATAATTTTACCTAACCATATTCAAATGCTCTAATAATACTTAATACTAAAGGTCACTAGTTAATTTATGAAAATTAAAGTTTACCCGAGTCATTTAATTAAGGATTCCTAAACTCGAAATTGGATTTAATATCTCGCTAGTTAGGAAAGAGTCATAAAAATTTTGTCCATTTAACTAAAGTGTATACAATTCTCTCCTCAATCTCACTAAGTACCATAATCCAAAACAAACACATTTTATATCCACTCATCTTCTGATCATCCCCCTAGTTCATGATTTTGTTAGGAGGTTTTTAAATTTATTTTTTTTAAGCACAATTACCTTTAATGAACAATTGTATTGGTAGAGGAAAAGAATCTCGCTTTTCCGACAGACCAAAACCGATCCATACCAACTTATCCCTCATATTAGTAGTAGGAAAGAACTTTGCTCTTCTGACAGATCAAGGCTGATCCATACCAATTTTTTTTTTTTCATTGGTATTGCCATTGGGACTCAATCTCGCTCTTCTTATGGATCAAGACGAATTCGTATCAATTTTTTTTTAACTATTTATACACTTGTTATTACTTTTTACCTCCAATCATTACAATTTTTTAGGGATTTCTCAAAAGAAGAATTTCATTTATTTGTTTGTTTACTAGCTAAAAATTATAGGGCTCTAAAAATTTCCAAGAGAAAGGTATACATTAAAATAAATTTAAAAATAACCATGACTAACTTTCAATTAATGATGTTATTCCAACCTCAAGTCCTAGAGTCCTAAGCTAAATAACTCGTAATTTTACCCTCCAAAGATTCGACTAATCAATGCTAGTAAAATATAATAAGATCAATAATGATCAAGATGAAATAGTTAATTTAGCCCAATGCTTCAAATTCCAACACTTATTAATCACCTATTATAAGTTAACTTAAAAATTAATTTGGTCAAATGTAAATAATTAGTCCCCTAAATAATAACAAATTTATATATACCCCTTCCTTAAACTTAATAGCGTACATTATCCTCAATGTACGCTTAATAATCAAAGTATAAAAATCAAAAGCGAAAAAGGGAAAGAAAGAAAAATAAAGGATAAAAGGAAAGCTGAAACTTCCCTAAGTTAAGCACTTTGACACCAAATTCCTTGAAATTGCCATGCTACAAGATTCTATCCATTGAATGCCTAAAGACCTTGCAAAATAAAGAAAATGAAATGCGTCAAAGAAAAATAAAGTGAAAAATAAAATTGGAACTACTTCTAAAAATCAAAAACTTGAATTGCCTCCACCAAGGTCCCATGGGAAAGTATCCCATTTCCATAAAGCTAAAGAGGATGTGGGGAACTCTTTTCTTAACAAATATATACTCAAGTGTAGCTCAGTTCTCCTGAAATCACTCATGGTAGGTTCAGCAATAGGAGAAGATTTAATTATAGCTATTTCCTTAAACTCGACAACATATCTTGGAAACTCAAAGCATTCCATCTCAAATACTACTTTTGCAAAAGATTCATAATAAGAAAATAAAGAGGACTTTATTTCAATTGCATTAACTTATTTGTCAACCTCTTTAATGTCATTAACTGAGGTTAAGAGATTCTCATACTCTTCACTCATGTTACGAAGCACTTTTAGATTATGGGAGTTAATGGTTACATTAGTGTTCTCCCCTAACTCCTCTTTACTCTCAAAACATTTTGCTTTACATTCATGGTTGATAGGATCTTCTAGATTTGCCAACACCTTTTCTCCTTCATCCACCAGCTCACTCTCTCTATTACTTAAGAATTCTTTCATGTGTCCTAAATGACCACTCTCTAAAAGAGGGTTGAAAGACTCATTCTTTGAAGACCTAAAGTGATATAATAAGGTAGTTGAGGGTGGTAAAAGGATAAAGCTACTAAGTTCAAAGGTGCTATACTTCTCTCAATGTTTACTAGCCAACTCTATCATAGTTTTTTCTTGTAGCCGCTCATTTACCTATATACTAGGTTGATATGAAAAAGCAATTTGGTTATAGATTGGGTCATTAAAAGTGCAAGGGTCCTTGGTTTCATATTTTTCCAAGAAATCCATAAGAATTTTCTCTAGAGATTTCTTTTTGGGTTGCTCTCCCTGGAAATTGGAATAATGTGTATGTTGGATATCAAGATTAAAACATTGACAAAAACAATAATGATACCCACAATATCGACACATATCCTCATAGTCTATAGGTATAGGTTCCACATAATTGCTACAAGAAGAATTCCAATAGCTATCGCCTTGATTGCACGAACCATACTTCATATTAATCTTAATAGCTAAGTCAATTCAAATCAATAAATTAAAATATCCTCAACCCTAATTCACAAACAATAAAATAGAATATGCAAATGTTAAGAAAAGATAAACTAGAATGCAAAATCAAAAAAATTTCACCAAGCCATCCTCTTAATTTCAAGATCAAATTCAATCAAATCTTTTGACTGGCTTCTTATCGTAAAGAGGAAAAATATAAAGATCAGTCGCAACTTAAAACAATTAAAAAAAAAATAATGAAAAACTAAGATAAGAATGGTTAAACTAACAAAGCTATAAGTGTTCTTAATATCAAAGTCCTTAGCAAAAGCGCCAAAAACTTGATACAAGTCAAGTACACTTATCGGTTTTAATATAGAGAACGTAAGTCCGAGTCGATCCCTTAGAGACCTCGAATACTAATACTAATTTTAACTCTATTATCTAACTGGAAAATTATGATGGGTTGAATGAATTAAAAATACTAAAATTAATAAACTAATCTAATTATAAGACTTGACTAAGTAATTTAGGAAGTAATAAAATTAAAAATGACTTCAAGAAAGTAAATAACGTATTTAGGAATTATTTCCTTTAGTGTTTAATATGTGATCGCTAAAAATATATCCAATTCCATCTCTATTATTCTTGATCGAAGGGATTCACAACTAAAGTTAACAACTTTCTCAAGCATATTAACCCTAATCCTAAATTATTTACTAGAATCTCTTTACTTAGTAATATAATTTAGAATCATATTAATATACAATGAATTTTTACACAAAATAACAACTTTCCGAAAGAATTATGTAACTTATCTTTAAGTACACATGCAATTCTCTTTAATTATGTCAAGATCTCATTACACATGTAATTTCTCAATCATTATACATAATATCATAAATTGATACCTTAGAAATATTAATTAACAATGAAAAAACATAATTGAATAAAAAAAGATATAAACTTTATTGAAAATTATCGATAAATCTAATAATCACATGAAACCCTAAGTTCCACAATCCTAAATACAAGAATCTTAAGATATTATGATGAAATTAAAAACGAATTGCAACAAAATCAAGAAATAAAAAATGAAAAATGAAAATATCCCTTTTATTGATGAAAAATCTCTTTAATCTTATAGTCGGGTGTTACTTCCATCTTTTTTTCCTTTCTCTTCAAGTCTCTTCTCTTTTTGAATGTTCAAAAGTTATGTGCAAAACTCTCATAAGTCCTTATATAATATATTGTGAAGTTTTTTTTTTCGTCACTGAACACAACCTAGGACACTTAGCACAAAAAATCATCCTGCATGGACACAGTATTGTGTCCCAGACTGTATAACTTTCTAACAAAAAATTGCAAACTTCAAAATTTCATAACTCATTCATTTGAACTTTAAATTGAGTAAAACTTAATTCTTTTTCTTCGTTTTCAATCCGAGAACGCATTCAAACCTTAAAATCAAAATTTTACTCAATTAAATATCAATTTAAAAAAAAAAACAAATATATAAGAAAAATACTATAAAATTACCATGTGAAATGTATTTAAAAATAAAAGTTATCAATATTTATAGTAATGTCTCTTTATGGTATATGATTGGAAAAGTGGAAGTACAATCCGCGGTGTTAGTTTCTTTCCTTCGCTGGCTAAGATTAAGGTGAAATGTAGCCAGAATTAATTTGAGAACCCCACATTTTCGCCATCCGCCACCTATTTCATGGTCCTGTCAAAACTTACTCTCTCTCTCTCTCTTCTTCTTCTTCTTCTTATTTTATGTTTACTCCAATTGGATTCAACTATGGTTAAATTGCGCTCAAACTTGTTGAATAGTCTATTAAGTGAAGCACAAACTTCACAACATTTGTCTCCTTCAGCCTAAATAAGCTTGAGTGGAGACATCAAAACAGAACAAACTTAATCTAACTTTTCAAGTAAAAATTATAAACTCATGTAGAACCCTGTATTAAAATTCTAAATTACTCAATTTTCGAGTCAGAATATGCAGAGTTGAGCATCACAGAATAAGAAATCAGATCTCGTTTGAAGTTTTCTTGTAAAATATATGGAAAAGATTATCATAATCCCTGTATACTTTCTCCAATTTGGAACATTAGTACTGGTTTTATTACCAACTGTTTAGAATAGAAAATTTAACCAAGACCTATCTTTGTTATTGGATATAATCATAGAACGGAATATATATATCTATATATATAATACATAAAACATGTTTGTGGAAACCGAAGTGTGCATTGAGAGAGAGAGAGCAATGTGTCTGATATGCCATACAAATCAAAATTTCACTAGAAACAGATACATACTTCTCCTCTAGAGAGTTTTTCAGTTCCTCTTAAAGTTCAGAAATATAACCTGAAGACAAGCGTGACCTTCCCAATTCTAAGTTCAAAATGATTTCCTCATATGGCCCTATAGAAGACTAATGCTATAGTACAAAGGCACAATACCTACCAGCACAATCAGCTGTCAAGTCATTCAAAACACATTACTCCAGAGGTGAAAAAAAGAGAGAGAAAAGCTTTCAAATCTTATACATTATGATATAGCCCACAGCTCAACCTTGGACCAAAACCTCTGTATGGTGGCACCGTAGTAAAAATAAATGCCTTCAAAACCCTTCTTGCAGGTTTTTAGTGAATTGCATGGCCAACACCAGGGCTCTTCCTCCATGTGGAGGAGTTATCAAACATAAGAAACTTCCATCAGTTCAGCACCCTCGTCTAATCTAATCTTCTTTTGAAGGGCTTGAGTACTCATTTCCACTTTCTGCTGTAACTTGAGACGATGCTGTAGAAGAGAAACTACTAGTAGTACCGTTATGGAAACTCCTGGATCCTAGCGCAGGATTTGGCTGGGGATTATTTCCAGTTGCCAATTGCCCTTCCTCTGCAAGTTTCTTAAGAAGGTTCATGATTGTGGGAACAAATCTACTAGACAAGGCTATAATCCCAGTTAGCTGAAAGAAAAACACATAAATTCAGATATTAGTATCCACGAATTATATAAGCATAACTCATACAATCAACAAAAAGTGCTATAGTGACTATCAGAACTATTGTACTCAGAGCCCTTTGATATCTAACGGTAGTACCATATTTCTGTCTATGTGCCACAAAAAAAATGCACGTAGATATATTATCTATGCGTGTATGTGTCTGTCTGAAGTTCAGGAGTAACTTTTGAAGATTTATCAGATCAAGCATTCATTTAAAAGTTGAAGTCAATCCAACTGGAAAGCAAACTTTTCTTTGAACAAAATGCTTCACAGAGTACACAGAAGATTCAAGAACAACACGATGGAATAAAACCCAAAGCTAGAAAGTGACACTCACAGCGCCATGGCGGAACTCTCCAGAGACATCAAGCTGTACCCATAGTGCCTTGGAGAGTAAGTAACCAACAAATAATACAATCATATATAGCGGGTTTCTGAAAGAATGTATTGAGCACTGTCAGAATAGAGACTTCCACTGCAACATACATGCTCGAAAAGAAAAAAGAATTAAAAGGATGGAACACAAGATACCTTAACAATGTCATGAATTCATTGAACCCAAGAACAATGATTGCAACAATAGCCCATGGAGGAGGCATCCAGTTGTTGTTGCGCCTGTTAGCCTCCTGATCACAAACATAGAGGAAGGGATCAGCCATCTATGAAAGAGCACTTAACGAGGAATTTGGCTAAAATGAGTGATTCATAAAACACAAACACCGGATTCAACGTTTTTAAGCCACCAAGGTTAAGCTGGGATGGAGTACTCAAATCCAGTTGAAAAACAAAAATTTGAATGCGTCAACAACCGGTTAAAAACAGGCAAATCCTCGTAGAATTAATAACGCACATCAAACCATTTCACTTGGTCTAGAAGCTGAAAAATATTCTAACCTACAGCCTGATTCCCAATTCCAAATAACTCTCATTCTTCCTCTATACTCACTTTTCACTTTTTAACAATTCACTCTTCTCAACCAAGGAGCAACCGGAATTTACCCACAAAATATGGCCCAAGTAGTAGTATCACAAAGGATCTGAGCCTTTGCAACTGACTGGTCCCCTCAAGTGACCTTTAATGATATTCTCCATCAGCACCATCCAAATTCATTTCATAAACATTGAACCAAAAAATGTAACAATAGGAGGGAAAGGGAAAAGAGAGATGCCTGAGCAGAAATGGCCTGAGAAACCGTGTACTCGGTCTCTGTCTTAAACTGCCTCCACAAAGATTTGCACTGAACAGGAGTGATCAAGGTTTTCGATGATGGGACCTGCAATACATGATGGATGATGAGCAGCTGAAAGAAACTTAGCAAAGGAAACTCAAGCAGAACAAAGCTTCAGGCCTTACTCATACACAACACCGTCATAGAAAGCTAGAATTTTCCACATAATAGTGCTCATCTAGCAGATAAGTTTGTGCAACTGTTTAAAACTTATTCTTTAATGGTCTACAAGATCAAATCATGCAGTTTCTACAGCTTGATGTTAATCATATATGTATTTTTCTATTTCAGCCAGATAAAGAGAGATCAGTAATTATCAGTCTTGACTGCAATGAATATCTAAAGAGAAATATTCAGTATAAACAGAGAGCAACCTCTTCCCAAGTGCTTGAAGCCAGTGGATCAACTGTTGTAATGCTCCGGTCAGTTACTGTACCACTACTCTGGGGTTCTAGCAAAGCAGTAGATAACGTACTCTCAATCTTGTCTGGCTCATCATCCAAGCGAATTGCCACCATTACCGACAGCAATTTCAGGGACTGCCACATTTAAACCAAATAAAACGGCATGGCGAAACGCAAAATCAAAGGTTGACCCAGGAAAAATAAATAAATGAGACAGCTAAGTATGTCATACTGCTGAGCGACCAGTCTTGGTGATTGCTCGAATATCTTCTTTCCCAGTCCATACTCTTGGCATAGACTCAGCATCATGGCTAAACAACATTGAGAACCTGCATAAATAAGATTTTAAGAAAAAAATCGCTTTCGGTTGAAGTTGCAATAACCCAAAACCCAATCCACATCCAATAGTGCCATTGTACCGTTCTTTCATGCGCATCAGGACTCTTCCAGCTTCTTCCTTCGCCTTTGATTCTACCACACCTCTTGCATAATCTTGTAAACCAGCAAGCATCTTTTCTTTGGATTGTTCATCCAAGTCAAAACCCGAAAGTGCATCAGAGAACTGAGAGACAGCTGATTCAGTCTCACGCCTAAGAAGTTTCCGGATTGATGGCCAAGTCTCATCACTAGCTCCATCTAAAAGAGCCTCTACTGGCCCTGATAATGCCTCAGTAAGTTTTGCCTAAAAATGTACCATAGCAACTAATTAACTTTGATGCACGAACTAACGATCAAGAGTCTGCAGCATTACCATAATAGGTAGACAGAAGAAGGAGAAGCCTTATAATTATGATACCTCATACTCTTTGGTAAGTTCTGAGAGCTTAGCAGCACGAACTGAAGCAATATGTACATCAATATCACGCCGGAGTTTCTCTCTTGCTTTTGATGTGTCCCAGTTTGCTTGCTCAATAACAGCATCTGTCAAAGTATTGTTATCATATAAAATTTAGTTTTGTCAAATTCCATGCTCAGAAAGCCAAAAATAACCCATAAACATTGAAAAGACACCACTCTCGATTACACATTAGATCGCATTCATCAAACCCAATCCCACATACACATGGAGAGAAAAGGTATCAAGGTTGATTCTCAGTTGCATCAAGCAGGTTCAATCAGGAATGCTATGATTACACGTATTCTACAGAAGTTTTAGATAAGGTCATGCCTACATTAGATCTTTCTCTATAACTATTTTAACTTTTATTTCTAGCTGTCTTCAACACACAATTACTCTCTCACGTAAGGTAGTACATACCTGCACACCCTTCCTCAAACATAACTATAAATGATTTAGACAGATTCCGAGCAGTTGATGAAAATGCTTCTCCTCCATTTAAGGCCTTATCAAATGCTTCCTTGAATTTTTCCAAAGTACCAGACCTCAAATGTCCCAGAATGGAATGGAAAGCAGGTTGCACAAGCTGACAAGAAATTGTAGAGTATGAGAAAATACAGAGTAATATGCAGCTAAGCCATGGGGGAAAAGAATTAAGTAGAGCAACAGGATATAATTTTCATGCAGAGCATCAAAAGCCCAGTTCCACAATTCTACCCAAACACCAGAAGAACATATATCACAATTTCAAGCTTCTAAATCAAAAATCCAGATATGACAGAAAATGTTGAAGTCTCCGAAACATACAATAATCTCAGTAATAGGAAAAGGACTTGAACAATGCTTACTTGTAGCAGCTTTTCCTCAAGCTGTGCTCTCTTTGCCGATCTGACACCTTCATCAAAATATATAGCTTCTGAATCATATCTGCGTATACAGTTAGACAATGAAATAACAGTAGGTTAATCCACCACTTTAAGCTGTAAAGATCAAAATTAGGACTTCTCCAAGCAACAACCATAAAAAGTATTTAAAACAACTCCAGTACAGTCAGTTTCATCTATCGCACTGTAGTGCTACCAAATTATGCTGTAAAGAAAACCTAAGTGAATTTTGTTTAATAAATCACTACAAGATCTTAAATATATATATATATATATATATATTATATATATATATAGTTCCTTGAACCAAAGAACTAGTCAATTTATCATTCGCATGTCCCAGAGTGATGCACTATCATTGTTACTATTTAATTTTGCAGATCAAGCATTCATCTATCCCAATAAATATCAATCTTTATCAACATTAAAGCAACACGTGCATTCCTTCCCTTTATTTTATACATCCTACTCCACATAGTCACAACCTTACACAGTCCACACAAGCAGTTTTATCAAGAATCTAAAAACTGAATGGTTTGAAAGTTGTAGTGATTTCAGTAGAGCTATCTACTAAAGCACATTTTCATAAATATGACACGCTTTGTGAATCGCACGATTTTCCACACAGCAACAATTATTTTCTTATGCCACTTCTTCTCACATAGTGCATTTAGACCACTAAGATATAGCAACAGTGAGATTGCATCAAAATATTCTGCAACTAACTCATATCACCAACAAAGAACTCTCCACTAGCCAATGCCATGGTTGCTTTACTGAATACTTTCACTAGCTTCACTTTGTTCTCCCTGTTAAAGAGAGGGGAGGGCAGGGGAAGACCACAACTGCTGTCGTGAAAAACCCAAAATAATCATGGTTCATGCACCTCTATGAAAACACCATGCAAATAAAAATATCAAGTGATAAGCATATACAGAACAGATCCATTACCCTGATAAGCAAGCATCAAGTATTGAGCTCAGCTTCCTTCCAAAACCAGGAACAGGTCCAGACTGGACATTTTCTTGCAATAACAGCCATTCCTATAAACATTAGGTAGATTATTATGTTTGATGAAATATGATAGAAGGATCAAACATATTTATTAAGTATAACATATAGACACTGACCTCATTTTCAGCAAAACTGGCATACTTTTCTTTTGCAATTTCTTCACAGCGCACAGTAGCCACCATGACCTAAAGATTGTTTGGACCAAAACAAAAATCAGGATAAGGATCAGCATCTAAGGGAGACTTCTGTTTCAAATTAATCTCACCTTATGAGCAGGTAGGTCAAGGTCCTTATTTTCCTTAATAACTTTCCATATTTGCTGCGAACTGAAAGAAAATCCAGAAGCAGGAACCACACCCCTTCTATCCCCAGCAAGTCCACCAGGTGCAATGGAATGAAAAAATCTTTGTCTTAGGTTGGCCACCTTTTCCAATAATAAGCATACAAAAGAAAATAAATTCACTCAAAAACTAAACTAAATAATGAAATAAAAAATTTAAAAAAGAGAAATGTCACTCATAACATCATTCAGTTGCAGCAGATACAACATTTATCGCAAGTAGGAAACTATATAGCTGAAGTGAGAGGTGATTATTGGACCACATTAAAAACTACAATATCAACATCATAACAGAAATCAGTAGAGATATGGCTGTATATTTTTGCAACAAACATTTACCAATTTCCTGAAAAGATAATCAGAATATAATCTATAATGCTTTTGCAAGAAAAATATGATCATATCAAGGACTGATTTCCCAGTCAAATTCATCTACTTATATATTCAAAAATAACCATGCAGGTGAGATTATTGGACATTTCATGACATGTGATTTCTAGCATTCCTTTTTTGGTATTCCTTCTGATTGGGGGGAGAAAAAAAAGGTTTTTTTCCTTCATGGACAAGCTTGCAAGTTACGGATACCTGCTCCTTGAATTGCTCTTCCTTCTCTTCATAACTGGAAAGAGCCACAACTTCTACCTAGAGATTCAGACAACAATAAACTAAATATTATAATTTCTTTTGAAAGATATTATTTATTAAAAAGAAAGAAAGAAAGAAAGAAAAACAGAAATCTGGTAGATGGAATGCAGAGCCTACATTGAAAAATTCGCTAAGTGGAGTCTCCTTGTGAGCATGTGGCTTTGGCACAGCGTCCCATATCTGCAGGACAAAGGTATTGTAAATTTAAATGTTCAGAGATGGCAAATAAACACAGTAATTTACAGAGAAAGCAGTGACATTACCTTCTGGACATCTTCCCTTAGAATAGGTTCTAGATTTTCCAATGGAGTCTGGGCAAGGCAAAGTCATCAACCCCAAATCAAACTAGTGAAGCTTAATAGCAAGAAGCAGATTAAACAGATGTAGAGATATATTGCACTACAATAGATCACGGTCACGCACCCTTGATTTATCTCGAATAACAAACATCAATGTTGTTTTACGTGGACTGAACAATCGCATCATGACCTGTGATAACACACAAAATCATAAATATTGATTCCACACAGTCAAAAATTAGTAATATCTTCCAGCAAATAATGCAGTAAGCACCTGGAATACAGTTTTTAGAAGAGGCTTATTTGCAGCTTGTTCACGTCCAATATCATGGCACCACCTGATAAAAGTCAAATAATGAATAAAATGATAGGAGCAAATCCAAATATTCACTCAATACTTTAACTCAACTGCAGAAACAATTGCCAGGAAAAAGGCTTACATGTTTATGAGCACAATATCAGAGACAGCAAGAGCAAAAAGAGCACTTTGCTTCTCAAATGCAGTATCATCCTACAACAAAGATGGACAAGCTTAGAAGCCACAACAGATGCCAACTACTCTAACACATCCTCCTTAACACTCCACCATATGAAAAGCTTTGTAACAGAAACAAACAAATTCATTCACTGTTTTACTTCGGTCCTCAGTCCAAGTTAAATAATGTTAGGACAGAGTTAGAATTTATCGTTACTCAGGATAAAGAAATCTCAGAAGGACACAGACTTAGAATCAGCTAAACAGCCTTACTATCTATCTCCACATAAAGCAGCAGCTTGAACAGAGAAGTCTCAAACCCCAACAAGTTTCAAGAAGTATCATCTCCAGCAAGGTCTATGCATACTTAGAATTTGCATACATGACATCTAAAATATGTGCAACAGCATAGAGATATCAAGTGTACAATTATTTTAAACAGATTGATACATCCAATAGGGAGGATCATAACAAATAATCTGGAGCATATATTCCAAAATATGCATACAACAAAGTAATACTCTAGGATAACCATGAATGAAGAGCTGACAAACTGCTAAAAGCACGTTAAGGCACATGCAATGCCACACATGAATGTGATTATGTTTATAATTATTGGAGTAGCAAGAAAGGGCACCTCTCCTCTCTCTCTTCCATCAGTACCCTCCAAGTCCATTACTAGAGTACAGGGTTCAATGCCCGCACCTCGGGCCAACCAAATACCTTTGGTGGTTTGTGACCTGATATTCAAAAATGTTAGAACCGTAAGTTATAATAATAAACAAGATCTGATCCAATGTAAAAGCACCCCAACACAGACCTTCCTCTGTAAGCATCCATCTCCCTGAAGTTAGTGCCAAATAAGTGATTTAATAGCGTGCTCTTCCCTGTCAAATCATAGCAGAAAAATGTGAAACAACTTCATGTGCATACAGGAAACATGCAGACTCAAATCCTTGCAATCATTAAACAATGATGGCATTGATAGAGAATGCATATGCATAGCAACAATGAAACCCATATGTATTAGAACAGATTATTAAGATTTATTAATCAAAAAATGACTCCTCACGCCAGAAAAATGTTGAACAGTAACATAAAATCCAACATGAAACTAGATACTTACCACTACTCTGGGGGCCCATGATGGAGACAACAGCGTATGAAAGACCACATTCTCTCAGGTTAACTTTCGTAATAAATTCTTCAAGTCCGGTGACATTAAACACTCCATCTCCATCAATCAGTTGAGTTGAACAACAGACATTTTCCGTACCTTAAAAAATGGCATCCATATTATCAATGAAAGCTAGACACTAAAGGAACAATGATAACCCTTATTCAAAACAATCAAAATGGCTGTGCACACTACGGAAGTTCAAACCTTTTTGAAAATGCATCAAGTAAAACACAAGCAACAAAAATTGTCAAAGAGGCTGCTGATCAGTCTTTTCTTTTATTATCCAGCCATTTGCAACCCAAAAAAAAAAAAAAAAAAGAAAGAAAAGAAAAGAAAAAGGACTTGCAAGATTTCCAACAAAAACACCACCCATATATCAGCAGAACTTGCAAGCAATCAGCATCCTTGGAGACACTAAATCTCAACAATCCCTAGAAATACCCCGCCACAACTACAACTTCACTAAAAACCACCACCCTTTTTACAGATAAGTTCAGAAAATTTATCAAAAATTCACCATAACAAAAATATTAAAACAAACCATAAATAACTATTTGATTCAATTTTCGATACTCAAAAACTTAAAACCCATAGCAAACCTAAAGTTCAAAACTTTACCCTAGACCCTAATTAAACTCAATAAGCAAAATGGACAGCTTTTTAACCAAATAGAACGTTGTAATCAAGTTATAAAGAGACTAAAAGAAGAGTGAATGAAAAGCCACTACTGCAAAATTAACCAAAAAATGGACACCCTATAACGATCCTAAAGTTCAAAACTTTACCTCAAACTCTAATCAACAGCTCATAGCAGATTCAATAACAAACACAATAACCAAATCAGAATTAACAGCAAACACCAACCAGGTTATCATATGTAACTTTGCAATCAAGTTGAAAAGAGACTAAAAGACACGTGATTGGAAACCCCAATGCAAAATCAACTGAAACATAGAAATTGCAACATAACTATGATTCATTTCTCAATGCCCAATGGCTCAATACTCCAAAAAACCTTAAAAGATCACAACTTTTACACTAAAACCTTAAAAAATGAAGGGCTCAAAAAACACACTCAACAGAACAAAACAAATCGAACCAAATACACTAAACAGCTAACAGCAAACGTCAAACGCAAAATCAACAGAAACAAGGAAACTGCAACTTAAATTTGATTCATTCTTGGTGCTCAATGACTCCCTGTAACAACCTTAAAGTTCACAACTTTACCCTAAAGCTAATCTTCGACACCAAACAGATTCAAAAACTGATAGACATAACAGATCAAAATCGACCAAGTTTGATTGCCCTAAACATTTTACACAAAAATCAATCAAGTCATGGATTGAACGTTGCAATCTACCTAAAAGGGAAATACAAGAAGTGTAAATGGAAACATCCAATTAAAAGATCAAAAAGGCGGAAATTGCAGTTTAAGATTGATTCATTTCTCAATGCCCCATGAATCAATATCCCTATAACAATCCTTAAGTTCGAAAATTGCCCTAAACCTTTATCAGACTCGAAAGATCAATATAAATAAAACTAAATAACCAAAACAGTTAACAGCGAACATCAATCAACTTATCATATTGAACATTGCAATCAAGTTAAAAAGAGAGAAGAAAAGAAGTATAGTTGAAGAGCCCTAATGCAGAATCGACAGACAACATGAATGAGAAGCAAAATTAAGGGATTAATTAGGGTTAAGTAAAGAGTAAATGGTGTAGTGAGTGAACTTGCAAATGGATCAACGAAATTGAAATTGAGAAATTACCCATTGGAATTGGATCCAAGATGGAGAGATTGAGTTAAGGGATTCGAGTTTGGAGAGGGTTTTTGGTGAGAGATCGGGATGGAGAGATAGAGAGAAGGAAATAGTGGAAGAGGATCGGAATTTTAAGACGGACTTTTTGTTACACTGGTTTGGTTGCTTTTGAATTTTGACGATGATGGAGAAAATAAAGTTGCAATAAAAGGAAAAAGAATAATGAAATTGATGGAAAATAAAAAGTGGAAAGAAATTGTTTTTCCTAAGCAGCCTTTGGCTTTCTGTTTTGTAAGAACTAGCTTTTTTTTTTTCTTTTTTTTTCTTTTTTAAGTAAGAAGTAGCTGATGTTTTAAAAGTATTCATTCATCAGACGATAATTTACTTACAAAATTATCTCAATTAACGTGATGACCATACCTATTTCATAAGGCTTATCTTTATTTTTTAATAACCCTTCCATATCACCGTTAATTTATATTTTTTAAAATTTAAATCATTAAATTAATTATAAATTAAACAGTTTGGATTTTTAAAAAATTATAAATAAATGACATAATATAAGATAAATCAACACCATCAAAATAGAAAAAGAGATCATAAAACCCTCCTAAAAACATAAGTATATATTGTAAAAATCTTGGGGCTATTATTATATAGTTATACAATGAATATATTTTGCATATTGTAATTTTATATGATTATGGTAAGAAAAGAAAAAATAACCTTTATATGTAATGGTTTATTTCTCATTAATATAAACTGGTACAATATATTTGAAAGGTTTTAATATTTCAAATTATGATAATATAGTATGATAATGGGTATAATGGTCATAAATTGTGGGAATATAGTATAATGGCTATACATAGATTCTGTCCTTGTGCATTAAGTAATGATGAGGTTGTATTGTTTTTTTTTAGTACCATAATTTATGTAAGGTTATTTCTTTTTTGTAGTATTTGGCTACATAATTTTTGCAATATTGTACTAAATAAAAAAAGTTAGTTTCATGTTTGTTTTGTAACTTTATTTAATGATCGAATAAAAAATTAGATTAATAGATTAGGCAAAATCTCGATTTTTTATCTATATTTTATCTTATCTATATCATAACACAAAAATAAAATTATAGAATGAAAACAAAAATATTTTATATTCTCAAAAATACCTTTCCAAATTTATCATATATGTATGGTTTTTTATTTAATATAAATAATTAATTTTTTAATAACCGGTAAATCTACAGCTTTAATTATATAAATTCAATAATCCATTCAAATTATATTTTAAATAATATAAAAATATAATTAAAATATATATTAGATAATATTGATAGTGTAAATGTAAAAATATAATAATAATTCAATACATGTGTATAACAAACAAATGATAGCACAAAATTTTATGCTACAAATCAAACATGCTACTATAAGTTTGAATTATTCAATTTTTCTTATACTTGATTTATCTAATCATCTTTGTCTTATTCGATTCTTATAACCAAATATTACCTTAACTAACAAGAAGGCATATATAATAACTAAAAAAAAGTACAAATAGCTAAAAGTTTTCTTTTCTTTTTATTAAAGTAATTTCAAAGTCATTTTACCTAAAAGTATAAGAAAATAAGTATTTATCACTTAAAATTTAGTAGATTACTTTTTACACTCAAAATGATGGAAAAAGTAATAAGCTATCTTTTAGCATGTATATATAACTGTTTTTCAATTACATTATATATTATAACTTAAGGAGGAAGATTTGAGTCATTCTATTGAAAAATTAATATTTATATTGCTATATTAAAATTGTTTTAGCAAATATGAATATAATTAATAATAGTTAATTGATAACTTTTCAATGATTTAGTATTTATGAGGTGATCACATGTTTTCATGAATTATGAAATTAAAGTTCAACTATGTTCGCTAAACGGCTATGTTTGGGAGATCAAAATTGTAATCAACCCTAAATTAACTTAAGATTTATTCCATTTCCATGGAACGTTGCTTTCAGGAGAGAAAAGTCGGTAAAGGAGAGATGATAAGATTTGGATTAATAAATTTGAATCTTTTTATTATCTAAACAAGAAATTATTATTTATTTTAAGGATTCAACCAATTTTCTCATAAGATGGGTCTAATTTAAATCCACCACGCTCATAATAACTAAAAAAATCTTCTAACGATCAAGGCTAACTATTGATGCATGGCTAAAAAATAAGGCCATAATCGTACACACTCCCGGTCTATCAATTAAGTATGCCTAGATGTCTAAACTTTCAAACTGCTTTTCACAACTAAAAATATACAGAACAATCTCCAACAGTTGTCAAAATATTGAAATATATGGAGTTTTAATGATGGTTTAATGTTTATAAATATTTTTAAAGTTATAAAATGGTGAGTTTTATTACAACTTGAAAAGAAGGATACAAAACTTAAATCATTCGATTAGAAGATTAATATTTATACTATTAGGTTATAATAATCTTTAACTATAAAAATGTTAGTTTAAAAATATAGATTTATGGTTTTGTAAAATTTCATTTAAATAGATCTTGTTTCAAATGTTTTTATAATCTTCTTAAATAATGTAAAATAAAATCAATTTTCATTTTACAATTTGAATCATTACCACTTACGTTATATTTGATACATGAGAATAGATTGAAATGGATCATAATTCCCGATTTCATTCTCTTTCATTATTTTTAAAAGTATATTTAAAAGTTAGAATCAAATTCCAACTTCAAAGCTTTTGAAAAGGTGAAACCACGATTCTTTTCCAACCACATTTATTATTAATCAAATTAGTCATTTGACATTTAATTTAATCATGATATTTAATAATTAAATGTACTTTTTATAATTATTATTATATATACATTTAATTTTATTCTATGGATATTTCCAAATATTGGCAAGGGTTTATCATTGCATTCTTATCTATTCATTCATTTCATTATAGACCATTTATGCATATCAAATATTTTCAAACACAAAAAAAAAAATGATTTATTATTCCATTCTAATCCATTTTATTTCATTTTGTTCTAAACTATTTATACTTATCCAAAATTTTGACATAAAGTATTTATTAATGGTTACATTGACATTCCAACGCCATTACCGAATTATTGCCACATCAATGCAGAGTTTAAAATTACGTATTCAATGGTGACATTAATATTCTAAAAGTAATTCGTTAAAAGTAGTGCATTTAAATGGACACCAATCAGGGCCCAAAGTTGGTATCATCGTCTCTGTGTTTTTTAATTTTTATCAAATTATACAATTTGATTTTCAAAAAATAATCGCATTAAAATTGTTGTGTAAATAATATTAGTAAATCAGTGCACTCGTAATGCATGTATAAAAATTAAATTTGGTTGATATTAAAAAAATAATGCATAAATAGTTATGAAATCTATGAAAATAAAAAAAAAATACAATAACATTAACACATTAAAAACCCATGAATAATTAAAGTGAAAGGAAACAACAATAGTGATGCACCGAAAATCCTTAAGGAATAATGAGCTAACCAATAATAACGGATATATGATCTGATAAAGTCTCGTCAAAACTATCTCTCCCCGGTGCTTCATGGATAAATATATGCACTTCTTTCATTTGATTTTCTTTAAATTATGCATTTTTTTTAATCTTTCCTATTTTGATAACTTTGAATAGGTAATGCTAATATGGCTCTTCAAATATAAATCTTTCAAACCGATCCGAATCTAACTTGTCTCTTTCGATAGGATATGTCACTTTAGGTTCAAGCTCTAAACCTAGCTTGAACTGGTCTAATAAGTTCTTTAATACTATAAGACATCGGATAAGGATAAAAAATCAAGTTAACAATTATCTTTGGTATATATAAGACACGTTAAATATCACGAGCTCACTCTTCTATACTTACGAAAAAAGATTCAGCCCTTTAAATGTGCTTCAATTATCAATATCACTCCACTATAAATATCATGTCACTTTATGTATTTAAATTTACTTACTTACTGCTTTCAAGCACCTTTTACTCTTCGAAACAACTCATTGACTTAAGTATTAAAATAATTAGGCTTTACGATACTTCGATATCCTCTCATTATTCTATTTTGTAGGCTTACAAAATGTGTAAAACTCAATCTTTATCATTAAATATTTCAAGACGATAAATAGATTATAAAGTTTTAATTAGTATTATTAAATTTGGATTTAATTGTTCATCCGAATATATGAAATTGTTAAAAATTAAGAAAAAAATTAGATTTAATAAAAAATTATACTATAATCGAATCATATTAAAACGTAAAAGCTACTCAATTCTGGTAATAAGAGAAAGGAGATGAAAAAACAGAAAGGACGCTTTCTGGTGCCCACTATTTGCTAGCTTCTTCCCCACAATTTTTCTTTTTCGTTTTAATTACTTTTGACCATCAACTCACACATTGTTAAAATAAAACCAACTAAAAAGAGCCATTAAGACTGATGAGAATAACGAGGTCCAATTCTTTGGGGTTATTTTGGTAAAAAGATCTTCACCGACTCTCGTGGGCCCAACAGCCGTCCACCTGTTTATTTTGTCTTAAAGAGAAAAGAGGTCGGTAGCCGCATCGTCACTCAATTTGAGCGTGGATGCACGGATTGATCATGACCGTACGTATGTGCGATCAGCTTTGAAGAAGTAATATTAATAAAGAAGCGTGTATCTTACGTGCGTCCTTCTTGCCACACTGTGAGAATTTTAATTTTGGCAAAAAGGGAATCTCAGGCGTACAGGTGAACAGTTTATTTCTTTAATGTTTTCTCAAATAGAGGACTTATGTGGCGATATAAAATTTAATATGATGAGTAAAAAAATTAAGATTTGGATCATTTAAAACTTATCGTCGGCGCATCCGAACTCCATATGTAAAAATCAAATGGAGTGATATTAAAAAAAAAAGTCTAAGAAAATTTATGACAAGAAAGAAAGAAAAAATAAATAAATAAATAGCAAACATTAATATCCTGAGAGATGATTAGTAAATAATATCCATGATAAATAAACAATGCATTATTATTTACACTAATAAAAAATAATATTCGTAATATATGAATAATATACTATAAGTTGAAAATATAGATGTACAATAAAATATGTTTTTTATGATGAATGTATAATGAGTTTACATAGACATAAGTTGAAAATATAGATGTATAAATAATAGGATATGTTATCTTTTATGAATGTGTAACGTGTTTAATTTATATATAAGAAAAATTGTTTCAATAGAAATTGGTTGTAGGGAAAATGGCTTAAGTGATAGTGGAGAAATTGATTGTGAGGTGAATTTGAATATTTTTTTTAACTATCATAAAAAAAAAAAATTAATTGCTTAAGAGAAACAAGATGAAAATAAGGGGGACCAAAGATTTTACTACGCATTATGCTTGAGAGGAGATTTGCCATCTTAAATTGGCTTTGGAATACAATCGATTCATATCTTGCAAACAACGAAATGCAAGGAGAGTGAGAGAGTTAATACCAAACCCTAATATTATGTGGAACAATCAAGAACAAAAAAGAAAAGAGAAAGAGATAATTCTTACCAGAGAAGCTAAGTTAGAAAGATTGTATCTGTATCTTTTTTTTATTTTAAAGCTTCCAAGAATAATGGGCTTTGAGCCTTTGTTATTAATTCAAGGCTCTATTAGAGACCTAATCGATGAACAACTTAATCACGATTGTACATATGTGCGATCATCTTTGATAAATAATACTAATGAAGAAGTGTATATCATATTGATGTTAATTTGACTTATTACGAAGCTTAATATTGTTTTGGATATATATTGTATATTTTGCAATAAAATTACGAGAAATATAAGGTGTTAGATCACTCGTACCCTCACCTCATAATCCAAAACTTTGTATTCGAAATTGTACCCATCTCATTCATTCTCAATAATCGTATTATACAGAATTATACATGCTTGCATGATTTATCCTAATACTTTTTAATCCCAAAAACATAAAGGCTTACTAATTATATGGAAACAAGACTGTAATATTTCAAAAGCTTGTTCAACACCCTTTATGTATGATTCCCATCGATCGGGAAATAATTGCTCATTTGGACCATACGGGTATGAAATAAATTAGACAAATGTTGATCATTTTAGACAAATACCGTTTGTAAAGTAATATCTCATATCATAGTTTCCACAATTGATGGTATAGTTGGTCTAGGGAGCTTTTCCCTCCAAGATATCATCAAATATGAGTGAGTGCTTTAGCACTTTAATATCGTTTTTTGAGCTTAGGACTTCAGAAAATGCCTCCCATATCCAAGTATCATATGAAGCAACAACTTTAAGCATAATTGTTTGACAATTATAATCACCTCGAATATACATTCCATGTCAAGCAACTAAGCAGTTTTTTTACTCCTAATGCATATAATCAATACTCCTTAACATACTAAGAAATCTATGTTGCTCAGCAACATTAAGTAATCACTAAACATTGGTAGAATTTCATTTGCGTGAATACTTATCACTGAAGCAAGCAATGATGCATTAAACAAAATGCTTGGCAGACTTTACTATTATGCTTTAAGCCATTTGCTATGAGTCATCTAAAGTATCTCCTGGTACTTCGTAAACTAACATTTGAATAGCTGTAGTGCACTTTTATAGTAGTGAAGCACTAAGCTTACCAATAATATCCCTCTTCTTTCTTTCTTTTTTTTTTTTGAAAAAAGGGAGAGCAATCCTTCAATGCTTTTACAATATAAAAGAATATGACTTTTCTCATCCAAAATATTATGTGAAATCATTCAACAATATATACTGGGTTTTAGGAGAAGTAATTGATATATAAATGGTTATGACCCTTAAGATGACATTTATTAATATACTTTTTCTTTCGTCTTTTCGTATAAGAGCTCTTGCATAGCTCTAAGAGAATTTGATATAGAGAATGCATCAGCTCATTGTTTATTGCTCATCTTTGATATAATTAATTGTTTAACTACTTCAAATGTGCTTCTTCTTTTTTTTTCCAACTCAAAATAGGAGTTACCTGTTGATATGATACTTGGAGTGGAAAGAGAAGCATAAAGAGTTAATGGAAATAGGTAATATGGAAGCGAATGGAGAAGATGTGTTTTCATGCCTATATTTATAGGATTTCAATGCCACTAGTTTTTAATTTGTTTTAATCGATAGATAATGGCTACCTTATAAGGCTAGTTTTTTTAATTCGATTTGATCGATAAATACTTTTTTAACGACTACTTTTATAAATCTCATTTTCTAAACTAAATATACTAATGAAAAATTCAACAATGACTAGTTTTGAAGATGAATTTGTTTAACCTAAATGAAAAGTTATACGACAAAGCTTTGCACTAGTTAACTTTTTCGATAGAGCCTTACACAATTTCATATAAGAAAGCAACATAATGGCTAGTTGAAAATAGAACTAATTATTGCCTTCTTTTTTTTAATCTCTCAATGTATGTCCTCGATCCATTACCTTTGTACTTCATTCATTGATGATGTATTAGCAAAAAATATCAATTTCTCGAATTCCATTGCTTTTGGTGTTCCTTCAGTGCGACAACTTCATTAAATTTGTGTATTACCTCAACTTTATCACACTCTGTGCTATTTAAGTCTTTTCACTTTTCAAACACTCCTTCTATCACCTCAATATTTTCTATTATTCCTTTTCCTTTACTCTTAGCTACTGCTCTATTAGGTAAATGAACGACTTCTTCATTAACCTCATTATTTATAAGTGCATCATTGTTTGAGGATAAACTGGTATATGCTCTAAATATACTTATCTTAATTCATTTACTTTCACTTTTTTTAGCATTTCTAACTTGAGAGCTGCATTTTGGTTCATTATACAATATCAACCAATAATGTTCAACCATACATTGTTTTTTTTTTAAAAAAAAAAATTTTGATTAAATAAATCATGAGTATTTTTTTATATAATCATGCTCACTCTTCCCACTTTATGCTCGTCATCTTATTTGGTTAAAATAAGCTCTAAATTTCATGATATCCTTTGAAATTTTATCCCGTTGCAATTTACGTCGTGCCATGTTCTTTTTCGTATATTCTTCTCTTTTTCAAATGCTTATATTTCCTCAAACTTTGAATAGACTCATTACCAAGAAGTTTGTAGTAGTTGATTGTTCCTAGGAACTAGGTCTTTGCTGATCCTCAACCATGTGTAGATAAGAAGGTTGTTGTCATTTTGCTTCCACTTTTTCCTATGATCATCATCCCCTTCATTTTCATTATCATCATCATTTGATAAATTATTTGCATAGAAATTCTAGGTATTAGGAATTTGTATTGCCATGTGTTTGTGATAAATGTATTAATGTAGGTTGAGAAGGAATTTCTCCAACCTAAGTGTATTGTTGCATGTTCTTAGATGAAAATTAAGGACATACAAAAATATGGTGACATCATATTTCTTGGGTACTAATTGAAATTATATGGTCGATTCAAATTTTATGGCTTGTGTTTCATAAATGGAAAATTTTGAAGATATTGCAAATTTGGGAGGCTTTAAAAATACAAACTAAATGTAAAATAAGAGCTACCTTGCGAATTTGGAGTTATTTGAAAATTTTTCTTTATGTCTTCTCTTAAGGTTACAAGTTTTGTGAGTTATTGAGATCTTTTTATTGCATTGATTTAGAATTGGTAGAGATTTTTATAGGAATATAGTTTGTGATAAATAATTTGTAGTAAAATCCACACTTCAACTTATGTTTATAGGATGAAAATTTGATGATCGTTTTTCCATTGTCTTCAACTTCAAAACATTCATCAGGCTGATTAATTGTTTCAAAACGTTCATTAAAATTTCAAAATGCATACTTGCTTTGACAACACATATTTTCATAAATGTTCACTAAACTTTATTTTGTTTCCTTCACTTTTTTCATATTGATAATACTAGATAATCTTACATTTGATGTTCATTAGGTTACTTTACTTTGTTTCCATTATACTATTTGCTAGTTTTGTCTTTTCTTCTTTATTTTTCACCTTCTTTCCTTCCTTTATTTTTTCCTCTAACTTTGTCCTTGTCGATGATTTAAATAAAACAAAAATAGATAAGCTTCATAACTTATTAGAGCTATGCTCCTCTATGAGGGACTTCTCCCCAATGCATGGCCCTTCCACATGGAGTGCTTGTGGAGCACTCTGCCTCCTAGGACCTATTCATTTGGTATTTAGGTGCCTAAGAGACAGATTGCTATGCCGTCTTTAAGTTGAGGATAAGGCCAATTGGAAACCATGTATAGTTCAAAAATTAACAATAACAACTAATTATAGAGTATCATAGAAGCGTCTTTTAAGTACTCGACATAAGGACACCATAGTGCTCATGGCCATTAAGGTATCATAAGTCAAATATAAACTAATTAAGTCCTTCAACGTTATTTTTATAATATAATAATATTTTACCATTACTTTCAATGTTCCTATCCTAATCTAAGCTCCAGCGTTATCTCTATCTTCAGGTCCTAAGGTTAGAACAAAACCAACCCCTTAACATCAAGCTAAGTGAGCACAAGCATACAATAAAATATGAATAGTAACAAGTGAATTCCAATTTACATCAAATATCAACGTCACAACAATTTAGCAAGAATAGCACCAATCAGAACTGAGCTTACTATAATTTACCAATCAATAGATGCTTATGCATATAATGTTATGCCATATTAATGTACGAGACATATATTGACTAGTATCTTAATCAAGCAAAAAATAAGCGACACTTAGCACTCCCAAGCAAATTATTTGAGCGTTGCTTGACGGCTCTCGAGCAAATTATTTGAGCGGCACTTAGCTGCTCCCGAGCAAAATATTTGAGTAGCACTTAGCTGCTCAAAACTGAGTATGCAATTCTATCTGCAAAAAATAATCAAGTTTTATACAACTTGTGACCCGTAGGTCCCTTTATGCAAACCAAGCTTTCAACACGAACCTTAGGTCATCTTTTCTTAAATCAAGCTTTTAAACATGACCCTTAGGTCCTTAAATCAAAACCAAGTTTTATAAAATATGGCTCTTGGGCCGTTTTCATGCTGTGCTATGAATGCACGTGATGTAAATCAATTAATGATAACCGAGCAACACATTTCAAGCATGTGTAAGTCAATTTCAATAATAATCTAATAATAACTATCCATAAGCAATGTCTGCAATTTAAAGTACGTGTCAATTGAAACACTAATCATCAATTTATAATAACTTCACTTCCATTTGCAACTTCATATAATACCACTTACAATATGACAGATAATTCCAATATCAAGCCATTATATTTGAACTATGTCTGTCACGTACTCTTATTAACAAAACCCATGACAATCATTCATCACAACAAACAATTATAAATTCTTCAAATAATATGATTCACTTTAGTAAAATCAAAATATTTTCTTTAAAGAAAGGGTGGTTGTTTAATTTTACGGCCACTTCGCATTATGACAAGTAAGAGAGGGGTGCTCACATATACTCCTAACATGCTCCATTGTGGTCCTTGAGATAACCTATCATATATGCGATGTTACCTGGATATATATATTTTAAGTGATGAAATAAGATTTTAAAAATAAATCGATTAACTGAATTTTATTTAAATCTCCTCATCTCGTTATTCAATTATTATTATTATAAATCTCCATGAAATAATAAGTATTTTCAACTATTAAAGCTTACAGAAAATTATCTCTTATTATTAACATTATCTTTTTTTTTCATATATATTAGTGAAAAGAGAATGTATATATAAATATATATACGTGTAGCGTTTCTATACATATACACATTCACGTAACCATTATAAAAATATTCTTCAAGATATTCAAAATAATTTTTTTTTTTTCGTTCTTTTAATAGCCCATAGCTAAGAAGGACCGAGCTAACCAAAGCAAACCAACGAACTAGACCAAGCATGTTATTTTTTCTCACACTTGATTTATTTATTTGTGTATGAGAGGCTCTTCCACCAACCAAACTAAACCATATGGGACTAATTTTCATTAATGAAGCATTCATCCACGAACCAAGCTAAGGAGCAGAATCAACTCGTGCAAATTTTTGTGAACAACGTGATTTCTTTTCTTTATTACTACTTCTTCTTAATTTCCATTAAATTATGTGTAATAGAGAAGGAAAGGCATAAGCAAATACATGATGTAAGATAATTTATTTTAATTTCTCAATGGTTACTTCCTCATATTGTCTTATAAAGAGGATAGAGCATACACAAATTTTCCATGTGGGATAAATTATTTTAGCATTTATCAACATCCAAGTTGCAGATTTTTCTACATAATTGTCAAATTTGAACCCAACTTTTCTTCCTTGATTTATCATTCAAATCATATAAAATTATTATATCTTGAATCTAGTTTATGTGCACTTTCTGATTATGCAAATATTTTTCCAAGATCTTTTCAAAAACACATTTGAAAATTGAATCAAAGAAGCTCCACCAGCCATTATAAAACATGACCATTTATATATACCTACATATGTTATGTTCCAATTTTAATCTTCACATGTCAAGCAATTTCAAGTGTACTTTTTAATAAAGTAGTTTGGAATATATTCTAGTATATATCAAGTTTCATTTCATATACTTTTTACAAAGATATATTGGTAAAAAAAAAAACTTTATTTGGATACATTTACATATATAAAGCTATAATTTTCAGTAAGAAAAGAAAATTACTTGAAATTTGGGGTCTAATATCTTATCGTAATGTCAGATTTTAGTCATACTAATGACTGTTACTTATAGTATCTCACACATACTATGAAATGGTGGTGCTGACTCTCTAATTGATGGTTGATGGTGGAAGAAATTGAAGCTTAAAGTATTTGATTTAGAGAGGTATTTCTAACACTTAGAAAAATTTTCAAGTGTTAAGGAGTCAGCCTAGGGGTCTATTCTTGTGCACGATTTTCAAAAATAAGTTGGTGGTTGCACCTTGGTAGTGGTGTTGGGTTGAAAGTCGGGTTAGGTTAGTTTATGTAGGTGAGTTTAAGTTGTAGTTTTATTAAGTAGATAATGAGTTAGATAAGGAGAAATTTGAAGCATCACTAGAAGTGTGAAAAGAAGAAAAGACAGAAGACTAAGAGAGAGTCCTACGTCCCTCCTATCAGATCTCAAGACTTCTATATATATATATATAACTTGAGTCAAGTTAATTTTTCAAAATATTTGTTTGTTTGACCTTTTTATATATGTAAAAGTCCTATGCATGTTAAAATTATTTTTACATTGCATTTCAAAGAAAATTTATGGATAAGATTAAAATTTATTATAAAATATGAAAATATACTGAAATTAATATTTTTATGCCATTACCCAATATTTGGAGAGACTGATATTAATTCATTTATTAGTTAACTATTTAATATTAAAAACACGATATTTTTCAGTTCCGATTTTTACATTGAACTATGTATCATATTTGAATACTAAAACTTATAAAAATATATATATATCTTTATTTTTTTTATTTATTATTATTTTTCTCAAAGCTTCATAATTTTTTTTTATTATTATTAACGAACTTGATTCCTCCCTAAAATTTATTTAATTAATTATCTATAAAATATAAGGTTTAAAATTCTAAATTTCTACTGAATATAACTCCAATCATATTCTGGTTTATTATTTATAACGAGATATTCCAGCTTGGCCAAGAATATTTATGTTAAGCTCCTGTAATTGGGGATGGCTTAATAAGACATTCTCAAGTGTATAAGTGAACAATTGTTTTTCTTTATTGTTTTCTTAAATAATAAAATTATCTAATGATATAACATTTCATATGGTGGGGGTTTGGGGGTAGGGGAGAAACTTAAAGATTAAGGATTACTTATAGAAAGACAAAAATAATGTTCATGCTTCTTAGGTTACATTTGATATATAGAAATGATCCAACATGAAATGAATCGAAACGAAGTAAAATGGAACTAAGATCGAAATGATAAATCCATTCTTATATTTAAAAATGACCACGAAATAAAATGAAATGTTCATTTAAGAGTATTTATTGAAAACACTCTTAATTATTAAATGTCATAATTAGTTTGGAGGTTTAATAAGTAATTTTAATTAATGATAATAAATAAATGCCTAATTGAGTAAGGATTTTGCCTTCTCAAATACAGAATTCAATTACCTCTTGAAGTTAAAGTCGTGACTCTACGTTCTAAAAGTACTTCTAAGCACGAGAAAATGAATATACCCAAAATTATGAATAGAACTTAGAATTGTGATTTTATTCTAGATTCTTTCTAGCATGCTAAAGATGATATTAATTTTTTACACGAATTTGTGTGAAACGTACAATTTGTCGTGGTTATGGAATTATATTATCAATCAATGCATAAGTGATGTGTATATGTCTATAAGTTATTTATATAAAAATATACATTAGTTACATAACTTATGAGAGTAAGGAAATGTATATGGTATTACGAAGACGATTTGCACAAAACTATGAAAATGAGGAGATAGATAGGTTGTTCATGTTTTCTTATGATTTTACAGCACTAGTCCTTTATTTTATTTTATTTTATGTATGATGAAGATAAGGTTTACATAATAAAAAGAAGTGTATAAAGGTAATTTTAAAAAGAATTTAAAAAACTAAAATGGTTGTAACCTTTTTAGTGATAACACCATGTTCGTGGTTAGGTTCAATTTGGTTCAATTCAAACATTTAATAAATTGAACTACTTTCAATGGTTCAAAGTTTTGAATCCAACCACTTCAAGTGCAATTTAGTTTGGTTCGTCTATGTTATTTTTTTATAATATTGATAGGTATAAGAGCTCTCAACTAACATTAATATTCAAATTAAGGAATATTAGATAAGAATTAAAGTCACACAACATCATATCATGGAGATGTTACATCTTAAGTAATAGTTAAGATGCATAAGTCTACTAAAGATAAGAGAGCAATGAAGGAAAGGAAGTGGATAGTGGACGATGAGAGTAAAATGAAGAATGGCAAAAAGAAAAAAAAAAAAAGAAGAAGAAAAGAAAAGGCAAATGGGGCTAAATTAAAATGTTGACGAGGTGTAAAAGTAAAAAATGTTGCTTTCTTTTTTTTTTTTTTAAAATAAGAAGCGATTTAGTTCTAGTTCATGTGGTTCATTTTGGTTTAAATCTTCTAGAACCAAACCACGAATTGTTTGAACCTTCTTTATACCATGAAGGAAACTAAACCAAAATATAAAAGAATTACACTTTGAGCTTTAGTTTAGTTTGGTCCTAGTTTATGAATAGCCCTATCTATGTATATATAATGTTTATTCAACTTAACTACATATATGTTAGATTAGTGGGTTTTGAATAGATAAATGCAACTTAACTATGATTTAGTTCTCGATTCCCAATGGCCTAATATCTTAACAACCTTAAAAGATTGCAACCTTAACCTTTAAAGTGAAAACACAGTATTTAATAGATCAATCAAACTAAATATCCTAAACAGTTAATAGTAAACACTAAACACAACAGAAACAAGGAAACTGCAACTTAACCTTGACGTTCACAACTTTGCCTTAACTCCAATCTTCAATTGGAATAAATTCAAAAATTAATTCACTTAAAAGGTCAAAGTTAACTAAATCTAATTACCCCAAACAGGTAACAAAAATATCAATCAAGTTATCAATTGAAAATTGCAATCTACTTAAAAAGGGATTACAAGAAGTGTAAATGGAAATATTTAATGAAAAAAATCAATAAAATATGGAAATTGCAGCTTAAAATTGATTCATTTCTCAATACCAAGTGATGATAGCAAATTTTAGACTCGAGCTTGAAAGCCCAACCTAACTCAAGTTTGAACCCCTTTTCTATTATGTAGGAACACAACTCGACCAAGCTAGCCCCCATCTCCAAGGGGCACATTATGGGCATAACATTCTCAAGCCACATAACATTAAGGGGGAGAAGATCCTTATGCTAAGGCTGCAAATGAGTTGAGTTACTCACGAGCTACTCGAGTTATTTGATAAATAAGTCAAGTTTGAGCTAAAGATGAAGCTTATTTACCTAAACGAGCTGAGCTCAAGCTCTAGTTCAAGCTCGCAAACCGGTTTGTTTAGGCTTGTGAGTAGGTTTATGAATTTTATATATATTATTAAAATTTAAAGGTTAATATCTATATAGTATATATAAATATATAATATATTATAGGATAATATATAATATATAATCTAATCCTTATTTGCCATTTGTTAATTTATTTATTTATATATTTCTTAATTTTATATACTTAGGCTCGTTAATAAGCTCAACGTTAACTTACTTTAGGCTCGAGCTTGATTAGTAAATGAGTCAAGTTTAGGCTCAAGACAAAACTCATTTATTTAAATGAGTTGAGCTTGATTCTCGATTTTAGACTCGATAAAAAGCTCGGCTTGAACTCAAGCTTGAACTTGATAATTTCTAAACAAGCTGAGTTTAAGCCTTTAAAAGCTTGACTCGCTCATTTGTAGCCCTACCTTATGCTACTAAGCACAGTTAGAGCCATCATTGCCTAACCATGCCAAGAGATCATGATGACCCATAGCCCAAGGGCTAGTAATCCATTCCTTAGGGAGGAATTCAACTAAGTACACCTATAAATACTATTTATATTCAACTAGACAGAGTCTAACTTCTAATACTCCATCTCAACCAAACTTACATACTTATTATATCACGTTTGTAACTGGCTTTAGTATCAGAATAACTATGTCAAGCGTTAAAGGAAACCCCAATGCTCACTTTAGTTGTATTCTCTAGTTGCAGGCCCACCAGGACTCCTGGCATGTCCATGAAGGCTTGTTAATGTTCTAAAAGGTTTACGGAGGTTTGAAGCTCAGCTTAATGAAAAACCATCATCAATACCTAATAACTCAATTCCTTATAAAAACCTTAAAGTTCAAAACTTTACCCTAAACCCTAATCAAACTTAATAGATCAATATAAGTAAAATTAAATAGTTTAAGTAATTAACAACAAACATCAATCAAGTTATCATATCAAACATTGCAATGAAGTTAAAAAAAAAAAAGACTAAAAGAATTATAGTTGAAGAACCCTAATGCAGTGTTAATAAAAATTTTGAATTAGAAGCTAAATTAAGGGATTAATTAGTGTTAAGTAAAGAGTAAATAATATAGTAGGTGAACTTGAAAATGGATTAATGAAATTAAAATTGAGAAAGTATCCACTGAAATTAGATCCAAGATGGAGAGATTGAGTTAAGTGATTGAAGTTTAGAAAGGGTTTTGGTAAAGGATCATACAATCCTTTGGCTTCTTAAAACAATTACTCGAATCCAAGTCTTTGTTTACAACCAAAGACGTCATCACAAATAAACCTCACGTAAGATACTTTGAAAAAGCAAACACAATAAATAATAAAAAATTCTAACAAAAGGTATTGCTTGTCATTTCACAAACTTATTTTTTCAATCCAATAGCTAGCAGTTTTCAAGACACGTACATCATTATGCTCTTTTAGCTTTTGCCATTCATCTGAACTCTCATTATAATTGACATTAAGTTCATCCAATATAGGAAGTCTTTCCTCTATTTAACAATACAAATCAATTTTCCATAATTTTGTAAACATTTATAAGAATGTTAAACATAAATTGAAAGTATAAAAAAAAAAGGTAGATTAAATTTTTTTTTATAATAATAGTAGACATAATCACTTTCTATTTATCACGTCTTGCTAATTGTAAAGTTGGGATCTAGTTGATGTTGTCACATATATGTTAGATGAGTCTTGCCCTAACATGTAACCTTAAAGGAGTGACGTATGAATTACATTTGAAAAGAGGACTTAGAATGAAATAGTCAGGAGGAGAACCACATAATCTTAGTAACTCAAATACACTTATAACCTGTGAGGGGCTACTAAGCATAAACCGCATTATCCCTAGTTGAGTAATGACTTGTTCTTCTTTTTAGTTTTATTTAATCTTTAAGAGCAATTTTTACAAAACCTTACACTACTTCTTTAACCTTTAAAGCTTCTAAAAGTCCTGAGTGAGGAGGTATTTTGAGTATTTATAGACTTTTAGACTTGATGATATTTATTAGATCGAGTTTATAATTGACTGATAAGATTAAGCTTACTCATTCGGAGTTATCCTAATGAGCTTGTTATGGGCCGAAGAATAGTAAACTTCTTTGTTGAGTATGTGAACCCTCCTAAGAGGGTTTGAAAGCAAAAGGACTGATTCAACAACTGTTGTCTCAATCCCACCTTAAACCTCCTTAAGTCATTTTAACTTACAAACTAGGCTCCTTAATCTCCATTACTTAAACAAATGTGTCAAACCCAAATAAATAGTAATTTTAGCTCACCATTTTAATGTAATAAATTTTGGTCCTCCGCATTGTCCCTTGCCTAAGATCTTTTGATAGAGTCTAAGTATAGCCATTAATTCCATACTTTCAAATACTTAGGTTGCTTCTTGGTGTATGCACTCTATAAGATAGCAACAACATATTGTCAAGTGTGCACGCATAGCAAATGACTGTTTTATCATGATATACAAGCCTAACTCCAAAGTTATAAATTATTCATTGCATATACTTATACTAGTAGGTAAATATATATATATATATATATAATTGAACTTTATAATATAGAATAATGCCAATAATATATATTAGTAAAATCAAAATTGTAATAAATTTTCTAAAGAGAAGTCTTTACTATAATAGCAAATGATGGTCAAGTAAAAAGTACGATGAATTTTCTAAATAATAGTAATGTTAGATAACTAAAATAATAGAAAAG
Source organism: Lumnitzera littorea (assembly GCA_024138015.1). Taxonomy (NCBI): domain Eukaryota; kingdom Viridiplantae; phylum Streptophyta; class Magnoliopsida; order Myrtales; family Combretaceae; genus Lumnitzera; species Lumnitzera littorea. Next base: position 9,646,246 of record JAMXBB010000009.1, on the reverse strand, counting down.
GAAAACAATAATAACCGTAAAAGTAAATATAATAGAAAATGGTAACTGTATAATAAGAAAAATTTGTAAGTAATGGACAATAGCTGAAAAGTTTATACGATAAGTTTTGAATTCTTTTAATAACTAGCATATGAATATATTTAATAATTAAAATTATAATATAACATGTTGTTAGTTATAATAATTAAAAAAGCAACTTCCCTTTACTATAATACATATTATACATGTTAATATGTATAATATATATAATAATATGTATAGATATACATGATATGATAGTGTGTGTGTATATATATATATATATGTAATATATGATATAATATTTAATGTAAATTGTAAAGAAAAATTTTGGTTTAAAACTACTGGTTTAGGTGGGTTAGAGGCTTGAAATGCATAAATTAACATAAACTAATGAGCCTTTAGCTGGTTTAGGCATGCCATAGATGAGCCCATTTTGGTACACTTAATGGATAGGTTGATTCCATGCCAATTCACAATTTAGAACCAACTTTAGCTGGTTTAAGCATCAGCCATATTCTCAATGAGGGTTTAGTACATATCTACCGAAACCTTAAAAAAAATTTATAGAAATATAAGTTTTGTGAAATTAAATACATAAATACCAACACTAAATCATATATAGTAGATACGGTAATATAATTTACAAAAGTATCGCATCTATAAGATGCAACTTAAAGAATTTTATACTACTATGTATTAGAATATTTTAGGATCTGTAAATATCTGTCAATTGTGTAAAGAGTATATTTAGGATATTTGTTTTCTATGTTTAGAAGTTTGGTTAGTACGTCTATGTTGTATATATATTGACCCTCTTTGGCCTGTGATATGAATAAAATCACACAAAAATTTTCTTCTCAAAATTTATATGGTATCAGAGCCTGGTTTAAAAAAAAAAAAAAAAACGCTATAACTAGCGAGGGAAAAAAACCAGCCTCCTCTTACCTGTTGACTTCGAGTGATAATCTTGGTAATATAATTACTCAGGTGCAATTAAAATGAGACAATTATGATGAATGGGCTTGAGCGATACGAACGTCGTTGAGGGCCAAGAAGAAATTCGGATTTATTAATAGAACGATTAATCAACCTGTTGATGATTCCATTGAATTAGAGGATTGGTGGACTGTGAATTCAATGTTGGTTTCATGGATGCTTAATACAATCGAGCTAACACTGCGATCTACCATAACATATATGGAGATTGCAAAGGATTTATGTGAAGATATCAAAGAGCGATTCTCTATCGCCAATGGACCTCGTGTTCAGCAGATCAAGGCAGAACATGCCAATTGCAAACAGAGAGGTATGTCGATTGTGACTTATTATGGGAAATTGAAACAACTCTGGGAAGAGCTTGCGAATTATGAGCAAATTCCCATCTGCCGTTGTGGAAGATGCAATTGTAATATTGCAGTTGAACTTGACAAGAAACGAGAAGAAGAGAGGCTTCATCAGTTTTTGATGGGGTTGGAAGATGCATTATATGGAGCAGTTCGTTCCAATATTTTGAGCATAGAACCATTGCCAATAATCAGATTGAAGGAATTGACTACAATGAGACCTTCGCTCCTGTTGTAAAAATGGTTACTGTATGTACTTTTCTTTCGGTGGCAGCAATAAAGAGATGGGAACTCCATCAAATGGATGTTCATAATGCATTCTTGCATAGAGATTTAGAAGAAGAGGTGTACATGAAGATGCCACCTGGGTTCTCTACCCAACAGCCTGGCAAAGTTTGTCGATTACGTAAATCACTTTATGGGTTACGACAGGCTCCCCGATGTTGGTTTTCCAAATTGACAACTGCATTAAAGCGGTATGGATTTCTTCAATCTCAATCTGATTATTCATTGTGTACTTTAAATCGAGACAAGATACATTTGAGTATATTGGTGTATGTCAATGATCTTGTTATTGCGGGGAATAATGGAGTTACCATTCAGAAGTTTAAAGATTATTTATGCCACTGCTTCTACATGAAAGATTTGGGAACATTGAAGTATTTTTTAGGCGTAAAGGTGGCTCGGAATTAAGAAGGAATTTTTCTTTACCAACGGAAATATGCTTTGGATATTATCAGTGAAGCTGGATTATTGGGTGCTAAACCATCTAGTTTTCCCATTGAACAAAATCATCATTTAGCCTTAGTAGAAAATGCATTGTTGGCAGATTCAGAGAAGTATCGGAGATTGGTAAGAAGACTGATCTACTTGACTCTTACTTAACCTGAGTTGTCCTATAGTGTTCATATTTTGGCACAATTTATGCATCAACCAAGGGAAGCTCATTGGGAAGCAGCTTTGCGCGTGGTTCGTTATTTAAAGGGCAATCCTGGACAAGGAATACTTTTACGAGTTGATAGTGATCTTCGGTTGTATGCTTATTGTGATTCTGATTGGGGGAGTTGTCCTTTAACTCGACGATCTCTTATTGGATATTTTTGTTATGTTAGGGACTTCTCCCATTTCTTGGAAGACTAAAAAGCAACATACAGTGTGGAGATCCTCTGCTGAAGCAGAATATCGTTCCATGGCTACTACTGTATGTGAACTGAAATGGTTAAAGGGTCTTTTACTGTCTTTCGGTGTTGTACACTCTTATCCCATGCTGTTGTATTGTGATAGTCAAGCAGCTTTACACATTAGTGCAAATCCCGTGTTTAATGAGCGAACAAAGCACATTGAAATTGATTGTCATTTTATTCATGATGAGATTCAACATGGATATGTTCAAACTGCTTATGTACATAGCTTTAAGCAACTCGCTGATATTTTTACTAAGGTATTAAGGACACAGCAGTTTGGGTATCTTTTACGCAAGTTGTGTTACGCCCCGAAGCGGCAGAGTCGTAACAGCCCCGCCGTGTAAACCATCCTAAGATAGAAGTTGGCCTTACAACCGCTATCTTAGACCTGATCCACACAAGGCGTCCACGACTAACCCGCTTTGAAGTAAACAGTTTGTAATTTAAATAAATCATTTACCTATAAAAGTGAGGAATTATATATATGTTATAATTCAGTTATTGCAGTTAAAGTTTACAATATTTCTCTATAGTATATTTCCTAGTTATTACAACATTCGGAAATGAAAAATAATTCTAAAATAAAAACTTGGACCTTAAAAATGTGAGTTTATTCTTCACATGTTTTTCCTCACTCCCCAGGATCCAGCAGTTGCTAGCTTTGGAGTAGTTATATGCCGCTTCTTAGCCAGCACCTGCACGATGTCTATAGGGATATAAATAACCACAGCTCAGTAAGTTAGGACGGGGGACTTAAAACTATACTAAAAACACAACAAGGTTCTCAATCACTTATTAGGTGCAATGCATGTGCAAGCAAATGCCATCGCACGACGTTATCCGACCCGTCGTGAGATTAGAGAAATTGCGCTTGCTCTAATCCGGGTTGAGGAGTTGCCGTTAATGCAACAGCTCACAACCAAACCCAGGCTTGTGTAATGGAGACCTTGCTCCTCCCGCAACTACCTTCGAACCACTGTCTTCACCCTCGCCGCGACCTCCTCTCCTGTCACTTAGTTCGACTGAGGATGAAGAAGGGACCATTTTGTAATCCTGCACTATCCCTTTTGAATGGGTCGATATTTGGCCGGAGAGTCATAAGTTCTCCTAACGGGTTGCCATGCATGTTCGATTATGATTACTAGTCGGATATTTAATTAAGTCCAATTTAGGGTGATCAATCCTTTCATACAATACGTGCCAGAGCAACAAACAGAATCATAACATCACCTATATTCAAGTACATACACATATTCAACTATCTAATAAGCACAACCAAGCATAATCTTAAGCCTCCAAAATACAGTATCGTATTAATCCCAACTTACCTTGATTCCTCGCTCACTCACTCGAGGTCCAATTTGCTCAGGCCATCGCCGATCATCCCTATAACACAAACGTGGTTTCAACTTTTCATATAACTATTATAGGTTCATTTTATCTTATAACGCTTATTATTATGTTTTGTTTAGGGTTTAATATACCTAATTATCTAGGTCTTAAGTCTTTTATAATTATTCTAAGTTTGAGGTTAGGTTCGGGTTCGGTTTCGGTTTCCGCATCAATTTCTAAATTAGGTTTTAGTTCGATTTCTAAATCCTAAACATGCTCGAATCCTAATGTGAAATTAATCACATTAAGCTCGAGTATTCAAATATTCTATTGGGTTTTAATTTAATATTTTAAGCTATTTGGTACACGCTAGTCCTAATTAGGGTACTGGATTTATCCCCGATGTGAGAAAATCTTTTTTTTTTTTATATAATTACCTAAAATTCAATCTTGATTCAGATTTAATATTATTCTAATTTTTATTCTAATATTATCTAAATAACCCTAATTTTTTAAATTTATTAATTTACAATTTCACATATTACTAATTTCTTATATTAATTACCTCATTTCCTAAATTAACCATACTTAATACTCCAAAGGTTAGGATTAGGGTTCCACATCAGAGATTAACATCCTTAAACATCTAATTACTATCTAAATCAGTAATTAATATCCTAATGACCTAATTAACTCCAAATTACCTAATTTTTCCATCATTTTAGGGCTAAAAATTAACTTAAAAATTTCAAAAATTAATTTAAAAAAAATGGCTTCATAGCACTGTTCTACATTATATGAGCATCCTACAGAAAAATTTTGAGCTCCAAACTACACTCCTAAGCCTATTTATTTTTCGGTTTAATTATGCTCGGTTTTGAACAATTTGTTAAGGACCTTATATTTTCATACATAATTAAACTAAACAAATATTTTTCCCTAAATCTACATACAATAAAACCTCAGGATAACAAGTTTCATAATTTTCTGGGCAAAATAACTAATTTTACAAAATTATTCAAAAATCGGGGTGAATAAATGACTAACCGGTTCGAAGCTTTCTGGCCGTCCAAACCCGGTCCAAGGTTATCGGCCGGTCCAGGTGGTGGTTCTAATGTAAGGTGGTGGTGGTGGTTCGGTCCTAGGTGGTGGTGAGTGGTGGGTTTGGTTCACTTGCCTAATCTGCACAGTTTTCTTTTCTTTTTTTATTTTCTGAATTTTCTCTCGATTTTTTCAGTGTTCCTATTTTTCTCAGATGCTAAACTGACCAAATGACTTTTGGAAAATTTTCCCCTATTTATAGACAATTGTAGTAATTAATATGTATTAATTTGACAAGACTTTACCTAAATTCCTTGATTTTTGGCTTTTAGGTTGTCCAAATTTTATTGGTTGATTTTTCTTTTTCTGATCTAGACCTGCCACGACCTGATCTTGATTCAGCTTATCCTCTTCTGATTTTTTCTGATTTTTCCATAATTATTTTATATTTTTCTTTAATTATTTGCTTAGTTTTCGGCCAATTTAGATAATTATACGTATTTTTATCTACATGTAAATACATGTGGGGTACACGTGAACATTCCTAATTATTATTTTGGTCATTCTAAAATTTTTAGTATACATATAATCTATCTCTAGTAATTTATTAGTTATTAGATTACACTTTTTGTCTTTTCGGTAATTAGCAATTATTATGTTTAAATTTTGAAAATTTTATAATCTCCTATTTTATTACTTATTTTCTTAGATTCAAGTTTACGAGGTCATTTTTACTAATATTTCTCTCAATAGTTTATAATTTGGAGTTTAATTGGATTCCTTAACCGATCGTCCAAAACTTATGTTCTAAGTTCAATCCTACGATCAATTGGCTTAGCTTTGGGGCTGACAAGTTGGGGGTTTGCAATCTTCACGCACCAACTTGAGGGGGGTATTAAAATATTTTAGGATCTGTAAATATCTGTCAATTGTGTAAAGAGTATATTTAGGATATTTGTTTTTTATATTTAGAAGCTTGGTTAGTGCGTCTATGTTGTATATATATTGGCCCTCTTTAGCCTGTAATATGAACAAAATCACACAGAAATTTTCTTCTCAAAATTTATAATATGTGACATACATATTAACACTAATATCACTTGTTTTCCATGCAACACAAGTGCGAAGTTAATATGACACTAATATCGTACGTAGAACATGTGAGATATGTATTAACAATTATGTAGCATGTTCTAACATGCTACATAGCTATAGTATATATTTTTGTAAATTTTTTATATATAATTAGTATTTATATAATATTTACTTATTTTAAAAGTAAACATGCAAATTCCTTTCTTGGAGAAGAAAATCTTTTTGCTTAAATGAGCTATCCAATTAATCTTAAAATGTTAGATTGAACTAGAGGTGTGCAAGTGAGTTAAATAAGCTAAATGGGCCTGATCTACTTTAACCCACAAGTTAAATGAGCCAGGCTCATTTGGCCTGCTTTTTAAACAAGCAAAAACATTTTTGCCTTAACTTGTTTAAAAAGCAAGTTAAACAGGTTGATTTACAAGCTAAAGGCGTAAATGTGTTAAACAAACCCACTTAAACCGATCCACTTTGACCCGCAAATTAAACGAACTGAGCTTATTTGGTCCACTTTTAAATGGGCAAAAAATCTTAACTCAAATTCGTTGAAAAAGTAAGTTAAATAGGTTAACTTGTGGGTCAAAACTCACTTACACACATCTAGATAAGACAATGACATCAACTTGCCATCTTACTTTCTCATCAACACTTAAATATGTTAGTGAACAACACACATGTATTATGTGTACAAAAAATATAATAAAAACTACAAAATAACATGTAATAGATATAAAAGTACATTCCCTTTAATATAATAGATATTTATACATCATTCATGAGTCTTAGTACTATTTGATTGCTACACTTAGTTCTTAGGCCCATTAGAATGATAAGACAACATTCTTATATACTCTTTTATGTTTAATCATGAGACTCAAATTTCCTCAGTAACATCTTTATGGGTTCATAAACTTGAAATAATTGTAAAGGTTCATGTAAATTAAAATATCATCCATCCAAATAGTTGTAAATAATCCTAAATCTGTTTATTTGTCAAATCTTGACATTTCCTAATTTATTTGATTCAATAAGTCTTATAAAGTAATAAAAAGCAATCAAAGATATAACTATGGATTGAAACCACTCACCTTAAGACTATGTTTGAAAAGAGGGAAGCAATTAGGAGGAATGTAAAGCGTAAGAAAAAAATTAGAGAGAAAAGAAAAATATAAAGGAAGAATTAATACATTTTCTTATTTGGATAGAGGGAAAGAGGAAAGAAAGAAAAAATGTGAGGGGAATATTTTTCAAAATAACATTTAAATATTCTTTAAACTGCTTAATTATGTTATTGTCTTAAGAAAATAATAAGATTTTATAAGTAAGGATATAATTAAAATTTTAATAACTTCCTCTTTTAAATGGCTTCAATTTGGAAGAGAGAAAAAATATATAAGTCGTAGGAAAAATATTTTCTCGTAAATTTATTCTTTCCTATATTTCTTCCATCACCAAACCAAAAAAGTTTATTAAAATTTCAACTTTTCTTCCGTTCACGATTCTTTCCTACATAACCTAAATCTTCAGTGTCAACGATATCTCAGACGTCACATACCGCAATGCCTCTTGAGCCAATCCGCTTATTAGCGTGAAATATGACTCACAAGAACCAATACTCCCATATGTTAATATAATGTAAAAAGCGGAGACCCCCATATGTTAATATAATGTAAAAAGCAGAGATTTTATCCATCCGTTTTTTATTTTTATTGAATCTTTAGTTTATTATCTCATTATTTATTTTTATATTTTAAATTTAAATTATTAAATTTATAAATTAGTAAAAAAAATCGAAACCGTAAAAAAATCTTAAAATTAATCAATCATAGTCTTCCGGGCCAATCCAGTGCCAATAATAATATCATGCGTCAAATCACGTAATCACTTTGTCCCTTCTCCTTTTCTTAACTGCTTTCCACTCCTCCTCGAACAAACTTCATTTTCCTAAAGAAAAGGACTCAAACCTTTTCAAGCTTGATTTCTTTGCATCACGATCCGAAGGATATAAAGAACTAAAATCTTTTCAAACTTATTCATTCTCATCAAAATCTGGTAATCCAAATGAAATCTTTTCAATTTTGTTTGTCTTTGTCTCTGCCCTGTATTCGCACCGCTGCATACATGTGTGGGTCTCCTGCCTCTTTTCCTCTACACTCGAAACGAGGACGATGACGGAAGAATGAGCGAAGTAAGGGTGATAACTCACTCGATCCATTGGCTTCGATCTTCAATAAGTAGCGTTAACAACACCAATGTGTCGAGACAAATCGACAAATCGCGACTTAGCTGTGACATTTCACTGTAGGAGTACGTCTCACTTTTTGGATTGCGAAAGGGGGATTCCAACATCATCAAACAGGCGTGCATCAGCAGCAACCACTGAAAAAACTTCTTCCACGTATGTACGTGCATAGGTATGTATGTATGTATATTTTCTTTTATATATCTTGTTTTTGATTTATTTTCCACAGTTTCATCCAATGTTATTAAATCTGTCTGATTGATTGATCCGAACGCATGAGAAAGAATCAAAGGTTAAAAGAGATGAAATTAGGTTCAACCATAGCTCAATTAGGGTTAAACTATAATTAGATCGAATCGATTTTATAATCGAATTAAGTCAGATGGAGATCGAATTGAATTGTAAAACTCAACTATCTTCAACTTTCCTTAGTACTATGATAGCAATAGATTATTTCTTCAGCATACGTACCGATAAATAAGTAATTCTCACTACAAAATCTCTTCTCCAAACTTAATTAGTTGCGTATATGTTTCTAATCATGTCCTAGTGGCTTTAATCCTCGACTTAGTGATTTCACATTAGTTTCAGCTGTGCCGAAATTAATAACAAACAACAATAGCGACGCGATCAATAGGCAGAGATAAAAATGGCACCAATTCTTCAGGATGCATCAGCGACAAAAAATCAACACTCGTGGTTATGCTTCGCCAAATTAATCCTCCGTGTGTAAGCATTTGTTCTTCCTCTTTTTTATTTATTTTTTCCTCCCCTCATATGGATTACTTGCCCTTAACAGATGACGGAATCTAAGGTCGTCGACGAGTCAAAGCAAGAACCACACGCGATAGGATTTCGACAACATTACGCCATCGACCGCAACCAGATCTCGACACCGGCGGTCACGTCTGGATTGTAGTGAGTTTCCCGTCTTATGTTCGTTTCTTCTCTATTCTCTACGCAGACACATATACAAAAATTAAATAAAGAAATATTGAAAGAAAATACATAAATGATTCGGAATCTATTAAAAGAAGGAAAAAAAATCAATAATAATACATTAAGAATATATGAATAACATAAGAAAGATAACAGCGATTTGAATAATGTTTTTACTTGAGTACATAAAATTTTGCTATTTGCAATTTAGTTGTTTCATCCAAGAAGTTCTCCTTTTTCTACAAAACAATGAAGAAAACATTAATTAAGAATTTTGGTACATAGCATAAATTATTATAACACAAATTGATTTTATCTAGTCATTATGTTATTAATTTCATTATACATCATTTTATTGGTGAAATTCTTGATGTTAAAAACTACATATAGAAAAAAATAAAGTGAAAAATCAAACAGAAATTTTATATTTATGGAATTTAAAAAAAATCAAATAAAGAGTCTATACCTATAGAATCTAAATAAATAAATAAATAATGAGTTGAAGCCTTAATAAGATAGAAATGGATAAAAGTGTAAGCCTTAAATCTATAAGAGTAAATAAAGATTTTATTGAAGCGAAATAAAGTATGAAAACCAAAAGGAAAAGAAAACGTTTGAAATATGTTCTTACTATAATAATAATTGAGCTTGATAGTCATAATCAGTCCTCAAATTTGTCTTTTTGTGTGAATTTTGTAATCTCTTGTCTAATCATCTTAATGAAAATTCCTCTCTCAACTCTAATGAAGCATCTCTAATCAAAACTATAAATTCTCACATAATTTCTCTATATAAGGAAAAAAGAAATAAATCATGTATTATATTGTGTACTTCTTTTACCTACAAAAACTTATAGAAAAAGAATATATACAAAAGAAGAGCTACTGTAGGAGGGGATTGTTATAGACATATAGTAGACACCTTCAAGTTATCCAACCAAGTGTCTTTAGGGCTAGTAGTAGTGCGAAGTTCTTAAATTTAGAACTTGGATGCTTTGTTACATGTATAAATTTTGTTGAAGTTTTTCTTAAAAATAAAATTCTTATTATTTGTACAATAATACAAATGTTAATTAAATATACCCGATGAAAGAGTAATATAGTGATTTAACATGGCAATAATCATAAATAAAATCTTCATTTAGGCTATTAGCAAAAAATCAAAACAAATAGATTTGCATGTAATAACTAAAAATGTATATGTATAGTCCCTTAAGTAACAATACTTTTATGACAATAATACACCTTTATAGTGCCTTTGCTCCATATATTTTACCCTTTTTAACCGACGTGTTTATTGATTCCTTTGAAACCCCTATTGATAGAGCTACATAACGTTATCCATGACTAAACACATGTTCCAAAAGGTGGATACCCTCATTGTATATTATTTGATCTTGAGCTTTATTGATTGTTAGAGCAAAACTTAAAACTATTAGAAACCATTATCTTATCATCTCAAACGGAAGGTATAAATTGTTGAAGGTTTTCAAGGAGATTCTTGGAATATAAACTCTTATCCTATTGATTAGCAATCAAAACCTCAGTGTAGATGACATTCCATAGTAAGTTAACATAGATCAACCTTATACCATTATAGAGAGCTACCTTTAAGTCTGCAGAAGCATGATCAAGGCTTCCCTTCCAAAGGTTAATATATGTAGAGGTATTCTACCTGGAATGATAGAATTTGAATATTCTTATAGGTACAAATCACAAATATTCATATCATTGGAAACAGAATCAAATGAGAAGTAGATGTGGGTCTCACTAGGAAAAGATTGAATGACTTTATCATTAATTTATCAACCTCAATATTTGTAGGGGATAAAATTGCATAACTAATAAAATAATTACTATTTTGTAAATGTGTTAAAAGGTTCAGGAAAGCTACATCAATTTAGATTTTTGATTGATTTAATGGAGATTCATTAATCTCCACATAACCTTGGGGGTACATACTCAGTGTCTATTAACAAATTGTTGGATTTTGTCATTATCAAATCCAGTACGAGCCTCCATGGAAACTCCATGAGGAACCTTATGAATGCATTTATATAAGTACTTTACACTTGTAAACCTCTACATTATTGCGACAGTCATACTTGAGAAGCAACTAAGGATTATAAGGGATGATCCAAATAGTAAGGTAGCTAGGTAGTAGGACACCATCAGTATTTTCACATTTATATATTAGGTAAGAGTCATTCCCTTAGAAAGTAGCACGCTTAAACGATTTAGGAAAATGATGCTTATAATGCCTTACTTTAGATACAATATAGATGTATTATATCCTCTATATGGACCATAAATCACATGTTCAATAACAATATGAAATAATAGAGGTTCTTTTCGTTGATTTGGGATTTCTGCTCTAATCATTAAGTGAGCCGAGTATGTCATTGGGATCTAAAATGATGAGTATGTGGGTGTATGGTAAACCTTGTTCTTGAAATTCAATGGTATAAGAATAACCAATAAAATCACCTAAAGTATCCTTTTCAATAATATCTTTCTTGAATTTTTCTAACTATGAGACAAGTGAAAGTAAATCTAGATGGTCCTATGTGATTTGTTCCATTAGTAATTCTTACTAAATTTCAAGCCAAGATGGATTCCATGTAATAGTAATAAATAAATTCGTATTTCTAAATTCTTGTACCAAACCTAACTTGATACCTTTGATACATATCAATGGGACTATTGATAAATGTCGATGGTAACATGATTCTTTGGCTAACATTCCCTATGATACTCATATTTAGTAGTATTGGATTCACATGATGTAATTAAAGGGGAATAAGGACCTTTTTTTTTTTTTTGGTAAAAAGAAAAACTTGTATGATTCTCTCTAATAGCAAGTGAGTTTGGCAAATCCTTGATAAAATTCCAAATGAATTTTTTCTTCGTTGTGATGTAACCATCTTAACCTTTGAGTTTCAATTTTGACAAAATCATCAACCAGTTATTGTTGGAAAAGTCAACCCCTCTAAGAAGAAGCAACTCCTCATGATTATGTGTACGAAAACGAAAATATTGAAAATCTTCGATGTGGTTATTTGTTAAGAGAATTGTTGAGAGGAATAGTTATACTTTAAATATTGGTAAATTATTACCTACCTACTATATGCATAGAAGTCACAACATGTGACATTGTTGCCATTTGCTAATGTAATATTGATATTTTATCTATACATACAATGGTAGTGAATATTATAAAGGGTCGTAATAACTAATAGTGTTGATACCCGATTCTCACTTGAACCAAGACTTAATAGGTGAAACCCATCATAAGGGATATCGAAGTGTGCACGAGCGAATAACGAGCTCATCTCTTACACCGGAGCTACTCGTGAAGCCATGTAATTATGTTAAGAAGGATACGAGCTATTGGTGAAGTTACCCCTTGTACTGTAACCTGCTCGACAATCCGTATAATATCTCATCTAAGCGGGGTCGCCCTGATCTTCGAGTTGGCACACACAAACCATTTAGCATAAGCTTAAGGCTCAACTTGCCCTTGATTATGCATTAGTCGATCCCTTCCTCAGCGTTTCAATTCAACTTTTGTCTTTAGCACTTGCTCCTTATTGCAACTCATTAATAAAGTTCTAACATTCATAGTATGGCCAACACACCTAGCAATCCCTGTAACTATCAAACCTTTGGGCTACAGATTAGGTGGTCTAGTTGGCCACAACACACCACCCGTTGTATAGGCCAATCTCTACCATTAAGTGCTTAGAATTGTCATGCTTCAAACTAGAGAGTCGTAATAGTCTTGCTGTATAAATTAATCAACGCTAGAAGCTAATCACCTTAGCTACTAATGTAAGTATAGCCTATACAAGACATTCACCATTCCACTGCTTGGAAGCGTTCTTTTCAGTATTTGGTATAAGTTAACCTATGGTATAACTTTTAAAAATAAATTCTAAAATAAAATAATAATTTTTATAAAGCTTAGAATAAATTTCATTAACTGAAAACTAGGGATCATTTAAGGAGACTCTATTGGTTTTCTTACAAGTTAATATAGTTAATAAAATTAATAGAAATCTAATCAAGTAAATCTTGAATCTCACTCCTCAATGTTGTTCTTTGGCCTTTTGGTGAGTCTACTAGGAAAACTTGCAAAACAACTATAGAAGAATGAGCGATAACTTACTCAATAAGTGAGATGGAGACAGTAGTACATATTTGACACCAAGCAACCAAGGTTTTCAAACAATTTAATTAAATACAATGCATAATTAAGTAAATGCCATTACATGACGTTGATTGGTTATTGTGAGATTAGAGAAATTGCGCCCGCTCTAATCCAAGTTCCAACGAGTTTAACGCCATGCACTCACAAATTTGGTCACCAAACCAGTGCTTATGAAATGGAGAACACGCTCCTCTCGAGACTACCTTCAAACTACTGATCCTAACCTAATCGTGACCTCTTCTCTTGTCAATCAATTCGACTTAGGGTAGGAAGATGACCATTTCTGCTATCCTCAATAAAGGCGTCCGTGTTTGGCTTACACTTCTTAATCATTACCCCTAGTAGGTTGTGTTGTAAGTTAAGTTAGTAGTTAAATCGAGTTTGTGTTAGATTACTTTTGAGGTGATCAAGCAAATTCGAACAAATCCAAAGCATGTAATATCATAAAACAATCAACACATCAATCCAACACTCAAATAATACCACAGTATTCAAGCGCATACATTGCATGCGCACGGACAACTAACTTATAATCATAAATAAGACATATACTAAGCTCTCCAAGTATTCTTAAACAATACTTCAAAATGCAATAAAACACCGATCCCACGTACCTGGATATTGATGCTAATTCTTCTTGTATGTTGTTTTCGTCTCGTCTTTCTTTATTATCCCTAAAATTTAACATAATATCTTTAGTTCATGTTGATTATATAATATATGTGTTCATTGCGGACATTTAAGTATATTTCCAATTATGTTAGGTAAATTTTTCTAAGGTGTTTATAAAATATTAGTAAAATAGAATACTTTCTGACCAAAGTTCTAACCTAGTACAAATTGTTGCACAATATTACTAATATATTCTCCGACTTCCAATGATCTAATATTTAGTACCAACCGTCCTTAAACTTCCAATTGCTTTTACATTTTGCATCTTCCATTAAATTATGTTTTGATTGAGGTTTTGACTTATTCTTATAATATGGGCTATTATCCAAGTGACTTCTGACTCATGTTCTGATTCTTAAAAAGGTATGGAATTCATATACAAATTACTAGTTGATCTACCGTCGAACTTTAACTGTAGTTAAGGATATCCAATACCAAATAACATTCTAACCTAGTTGCTGATGAAGTCTCTAACCTTTATTTCAAAGTTAGATTCTTATTTAGGAAGTTTCTAACTTGCAGCTTGTCTTAACAAATAGGATAAAGCCCAAATATAAGCCATTCTTAGGTACAGATTCCATTTTCCTAGTGTATTCAACATATTTATACTGGATACATTCTAACACACTGTTTAACTTACTTTTTAACCTGCACCAAATATACTTTGGATTCTCAAACGATACGATTTTCAAACGATACAACACTTATTTCCTTACTCCAACGTTTTAACCTAATACTCCAAATCTCAAATATAGCTATAAACCAGTACTTGATAATCCAATTATTAAATCAAATACCCCTTTTAGAAGATTTCAACCACATGTATATTATATAAGAAAAACCCTAATATTCAACTTTTGAATTTTTGAAAACTCTTTTCATGGAATCAAATTAGGCATGTTGAAATGTTTGTACATAAATTTTGAGACTAAAGCAACATCATTTAGGCTATTAAAAATTAGAATTTTGATTCATTTTTGGTCTAGTTTCTTAACAAACACATATTTCGACTTAGAATTTCAAGAATTTGGTTGCATTTTTGGATTTCACTTAGAAAATTACCTAAGGAAGCAAAAAATCATAATTTTTTGAGCTTGTTTATTATTTTTAGAAAAATCGAATAAAAAATAGCCAAAATTGAAACTTATTGCTATTTGCAACTTCGGTAACTGTCTAGAGATGGGGGTTTGTCTTCCTAAGTTAGCGTTGCATCCACTATTTGTAGGTGGTTAGGCTCACTCCCAAGTAGTGGTTAGCTTGAGGAACCCAAAATTCTCCTATTTTTTACTATTTTCTTGCCATTTGTTTGCAAAGACCATTTTCAACACTTCTTGAGCCTTTCTAGACTTTTTTCCACATTTAAACTGACCAAACTTCACTTCTTTTTGCATGAGTTTCCATGCCTCCCTCACATCTAAAATGATTCCTTAGTTGTCCCATTGCTATTTTTAATTTATTCAATTCAATTAGGAAATATCTTAAGGTATTTTTCCATTTTTGGGTATGTATTTGTATATATAGATGGTTACGTACGCTTAAAGGGATGTCTTCTAGTTGTCCCATGGTTTGATAATTTTTTATAAATTTTCCCTCATATTTATTTATTTATTTATTTAGTTATTTTTGCATATTTTCAAGTATTTTCAACAATTACGAGTATATATACTTATATAAGAATTATTCCCAATATATATAAATGTCTCTTATATATTTAGTTTATGTAAAATGTCAATTATATTACTCCTATATTTCATCTCTAAATATTCGTTAATTTCCGAAACTTAATTCATGCTTTATCAATGATAATAATATAGTAAATTATACTATGTTAGCTATATTTTTAATATTTTATTATATTTTTAAATTTAGAGCCTATGAAAACTCCTCGACTAATCTTACGAAGACCCCCATAAGCTTCTAATTTAATTGGGTTATTTTTTTGAACGCCCTAAATTGACTACTGAATTTAGTTGCACAAATACGAGTCTTACACTATCTACCAGCAGCCAATACAAACGAACCCTAGATTGTCACATATTCAAGAAACTTGCATAAAAGGTGCCAAGCACCGTGAAGTAAGGTAAAACACTCTCTCTCCTGGACTATCCCAAAATTCTCTCTTTTTCCCCTTTCTCTTCTCCTTACTCAATACACATTACACCTATCCTAAGCGAGCACTTCCTCTTAGGTCCTTAGTGTCATTTTCACCTCCTCTTGACCTTTCTTGCTAACTTGAGTGTCAAATGGCTCCTATGGAGCCTAAGTTCATTGGGGGCTTTTTGCAAGTATCAAGGAATAGGAGATGGAGCCCAAGTTCAAGTCCATCTCATTTGGACTTCACATGAGGCCACGAATTTAAATGATGATGTCTTGAACATTTAATTGACTAATTTCTTCATCTCCAACTATTATAATGGCAACCTGTAAAGCGATTGGAAGAGAGTTTTAACATTAGCCAATAGGCTACTCACGAATAAGAAAGTGATAATTTTCAACATTGTTAAGTATGGACGATTAGCAGAATTAATGGATGAAAAGATTATAAGAATTCAAAATTGTAATAACATTTTTTAACGATCCCAATATTTAAGGATGGATTTTTTAAAAAATGATTTTGTGTTTTATGATCTGTATCATATATATATATATAAAGAAACCTTGGTCTCTCTTATATATTTGGTAAGAGATTATCGATCTTGAGGTATATATAACGTTAGGCATGAAATATGTATATTCAATAGTTTTCGACCAATAAACTATCGTCTTACACGAACACCCATTGAAGTATATAAAAAGATATAATTGTATGATCAAATATTTTATTTAAAATATTTTTCAAGATTGGTTTGAGCATTGAAGAGTACGAGAAGATTAGGAGGAGGTAAAAACCATTGGTACAATAAGTAAATATTTAGTATATTAAATACAACACCCACTTATTTAAAATAAGTTTAATTTATGAACCAATTTAAGTAAATAATTAGTATATTAAATAATCTTGTAATAAAGACTTACGAGTTGAAGTTGAAATAAGTAAACATACAGCCTAAATGAAAAGCTTATGCATGTGTGTGTACTTATATGATCTATATGAAGGGAGATGAAGCTACTAGCATTTGACGTTGAACATGATGGTTCGAGTGACTAATTGCCATGTAATCAAATCAATGGCAAACTCTTTAGGAGGCGTAATCGATATGGTAAGGATAGCATGTAACATTTTGATAAGCCATTTTAAGTCACTCCAAAGGGCTTCTTCAAGCAAATGAGCCTTAAGTAAGGCCCTTCACCTTAATGGGCCTCCAACCAGATAAGCCCTAAATGGGCAAGCCTCTTGTTAGAATAACCTAACATGGACGAATAAACATCAAATGAGCCACCTTAGCTTTGTTCCGATTATAGACTTAAGGGGCAAATTTCACCATAGTGTCTGCCCTCACTTGACTCTCTTAAACTCATGTCATAGCACAACCCTAAACTTTTGCAAGCCTCCCATGTTAAACCATGTCAATTCAAAGATTGAGGCCCATGGGCTAAGAACATCAAATTTCATGAACAAGTAACTAAAATCACTTCTTCCCCTTATATCATTCAACACAAAGAGTAGGGAATAAATATTGATAACCAATTTCGGGAATGGACCCGAAGGCCCAACATGACCAACTAAAAGGGTCAAACAAGCATAACTCCACAGCATCAAGGGGTCACATCGCGTTTGGTCAACCGTTCCCTAAAAGCTATGCTTTAGATCCGTACTCCTAATAGACCAGAAAGAAATGATAAGGGTTGTATTGTACATCAATTGGGAAATGACCCTGTACTACCAAAGATAGCTTAAACCATCATCACTGACCGTATTAGAAGGTCATGATGGCTCACACCTTAGGAGCCTAATAGGTCATATGTTAGGGGAAAGACTACCAACCAATGGACACCTAGCAAAGTCCATTTATAAATACCAGTTCAACTTGATTATATTATGTCTCTCTTCTCGTGCACCTTTTCAGCTTTCATCCATCATCTCTACCTAAAACTAACTTAACTATTGAAGTAACCATGCAAGAGCAAACTTCGGTGCTCACTCTCATCATGTTCTATAGTTGTAGGTTTATCAAGATTCCGAATGAGCCCAAAGGGGCTTGAAGTCTAGCTAGACGAAAATCATTGTCAATTGAGCAAGTACCAAAATTACCAGTAATCATACATACTGTTGATAATAAGTGGCTAGATACTAAGAATTCTTCTTTTGAGTGGTAGCATGTAGGCGAATAAAATTTGCATATTGTTGATGAAACTAAATAATTCTCATTTTTTCAATCAAATATGACATAGAGATTAATATTCCATTTTACCAATTTTTTTGTCTTGTCCTTTCCACGAGGTCTCACTTTAGGAAAATATTGAATGTTGCGAACCAACATCATGAAAAATTGTTGCAACACATCTGTTGTATTTTATTAATTTTATTATTGAATTTAATATATTAACTTGCTTCCATTGGTGCAAATTCGTAGCATTTTGTCGCAATGCATACGACAGGTCTTGACTTTAAAGTTAATCCTTCCATCAGCGTATGGCATGTACACAAAATCTGCTTCTTCGACTTTCGCAACGCCAAGAAATGCCTGTATCTCTCTCTATACATGTGTGTGTGCGTATATGAGAATGAGAATAAGTGCCTTTAAAGACGTATATATGAAGATATCTATCGAATTACAATTTACATGAAGTCATAAAATGAAATTACACAAATGAAAATAAAGGATGGAAACAGAAATTCAGATATTGTAAAAACAAAAAAGAAAAGTAAAAAAACAGAAATTCAGAAAAAAATTCAGCATTTCTTCTTCTTCTTTTTTTTTTTTCAAATTTTATTGCATATTTATTATAAGTCAATTAACATATTTATAATTAATATGTAATTACAATTATTAATAATCATGAGAAAATGATAACACATCAACATTCTTACTATGTTAACATCCACATTGACAAAATTAGAGGTACATATGTTGTATTTTAAAAATATAGGGTGTTCTATTGTTCCAAAAAAAAAAAAAAAAATAGATAGAGTGTTGATATAATTTACAAAGTTTGTATGGGTGGTTAATGTTATTTACCAATAAAATTTAATATGCAATGTGCATTAGATTGATATCACAATGCAACCACCCATACGTTTTAACATATGTTTTGCTTTGTCAAATCATATAGAAAAAGTCAATAGTAAAATTGGTTAGCGGTTGCCAACAAGAAACGATATCATTACACCCGAATTTATTTATTTTTATAGAATTAGAAAGCAAAGATATTCATATTCTTCACAAAGCAGCTAAACACTTTATGTTTATATTTGATAAACCACAAAGTAGCTACACAAACATATTAGAGTTATTATATAATAATTTCAATTGAAAAAGCTAGTACAAGATTTGAATTTTGTTATTATAAAAACTTCAGAGAGATTAATACTATTATTGAGCATAATCAATTTGATCTTCAAGGCAAAAGCTTATCAGTATAATACTGTTTCTCTCATCCCTGAAATGTGTGCAAATGAGGGAGTTCTTGAGTATTCATCGCCTGGTCCTGGACGCAACGGACCTAATAGCTACAGTGATTGCAATACCAGCAACGGTACCCAACCTCCTATACCACCTCTGATCCTCCTAAAAAGCAAGGAAAATGTTGGGTGAAACGAAATTAATTGCAAAATTAAATAAACCAGTTACGTGGTAGGTATTGTAGTATTTAATCTTGTCTTGAAAATGAAAAAAAGTATACTGAGAATGAAATAAAATTTAAATTCGATATAATTTCGCAATAAATGTTGGGCATGTCTACCACTACTCAAAAAAAGCAAACACAGCGGTGAGGAACAGCCATCTATTAATAGAGTGCTTTATCGGGAACCGTCGAAAATGAGTAATTTCATAAAACACATCAAACATGCCGCTGGATCTTTTAAAACCACCATGGTTAAACTGGGACCAGAGTACTCAAATCCAGTTGAAACGCAAAATTTTGGTAGCCTCAAGAACCAATTAAAGAAGGGAAGTCCTCACGGAATGAACGATGCACACTAAACCATTTTACTTGGTCTAGAAGTTGAAAAAGATTCTTATCTCAACAGAGGAAATTACCGACGAAACATGGTCCATGTTTTAGCATCAGAAAAAGCTTAGCCTCTGACAATGATTGGCCCTTAACCAAGTGACGATTTATGAATATTGGTAATTATCGCTATCCAGAATCATTTGATGAACATTGAACCCAAAAAATTGAGATGAAAAAAGGGGAAGGAAAAAAAGACATGCCTGAGCAGATTTGGCCTGAGTAATTATGTACTCGGTCTCTGTCAAAAACTGCCTCCACAAAGATTTGCACTCGACAGGAGTGATCAAGGTTTTAGATGATGGGATCTGCAATACATGATGAGAAATGAGAAGCAAAAGAGAACATAGTAAAGGAAAATCAAGCAAACCAGCTTCAGGCCTCATTTGTACACATTCACTTTCCTAGAAAGCTAGGAATGCTTGTTTGAAAAATTCCAAAGTAATAGTTTATGTAGCAGATAAGTCAGTGCAACTGTTTAGGATCTATTCTTTATTGGTCTACAAGATTAAATCATGCAGTTTTCTACAGCTTGAAGTTGAAAGTATGTGAATAAGTAATCATCAAATCAATAATCTTTGTCTCGAAGGCTAGCACCACACTATTAATTGTTGTATTTTTTTATAGAGAGATTAATAACCATCACCATTTACTGCAATGGATATCTCAACAGACAAGTATAGTATAAAAAGAAAGCAACCTCTTTCCAAGTGCTTGAAGCCAGTGGATCAACTGTTGCAATTCTCTGAGGTTCCAGCAAAGCAACAATTAATGTATTCTCAATCTCGTCCAGCTCATCTTCCAAGCGAATCGCCGCCATTACAGAAAGCAGTTTCAAGGACTGCCAACATTTAAACACCCCCACCAAAAAAAAAAAAAAAAAAAGAAGAATAAACATAACAGGTTGCCAAAAAATATATATATGACAGTTAAGTATGTCATACCGCTATGTAAGCAGCCCTGGTGATTGCTGGAATATCTTCACTCACAAACCATGTTCTTAGTCTTGACTCACCATCATGGCTGAACAACAATGAAAACCTGCATAAAAAGGATTAAATGTGGTTTTCCGTTGAAGTTGCAATGACCCAAACCCCAACCCACATCCAACAGTGTCTTTGTACCGTTCTTTCATGCGCATCAGGACACTTCTAGCTTCTGCCTTAGCCTTTGCTTCTACCACGCCTCTTGCATAATCTTGTAAACCAGCAAGCATCTCTTCTTTGGATTGTTCATCCAAGTCAAAACCTGAAACTGAGAGTGCATTGGAGAACCCTGAGACAACTGATTCAGTCACATGCCTAAGTCGTTCCCGGATCAATGGCCAGGTTTCATCACTAGCTCCATCAAAAAGAGCCTCTACTGGTTGTGATAGTGCCTCAGTTAGTTTTGCCTGAGAAGGTACCACAGCGACTGATTAGTTTTACCACAGATTTCTATAATACAAAGACAGAAGGAGGAGGAGGAGGAGAAGGAGAAGCCTTACAATTACGATACCTCATGTTCTTTGGTAAGTTCTAAGAGCTTAGCAGCACGAACTGAAGCAATATGTGATTCAATATCACCCTGGAGTTTTTCTCTTGCTTTTGATGTCTCCCAGTTTGCTTGCACAATAATAGCATCTGTCAGGGTATGGTGACCGAATAAATTTTCTTAGATGAGGTGAGATATTTACTTTGGTCAGAAAGAACCCATAAATATTGAAATATGTCTCTCTCAATTACACATTTCATCACACTCACCAGACCAATCTCACGTAAACATAGAGAAAAGGTATCAGTGTTGGTTCTTAGTTGTATCGAGCAGGTCCAAGCAGGAAACCTATGCTTA
Organism: Lumnitzera littorea; assembly: GCA_024138015.1. NCBI lineage: Eukaryota > Viridiplantae > Streptophyta > Magnoliopsida > Myrtales > Combretaceae > Lumnitzera > Lumnitzera littorea. The sequence goes on along the minus strand of JAMXBB010000009.1, from coordinate 9,624,224 downwards.
CACATATTCTAGAGAAGTTTTAGATCATGTCAATCCTGCACCCGATCTTTCTGTATACCTCTTTAATTTATTTCTTCATATTTTTGATGCCTCATTACTATCCCATGGTAATACGTACCTGCACACCCTTCCTCAAACATAACCATAGATGACCTAGACAGGCTCTGAGCAGTTGATGAAAATGCTTCACCTCCATTTGACACCTCATCAAACTCTTTCTTGAATTTATCCAAAGTACAAGACATCAAATGTCCCAGAATGGAATGGAAAGCAGGTTCCACAAGCTGTCAACAACTTGTAGAGTATGAGAGAATAGAAAGTAATATGCAGCTAATTCAGGGGGGAAATTAAGTAGAGTTACACAACATAATTTTCATGCAAAGCCTCAAAAGCCAAAATTTGCAAGGCCCAGAAAAGTTGTTTGTGCTTTCTACTCATACACCAGAAGAACATATAACACAATTTTGTGATTCTAAATCCAAAATCCACTTATGAAAGAAAATCATTAGGTCTTCAGAACATAAAATAATCTCAATAATGTGATAAGGACATTAATAATGCTTACTTGGAGCAGCTTTTTCTCAAGCTGCACTCTCTTTGCTGATCTGACACCTTCATCAAAATGTTTAGCTTCTGAATTATAACTGTATATTCAGATAGACAATGAAATAATAGTAGTTAATCCACCATTATAAGCTGTAGAAATAACTACTCCACTGCTGCCATTTGTCATGCTGCCATGCTTACCATATTATGCGGCAAAGAAAAGCTAGGTACATTTCCTAATAAGTTTATTTCTTTGCCCCTGAGACCAGTTATGCCCGAAAAATTACACACACACACAAATTTATATATATATATATATATATATAGGTTATTACAAAGTATCAAAATTACCTCGTACCACAATCGTTTGTTATTCAATACAAATGTCAATTGCCATTATAAAACAATAAAATAAATCACATACAAGATTTAGAAACACACACACACACACACATACAAGATCAGTTCCTTTAACCATATAACTAGTAAAATTATCAGTCACATCTCCTAAAGTGATGCGTTCTCATCATTACTCCTTACTTTTGTAGATCAAGCATTCATCTAGCTGAGTAAATATCAATGTTCATCAACATAAAAGCAAAATATGCTTTCCTTCCCTTTATGTAATACCCTACTCCTTAAAGCCACAATCTGTCTCTTTTTCTTTTTCTTTCCCCACTTTGGCTTAAATAACAGATCAAAGCCACAATCTCACTCAGGCCATACATGCAGTTTCTTGAGAATCAGAAAACTGATCCACAATACATGAAGTGTGGTGCAATGTTATGATGTTGTAGTGATTTCAGTTTAGCTATCTCCTAAAGGACAATTCATACATATGACAAGTTTTGTGAATCATAGGACTCTCCAAGAAATGAAACTTATTTTCTTATGCCACTTCTTCCAACATACTGCATTTAGACCACTTGGATACAGAAGTAGCAAGATGGCATCAAAAAGTTCCACAACTAAATCATATAACCAGCAGTACATATCACATATACAATACATAACAATCCTCAAAAGAGAACTCTCAACTAGCCAATTCTATGCTTGCTTTAATGAATTCTGTCACTGGATTTAATCTGTTTTCCCTGTAAAAGGGAGCTGGGCAGGAAGACAACAACTGCAAGTGAGTATATGAATTAGATGGATTCCATTACCTTGATAGGCAATGTAAAAGTATGAACAGATAAGCATGAAAACACCACGATAAGCAATCTTTAGAAAGGTATGAACAGATAAGCGTTATAAAACACCATGACAAGCATAAAAAGACCATGGTGCTTTATGAAAACGCCATGCAAATAAAAGTATGAACAGATAAACATTAAGTGAGTACTATGAATTATACGGATTCCATTACCTTGATAAGCAAGCGTCAAGCATCATGCTCAGCTTCCTTCCAAAACCAGGAATTGGTCCAAACTGGGCATTCCGTTCCAGTAGCAGCCATTCCTATGACCATTTGGTAGGTTATTATTTTGGATAGAAATGATAGGACAAATGATGGTTTAGCTCAGTAGTTTAGATTTAACATACTAAATACGTCTATGATATGAACCAAAAGATTAACAACAGAAAACTAAGTAATTCTATTGATCTTTTATAGAAGAAATTGATTACAAAAACCTAATCTCTCAAAAATTGAGAACCATGAGCTAGAAGCTAATCTCTCACAAATTTAGAACCATGAGCTAGAAGCTCATGAGCATGTCCATGAGCATAATGCTCATAACTAACTAACTCACAAGTTTTTTACAAAATACCTGCATGCTTTTTTTCTAACCACACTGCCTATTTATAGAAGTAAGCAACTAAGCCACATCAGCACAATATCCACACCATATTGCAGGCACACGTCCCCTGCACACTACACAAGTACTTACACATTATCATTTTCATATAGTCACTACTAAACTACTACTACCAGGGATATATCAGTCTATCAAACAGAAATTTACCTCATTTTCAGCAAAACAGGAACACTTTTCTTTTGCAATTTCTTCACAGCGCACAGTAGCCACCATGACCTAAAGATTGATTGGACAAAAAAATCAGCACAACAATCAGCATCTATAAAGGAGAGTTCTGATTCAAGTTGATGTCACCCTGTGAGAAGGCAGGTCGAGATCCTTATTCTCCTTGATTACTTTCCATAGTTGCTGTGCACTGAAAGAAAATCCAGAAGCAGGAACCACACTCCTTCTATCCCCAGCAAGTCCACCAGGTGTAATGGAATGGAAAAACCTTTCCCGTAGGTTGACCACCTTATTCAATAATAATGCACAGAAAAGAAAATAAATTTATTGAGAAAACTAAATTAGATTTAAAAAAAAAAAAGGAAGAGAGAACTCAAAGATATCGCAAATAACACCATTTTGTTGCAGCAAGTACAGCATTTATTACCAGTAGGACACTATATATAGCTCACACGAAGTTGATTATTGGACCAAATGTGAAATTACAATATCATATCAACGCTATAACAGACATCAATTGAGCTATAGCAGCACATTTGCATCAAACATTTACCAATTTCCTAAATTTATAATCCGAATATAATCCATGAATGCATTTGCAAAACAAAATAGGATTATAGCAAGAACAGATTTCCCGCTCAATTCATGTACTTGTATATTCAAAATAACCATGTAGGTGGGACTATTGGAAATTCTGTGACTTGCAATTTCCGGCTTTCCTTTTTGGCTTTTCTTTTGATATAAAAAAAGAAGAAGAAGATTTTTTTCTCCATGGACAAGATGCCAAGTTATGGATACCTGGTCCCTGAATTGCTCTGCCTTTTCTTCATAGCTGGAAAGAGCCACAACTTCAACCTAGGAATTTAGACAGCAACAAACTAAATATTATAATTTCTTCTGAAAAAATTTTAATTAAATCACAACAGAAATCCAGTACAAGGAATGCAGAGACTACGTTGAAAAAATCGCCAAGTGGAGCTTCCTTGAGAGCATCTGGCTTTGGCATGGAGTCATATATCTGCAATACAAAGGCATTGTGAATTTAAATGTTAAGAAAATGCAAATAAACACACTAATTTATATAGGAAGCAGTGGCGTTACCTTTTGGACATCTTCTATTAGAATAGGTTCCAGTTTTTCCAATGGAGTCTGGGCAAGACAAAATCAACGTTAACCTCAAATCAAATAAGTCAATCTCAATAGCAAGAAGCAGAAGAAATAGATAGACAGATATATCACATTAAAATAGATCACAGTTACATACCATTGTTTTATCTCGAATGACAAACATCAATGTCGTTTTACGTGGACTGAACAATTGCATCATGACCTGTGATAACATACAAAATCATAAATATTGATTACACAGTCAAAATTAGTAATATCTTCAAGCAAAGAAAAGGCAGTAATTACCTGGAATACAGTTTTTAAAAGAGGCTTACTTGCAGCTTGTTCACGTCCAATGTCATGGCACCACCTGATAAAAGTCAAATTACGAAGGAAAAATGATAGGAAAAAATCCAAAAATCCCCTTGAAACTTCAACCCAACTGCAGAAACAACTGCCAGGAAAAGGGCTTACATGTTTATGAGCACAATATCCGAGACAGCAAGAGCAAAAAGAGCACTTTGCTTCTCAAAAACAGTATCATCCTACAACAAAGATGGACAAGATATTAGAAGCTGCAGTGGATCCTGACTAGTCTAACATGTCATTTCTAACACTTCATCAGATGAAAAGCTTGATACCAGAAACAAGCTCATTCACTGTTTTACTTCAGTCCTCGATCCTTGTTTTTTTTTTTTTTTTGGGGGGGGGGGTGTTGGTGGTGGGGGTGGGGTGGTTGGATGGTTGATAAATCCAAATTTAAACAACATTAGAGCAGAAACAGAATTTATCGTGACTCTGGATGCAAACTGCTGAAAAAAAATCCCAAAACAACAGACTTAGGATCAGCTAAACAGCTTTACCATCTCTCCTCATTTAAGCAGCCGTTTAAACAGAAAAACTCACAAACCTCAACAAGTTCTAAGAATGATCTCCAGCAAGGTTGGTGCATGATTAGAATTTGCATACATTACATCTAAAATATGTCCAATGGCATATAGAGATCAAGTATACAATCATTTTAACCAGATTCAACACATCCAATTGTCTGGATCATAATTCCATAATATGTGTACCAAGAGGTAATACTCTAGGATAAACAAAATCAGAGCAAGAACCATGGAACCTGCTTCCAATTAGTAAGAGGGATCTTGAGCTAAGAAATAGCCCAATGAGAAAAATGGGAGTTTCTAAGAACTTGTCCCCTAGTCAGAGCTTACAAACAGCTAAAAGCATGTAAAGGAATATGCAATGCCACGCATTTGAGAGTGATTATGTTTATAATTACTAGTAACTAGAATAGCAAGAAAGGGCACCTCTCCTCTATCTCTTCCATCGGTACCCTCCAAGTCCATCACTAGAGTAAATGGTTCTATGCCAACACCCCTTGCCAGCCAAATACCTTCTGTGGTTTTAGACCTAATAACTATATGTGTCAGAACTGTAACTTCTCAATAATAAACAGCACTAACCAAATGTAGAAAGCATCCAATACACAGACCTTCCTTCATTAGCATCCATCTCCCTGAAGTTACTGCCAAATAAGTGATTTAAGAGCGTGCTCTTCCCTGTCAATATGATGACAGAAAAATGTGAAACAAACTTTATATGCATACAGGGAACATACAGACTCAAATCCTTGCAATCATTAAACAATGATGGCAACAATGACATCCAAATGTACTAGAATGGATTAACTTCATCTATTAATCAGAAAATCAATGCACACGCCACCAAGTGTTGAAAATAACATAAAATCCAACATCTACTCGTGGAATCTATGATCATCTGGCAACGCAATGCATGTAAGATGAATGGAGAGAACCAGTGAAGCTAGATACTTTACTTACCACTGCTCTGGGGCCCCATGATGGAGACAACCGCGTATGAAAGACCACATTCACTCAGTTTAACTTGCTTGATAAATTCCTCAAGCCCGATGACATTGAACACCCCATCTCCATCAATCAGTTGAGTCGAGTAACACCCGTTCTTCGCACCTTAAAAGATGGCATCCATATTACCACAGCAAGCTAGACATTGAAGGAATCTTATTGAAAAACAAAAGAAATAGCCATGCACTGTCGCTGTGGAATTCCAAACCTTTTCGTTAATACTTCGTTAAGTTTCACTTCACACGTGTGTTTTCACCGTCATATCTCTGTTTCTAAGTAACAAATGCTTCTGACTGATCGATAATAGTTAATTTAATGAAATATAATATTATTATGTCTAATAATATAATTAAAAAAAATGCATACGTGGAAAAACAAACATAAAAACGTTTGAGTTCCCCCACTTCGTTCTCTCTATTCTTCTCCCCTGAATTCTCGCGAGAAACAAACACACCCTTCCACCTCCACCAAGAAGATGAACTTAGCAAAAAGAAGTAAAGCTCAAAACATTTTTAAAAAAATCAGCTGAAGAAAGATTCATTTTGTTTAAGTAAAAAGCTCAACAGTTGTTATCATGTGGTGGAGGAGGAAGGATGTATTTATTTCGCAGGACAATTCAGCGGCAAGAAGAGAGAGAAGGGAAATTTTCAATCCTTTCTATCCTTTTATTTTCAGTTTCTTTTTAAGTTATTTTCGCCTTTTCCCTTCTAAGAAAAGAACAAAGAGGGCACGGAAATCAGAGGAAAGTACAATAAAATGAAAGAATTAATGTGTCTCCTTAGCTAGATTAAGGAAAAGATGAACGAGTGAATATAAGAGGAGTTGACAAGAATTTAAATAATATGATTAAATTTAGAATTTTAATATTTTTTTCTCATAAATCATTTCAACTGAACCAAAACTTTCCCTCTTAAATTTATCTCATTTCATTTTGTAATTTACACCTTCTTTCCTTTTTTCTTCCCTCACAGTTCTTTCCTCTTTCCTTGATTCTAAACATCGTACTCGAGACAATATAAAAAGTATATATTAAATGAATTTTAATTAATTTATATTGTTTACTTTAGATCGTAAAGATGCTAATAGCCCATTAGGGTCATTAAATCAGCACATTAGCATTTTAAGGAGTTACTTTACTTAAGACTTCTATACTCTATATCCCTGAGTTCTTAAAAAAAGTCTTACAATTTATTTAAACTATCATGAACCCACTATACAAAAAATTAAGTAAAAAAAACAATGCTAATTTAACGTGCGATGCTAAGACCCCTAAGGATCCAAGTCAACTCTCTTAGGAACTCTAATTTTTATGAATCTTTCCTATTAGGCCTTAACAAAATAACTTTCTACGTTTCTAAAAATTGAAGACATAGATCAAGAAATCAAGAAATTGAAGTTCAATTATTTATGGTTTTATCCTTAAGCAAAATTCCATAAAATTTATGTACATTATTTATGAGACCCATAAAGCAAATTTTAAACTAAAATAATATTGAAAAGAAAAGAAAAAGCTTAGCTTAGGATCCCAACTCTCTTAAGAACCCCAAGCCAAAGGATAATAACCAAAAATATAGGTATATATATATATATGGCTAGGTTTCGTTCGATTCAGATATTGAACTAAACCAAGCTATATTTAGAACTGTTTGATTCAAGCTCCTACTAAATCAAACTACTTTTAACAATTGAGTTTTTAACCAATACATTTCAATTTAGTTCGAAGCACTTTCAAAAGTAACTTGGTAGTTAATAATATTAATAGTCTTTGAAGTTTTTAACCATACATTTTTTTCCTTTCTACTAATTATCACATTACAAATTTAAGGAGGGAAACATTGAATCTATTGCATTCTGTTAGGAGAGTAATATTTATACTACTAAACTATAACAATATTAACATAATTCTCATTATTGTGAATATCCTAAGTTGTTAGGTGTTGAAGCGAAGGGTGCTAAGCAAAGGAGGTGGTCTAAGGGGGTATCGTGCGATCATTTCTGTCAAAGCTAAAGTTATGCTGATAGGGTCGAACTAAGTTAATCTACCCATGCCAAGCATAGTAGTTTCCCAAGCGATTGTGCTAAGGAGGTGTTGTAATAGGTAGGGGATCTAAAGGGGCTTCGGTCAAACTTCTTGAGGAAGCTACCATTTTCAAATTCCAACCTTGGTGCGCTTTCCCAAAGCGTAGTTAATATAACATAATAGATGTCATGTTTGTGCAGTCGCACAAATAGTTACAACTATGTTGTTGTTTGATCTCGATTGTCCAATCAAAACCATCGCTACATGTCTTCATCACAACACATCAAGAGAGTTGCTTCGTATAGATTCCAATAACAGTTAGTGTATTTTCCTATGCTTGAGGCCTATAAATACCTCTTAGGTCAGTCGATTACACTTTTACACAACTTGAAAACTTTCTCTTTTCTCTGTAACAATGAACACATTTCTTCTTTCTAACCCTCATCAATCACTTTACTCACTTTCTTTGCTTTCTTTCCCAATCACAAATGGCATCCAACTCTAGTGGAAATTCTGGTGAGTCGTACACTCAATCTTGTTCATTAAAATATAAATTAATACCTTTAGATTTCAAGGTGACTAGGAGTGCAACTCCCCCCTATGACGGCAAGCAAAGAAGTTTCATCTGTGTTATCACAAATACATAGGGAACTAAAGAGAATGGTGGAGAGGTTAAATAAGGCGAAGTTGCTTAGGGCCATCCCACATGATGTGTAACTTGCGAGAGGGTATTGGCAGCTGTTGATTTATTTAATAGGCCTGGGAATGATAATAAGCCAAGTGGTCAAGTAAATAAGAGCAAGCCATCCATTGTAGGATATATTTTAAGTAATTTTATAGTGGGGGCTTAGCCTTGCATAGTGTTGCAGGTGCCAAGGCTAGAGTAGAGGACGGCCTTGCTAATGGGGAGCTGCTTTGCCATCTTTGAGAAGTGTTTGGAGTTTAGGATGCGCCTTACTTTCACTAAGTTTGAAAGGGGGCTTCTTGATTACCATCGGTGTTGCCCCGCCGAAATACCTTCCAATGGGTAAAGGATACTAAAGACGTTCCAAGCCCTCTGTGAGTACTTAGTTGTGGGGACTACATCGAAATTATTTAATTATTTTTATTTATCAAAGACTATGGGCGGATGGTCATACCTCTAGAACAGCCAAGGGAAGAAGATGTTTAAGGGCTTAAACTCGTTCGTAAAGCATCAACAAGATAAGTTCCTTATGGTAACACTGCCTAAGTAAGCAAATTTCTGGATTTGCTAGACCAAATTGGTTCGAATTGGCGCTTTGAAGAAGCTTGGCTCAAGCAACTCCAAGGTTATGCAGGAGATTGATGCCTTCATGGCTCCAAGGCACAATCAATTAATTAATGCTTAGTAGATTATATGGAGATAGTTCTCTAAGCTGATCTCTCAACTCTTCCTAGGCACAAAGAAGTCTATGATGAAGAAATGGCTATAAGGTATAGATTCGACCTCAATGTGAATTGGCTCCTCCATAGTGTTGGTGTAGGCTTGTAAGAAGACATTCGTTATCCATCATTGTTCGAGGAATGGCGAATCCTCCTTGCCTATGTTGGTTACGGCAGGGCTTATAAGTGCTTTTAACTATTTATGTTTTATTAACATTATTAATTCCCTTTTGTAGGTAAGAAGCTGGTAAAGTCTAGGCAGTTGCCCCGACCTAGTGGATTACAACTCCTAAAGCGGCGGGAGTCCAAAATAAAGCCCAAAAAGACGATTATTGACCCCAAAGGCAAAGTCGTGAAATCGAAGTTAAGTATGGGAGAAACCAACTAGATGGATCCACTAGTTTTACCTTAGGGGATCCTAATTGGTACCCTTTCTATGGAGCTAATGATCTATGAGCCTAAGATCACGGTAGCTCCAATGTATGAGCCTATTCCAATATTTGAGCCCTTTATTACCATAAGGGAACAGGAACTTGCCGCTGATGAGTAAGAACTGGTGGTGCTCTCCCCTCCTTTTAAGGGCAGAGGGAAAAGGCCAAAGCTAACATAGGTAGGGGAAGCATGCAACCCTAAAGGAAGGCAGAGATAAAGGAGCTACTTGACCAAGCCAGCGTACTTCAATTCCGCTTTAACCACTCCTACCTCGCTTTCAACCAGATGGGGGAAGTTGAAGCTTACCATGAAGAGCTAAACATGTGTTAGAAGAGGGAGATAGTCCCGAACTTATTGAAAAGCGCCTTATATAAGTTTAAGAACCCTAGCTTGCACCAGGGGGCCTTCTAGTTTGCCACCAAGGAAGTTAAGGGGAAGCTCCTTTGACCGGAATGTGTGATGTTGTGCTACTAAGAGCATAGTTTACAGGCCTTGATAAGGTCTTATACCCTAGCTAACTAGGCTGTCCTGGAGAAGATGATGGAGTCCAAGGGCGAGTTGCCTTTGAGATGTTGGGCCACTTAACCACCTTGGCTCGTCAAGTGAATTTTGACTCCTTTAGGTTGCTTTATTTCATAATGTCCTTAAAATTTTTTATCTTTTAACCACTCATTGTTCGTTTTCTTTTGCACAGTATAATGGTCTATGCCTTGGTGCGAGCACAATGACTAGATCTTAAAAGAGGTAAAGTTCCTAAGAAATGAGCTATCTAACACCCATCAACATTACAAGGAGGCAAAGTCCTCATCTAAGCATTACCATAAAAAAATTGCGTAAAGTTAACAGACATTTTAGTTGTGCTTATGTGCAAAGAGCAAAGTTAGAGGTCGAGTTAGAGAAGGAGAGGCAGCGGTACAAAGAGGTTAAGAGTAGGGTTGTTGAAGAGATTACTGCTCTAAAAAAACAACCGGAGAAAGAGAAGAAGTTGAAAGCCAAGCTCGACCAAAGTAATCAAGAGTTGAGTGCATTAATCTTCAAGATGAAGACTGAGCTGGCGATGAAGGAGTAGCACTATTCTTCTACTTAAAAATTTTCTCTAGAGTTAGCCAGCCAAAAAGGTGAGTTGGAGAGGAATGTTAAAGATCTTCAAGACAAGGTTAGTGACATGAAGGAGCTAATCACTAACCTCGAGAATGGAGATGTCATGCACTCCACTGCCTAGTAGAAGGCCACCGAGAGATTTTTGACAACTAAGTTATAGATTGATGAGTATGAGGATATCTCCATAGACACAAGCTAGGAGATTCGAAAGATGGTGCTGTAATAGCACTTCAGCTTAGACTTAACCTTCTTAGACTTCCTACATGGTCTAACTCATAAGGAAGAAAGGGAAGCCAAGGCAAAGAAAGGGACAGCTACTCCTATTACCAAAGTTATCTAAGATGTTCCTACATCCTCCTCATCCCCAATAGCTTCGCAAGGGGTTACCCTTGAAGGCACTTAGCGGGAAAATCAATGTTAGGATAACCACCCTACCAACAAGATCATAAAGACTCCTCCTCCCTCCTTCTTAGCTCAAGATCCTCTAATTTTATCGAATTAGCCCTTCGAGCAAATTGGCGCTCTTAATTTTTCTAAGTTACCAGAGTTAGCTAATCAAAAGTGACAAGCCATTATTTTCTTTCCTTTTTTTTGTACTTATTTCTAATTTTTCCATTTGTAAATGATTCTTATATTGATCAGACTTGTATGCCAGTCTTTATCTCTGTAAATGCTCCGTTGCTGTAATGAAAGATTGGCTTTTGTAGTTGTTTTCAATTTGTGCTTCATCCTTTTTCATATTTTTGGCTTTTGATATATGGTGTACTTAGTTGAAGAAATGATGTTACTCTTCTTTTTGATATCTGGTGTACTTAGTTGAAGAATTGATGTTACTCTTCTTATAGAATTGTTCAGCTATTAGGAGCTTAGGTCGTTTTACTTAAGGAAGAGTTGGGGTTGCTCTTGTAGGGAGACCGTTGAGTCGTTAGTAACTTAGGTTACTTCACTTAGGGAAGAGTTGGTGTTGCTTTTTTCTAAGGGGACTTTTTAGCTGTTAGTAGCTTAGTTCAGATTAGGGGCCAAGCTGGTGATGTTCCAACAAGCATTATGGGAGTCCTTCAATCGTGTAGGAGTTGTTCCCTATTGTCAAAGCTACTTGATAGGGGTTAGGTCAGCGATGTTTTAACCTAGCCATGCCTAAAGAGGCTCATAAATGAAGGATCCCTTTGAGGAATTTAGTAGTTTATAAGTTTGTTCACTCAATATAAGCTGAGATAAGCTAAGAATAAAAATATAAAGAAATACACAACAACTTGAGGGAATGAAATTCCATTAATGCATTTAGAAAGTACAAATAAATTTACACTAAACTAATTAAAATATAGGTACTAGTTGTCAACATTCTATGTATGCAGAATGAGCTTTTCGTCCAATCTTTCTAACTTGTATGCACCATTCCCTAGGTTTTCTCTAACTCTAATTGGATCTTCCCAATTGGAGGTTAGTTTCTCTTGCACTTCTCGCTAGCCAATCGCTTAAAGTTTCAGCAAACCAAATCTCTCACCTTAAACTTCTTATGTCGGACCTTTTTATCATAATATCTAATTGCTTTGTACTAGCAGATGGCTACTTAAGCTGTAGCAAGATCTCGGATCTCTTTTATGGTATTTGTATTGGCTTACAAGATGAATTCATTCGTGAGGGCATTGAACGACTGTATCTAGATATTGGGAAGTTCTAACTCAATGGAGAAGACTGCTTCTGAGTCGAAGGCCAAAAGAAATGGAGTTTCACCTGTAAATGTGTAGGGTAGACCTGTACTCTAATAAGATATTTAGCAACTTGTCTGCTTATTTAGCTTGAGCTTGACCGACCCTCTTCTTATTGCTGTCGAGGATGATCTTGTTAATTGCCTTGTCTTGGCCGTTAGAGTAAAGTGTACGACTAAAGTGAAGTAGGGTGTAATATGGTACATGATATGGTGTTTAGTGCAAAATTCCCTAAACTAGAGATTGTCGAACTGCTACCCATTGTCTATTATGAAGGCACATAGAACTTCAAACTTGGAGAGGATGTTGTTGCAGATGAAAGACTTCATGCTCTTCTCAGTGATCTTGGCAGTGGCTTTAGCCTCGTTCCATTTAGTGAAGTAGTTGACAATCAATATGATAAATTGTTGCCCTCTAGATGCCTTTAGGAAAGCACCAAGGATATTAATGCCCTATTGGGTGAAGGACCATGGGCTGGTTAGAGGTTAGAGTTAGGGATGTAGGTAACTAAGCCGTGCTTTTGACATTGTGGACACTTTTGAGTGATTGCCTTATGTCTTACCTCATAGTTGGCCAGTAATATCCAAGCTAAAAAGCTTGATGTAGAGGGCTTGTGACTGAATGTGGTTGCTGCACACTCCAACATACAGCTCTTTCATGACATACAACCCCTTTTCAAGTCGAAGACATCTCAACAAAGGGAGGTTAACCCCTCTTCGTTACAGGACGCCATCAATCAAGGTGTAGTTGATGGTGTGGTATCTCAACTTCTTGGCTTCCTTCCTATTGGCTAGTAATGTGCCCTGCTCTAAGTAATCCCTAGTATGGTCCATCTAACTCGACTTTGCTGGTGTTGTGTTGAGTTCAAAGTTTCTAGGCTTGCTTAGGCTAATGCTTTTCTATAGTAGGTACTCTCTATATATTTTCCCATGTTTAACCTTGAGTCTTTATGTACTTGTAGAGGCGAGCTTAAACAGCCAATTAGCTGTTCAGTTCTCGATTTGGGGAATTTTTTCCTATATTCTATAAAGGGAACTCAGCTAAGAAGGTCTTTACCTTCTTCAAGTACCTTGCCATAGTGTTGTCCCTATCCTCATAGTCACATCAGACTTGCTAGACAACAAGCATAGAGTCCAAGAATACGTCTTAGTGCTTAATGATAATCTCCTTAACTAACTTGAGACCAACAATTAATGCCTTGTATTCAGATTTGTTGTTATCTGTATCAAACCTAAAATTGAGAGCGTAACAAACCACGGTCTTGTGCAGTCTAGTAAGCACCAAACCAATACCTCCTCCTCCAAAGGTGTAAGAACTATCGACATAGAGAATCCACAGTGGTTTGTCATCTCTGGTTGGTGCTTCCTTCTCTCCAATATTCTCTATGATAGGCCATTCATGTTTGATATTAGATGTCATACGCACTCAGCTCTAACGCGTACTTAATCATTCAACCAGATGCATCGAGCTTCTATAGAAGTGTGCGAAGTGGTTGATCCATCAGTACGATAATCTAGTGTGCCTAGAAATATGGTCAAAGCCGTTATGCAAAAATCACCATTGATAGGGTGAATTTCTCCACCTTAGAATACTTGACCTTAGGTAAATTTCACCACTGTATTCTCTTTCTTTCACCTTGATCAACATGGATGAAAGTGCTTTGTTGTTGACAACCAAGTATAAGTAAAGATCCTTTTCTAATATAGGCTTCGACAGAATAGGTAGGTGCTCCAGAAAGTCCTGTAACTCCTTGAAGGCCATTTGGCATTAGAGAGTCCACTCGAATACCTTAGGATTCTTAAGGATGTTAAATAACTCCGTGCATCAATTTGTGCTTCTAGAGATGAATCTGCTTAGTGTTGCCACCATACCAAAGAGCTTCTAAACCTCCTTAATCGTGGTGGGGGCCTTCATGTCTCTAATGGCAGTGATCTTTTTAGGGTTAGCCTCGATCCCCTGCTTAGTGACCACGAAGCCTAGGAATTGGTTGGAGACGACTCCAAATATACATTTTTGTGAATTTAGCTTCGTATCATACTTTCTCATCCTATCGAAAGCCTCCATTAGTTTCTTGATGTGGTCGCTAGGCTATTTGCTCTTGACGATCATATCGTCTACATACACCTCTATGTTTCACCTAAGCTGGGGCTTAAATAATGCAATTACCATCCATTGATAGGTTGTCTCGACATTCTTAAGGCTGAAGGGCATTACAATGTAGCAATAAGTGCCGAAGTTCATATTAAGGGAGGTGTGGACCCATTCTTTGGGTCTATCTTAATTTGATTGGAACTCAAAAGGGTATCCATAAAGCTTAACAAAGTGTGACCTAACGTGGAGTTGACCAACTAATAGGAGGAAACAAGCTTTGTTGAGGTAGGTATAATCGACATATATCAACAATTTTTCACTCTTTCTCTTGACTAGCACAAAATTGGCTAACCAAGTCAGATACCTTTGATAGGAATTAACTCCTTAGACTAGTCATGCGCAATCGAGTTAGAGGACTATAAGAACTCACACGAAAAATACTAGTTCGAAACCTCATTCAGGACAAAGATTCCTATTTTGATCTCCATCTTCCATACTGCTGTCGACTCGACCACTAAGCTCTCATAAGTTTCAGCACAGTTCTCAAGTTGCCAAACAATCGTACCAACTTGCTTAGCATGCATGTAGACTAGCTGAACAGCCATAACATTGCTGAGCTTATGCCATGATCTAGACAACCCCCAAGTTGACCAGCATTAGACTTCCATTCGAGTCAAGCTCCTGAGTTCTGACTTAAACCAAATCAAGTTTGCTTTGATGATTGACACTTTCTTTTATCCTCCTCCGAATTGTATTATTAAAGCCGAGCCACTTCAAGGTACACCTCAACAAGACTAGTTGCATTCCAGACCACCATCCACCATATGACACGTCTTTTGGCATGACATTTCACATGGATTCCTTACTTTTTCCATATAGAATATTCTTTACCTCTTTTACCCTTTTTAGTATATTTCATGTATTTCGATTGTAAATTACTCTTTTTGTCTTTTCTATGTATGCCTTGTAACTTTAGTAAAGCTAGAATATAAACCTCATTTATTTATATACAGGCAAAAACTCATTAGCATCGGATTATTACAAGTTTTCTTTCATGAGCAACCTTAGTGTTCTCATTTTCCTTTTAACTTTTATCTATTCCTTTTAGTAAGGAATAATAGCGAATGACCCTATAGTTCAAACCGGTGAATCACATCTAGCGAATTATAAATTGAGTAGAATCAGTTAATGCATCATATCCAATTGTTAGCTGCTTGGATTTATTAAACCCTTTTACTTTCTTTTAGTTCTCATTCATTGTGGTGTCTCTCTGTATGTACGACCTTGGAGACAAATCACCTTTCTTCCCATGTGAAGCTTGCTTTAGTAGTTTTTGCACTTCTTCTTCGATGGCAACTTCTTGTTTTGGGGTAAAGTGCCTCTTATTCTGCTTAACAGGTTGACTCTTTTCTTTGATCTTGAGGCTATAGGTTGCCAAGTCGGTCGAGATATCGAGCATATCTGACTGCAACCAAGCAAATCGATCTGCATTAGGTTGTAGGAGCTGAACAATAACCTCCTTTACCTAAAGAGACGTTTCAACCCCAACCTTGGTAGTTTGACCGAAGTTAGTGCCAATCTGCACCTCCTTTATTTTTTTCGTTTGGCTTGGCCCTTTCAACCGGTTTTTCTAGCAATCCTATTTCTGAAGCAAAGACACCATCACCTCGGGCCACTTTTACATAGAGTTCCCTAGAGAGCTTTATATCACATGTGTAAATTCCCATACCGATTAGGGTTGGGAATTTGGTTTTCAAATGGAAGGATGACGTAATGACCTTAAAATTTGTGAGGCTCGATCATCCCAAAACGACGTTGTAGGGGAATGAGTAGTCCATCACCATGAACTCTACTGGTTGTCCAACAACATTGTCATTGTTGCCAAGCTCCATATACAGGGTAATGACGCCCTTAGGTCAAACAGTTCTCCTGCTGAAGTTGATTAAGTTGTGGCAGTATGACATCATTTATATAGGCAATTTCTTCTACATTTAATCATATTTATGTTTGAAGATGATGTTGGTAGAGCTACTAGTGTCCACCATGCTTTTCAAGACCTTAAAGTCCGAGATCCTTACCCCAATCATGAGAGCATCCTGGAGGGGGGTGTTAACCCTCTCAAAGTCTTTATCAAAGAAAGAGATAGAGGCATTCCACCTTTGCTTCTTCTCTCTTACTGCCATCATCTTTGAAGGGGCATTAGCTAAGCTGCTATAGCTCCTTGGGTGTAACCCCCCAACAATATTGTTAATGACGTTGTTCGAGGCTCAATTATTGTAGCGGTTGTCATTCTCTTCTTCTCTTACATCCTTAGTGTATCACTTCTGAGGTGCCTTTTCTTTACCATCGTTGGCATTAGTTACATACTCCCTAAAGAAGCCCCTCTGGATGGCATACTCGAAGGCATTCTTCAGCTAGAAGCATTCATCTATCATGTGGCTATAATCTTCATAGAGCCGATGAAATTTATCTAAGTTCCAACGATTGAGGTTCCCCCTCATCTTGGTAGGCTTCTGTAGTAGGCCTCTCCCCCAGTCCTCCAAGTAGAACTAGGCAAGAAGTTAGTTCAGAGGCATGTATTAGGTGAATGTTAACGAGGATGGTGTAAGCACTTCTTGCTATTGGGGCTCCCCTTATTAAGGCAGCTTAGCAACTTGTTGTTGAGGTAATCTTTAATAGATCCCTTATCCTTATCCATTTTTTTTTTTTTGGCCTAACCTTTCTAAGTCATCTTCACGTCTAAAACAAATATTATCCTCCCATTCCATGTACTTCTAAGTATTTTGTTAGAATTCAACTAGGGTCTTAGGCTTACTTTTATAGACCGACTGAAAGAAGTATCTAAAGGGTCTAATGCCAAGTTGAGCAGCGTATATGAAAACTCCTTCGTTGAGCTAAGGGATCTTCATTACGGCATTAGTAAATTGCACCACATAATCTCAAAGGGTTTCCCCTTCCTTCTGTTTGATCAAATACAAGGAAGAAGTGTCCTTAAAGTAGGGCTTACTACCCTAGAAATGGATGCTAAAGGGACAAGCCAACTCGTTGAATGAAGGAATGGAGATCTCGAGCAAATGATTAAACTACATCCGAGTCGCCTTCCTTAGAATGCCCATGAAGGCCTTGTAAATGATTGCATCCCTATAACCATGGAGGTTTGTGAGAGTGCAAAAGTGAAGCAAGTGATCATCAGGGTTACTAATGACATCATACTGGTCTAGGTTAGGGAACTTATAGTTCGAAGGAAGGACCTTATCCTGGACACCCCTAGTGAAAGGGGTTTTATTGCTAGCAATAAGGTCAGCGCCTTCAATTGTCTTATTCTCTTGCTTCTTAGAGAGCCTCTTGACCATCTTGTGAACTCGTTCAGGTCAATGTTATCAACTGGGTGAACTCTGCATGTTGCTAAATTAGCGATTCCCTCATGAGAGTCGACCACCTGCTCATTGCCGACAAGGGTGCAATTGCAGTTAGTCATAGGGTGCACCTACTATTCTTGCATTAGGGGGTTGACTGTGGTGCCCTATTGTTTTGTTGTTATTGGGTTTAGTTGTTTTGGCCATCATGGGTGTTCGAGGGCTCAAGCAATCTATTATGCCTGCTTTGTCTCTTTACCTTGTTGAGTCTAGCTTAGAGTTGCTTATTATGAGCTGCCAATTCTTCGAGCATTTTTTCTAGTTGCTTTAGTGGGCATTACTTAGGGGTGGGCTCAACTAAAGGCTGGTTGTTCAGGTCTACAATGCGAGATATGATAATTAAGTCAAGAGAGAAGTGTGTTTGTAGTGTTTTGAATATTTAGTGGGTTCGATTCTTACATACGGCACTAAATGTCATCCATAGTATTCAGTCAATAAAGTGAATAAGATTTAAGTTAGAGTAATGAGCTTGTAAAAGAAATCACAGTAAGGAGTGCTTGGATGTTGTTTATCATGGTCACTTCGATACTTAAGTTTGTAAGGCTGTATATAGAGAGTAGGATGCAAGAATGCTCAAATATAGTATGAGTATGCAAATAGTGTAAGTAGTTTACTGTTTGGATGCTCGTTGATATTTATACAAGAGGGCCACCGAAAATTAGGAAAGCACGAGTAGCATCCTAGCACTTTCGTACAACCTCAATAGTAGGAGTGTGGAGTCTAACATGCTATAAATTTGTAGGGTCGTAGCTACTAACTGAGTCTCTAAGCCTTATTCTTCTATCTTATAGCCATTATGAGGCTTTGTAGCTAAGCCAATCATCTGAAGAGCCTAAATTGAGGTTGCTTATGAAGATGATAAGACTAAATGTTAGCAAATCATGCTAGGCCATGACTTTAGTTAAGTTGGCCTAAGGCTTAAACATGTCGATGTGGGTCTAAGAAACTTATGCCCAAAATGTCATATCAATAGGTATTATTAGTGTTATTTATATAATATATATACATGTATATATGCAACCATTGATAACTCATCCATAAAATTACAAAAATAAAAGCAAGTTTAATAATGGATATTAATAAAGCCTTCCTCTTCTTTTTCTTCTTCTTTTTTTCATTCTCTCTTTTTCATGATCCAAATATCAATAGCAATATTACGTACTCTACATTAATACAAAATTAATTAAGAGCCCATGTAATGTGCGGAAAAAAAAAATTAAACTATGATTACACATTTTTTTAAAACAACAAATGTAAATATGATAAATGTTGTTATATATTGTGCAAAAATGTATTATCCGATGAAATTTAATGAAATATTTAATTCAATTGATACTGTAATATCTTACCAAAAAAATTGCAATATCTCTCTTTCTCCCCCTAAAACGTTTTTAAGTATTTGAATAGGTAATCACTACCATCATGTTTGAATATAAATGGGATAAAAACTTTGAAATTTGATCATAATTTTTCTTTTAAGAATACAATAAATATAAAAAAGATTAAAACTAAAAGTGGAATATGATGTAGGATGATTTCTTGGTGCTAAGTCAACCGTAGCAATAATGGTTGGCAAAATAATAATAATAATAATAATGATAAGAGAAAAGGGATGAAAAGATAGCAACAACTTGCCCATTGTACCTGATGGGGCAAGAAGAATGGTAATGGATTTCACTAATCAAAATTACGAATCCTTTTGTTCTCGAAAAATGATAAATAGTGAGAAAAGAAATTGAGAGATTGTATTAAGAATTATGTGTTTCATAAACATGGGACCATTTATTCTTACATTATCTGGATGATAAAGTATAGAATATATTATTGATTTATTTCAAAATCTCGATCCATTTTCTTGACTTTTTTTCTCACCGTTTATCATTGGTCTTCTACTTTGTATGCAGTTTAGTTTATTTCCCCATTGGGACTCCGTCTAAGGATGAACACAAGATTAATTTACTAGCATCAAATAGTTACATGCTTAATTATTGGACATAATAGGACAATTGAGAACAAAAACTTTTCAACGACCCTATTCTTTTATCTTTACTACAATTGATCAGGCAATTGATGTTATGATATATGATCTCTTAATACTAAAAAATTTGTTTAGATGCCTCATGCATTTCTAAAATGTCTAAGGTTTGTAAATTTAGCAGCATAGTTTTTTGGGGGGTAGAATAACCACGTTGGGTAGTGCAGTCAACTATGATAGTTCCTATATAATCACCCTAGGTAATTAGCACAAAAATTAAATCAAGTTGGCAAATTCAACATTTCAATCCAGTTAAAAGGAGATTACAAGAATCGCAAAAAAAAGGGCAAAAAACAAATAAAAAATTATCAAAGAGCATAGAAATTGCAACTTAAATTTGATCCATTTCTCAATGCTACCGTAAAGTTCAAAACTTTACCCTAAACAATAATGAGAATCAAGAGATCAGAGTCTGCCTAATCGAAAGTAAACAGAAAAATGGGAACTTTAAGCTAAACTAAGCGATGGATTAGCGTTTTAAGTAAAGAGTAAGTGGTGTAGTGAGTGAAGTCGCGAAATGGATCGATGAAAATAAAGTTGAGAAAGTACCCATTGGCATCGGATCCAAGATGGAGAGATTGATTGAGCAGTGGAATCGGAGTTCGGAGAGGGTCTTGGCGTGAGAGAGAGAGAGAGAGAGAGAAGTGAGAGAGAGAAGGAAGGAGAAGAGGAAGATCGGTCATTTAGCTAATCAGAATAAAGGTTGGCGGGCTCCATGTTGTGGTACGATTGAGATCAACTGGTGCTATGGCTTTTCTTAACATGCGCGCCTTTTTCACCATTTAACACTTTACTTTTTCGAAGTTCCATCCAACCCTCACATTTCCATCTAAGTTCCACGCATTGTCTTCATTGTTGCTTTTCTTCTGTCTGTCTCTCTTCTTTTTTTCTTTTTTCTTTTTTTTTTTTATTTTTTATTTTCAACCAGCCGCTACTCGATTCCTTTCATCTCTGGACAACGTCTACTGCTCAAACAACAATAAACAAAGCAATAGTTAAGTGAATAAAAGTAGCTTGAAATCGGTTGCCTCGTACTCTGGCGACAAGCAACCAGAAGTACAGCACCCAACCTCAATAACAAACTTCCCTTTATCCGTGTATCTACTTAATCAAATATAAAGACAATAAGGATATGCTAACAAAAATAAAATGACGGTAGGAATAAGACAAACCAATAGATATAACGGACTATTAGGGAGAGTTAAATCAGAATATAAACAATCATAGTAAAACGATTGGTCAAATTTAAACCATATCTTCTATTGCACTTATTATGATCCTTTTTATATATTGATGCAGGTGATATTGATTTTGATATTAACTATCTTAAGACTATTACAATTAGTGACTACGATACGATAAAGGAGTTAGTACTTTCAATGATTACCGCATTGGTTATGCTTGTAATTTAATTGCATTGAAATTATCATATTTGAAATGGAGATGTATTGGGTTTTTTTAGTAACTTACATGTGGTTGTACTTATGTGTTTTGATGTGTCATAAAACTTAAAATATATATATATATATATATATAAACAAAATTGGTTGTTACATCATGAAATGCATATATTTACATTATGGAGTGTTTGTGATCTTGTTTGGCCATCAAATAAATTGAATGAATAAATATCGAAACTCAAATATAAATCGAACATGTATTACATGATTGCATGAAGAAAGCCGTTAGCATCACATGGAAGGATGGAAAGGCCATATAAAGGTGATGCTTCGTCTAATGTAACCTCGCCCTAACCTATGGAAACTACCACGTATCGAGGAATGCCATCCTTTGATTGGTGCTCCGTCTACATTGCAATTGCTTAGGGTTACCTATACTCTTTAGCACATATATAGTATAATATTACTATTTTAATATTAATTAAAAAACCCGCTTAAGTGAAACTTACGATATTTTATTATATAATTAATAAGATAATAGCTGAGGGCAATTTGGTTCAAAGTAGTTGAGCTTGAGGTTGACATGTTGGTACCTTTTTCCTAACACTTAGCAATAGAAGGACATAAACCTTGGTTTTGTACAATTTTCAAATAATTGTATATATTGTTGCAATCATATGCTTGTTCATGCATAGCACGATAATGCATAATAACTTGCTTGTTCTTGAATGGGAGCGATATGAGAAATATCTTTCTAAGCAATTGATGCTTACATCCTTATAGATTTACTATATTGCATGCACACTACTAGCTATGTCCCAGGAGCTCATATCCCTAATTGAGAGTGATGGAAGCCACTATAAGAGTAGCTGAGATCATAGGAGCTAGAGATCATTATAAATATATCTTATCTCTAAGTTATATTACTTATGTTATTATAATTTATATTCAGACTTGTGGGGTAATAAATGATGGACTCAATATGACTCCGAACTTTATGGTGGTATATTTGAATTGTGAAATTAATTATTAGGTTCTATTTATTATTATTTATGATATCGTATATTATAGATACCTTATTTTTGGCCTTTTGTAGTATTTTTGTAGAATAAATAAAAAAGGATCCTAATGCAAAAATTCAAAAAAAAAAACATAGAAAAATACAAAAAAAAAAAAAATAAATAAATTATAGAGTTAGAGTGTTAGAGGCAATAGATAATTTAGAGTATCTTTTTAGAAATATTAACGTCTTGAGTAATTTTGCTATTTTAATTCATGGTTGTTTTAGGCTCAGTAAAATTCAAGTTTGGCCAATTCTAATCCTTAAATATATTTTGTGTGCAAAATAAAGTGGGGCATGGGCTAAAAGCCCATATGGTGATGCATACAAACTTACACGAGAAAGTCGAGTTTGATTCTTATTATAGGTGCTTTGCGCCTTGTTTTTTTACTTTTGGCTCCAGTGTCTCCGATTTTCCCCTCCTTTCCCACACAATAATAGCTTAGGATGCCATATTTCAAGCCATTGTTTTAATCTTTTTTCTTTACGATTTCATCAATGAAATCGTGAATATCACATGGGATACTATGCATCTGACCCAATTTTGAAACCTAATACATTCATTTGCTCATTCAATGAATTCGGCCTTGAAAAATTAGGAAAACTTCAACCCGCAATTCTAGCTCTTGAATAATATGATCAAATCCGACCTAAACCAAGTAGACTTCAAGCTATCAATCATCTTTTTGAGCAAGTATATCAACACTTTAATTCACAAAATCAATTAGAATCACACGATTTGCTCAAATTTGAAGGTCGCTTGAGTAGCCATTGAAAAAGGCAATCCGGCCATTAATGGCAATTTCCATGCGTATTCAAGCTATCACTAATATAAATAACCACCCCCATTCCCATTCCCAACATCATTCATTACATAAACCCACCTTAATCACACATACATCATCTTTTTCTCTCTAGCAATGACATTTTCTTTCTCTCTCTAAGTTCTCCCTCTCTTTGGCCACTTCAAGCTACACCTTTGACTCCAACAGCTTCCTTATGTGCTAAGCTTTCTAACCTTACCATCCTTTAATGCCGCTAGGACCTACAAATTAAGAGCTACCGCTAAGGGTTTTGAAAAACCCTAGCTACCTATGGCCTCCTCCAAACTACCATCTTAGCTACTATCTCAAGACAAACCAACACTACAGCCACACTTGAAAAACCCCAACCCAACTCCCTTTCAAACTTTATCTATCCCTATGCATGTTGACCACCACCAACTTTGGCAGTTACTTTGCAAAACTGCCTAAACAGCCTCCTGACATCGTAGCGTTAATCCTAGACCCACTATTGCCAATTAAAAACTCATGAAAGGCCCCTTACCGACATGACATAACCATCGGAGCACTCTTGGAGACCCTTCATCAATTGGCCACTGTTTCTCTCCTTTCTCTCTCTCTCTCTCTCTCTCTCTACTTATATGTGTGCACTACACATGGACCAAACCAAGTTGACTTAACAATCTACAAACTAACTCGAAGATCCGACCCGCTCCTATTCTAATTTCGAGCTCGTCTTTTTTTTTTCAACTATTTCTTTCTATTTTCATTTATTCACTTAAAAAAAAAAGAGAGAAAACAAAAGAAAAAATGAAAATGAGAAAAGATAAAATGAAAAGAAAATAATACTATTTTTTTTTATCTTTATTCATTTGTCTCTTAAAATAAAAAAAAAAAATCTTTTCCTTTATGTTAAAATTTTTTCTTCCCTTTTTTCATAAAAACAAAAAGTGTTTCACAACTTAAAATTTTCTTTTACTCCTTGTAAAATTAAGACTTCTTTTAATTTTCATAAAAAAAAAAGAATAAATTACCAAAATAGGACCCCTTTAAAATTTTCTTTTAATATAAAACAAAATGGATAAAAATGTAAATCTGAACATTTCTAAAAATTTAAAAAAACCAACAAATTAAAGTTTTACAAGAATGAACTACGGAAGTTTGATCACAAATAATGAGTACGTAGGCACCCATAGTCAATTATAGGATGACTTAAAATATAAAAAAAAAAAATTTCCCCTTTGTAAATAATTAGTCTTTTTTATTTATTCTTTTTTAAAATAACTATAATTTGTTGCTTTCTTTACTTATAAAATGGAAATTATTATTTTGAATTATAAGAGTATATTGAAAGATAAATTTAAATTTGAAAGGTTAGAGTGGTATCCATAAAGGTTTAATAGAACAGCCTTGAACTTGTGAATCTAGTTTCTTAGAAATTTTTTTTAAAAAAGTTTTCAAATGCATAGATTGATGACTAAATTAGAACCAATCTATCTAATTGATTCTATTTTAATTACCTTTCTTGATTTTACTGGGTGGCAATTGCAAAACATTTTTAAAGATAAAGAAACCAATTTTTCCTTAATTTTAGTCAAGGATTTAAACTAAATAGGTACAGGGTTTAGTTTAAATCAAATTAAGGAAAACGAAACGAAAAACCGAAAATTTTTAAACTCAATAACTTAATGACTCCACTAAAGATGTTGAGAGGGCTAGCCACTTAAACCTTTCAAAATTAAAATTGCTTTTCAAAATTATGTTGTATTTCTTTTCTGTAAATGTATTTTATTTATTTATATATATTTGTATTAACCCATACAAGTTTATTAAGGGCACATATTTGGGGGGTATGGATTTATAGTATCATAAATGTGTGGTAGATATGATTAGAACTAAGCTGTCTTAAGATTTTAAGAGAGAAGCCATTATGTAAGCTTCAGATATGGTGGGGTAACCACCTTTTAGGATTGATTAGATTACTCCACTTAAGCTTTAATGTAATCAATGAACCATTTATTCGAAAATGTATGAGATTACAAAGTTTAAGGACGTTTAGAATTACCTTAATTACATATGTGAGCCATTGGACCAGTAAATAAATAGTAATATGACATATTGTTGCTATTGTGTCAAAATTTATTGTACCATAAGAGGTTGTAATATTGTATTTTCCATGTAGATTAGTTATTTATACTAGGTCCTTTCTATTGTAAATTTATATTTTCCTTGTAAATGTCATGCAATAATGCTCTATATTTGTAAATTTCTCTGTATTTTTTTTTTTTTGTAAATATTGAATTTTCCCTGCAATTACTATTCTTGTGTTGTTGAAAAATAGTTGTTGTAATTGTAGAATTTTGATAAAGTTGTAACCCTAAACTCTTTATATTTCTTCATTGCTATTTAATCTCGGTCCTTTACATCTACATCTACATCTACATGCCTTCATATTACATATTCATGCTTGTTTTACTTATTCTTGTAAATAATTGTATTTGTTACCCTTACCATCTTTATAAAATATTGCACTTAAAATGTATTATTCAAATCAAAAGATTTCCCTGCATATTATAATTTTCTTTTCCCACTAGTTAAGTTACCATTTTAAAATGGAATAAGACTATTAGCCTTTATTTGTCAAATCTTTATAAATAGTTAAAAATTTTACAACTTGTAAATAGTCATTCTCATTTAAAAAAGAAAGAAAATAAGACTTAGAAATAATTATTGGTTCATGAACCTTTTTATAAATATTATAGATAATTTTAAATTGCAAATTTACTACCTTGTAGATTGTCATAGTTTCTCTTATCCTATAAACATATTTCTTGTCTCCCTTCCTCAAATTCATAAATCTTAAAAGAAAAAAAAAATTTGTTTATCCATGCAAAGTCCTCTTAAAAATTTATAAGAGGTCTTTCCTTCTCCCTTCTAATTTTTATGTAATGACATTACTATTATCTTCTTGTAAAATAATCATTTTCCATTCCTGTCAATGATTGGTAATAATTGTAAATATTGTAGTCATTTATAAATATCAAATACCCTATAAAAATTTTCTTTCTGTATAATACTTCTTTTCCATTTATAAATACCCCTTATTATACTTGTAGGCAACCTTATAAATATGTACAGGTTAATGTTTAGTCTTCTATAGGTTCCCTTTCCCTTGGAAATGTTTTTTACGTTTTCTTACAATTTGTAGAAACACTCATCCTTGTATTTTATTGCTTAGTTTCTTTTTAACCCTTTTCTCTCTCAAAACAAAGGTATTCAAAACAAAAAAGAAAAAAGAAAAAAAATTGGAAAAATTGCTAATAGGGACGAATTCTTACTAAGGATTCTTGAAAGTAATTAAGCTAGCTACCATGGCTACTAATGACAACAACAACAACCTTGATGATGCTAACTCTGTTGAGTTAAGGATTCGCTCATTGGAGTAAACTGTTGGAAAAATAGTTGAATAGGTTAACTTCCTTATCGATAACATCGTGTTACTCAAAAGCACTATATCATGAAATGAAGGACATTTAAAAGCATAATTAGGGAAAGCTATGGGAGCTTTACCCCTTGAATAAAAAATTCAACCTTGCATCTGAATATGAGGATTTTAAGGAATTAGAGAGGAAATTTGATCAATAGATATCATAAAAGATGAGAACTCTAAGGGGTCCTAATGGGTTTGATCAAGTAAGAATCACTTATCTTACTGCATATAATGCAAGAACCTTTCCAAAAAAGTTTAAGGTACTAGATTTTGAGAAATAAAATGGAATTGAATGTCCTAAGTTGCATGCTAGGCTTTATGTATGGAAAAGGTAAAAATATGTCCAAAATGACCAGTTGATGGTTGACACCCTTTAGGATAGCATACCTAGCTTGATCTCAATCAAATAAACACTAGGGAAAAACTAGCAAGAGCCTTCTACGAACAATATAAATTCAATGAGGAAATAACCTCTTCGATTTAGGATCTATGAAAAATGAGCAGAAACGGCAGTGAGACCTTTAAGGAATATGCCCAAAGATGTAGGGGCATGGTAGCTAAAACCGTTCCTCTTCTCCTCGAGAAAGAATTGATATCCATTTTTATTGACTCATTGGAGGAACCATATTTTGGGCACTTGTTGGGTAACATAATGGCTAGTTTCATGAATATTGCACTTGTTGGAAGCTGAATTAAGGAAGCCATAAAAACAAGGAAGCTGATAGGAAAAAGGCAAGCCATATTAGGTTCAAGGGCATACATAAATACTATAGTATCAAAACTTACACCAAGTAGGAAAGGCCTAAATATATTGAGGAAAAAGTTCACTCAAATCCTTATCTCATTATCTCAAATCTTTGACCAAGGAAGGATGGCTTATTGCAATAGAAAGTCCCGATGCTAGGATATAAGCTAAGGAAGTATGACCTAAATGCATAATGTGAATACCACATGGGTCATGTCACAACCTGGAGGATTGGTCAAGTTATGACAGTACTGCCATGTAATACGAGAAGGTCCAAGGTCAAGCATTATTCTTGATCAAGAACCTTCAACGCACTACACAAGGCGTACAATCCTAACTTCCTTTCGGAAACCAGTATTAAGTAATAACGGAATATTTAATGCAAATTATATCATAATATCCAAATCTAACATAAAGTAAATAAGATAGGGGGGGTATAAGGTTTCCCCTAGCATAAGTCATATAAACCCAAAATAAAACAGTACCAGTAGTTTATGCTACTCAACATATTAATATATGTAAATAAACTTAAAGAGTCTAGATAACATTTAAATGATCACTCATGCTCACTTCTTCCTCTCATTGACTAATCCCTAGCTGGTAGGATTAACCTTGGGCATCACACAGCCCAGCACCAACTAGAGATCCTGTCGTAATAACAAACTATAAGGAGGTAAGTTGCAACTGCTTAACAAGTAACCTTCCTATTCTACCAATAAACAAGACACAAGCTACACAGCCTGCTGGAGATTGTGTAAAGCATGATATTGCACTTACCATTGCCTAGGTTAAAAAGTATTTAGGTACGTTATAACCTAAGTCTCTACATCTATTGTCCAAATATATTGATCTTCTATTTAATAGACTCAAAGCAGTAGACACAGCTCGGCCTCAAGCAAAGGTCAATACTCCCTAAAGCTAAGTAGATCCTAAGGGTCAAGACAAGAATATGTCGCACAAGTATATCGTGTAAAATAACAACAACGCATAATGTTAATAATATTGGATCCAACATGCATGATCTCTCACTTTACTATGTAGTGCTAACGCCTGTATAGATAATGCAAAAACATGCAATGCATAACCGATTATTATTAAGGTATGATAGTTATTATTCCGATTCACAGGTGACTAACCAATTATATACGACAGATAATCCGAAGCCCTAATTGCTAATGTAGTATCTAATTCGTAATTTAGATATATTATCATCTCTTAGTAAGCAAGTACATCCAAATTAAACACATGCATATAATCTTAACCCTAAACAAATTCATTTCTTACATGTATATATACAATTGAATGGTACTCTACACTACAACTACAAGTAAGATAAGACAGGAGTCGGTATATGCACTCTACCATGGAATCTAACAGTCCTAGTAATCCTCAACTGCATCAAACTCAGAGTCCTCATCACCTGAATAATACATTTAAAATATATAATTATTCTACTTATACTAACCACCTAGGCCTTCTTGTTATAGATCCCCATTTTAATTGTTATCGTATTTCAGGTGTAGTTTTTTCGTTTTAAATCTGTTCTTAGTGATCTTATAGTTGTTTTTCATCATTTTCAAGCGTTCTTTCATTTAGTGAGGTCATTTTTAGGCTTTTGGGTTAGCAAGTTTTCGATTTGGGTCTTATAAGGTCATGAGCTCAAAGGGTAAGTTTGGTCATTTTAGGGTTTGGGCCTAACTTTAGGCTTTGGGTTTAGTTTTTGATATTAGGCTTTGCATTTAACATTTTAGGCTTCCTTTTAAGTATTTTAAGTGAATTTTTTTGTCCAATACTTTAAATTTTCATCTTGGGCCTTAGTGTTGGTCTTATAGGCCTAAACAAACTATTTTCTTAAGTTTAAGGCTTCGACTCATTAAGGGGCCTATAGTGTATGTCTTAGATGGGCCTTAAGGTTTAATGGGCCTCTTAAACAACTTATTTTAAGCCTTTAATATAAGGTTCAAATCTAGTCACCCTTTGATTTGGGTTTTAAACTTAGATCTTTTTAGGCTTAACTTGCACTTTAAGGCTTTAGGCCTAAACGCACTTGTATTTTTGGACTTAAGCCCAACATTGACCTTAAGTTTAGTCTACTTTACCTAACTTTACGAATCTATTCATGATCATTAAGGCGGTCACTAATACCATTTTTAAGTCTCTAGTCACTAATTAAGTTAGTTTAGGGCCCTAACTCATCATTAATTTACTTAACTTAGTTAGTCAAGTCCTTAGCCATACTAAACACTAAATAATCATGTTATTAAGCTAATAAATTAAAATTTACAGATTTGAAGTTTTCATGAAAGTAGGGGCTAAGGTGGGGTTTTCCGGGTTTTCGTTTACACTTCACACATCCTACATACTACATGTTTTAGTGTTTTTCCTTCATCTTAGTTATGTTTTCTTCTAACATAAGTTATGTACTTATCAAACATGAAGAAAAGGCATTTGCAATGCCTTAAGGGAGGTGGTAGCATACACTTAAAACAAGGGTTATGGGGTTCCTCTTTGATGATTTATTACTAAGGCTCACTAACTATCACTTACACTACATGTTGATATTATTATCTAAACTACTTAGTTTAGATCATGCATTATTCTAACCTAACTTTCATTATACTTTCTTAAAACATTAAGTTATACATGTACATAGTAATATAAGAGTCTAGAATATAAGCAACTATCATCAATCTTAAGGAAAAACAAGGAGTTCAACTTAGCACTTACTGGAGTTAGGTATGGATGGTCTCCTTTTCGTGCATGTGTGCCTTGAGTTTGTGTGTGTATGTCAATCAACTAGAGGAGAGAGTGAGGGTAGCATAGGTCTTGGTGCTTTGAGGTTTAGTAAGGTGGTAGGGGAGCTAGGATAGCCGGCGGTGATGGTGTAAGGGATGGTCAGTTGAGTAAGGTTGAGAGTGTTTTTGGAGTGAGTTTTTGAGAGTGATTTGTGAGCAGTGCTGTGTGGGGGGACACAATGGCCAGCACAAGGGAGAGAGAGTAAGGGGATAATTTGGGGTTGAATGGGGTGGGGAGTACATGGTCTTAAATAATACTCTTTTACCATTTTTGCTTTTTGTCATTTTAGGTAATGGTTTGTTCCCTAAAGGACATTGCCTTTGATTTACTTTAACTAATCACCTTCTCTTTTTTTCTTAATTGAACTTATTCTTATTGTTAATTAAGATGTAATGCAAGTTGGTTATGGATTAGGGTTTGTTTAGGGTAATCGATTATAATTAAGCATATTTAGGCTAGTTAAGTATAATTAGGATATGTTTAGGGTTTTGTTATGTTTTAACACTACACTTTAGATGGTCTAAGTGTTCTACAAGCATACCTAGGGTTTCCTTAGGGTTTGATGTCTGTTTATAGTTGTTTGATTCGTGTATAAGCTTAGAATTTAGGGTTTTAGGTGGTCGGCGAGTTCGATTACTTTTGGTGATTGATTTAACTTTGTGATTAAGGTTTATTTGATGTATTAAGGTATTTGATCATTCAATTAGGACTTAGCAATCTTTTAAGGGTTTTTCGAATATTAAGGTTTCTAGGGTTTTACTCGTATAACTAAGGTTTTGGGGTCTTGCTTCTTCTAAGGTTTTGGTTTAATGTTTAGGGTTCAATTCTTTTACTTAAGGTCTCATTATTATGTTTGAGTGGTTTGGAGGACTATCCAAAGACCTTTTATCTGACTTTTCTTTCAATTATTGAAAATGCGTAAGGTTTACAAGTCAGCAAGGACATTCTGCTGATAACTACTAGGAGTTAAAAAACAGAGTTCAAGACTTAATAGATGTTGGGGCAATCCAATTGGATTCTACTAAAAGATAGGGGCGATGATCTTTTGAAGTTTGCACTGATGATTCAAATAAATCACATTGTTTGCATTTCTCTTATTTTAGTAAGGGCATGTCCATTGTGCTTTGTGAAATATGGTAGCATACACCCTATTAAATCTTGTCAAACAAGATTTGGGTCAAATATCTCTTTAATTATAAGGTTTAGAGTGAAGAGAGGCAAGTCAAATCCAAGACAACAATCATGAAACACTTTAAGAATTAAGTGATATCATTGTAAGGCTATTGGACTCATTTCTTAAAGGAGGTCCATTTTGAATTTGATATGCAAATCAAAATAAAGTTAAACATTCATTTTCAATATCTTAAACACAAAAATCCCTTATTAATCCCGTTGTGCCTTTTGAATGAAGTATTTTCAAAATCAAACCTTGTTAAGAGCCACCCTACATTGGGGTAAGTAGAAGGTTAGGGAGAATTAATTTGGAGAAAAGGCTAAAACTAATTTGTGCTTACTTTAGTTGCATTAATTCAACAGTAATTATCACATTTGATAACTAATTTCCTTTAAAGTAAAGAAGGGCTTCCATTCTAAACACTAAACACAAGCCATATATACTTTGATTCTTATGTCAAAAGAAGAGATGAACACCTTTGAAAAAAGGGAAATAGGTAACATAAAAGAAAAGAAAAAAAATGAAAATTGTGCCTAAGAAAGAAGTCAAGCGGTCTACATAGATAAAATGATCAAGTTTAAAACACAAAGCCTTAAAACCTAAGAGGATTAAGGGCATGTAACTCAAAAAGCCTATTCCTGAAGTAGAGACCCCAAAACACGATCAAGATGATTAAACTTGAAAAGCTAGGATAAATAGCAAAGTTTCCTCCAAAACTCATGATCCCTAAAGAAATTGCAGCTGACACATGGCTCATAGCCTACCCATAATTCCACCTATTCTAAAAGCCCTTTTGATTAAAGGAAATAACTTATCATTGGTAAAAGTTATATTTGAAACTAGAGTAAGCACAATTTTTAGTTTCACTTGTAAGGTTCTTAACTTGTAAACTTTGGTTGAAGAGTGATTCTTTTATAAAAAGCCATTTCATTAATATCCGTTTTTGAAACCTATGCCTAAAATCCTTTATTATATTACCATAAAAAAAAGACCTAATATATTGATTAAAGCATATCATTTGCAAGATGAGCCATAATTTAAGGAATCGTAGTTAAGAGAGAAATTTAAGCTAAGAGTGTGAGAAAGTTCTCCTAGACTAAAACTATCCTCAATGAGATATCTATTCCCAAGAATTCATTCCCATTGGAGATTTTCCCTTGGTTTAAAGTCAAATGCCTCATGAAGAAATGAAAAGACCCTTAAGAAAGAAGGAGTTATCTTAGAAAGATCAAGTTGTTATGTTATTGAAAAAGCCTACAACGTTTACGATACTTTCTTAGAACCTGTAAGGAATCCAGACCTATTAGCAAGTACAAAAAAAGAAGAAGAAGGTTTTCCATTCTCTTTCGTTTTAGGTCATCATTTCAAGTCTATTCTTTTTCCATGTCACCTTAATGGTCTAGGTTTTTAACATTTCAAGACAAGAATCTTCATTTCTTTTGAAAGTCATCTTCTCTAAAGTTAACCCCAGCAATTGATTTTTTTTTTTTAAGGGGTTCACTTCCTATTATCCAAGTCCAAGGATCTACTCCCATTTGAAAATTCTACTCTTAAAATCATTCTTACCCTCATGGCTAATGTTATCCAATTCTCCTTCAAATTTAGGAATTTTGTCCTTAAAGGCTGCTCTATCTTAGATGGTTCTTAATCAACAAACCTATCATTTCAAATTGCAAAGTCTCCCAAAAATGTTTATGTAAACTCTTTTGCTATGGTTCCCATGGATCGCATGCTCATTGGAAGTGCCATCCTTGTGATAAAAATGTTCCAATCACATGCTTTATGACTACTATCCTAATTAAAACCTTTCAGGTCACTTGCTTGTTGAAGCACTATGCTATCTTTAGATTACATGCTCTAGGAGTGCTATCCTAACTTAAAACCTTTGGATCACATGCTCTAAAAGTGATATCTTAATTCAAGCCCTTTAGGTCACTTGCTCATCGGGGCACTACTTGATGTGCTTAAGAACTCAGGAATCACTAGGGCTTACCATAAGGAGTAATAACTAAGCGGATCCTTCGAGATATCAAAGAAAATATAATGGAAAGGTTGATGAACATAGTAGCTTCCATGAAGCTGTTCAGAGGATATAATGCACCAACTAACACGATATGACTTAACACTTCATTTGATATGACTCACAAACTAATGCTAATGTCTACTCACTACTAATCTCAAGCTACTCGGCACTATTAAATAAGAGTGTAGGGATAATGTACTTGAAGAGGGATATCTCACAAAAATAGAAATATTCATTAAGTATAAGGTAGATGATGATTACAGCTATAGTTAAAATGACTATTTATAGTAAGTCTTTTAGGACAACAATACAAATAAAAAAAATTACATAAAAGACTATGAGGATAGAGATTCCTATTATGTACGAAAAAGGGTAAATAAGACAAATAACGAAAAGGAATATAGTACAAATGTCAGAAAAGTAGGAACAAGCGGCAGCTTGTCAGTGGGTTCGTATTGGAGAATGTTGGGGCATAGTGGCTGAGCTTTATTGAGGTTGAGGTTGCGATAGATGGATGGTACTAGGAGTAGTTGAGATGAATAACGGATGCTGTTGTTTAGTAGGCCGAATGAGTAGAGCTTAGTGTATAGTGGCTTCGGTCTCAACCTTGACACTCGAGGGTTTAGTGACTGGACAAGAGTTAGGGTGAAGTAGAGTGCGTCTAAGTTGGGAAGTTATGAAGTTCACCCATAACTCTTCCATATGCAAGAACATGTCCTTAGTAAACTGACAAGAGAGTATCCTCTTTGTGATAGACTATAAGTCTCCAAGATAGGTTCAAGTGAAGGGTCTAAAGGTCGGCGATCCATCAGTTTCTCAGAGTTGTTGAAGATTTGCCTACAAATCTTGATCTTCTTCTTCTGGCACATAAGGTGTTAGGTCGGTGACGTTGAACGTAAGAGATACTCCGTATTCTTTAGGTAGCTCTAGCTCATAGGTATTATCATTAACACGTTGAAGGATCTTAAAAGGTCCATCTGACTTGGGGGATAACTTATTTGTCCTCTTCCCTAGAAAACGCTCCTTGTTGAGTTAAATCCAAACAAGGTCTCTTAGGTTGTAAATGACTCACCTTCTTCTTCAACTTCCCTATGCTCTCTATCAGGCTACAATCCTTGCTAATTGCTTGGTAACCTTTTGATGAAATTTTTGAAGTTCCTCAATGTGTTGCAAGCCTAATTGACTTTCTCCTTAAGATGTTGGTGTCACGCCCCGAAGCGGCAGAGTCGTAACAGCCCCGCCGTGTAAACTATCCTAAGATAGAAGTTGGCCTTACAACCGCTATCTTAGACCTGATCTACACAAGGCGTCAACGACTAACCCGCTTTGAAGTAAATAGTTTGTAATTTAAATAAATTATTTACCTATAAAAGTGAGGAATCATATATATGTTATAATCACTATAATTCAATTATTACGTTAATCAGAAATAAAAAGTAATAAAATATGTATTGATTCTCCAATGTTTTTCTTCACTCCCCAGGATCCAGCAGTTGCTAGCTTCAGAGTAGTTGTTGCCGCTTCTTAGCCAGCACCTGCACGATGTCTATAGGGATGTGAGCAACCACAGCTCAGTAAGTTAGGACGGAGGATTTAAAACTATACCATACACACAACAAGATTTTCAATCACTTATTAGGTGCAATGCATGTGCAAGAAAATGTCATCGCACGACGTTGTCCGGCCCGTCGTGAGATTAGAGAAATTACGCCCGCTCTAATCCAGGTTGAGGAGTTGCCGTTAATGCAACAGCTCACGACCAAACCCAGGCTTGTGTAATGGAGACCTTGCTCCTCCCGTGACTACCTTCAAACCACTACCTTCACCCTCGCCGCGACCTCCTCTCCTGTCACTTAGTTTGACTGAGGATAAAGAAGGGACCATTTTGCAATCCTGCGCTATCCCTTCCGAAAGGGTCGGTATTTGGCCGGAGAGTCCTAAGTTCCCCTAACGGGTTGCCATGCATGTTCGATTATGATTACTGGTCGTATATTTGATTAAGTCCAATTTAGGGTGATCAATCATTACATATAATTCATACAATATGTGCCAAAGCAACAAACAGAATCATAGCATCACCCATAATCAAGCACATGCACACATTCAACTATCTAATAAGCACAACCAAGCATAATCTTAAGCCTCCAAAATACAGCATTGTATTAATCCCAACTTACCTTGACTCCTCGCTTACTCACTCGAGGTCCGATTTGCTCAGGCCATCGCCGATCATCCCTATAACACGAACGTGGTTTTAGCTTTTCATATAAATATTACAAGTTCATTTTATTCTATAACGCTTATTGTTAGGTTTTGTTTAAGGTTTAATATGCCTAATTATCTAGGTATTAAGTCTTTTACCATTATTCTAGGTTTAGGATTAGGTTTAGGTTCGGTTTTAGCATCGATTTCTAAATTAGGTTTTTAGTTCGATTTTTAAGTAATGTTTTAGATTCCAACCCTAGAAATCCGTTTCAACCCATAATGTGAAATTAATCACATTACTTCCTGATCTCCTAAATACCATCATTACCTCTAATTAGTATTTTATTCCATCTGGTACACTTAAATCCTTATTTGTGTACCGAATTTACTCCTAATGTGAGAAATTTTTACATTTTTCATATAATTCCATAAATTCAAGTTTCCTATCAGATTTATTGTACATTTTTATTATTCTCATAATATCAATTTTTATTCTAATATTTTCTATTTAGTATATTTCCAAAAATTACATATTATGCATTATTACCTATTATGTACATAATGCATTTCTAATATTTCTATCACTTTAATTACCATCCCTAAACATCAATTATTATTTCAAAATGTCTAAATCTATCCTAAATCAGATTTTACTCCAAATTTTCCTAATTTACAAAATTAACTATTTTTCCTATTACTCATTTACTACATAATTAACCTAATAATTACATCTAACACCCTAAATGCTACAAGTATCATACTCCATCAGATTTTAACATCCTAAAACATCTATTTATTCACTAAGTCAGTAATTAATGTCCTAATCACCTAATTAACTCCAAATTACCAATTTTATGCCTCATTTTAGGGCCTAAAAATTATCTAAAAATTTCGAAAATTAATTTTTGAAAACGGGCTTCATAGCACTGTTCTATATCATCTAAGTAATCTACACAAAAATTTTGGGCTTGAAACTACACTCTTAAGGTCATTTATTTCTAAACCGAAATGTGTTCGGTTTTGCACGATTTCTTAAGGACTATATATTACAGGACATAATTTCATCAAAATAATATTTTTTCTACAAACTACATACAAAAATATCCCAGAATAACAAAATTCATAATTTTCTAATTATATTTACTATTTTTACAAAATTACACAAGATTCGGGCTGGAAATTGGACTCACCGGTTTGGGTAGCTCCGGTCACCGCGGGCCGCCGTGGCCTTGTCGGCCGGCCTGGGCGTTGCCACCACCGTGTGGTGGTGGTGGCCGTCCACTTCCAGTTGCTCGTCTGGTGGGGGTTCTTTTTAAAAGTCCTAACTGCACAGTTTTTCTTATTTTTTTCTAAACCGAATTTTTCTCTCAATTTTCGACTCTCCCTAATTTTCTCTGATTTCTAATTGTCTAAATGAGTTTTGTAAAATTTTCCCCTATTTATAGACATTTGTTGTAATTAATATGCATTAATTTGGCAAGACTTTGTCCAAATTCTTTGATTTTTGGCTTTTAAGTTGTTCAATTTTTAATGGCTAATTTTTATTTTTCTTATCCTGACATTCCACGACCTAATATTGATGCATCTTATCCTCTTCTGATTTTTTCTGATTTTTCCATAATTATTTTATAATTTTCTTTAATTATTTGTTTAGTTTTTGGCCAATTTAGGTAATTTCACATATTTTTTATCTACACGTAAATACATGTAGGGTACACGTGAACATTCCTAAATATTATTTTGGTCATTCGAAAATTTTTAGTATACATATAATCTATCTCTAGTAATTTATTAGTTATTAAATTACACTTTTTACCTTTTCGGTAATTAGCAATTATTATGCTTAAAATTTGAAAATTTTATAGTCTCTTATTTTATTACTTATTTTCTTAAATTTAAGTTTACTGAGTCATTTTTACTAATATTTTTCTCAATAATTTATAATTTGGGTTTGATCGGATCCTTTAACCGATCGTCCTAAACCTTGGGTTCTAAATTCAATCCTATGGTTA
Organism: Lumnitzera littorea; assembly: GCA_024138015.1. Lineage (NCBI taxonomy): Eukaryota > Viridiplantae > Streptophyta > Magnoliopsida > Myrtales > Combretaceae > Lumnitzera > Lumnitzera littorea. The sequence goes on along the minus strand of JAMXBB010000009.1, from coordinate 9,586,799 downwards.
CTTGGCTGAACTTTGGGGCTTACAGTGGGTTGATAACCATGTCCAAGAATAAGTTCGGGTTAAGTCCATAAAAAACCTCAAAAGGTGACCTTTCTATCGAGCTATGAATGAAGTAGTTGTAAGCAAACTCAATGATGGGCAGGCATAGATCCTACTCATATAGATTCTTCCTAAGAGTAGCTTGAAGGAGGCTGTCTATTATTCTATTCACAACTTTTATTTGGTTGTTTGTTTGTAGGTGGCAAGAAACACTGAACATTGAGTTTAGTGTTGAGCTTCTTCTAAAGCGTTCACTAAAAGAAGCTTATGAACTTCAAATCATGATTAAACACAATGCTTTTTGGTACTTTATGTAGTTGCACGATCTCCTACAAAAAGAGGTTAGTAACAAATAAAGTATCCTTAATTTTGAGGTAAGAGGTAAAATGGCTCATTTTGCTAAATCAATCGACCACCACCATAATATAATCATGTCTCTATGGAGTTAAGTTGAGCATGAAATCTATGCTTAGATCGGTCTATAGTCGTTCAGGTATGGGTAAAAGTGTATACTCTCCATACGGCTCTTTCTTCCCCTTAGCATGTTTGCATACCTTACAATGCTTAAAAACCTTGCACACATCATTCATCATCTCCAGCCAATAGAAATGCCCTCTCAGCAACTTAACCATTCTCTTCTTGCCAAAGTGGTCTACCAAGCCTCCAATATAAGCTTCTCGAACAAGTAATTCCTTAATAGAATCACTTAGTACACAGATTTGATTTCCTTTTTTCAGGAATCCTTGACTCAAATAGAACTCATCCACAACTCCTCTTACATTGCACTTGGCCACCAAGGATCCAAAGTACGGGTCATGCTCATATTGATCATAAAGGGTGCTGAATCCAAGTATCTTAGCCTGCAAAGTGGTAATAAGAACATGTTTATGAGAAAGGGCATTGGCTATGACGTTGGTACTTCCCTTCTTGTATCTAATGACATAGCAAAAAGTTTCCATAAATTCAACCCATTTAGCATGACATTGGGAAAGTTTCTATCATCCTTCGAGATGTTTAAGAGATTCATGTTCCGTATAGATAATGAACCTTTTCGGTAATAAATGTCCTCACGTTAGTAAATAGAACTCCTTGTCATATGCTAAGTAATTCAGTGTGGTGTCTCTAAGTTTCTCACTAAATTATCCAACTAGTCGACGCTACTACATAAAAACAACTCTAATGTTAACTCTAGATGTATTGCATTTTAATTTAAAAACTTTCTCGAAGTCAAGCATAACAAGTACTAGGGTTATAGTCAATCTGGACTTAATTTCATCAAAACTCTTTTGAACCTTCTCAAACCACTTGAATTTAAAGTTCTTCCTAGTCAAGGTTCCTACTCCCAATAGACAAGAAAGAAATGATAAGGGATGTATTGTGCATTAATTGAGAAATGACCCTATATTACCAAAGGCAACTTAAACCATCATCACTGACCATGTTAGAAGGTCATGATGCCTCACAACTTAGGAGCCTAATAGGTCATATGCTAGGGGAAAGACTATCGACCAATGGACACTTAGCAAAGTCCATTTATAAATGCAAATTCAACCCAATTATATCATATCTAACTTCTCATACACCTCTTTAACTTTCATCCATTATCTCTACTTACGACTAACTTAACCATTAGAGTGATTATGTAGGAGCAAACTTCGATGCTTACCCTCATCTTGTACTCTAGTTGTAGGCTTATTGAGATTTCGAATGAGACCAAAGAAATTTGAAGTCGAGGTAGACAAAAATCACTATCAACTGAGCAAGTACCAAAATTACTATACACGCGTGTGTATGAGAATGAGAATAGGTGCCTTCAAAGATGTATATATAAAGATATCTATCGAATTACAATTTACATGAAGTCATAAAATGAAATTACGCAAATGAAATTGAAGGATGGAAACAGAAATTTAGATATTGTAAAAAAAAAAAAAAGTAAAAAGAAAAAAATTCAGCATTTTTTCTTTTTATTTTTCCTCCAAATTTTATTTCATATTTATTATAAGTTAATTAATATCTAATTATAATTATTAATAATCATGACAAAATAATAACACATCAACATTCTTACTATGTTAGCATCCACATCGACAAAAGTAGAGGTATATATATATATTGTATTATAAAAATATAGGGTGCTGTACAGTTCCCCCCATGTTGATATAATTTATAAGTTTGTATGGACGGTGAATGTTAATAAAATTTAATATGCAATGTGCATTAGATTAATATCACAATGCAACCACCCATATATTTAATTTATGTTTTGCTTTGTCAAATCATATAGAAAACGTCAATAGTAAAATTGGTTAGCGGTTTCCAACAAGAACCGACATCATTACACATGAATTTATTTATTTTTATAGAAGTTGAAAGCAAAGATATTCATATTCTTCACAAAGCAGCTAAACACATTATATTTATATTTGCTAAACCACAAAGTAGCTACACAAACATGTTCTAGTTATTATATAGTAACTTCGCTAGTACGAGATTCGAATTTAGTTGTTATAATAACTTCAGGGAGATTAATTCTATTCTTGAGCATAAGCGATTTGATCTTCAAGGCAAAAGCTTATCAGCATAATAGTGCTTCTCTCATCCCTGAAACGCGTGCAAACGAGGGAGTTCTTGAGTATTCATCGGCCGGAGCCGGACACAAAGGCCTTCATTCCAACACCGATTCCAATACAACCCGCAACAATCAACTTTTCCCACGCGTGAGCTTCCTAAAAAGCAAACACGGCGGAGAGGAACAGCCATCCATGAATAGAGTGCTTGATCGGGAACTCTCCAAAATGAGTAATTCCATAAAACAAATCAAACATGCCAATGGATGTTATCAAACCACCAAGGTTAAAAACTAGGACCAGAGTACTCATATCCAGTTGAAACACAAAATTTTGGTGGCCTCAAGAACAAATTAAAGAAGGGAAGCACCCCGGAATGGACGAAGCACACTAAACCATTTACTTGGTCTAGAAGTTGAAAAAGATTCTTATCTCAACTGAGGAAATTACCGACAAAACATGGTTCATGTTGTAGCATCAGAAAAAGCTTAGCCCCTGACAATGATTGGCCCTTAACCAAGTGACGATTTATGACTCTGTTGGTAGTTCTCGCTATCCAAAATCATTTGATGAATATTGAACACAAAAAATTGAGATGAAAAAAAAAAAAGGGAAGGAAAAAGAGACATGCCTGAGCAGATTTGGCCTGAGCAATAATGTAATTGGTCTCTTCCACAAACTGCTTCCACAAAGATTTGCACTCAACAGGAGTGATCAAAGTTTTAGATGATGGGATCTGCAATACATGATGGAAAATGAGAAGCAAAAAGAGAGCTTAGAAAAGGAAACTCCAGCAAACCAGCTTCAGGCCTCATTTATACACACACTCATTGTCATAGAAAGCTAGGAATGCTTGTTTGGACAATTCCATGTAATAGTTTTAATAAATGATAAGTTTGCGCAACTGTTTAGGATCTTTTCTTTATTGGTATACAAGATTGAATCATGCAATTTTCTACGGCTTGAAGTTAAAAATATGTGAATAAGTAATCATGAATCAACAATCTTTGTCTCGAAGGCTACCACCACACTATTAATTGTTGTATTTTTTTCTACAGAGATCAATAACCATCAGTATTGACTGCAATGGATATCTCAAGAGAAAAATTTTAGCATAAATAGAAAGCTACCTCATTCCAAGTGCTTGAAGCCAGTGGATCAACTGGTGCAATTCTCTGAGGTTCTAGCAAAGCAACAATTAATGTATTCTTGATTCTGTCTGACTTATCATCCAAGCGAATTGCCGCCATTACAGAAAGCAATTTCAAGGACTGCCAACATTAACAAATCCCCCCCCAAACCCCCCCCGCAAAAAAAAAATAATAATAATAATAATAACAAGAAAAGGGAAAAAAAAAGAAGGATGAAGTAATGCACATTCACAGTTTGTGAAAAATATATATATATATATACGAGGCAGTTATGTCATACCGCTTTGTAAGAAATCTTGGAGATTTCTTGAATATCATCCTTCACCTTCCATTTTCTTGGCTTTAACTCAACATCAAGGCTAAACCACCATGAAAACCTGCATAAAAAGGATTAAACGAGGTTTCCAGTTGAAGTTGCAATGACCCAAACCCCAATCCACATCCAACAGTGTCTTTGTACCGTTCTTTCATGCGCATCAGGACATTTCTAGCTTCTGCCTTAGCCTTTGCTTCAACCACACCTCTAGCATGATCTTGTAAACCAGAAAGCATGTCTCCTTTAGATTGTTCATCCAAGTCAAAACCTAAAAGTGCATTGGAGAACTCCGAGACAGCTGATTCAGTCACATGCCTGAGTAGTTTCCGTATGGATGGCCAGGTTTCATCGCTAGCTTCTTCTAAAAGAGCCTCTACGGGTTGTGATAATGCCTCGGTTAGTTTTGCCTGAGAAGGTATCACAGCAACTGATTAGTTTTACTGCAGATTTTTATAATAGGAAGACAGAAGGACAAGAAGCCCAATACTTATGATACCTCATGTTCTTTGGTAAGTTCTGAGAGCTTAGCAGCACGAACTGAAGCAATATGTGATTTAATATCGCCCTGGAGTTTTTCTCTTGCTTTTGATATCTCCCAGTTTGCTTGCACAATAATAGCATCTGTCAAAGCATGGTGACCAAATAAATTTTTCTGGATGAGGTGAGATATTTACATTGATCAAGAAGAACCCATAAATATTGAAAGATATCTCTCTCAATTACACATTTCATCACACTCATCAGACCAATCTCACATACACATACACATACAGAGAAAAGGTAGCAACATTGGTTCTTAGTTGTATCGAGCAGGTCCAACCAGGAAACCTATGCTTACGCAATTTCTAGAGAAGTTTTAGATAATGTCAATCCTGCATTTGATCTTTCTGTATACCACTGTGACTTACTTGTTGATATTTTTAATGTCTCGTTACTATCCCATGGTAATACGTACCTGCACACCCTTCCTCAAACGTAACCATAGATGCTTTAGAGAGATTCTGAGCAGTTGATGAAAATGCTTCACCTCCATTTAATGCCTCATCGAAGGCTTTCTTGAATTCATACAAAGTACCAGATATCAAATGTCCCAGAATGGAATCGAAAGCAGGCTGCACAAGCTGTCAAAAACTTGTAGAGTATGAGAAAATAGAAAGTAATATGCAGCTAATTCAGGGTTGAAAGTGAAGTAGGATTACACAACATAATTTTCATGCAGAGCCTCAAAAGCCCAGATCCACTAGGCCCAGAAAAGTGATTTGTGCTTTCTACTCATACAGCAGAAAAACATATAACACAATTTTGTGAATCTAAATCCAAAATCCAGTTATGAAAGAAAATCAGTTGGTCTTCAAAACTTAAAATAATCTCAGTAATGTGATGAGGACAATAATAATGCTTACTTGGAGCAGCTTTTCCTCAAGCTGTGCTCTCTTTGCTGATCTGACACCTTCATCAAAATATTTAGCTTCTGAATCATAACTGTATATTCAGATAGACAATGAAATAACATGGTACCACAATATTGATATATATATATTGGTTATTAAATACACACAAAATATTTATATATATATATATATATAGGTTATTACAAAGTATCAAAATTACCTCGCACCACAAGCATTTGTTATTCAATAAAGATGTCAATAGCCATTATAAAACCACAGAATAAATCACATACAAGCATTCATCTAGCTGAGTAAATATCAATGTTCATCAACATAAAAGCAACATACGCTTTCCTTCCCTTTATCTAATACCCTACTCCCTAGAGCCACAATCTTTCTCTCTTTTTCTTTTTCTTTCCGCACTATGGCTAAAATAACATAGCAAAGCCACAATCTTACACAGGCCATACATGCAGTTTCATTGAGAATCAGAAAACGGATCCACAATACATGAAATGTGTGCATTTAGACAACTTGGATACAGAATTAGCTAGATGGCATTAAAAAGTTCCACAGCTAAATCATATAACCAGCAGTACATATCAAATATACAATACATAATGATCCTCAAAAGAGAACTCTCAACTAGCCAATACCATGCTTGCTTAAATGAATACTGTCACTAGATTTACTCTTATAAAAGGGAGCTGGGTAGGAAGACTACAACTGCTAGTGAGTATATGAATTAGATGGATTCCATTACCTTGATAAGCAAGCTAAAAGTATGAATGAATAAGCATGAAAACACCATGATGAGCAAGAATTATAAAAGTATGAACAAATAAGCATTATAAAACACCACAGTGCTTTATGAAAATGCCATGCAAATAAAAGTACGAACAGATAAGCATTAAGTGAGTAGATGAATCAGATGGATTCCATTACCTCGATAGGCAAGTGTCAAGCATGGTGCTCAGCTTCCTTCCGAAACCAGGAATTGGTCCGAACAGGGCATTCAATTCCAATAGCACCCATTCCTATAACCATTAGGTAGTTTAATATTTTTGATGGAATATGATAGAAGGACAAATGATGGTGTTTGGCTCGGTAGCTTAAATACAACATACTAAATACATCTCTAATACAGATAATTGACCTCATTTTGGGCAAAACTGGAACACTTTTCTTTTGCAATTTCTTCGCAGCGCACAGTAGCCACCATGACCTAAAGATTGTTTGGACAAAAAAAATCAGCACGAGGATCAGCATCCACAAAGGAGACTTCTGCTTCAAGTTAATGTCACCTTGTGAGTGGGCAGGTCAAGATCCTTATTCTCACTGATTACTTTCCATATTTGCTGTGCACTGTAAGAAAATCCAGAAGCAGGAACCACACCCCTTCTATCCCCAGCAAGTCCACCAGATGCTATGGAATGGAAAAACCTTTGTCGGAGGTTGACCACCTTTTACAATAATAATGCACACAAAAAAATAAAAAATACTGAAAAAACTAAACTACATTAAAAGAAAAGAAAGGCAAATACAGCATTTATTACCAGTAGGATACTATAAATAGCTCATGTGATTATCGGACCAAATGAGAAATTACAGTATCAACGTTATAACAGACATCAATTGAGCTATAGCAGCACATTTGCGACAAACACTTACTAGTTTCCTAGAATGATAATCAGAATATAATCTATAAATGCGTTTGTGAGAAAAAATAGGAGTACAGTAGGGACAGATTTCCCACTCAATTCATTTACTTTTATATTCAAAATAACCATTTAGGTGGGACTGTTGGACTTTTGTGACCTGTGATTTCTGGCTTTCCTTTTTGTCTTTTCTTTTGATTAAAAAAAAATTGTTTTTTTCTCCATGGATGAGCTGGCAAGTTATGGATACCTGCTCCCTAAATTGCTCTTCCTTTTCTTCGTAACTGGAAAGAGCCACAACTTCAACCTAGAGATTTAGACAGCAACAAATTAAATATTATAATTTCTTTCGAAAAATATCAAAAGTAAATCACAACAGAAATCCGGTACAAGGAATGAAGAGACTACATTGAAAAAATGGCCAAGTGGAGCTTCCTTGTGAGCATGTGGCTTTGGCACAGAGTCCCATATCTGCAATACAAAGGCATTGTAACTCTACATGTTAAGAAAACGCAAATAAACACACTGATTTATATAGGAAGCACTGGCATTACCTTCTGGACATCCTTTCTTAGAATTGATTCCAGTTTTTCCAACGGAGTCTGAGCAAAACAAAAATCAACGTTAACCTCAAATCAAATAAGTCAATCTCAATAGCGAGAAGCATAAGAAATATATAGACAGATATAACACATTACATTAGATCACAGTCACATACCCTTGTTTTATCTCGAATGACAAACATCAATGTTGTTTTACGCAGACTGAACAATCGCGTCATGACCTGCAACAACATACAAAATCATAGATATTGATTCCTCAGAGTCAAAAATTAGTATATTTTCAAGTAAAAAGGCAGTAATTACCTGGAATACAGTTTTTAAAAGAGGCTTGTTTGAAGCTTGTTCACGTCCAATTTCAATGCACCACCTGGTAAAAGTCAAATAATGAAGGAAAAATGATAGGAACCAATCCATAAATCTCCTTGAAATTTTATCCCAACTGCAGAAACAACTGCCAGGAAAAAGGCTTACGTGTTTATGAGCACAATATCAGAGACAGCAAGAGCAAAAAGAGCACTTTGCCTTTCAAAGACAGTATCATCCTACAACGACGACAAGAGATTAGAATCCGCAGCAAATGCTGACTACTCTAACATATCCTTTCTAACACTTTCGTTACATGAAAAGCTTCATAACAGAAACAAGTTAATTTAATGGTTTACTTCAGTCCTAAATCCACCTCTTTTTTTTTCTTTTTTTGGTAATGAATCCAAACATAAACAATATTAGAACAGAGATAGAATTTATCATGATTCGGGATGCAAACCACTAAAAAAAAAAAAATCCCAAAACAGCAAAGACTTAGAATCAGCTAAACAGCTTACTATCTCTCTACATTTAAGCAGGCAGTTGGAACAGAAAAACTCACAAACCTCAACCAGTATAGAATTATTTTAACCAGATCAACACATCCAATTGTCTGGACTATAATTTCCAAAATATGCGTACAGAGAGGTAATCCTCTGTGATAACTAATGAAATGGAGAGCTCACAAAGCTAAAAGCATGTCAAGGAATATCCAATGCTACACATTTCAAAGTGACTATGTTTATAGTTATTAGAATAGCAAGAAAGGGCACCTCTCCTCTCTCTCTTCCATCGGTACCCTCCAAGTCCATTACTAGAGTACATGGTTCTATGCCAACACCTGTTGCCAGCCAAATACCTCTTGTGGTTTGCGACCTAAAATTTGAATACGTTAGGATTGTGAATTCTCAATAATAAACAGCACTGACCAAACGTAAAAGCATCCCCAACACAGACCTTCCTTCATCAGCATCCATCTCCCTGAAGTTAGTGCCAAATAAGTGATTTAATAGCGTGCTCTTCCCTGTTGATATCATAACAGAAAAATGTAAAACAAACTTTGGGTTTGTTTGATTCATCATGTGAATGAGATAATTTCACTACTCAAAATTGTACATAAGAGATGTACATGTACAAGAAAATCACAAAAAAATGCTATTTGAGCCTAATATAAAAAAAAAAAACCCTATTTTTAAAATTAAATAACTAATAAATCCCTATAAATTTAAATTTATCTATTATTTACTTTATTTATTTTACTTAAATACTATTTGAAATGTCTTTTTTCAATGCACAAAATATATATTTTTAATTTTCTTTCTTAACGTAAATGAGTTTTATAATCCTCATACTTCAATCATCACCTTCAAATAAGATAAAAGATATGGATAAAGTAAAAAAAACAATCCAAATAGTACTTTTATATGCATAATCACCACATTTACCATAATCAAAAAACAAGAACAGATAAAATAACTTTTCAAATGTCAAATTCTAACATATTAGAAAAACAAATAAAATCCAAATAAAGTAAAGAGAACAATCTAAATAGTACCTTTATATGTATAGAGGAAATGTACTAACTCAAATCCTAGCAATCGTTAAACAATGATGGCTTTGATGGAAAAGGAATGTGCCATGCGTAGCAACAATGACATTCACGTGTACTAGAATGGATTATCAAGATCTATTAATCCAAAAATCAATCCGACACCGCCAAAAGTGTTGAAAAAAACATTAAATCCAACATCTGCTCGTGGAATACATGATCAATGGCAACACAATGGTAAGAATGAAATGAACGGAGAGAACCATAATGAAAGCTAGATACTTTACTTACCACTGCTCTGGGGCCCCATGATGGAGACGACAGCGTATGAATCACCGCATTCCTTCAGTTTAACTTGCTCGATAAATTCGTCAAGTCCCGTGCCGTTGAACACTCCATCTCCATCAATCAGTTGAGTCGAATGACACTCGTTCTCTGCATCTCAAGAAAATGGCATCCATATCATCTAAGCAAGCTTGACAATTAAGGAACGATGATAACGGCCATGACTGTCATCATCCACACCTTTTCATTAACAATTGGCTAAGTTTCACTTACTATGCGTGCCTTTTCACGGTTATTATGACACTCTAAGCTTTATGTTTTTTAATTAATTTATATATATTTTTAAAACCAAATATATATAATATATATATATAAATATATACGATGCTAAATTGCTAAGAAATAATAAATATCACATCAACATTTCCTTCCCATTTTAGATTTTTTTACAAAATGATCTAAACTTATTGAAGCACCGCAGTTAAAGCGCAATAATCCAGAGAAAGTAGGAATGTGTTATCTCGAACCAAACGGTATTTGGTTTACACATCCCAAAAACTTCCATATTAGCCACTATTTTTCCTTTTTCATTATTTGAAAATTAAAAAAAAAAATTGTTTAAAACTTCTTTTTATTTAATAAACTTAAGGATACTTTTACAACTACAACCCTCATCTTTACTACTTTCTTTCGATGTTCATTTACTAAACTTCATGGCATAATCACCAAGAAAGAGGAAAACTTTCACCTCAATACCATGCGATTCTCTTACCATCAATACAGTAAAAATCACATGGCCAATAAATAAATAAATACACGCAGTGCAAATCATCACTTTTGACTAATTAGTAATTGGGTAAATTTCATTTATTTTGCAATCAGCATCCATTGAGAGACGAAATCACAAACTATCCCTAAAAACACTTCACCACAGCCTCAATTTCGCTAAATAATAACGACAAAAGAAAAAAAATGTGTTTTTTAAAAATAATTTCCAAAATATGGCTCAAATGAAATTAATCCAAATACTATCCTGCTTGAAATTATGTGTTGGAGAAATGATAGTAAATTGCTCCCAAATCTTTCTTGAAAACACAATTCCATATGATTGGGTATAGGTTTAGAATTGCATGGAGACGGAGTTTAGACAACCCATAGATAACTGAATTCGATCCAGTCCTCACCCTAAATCCTGATCAAACTCAACAGATCAAAATGAATAAAATTCTAAGGGATCAATGAGATTACCCATTGTGATCAAGATAAAGACTAAGTCAAGGTAATTTAAGTGCAGAGACTATTGGTAGAAGGTCGAAGGAAAACAGAAATAGTAGGTTGTGCTTTGTTTTTCCTTCTTGCGCAATCAGGTCGTTTACTTTTCCGTTTATTTATAAGGGGACAGGAAACTCCCACGAAATCCACTTAAGAGTAAATTTATAGATTGACCTTTATAGTGTGAAAGCACCGGTCAGGCAACGACGTTGCTCTCCTGAGCATCTTGAAAAGTAAGTTTATTAGTTTTTTTTTTTTATTATTAGTTTTGATTAGTTAATAAATTTTATATGGATTATTATATTTCTTAAGAAAATTTTATAAAAAAATCAAGGGATAAAATTGCAAGTTTATTAATATAATGTTATTTAATATATTGACGTGATATTTAAAAATACAAGATAAATTTTTTAAAAACATTGATGATCTATGCTCTTGAATACCCTACAAGTATTGATGTTTGCAGATAACAATTGCATGTTTTACAAACCCGTGTGAACGTGGGATTTTTATTTCCTTTACTTTAATTGAATTGAGAAGGAGAATGACTGTTGCACTGCTTCAATCGGCCTGGGAAATTGACAAAACTCAGCTTCGCAATTTTCACAAATGGATTCTAGAAAGATTATTTTAAATTATTAAGTTTTTATTTTATTATATGTAATAATAATTATAATATGAAAAATTAATGAAAGAATTTTATACCATTTAATATTTATTTAAAATATATTTTATTTATTATTTGAAAGATAATGATAATATGAGATCCGCAAAAAAGTAAAAAATTAGATAAACAACTTTTATTAAGTACTTTATAAAATAAATAATTATTTATAAAAACATCCATATTCAAGATCCTTAACATAGGATCCAAAATGAAAAACCTCCTTTTAGAGGTTCTTCGTAGATGGGGAGAGATTATTATAATTAATGAGGTTCTTTATGAAAGATCCCAAAAAGTTATCTCATTTATTAATTTTTGAAAAATTATATTTTAATTATTTTATCGCACAATGCAATTCATGAAAATCCTTTTCCTAAAATAAAGTGTTGAGGTTCTTAAAAATAAAGGATTTTTAAATTGTTAATATAGTACCTTAAGGACTTTGTAAAGCTCCTTACTGAAAGAGATGTTCTAATGATTGATAAGTAGAAAATTAATGTGGTAGATTAAAACACCTCTTTTAAGTAATTTTTTTATAAACCCAATCTTAGGCTATCCACAACATTTGTTGCTCTACACTCATTCTAAAGGCAAAGCAACGAGCTAAAATTTTTTTTTCACGTTGGAGTTTAATGACATGGCATCAATTCTCCAAGTACGTTACTTTGACAGGTAATGTGACTTTGGTTTTTTTTTTTTCAAAATTAGTCGTTTACGAACATAAGTAACTTTTCTAAACAAGTGCGAAAAAACTTTAGTAAATAAATTCGAAATAAAAAGTAAAGTTACTTAAAAGCTAAAGTTACTAGATAAATTGACTTGGTAATCTAAATAATTTTTAAAGTTACTAAGGGGTTATGGATGGTCTTATAGAGGTTCTATTAATTGTCAAAACTACTAACGATTAATGGTGATCATGGACCATCTTTAAAACTACAGTCCTATTCTTATTTTTAATGGGATTGATATTGCCTTCTATCTCACTTTTAATTTATATTTATTTAAATCTCAACTATTGAATTAACTTTGAATTTAATTGTTTAGATTTAAAATTGTGTAAATGAGTAGTGGGATGAATGATGGATTGATTCAATCAAAAATAAGAACAGTACTGTAAAATCTCTATTTTCTAAATTCATTTTAATTTCATCTAGATAATTTCCAAATCTTACTCTGACTATAATTTACTTTTTGCATACACAACACAAGTGCATCTGTGATTGATATCTTATAATTGCTCAAGCTATAACTATTTAAGGAACTTATATAATAATAATAGATAGCAAATTTTGTGAAACTTAACGATCATAAATAACTATAATAATTATCTCTAATTTTTTTTCATGATTTCCTCTCTCCAACAATACTTATTTTCTCTATCCAATACTTATAAATCTTAATTTCGTTTCTCTTTAGAAAAAAGGAAGTTTGTGCGTATAAGTAAGAAAGTGAAAAGAAAAATAAATTAATATTTTCTTTCTCTTGGGTAAGAGAAATTAACCTAGCAAAAAGTAAAAACATGAGAGGACAAAAGAAGGGGAGAGAGAGAGAGAGAGAGGAAAAAGAAAAAGGTAAAAAATAATAATAAAAGAAATGTATTGTAGAATCAAACCATTATAATTCTAATTTCAATAAAATTTTATATTTGCTTTAAATTTATTGATAATAAACAACAAATTTTATGTTTTTTATTTTTTATTTGTAACTAACTTCATAAAATATCGAAAAGTTTAAAAGAATAATAGAAAAGAGTTTGTTGTGCTTACTTTTTTGCTAAAATGCATTATATATAATGTACTATTAAAATTATATATCAATTTATTCTATGAATATTAATTTTTCATTTTTTTGATACGTAATGTGATAATAATATAATCATATATTTACCTTTTTTGAGATGTAATATGATAATAATATGATCATATATTTACCTTTCCCTAAATATACGACTACAATTATATATCAATTTGTTTTATGACTATTATTTTTTTCATTTCTTGGATATACAATGCGGTAATAATATAATCATATATATTATTATTGTCATATTTATCTTAATTATTTATTTTTTTCTTTAATTTATCTATATAGCTATAATCATAAAGCATAGTGAATCCGTATCCAAAAGTTATCACCCTCTCTCAATCAATTATAGCAATATTATCAATTCAATTCTTTATCATAATAGAAGCAACACATCCCCTTTTTTATTGTGTATTTAAAGAATTATCAATTTACATTTCAATATAATGAAATGAGTAAATAAAAAGTTTCCTCAATTTTAGTTTTATTGATTATGAAAGAAATCATTAAAAAATTTATTTATCATCATTAAAATCGTATCAATTGTACATTTTTACATTTATGAATGATCATTATGTTCAACAATTAAAGTTTAAGTCCTAAAAATATTCTCATTATTGATTGTTAATTATACAAAGTTTATCTCATCAATGAATAATTAAAATTAAGTGAATATTCAATTTAAAATAACCTTAAAATCTTCATTTTAAATAAAAAATTGAAATTTCATTTAAAAATTTACACATTATCCAATATCTTTCAAGTGAACTTTCTTGATACTTATGTAAGCATAAGTGAATACGTTTTCATCTTTTGTCAAAATCATGCATGCACTTGACATTATATAAAATTGTATTGACACTTCGGGTTATAACAATTAATATGTCTAATAATATAAATAAAATATAAACGATTAGCAATATTGACTTGTATTATAATAAAAAAGATAAATATTTATACAAATTTAGTATTATCTATATTTTTTAATAACTTCCAATACGTTAAATTTTTTTAATGTTTCTAGTTCTTTATCTTGATGTGATTAATAATGTAACTATTTTGAAATTGATACTTTACACATCTATTTTTGTTTTCCTTTAAGTTACACATTTGATGATTCTATATTTATACACGCATTGTGAGTACATCATTCGCCGATAATTATACAAAATCTTTATAAGGTGAATATTATGTATAAAATATCAATATTTTAAGCATTTGATATTGTTAAATTCATATACGCATAGTAAGTATAAATAAGTGAAAAAAAATGCTAATGTGTCTGTTTTCGACTCTATTAACTTTTGGGGGAAAAAAAATACTCTGTTAACTCGTCTTGTCGAACTATTTGCGGCCTCATGCTTGTTTACTTGATCTCAAGTCCTTATTTGATTTTGCCAACAACTCAGGCTATCAAATATAATGATTATGCAATTGGGATCAAGCAATGTGCGATATTATATGAATAAAACCGTAGAAAAATCCTGAACCTTCGCATATACATAATTCATGTAAGCACATGTACATACAATAATACTTGATATCAGAGTTAAGGGACGTATTTAAAAAAATGACATTACAGAAGGAAAACAAGATTTTGCTACCAAATTATTGTACTTGAAACTGCAAATAACGTATAGTGAGCATAAACATAGACAAAGGAGGAAACAGATAGTTTTTAGAGGAGTATAATTGAGATACAATCAGAGTCGATTTTCTATGTTTACTTAATGATTAATAATATATTGAATTATTATCATGTATATATCTATATTATTAAATGCATTGGGACTTATGTAACTGCTTTCTTTAAAATTACTATTTAGACCTATAATTTAATATATATCACAAAAAAAAAACCATCATTAAATTAACTTTTAAAAATTATGAAAATATTATACCATAACTAAATATGTAAACTTACTCAATTACTCAATTTCTATTTTTTGCTATCCTCTCAACTGCTCTTTCTCTCTCTCTCCCTAATTTTCTTTCTCCCCATAATCTCTTGGTGAAATCCAAAATTGAATTAATTATGTAATATTTCTTCTCTCTCACACTTTCCTCTTTCAATTAGATGCATCTTCCAAATAAATCTCTCTCTCTCACCTTCCTACGTGCTCCCTACTAAATCTCTCTCCCATCATCAGTATTTTCCCAAGAATTGAATGGTTATTGAAACCAAGGAACACATCCATTAACAGTCAATGGTAGAAATATCCAGTTGTAGGACTTCAACAATCAAATAAGTAAGTTTCTCTCTCAAACTCTTCTCCCTTCCATTTTATTTTTCATGAACTGATGTTAAAACTAACAAATGACATTCTTAAAAACAAATAGGTAACGTTAGTGCAAGTTTGGGCTATTTTATGTCACCACCTTTGTGCTCAATTCCATTACTAACATCAATCTATTTAGAGAGGATTTTTTTTTTCTCTTTTTTAATGTATAGCTTTTTTTTTTAGGAGAACCAAAATAGTTTTTTTTTTTTTTTCATAATTCATGCAAGGTTTCAATTTTTATAATTAAAGTACTCTCAAGTAAAGTTGAATGATTTTTTTAAGCTATTTCAATCACTAGATTAAATTATGGAAAGATGATAAAAGGGTTCAATGGCTATGATGTTTTCCATGATGATCAAGAATATTATTAATAGTGAAGAGGTAAGTGGAATATATTTGAGAGTTTTTATGATATATTGAAGTTTACATTTTAGTATCACTATAAAAATTATTTTGGCTATCATATTTTCTATGCACGGTTGAGAGGTGTTGTAAAAAAGATTTCTATAGTAACATAAAACAAGATCATCATTAACAGTGAAGAGGTGAGTAAAATGTTGTAATGCCCCAAAACCCGATGGTGCTACAACCAACCACATATTCCGATTAGTCCAGAATATGTAAGGCTTACTAAGTTCACAATTGAAACAGAATCATATTATATAATATATAAAAATTCATCAGAGAGTGAGAAACTGCATCCACTCATAACCTCATATAAACCGGAACATCCAATAGAGTTCAAAAGCATTCCGACTCACAGTCTAAAATATAGAATACGTCAAATAACTAAATCCTTAAACATCATAAAGGAGTCCATCTCTTTAAATGTAATTTTTAACAAAATGTAAACTCTAGTAAACAGAAACCAATCATATCCCAGTCATCATAGAAATAAATGTACTTGACTCCATTCTCCTCCTAGATGTCATCGACAAACATCTCCTTATAAATAAGATAGTCTTCAAACCTAAGACTTGAAAAAGAAAAGAATGAGCTGAAGCCCAGTAGGGGTATACAAACACATGCGCGTGTCAAGCTAGATCGTTCACATACAAAATGCAACTATAATAGAATAATGCAAATAGTAGTTTAATTATCTTATATCAGGCCAACATAACAACAAAGAGGTATTCATAACCCCACTACACTTGGTCTTTACCCATATATATAAGTGGATATAATTACATGTTTTTCTTTAACTCCTTTACGCCTAAAAACTAAAGTCCAGAGACCAAAAATCGAATATTTTAGTTGCATCATCTCATATATAGGTCCACTAGGGAATCCTTATATATGATCAGTACTTACTCTTCTAAAGAATTGCCACTACGAGCCCTTAGAGTAAGTGAGTTAAGCAAAACCAACAAACCAAATTAATTAAGTTGAATATAAATTAGTCCAGTATGATTACTATATCCTATCAAACACAAGCAACAACCAAATACCACATACCTAAAATTGCTCCAAGATCAAAAGTACGACTTTGAACTCAAAACTCAAACAACATTCAAACCTCAACGAGAGAAAACACCATGAATCTAAAAGAAAACAAATAGTACGTTATCCCTTAAGCATTCTAAAGGTAAGTCTTACTTAGTAGTAATCTAAGAGCTTATGATCTATTCAATTAAGATTCCGAAAGAAATTGTTGAGTCAAATAATAATAACATAATATGATTAAACTAAAAAGGTAATATAACTATATATATAAAATCATTTTTATAGAAACTCGTAAAGTACATAATATATATATATATATATAACATATCTATATATATAAAAGAAAGTATAGAATGGACACTTAATTAGAATATCAAATAATATAGATTATCGAATCGATAGAATAAATAGGTAATACGTACTTAATTGGAAAATAGAATAATTTATGAAAACTTGTAAGAAATAACAAAGTAATTATCGACAAATAAAACGGACATACTACGTATAATATAATTTTCCATAAATATATATGATACTAATGTGATAAAATAATTAAATCCCGAAAATATCAATAACAATAATAAATCGTACTAATAATAGAAATGATTCACAGTATACTAAATCAATAGTAGAGACTTATAGAGAATAAGATCATTTATATATTATATAAATAAACAGAAACTTAGTCCAAACATATATATATCTATAATCAATATTTTGAATATGCTAAAATATATTTAACAATAACGATAACCTTTATATAAAAATAATTCTATATGATATGATAATTAATAATGATTAGTAGTTATTAAATACTAACCATACTTAATTCAACACTAATCACAAAAATAATAAATAAAATAATAGTAAGGTATTACACTATGAGTACGGTACTAAATACGAAATTGAAAAAGGCTCGTGAATTTAAATTGAGGAAAGAATTACTGAATGGGTACAAGTGAGAACCTAACACAAACAATTATACAAAATTTAATTCATTAAAATAATATACTTAAATAATTAATTAATAACATTTACCAAGTCAATGTAGAATGCATAGATAATAATCAACTAAGATTGAAATCACCTAAATTTTAGATGAGAGCTACTAAAAATTAGTTGAACTTCAAAATTTTTTTTGGAGGGGGAGGGTGGAGAACCATCTAGCAAGGGGACGAAAGGAGATGAATTAGGGGATTTGGATAGAGACGGAGATGGAGACGTGAGAATCAAGAGAGGGGATGTCAGGTGATGGGATGAAGGCGAGAAAAGATAGATGAGAGAAATAGGGAGAGGGTAGAGGTTAGAAGGACGAGAGAGATATAGAGATTGGGGAAGGAGCAAGGGGGAAGGGGGGAATTGGGACAAGGGATGGGGTTAGGAATGATCAAGAAGCGAGGGAGAGATAGAGATTTTGGGGGTGGGAGATGAGATAGGGAATGGAGGGGATGAAGCAAGCGAGAGGGAGGATGATGAAGGAGAGAACAGAGATGAGAGAGAGGAGGATAGGGTGGGGTTATGAAGTAATTAATGAGGGGGAGAGAGAATTGGTAAGCTGAGAGAGAAGCGAACAGAGATGAGAGGGAGAGAAAGCAGAGGGTAATGAGAGAGAGAAAATTTAGGTGAGGGGAAAGAAAAAATATAGATACCAAGAGAAAGAAGGATAACTGCTACTAAAAAAAAAAAAAGTAGGGTTTAAGGTAAGGTTTTTAAGTAGATTTTAGAAGTTTTTAGGATAATAAGGTAGTATATATATGTAGAAAAAGAAAATAAGAATTAATTATAATAAGAGAATATATATATATATATATATAACATAAGATAATAAACTTTATAAAAAAAAATCGTAGTGAAATGCATTAATAAAAAAAATGATATGTAAAATAAAATTAAAAATACTAAGNGAGGACGAAATTTCTTTTGGTAGTGAAATGCATTAATAAAAAAAATGATATGTAAAATAAAATTAAAAATACTAAGTATGTAAAATAAGGATTTTAAAATAATCAAGTCGGAACCTCAATTTTTTATTTCTAATGTTAATAACTTAAAGGAGTTTAAGTTTTAATTAAATTACTAAACTAACTAAGGTATTTCAATCTTCCCTCCCTAAAAGAAATTTCGTCCTCAAAATTTCTATTAAAAGAAACACTTGATATAGCTACATATTCTATCCATAAACTTTTAGTTATTAACAATCAAAGATTTTCTATTAGTACTTAGATGTTTTTATGCTCTTTACAACTTAACATAAATATACATATAATGTGGCCGTGGATGTTGACATAACGTTGACTCAAATAATCGAACTCAACTGACACTTGACTTAACTTGACTAACTCGACTCAGACTGACTAACTTGACTCAGACAAACAAACACGATAGAACCTTTATTGACTTATACTTAACCAATATGCCGTGCCATGGCATAAAAAGAAAAACTCATCCATTCGTCCATTATAAACATCTAAATATCAAGTTTTCTCAAATCTTTTAAATTATGTTTCTTAAATTAACCTTAAATCCTCATTCTAGTTCTTATATGTTACTACTCACCGTGTAAGGTTTGGTAAGTAGTCTTGAGTTTGGATAAATCGTACATTAGTGCTTGTTATGTTATTCTACTAACTAAGCCTATTTATATAAGTTACCTAAACATAAAGATACAATTTTAAAGTGATTTTTATTGAGTTTCTCTCTAAATATTTTATATCTATTCTTAATCTTATGAACCTTAATCTAAACATTTTAAGGATATTAGATGAAAATCAAACCTAAAAAGATAGGAACTAAGATAGCCTACTCTCAAATTGAACCTATATTCTAGCCAGTCCTCTCAATTGCTCACCACGCTTCCGCTATGCTACCCTGTTCAATTGCCTAATCATTTTAGGATCAACTAATCTAAGCGCATCTATCATCAACTGTCCTAAGTTGTTATAAATCCATCAACTTAAGTCCTTCTGTGATCCACCTCCTAAGTCGTTTTATGATCTTCCAACCTAAGTGCTTCTAATTCCCAACAACTTGGCTTTTCAAGCATCCATTGAGTAAATCTCTTTAATAGTCATCAAACCTAAGTTTTTCTATAATCTATGAGCTTAAAATTCATCTAAGATCCATAATCCTAAGCTCCATAAAGATCAAATGACCTAAGCTCTCTACAGATCAATCATCTAAATTCCTCATGATTAATAACTTTCGCTATTCTTGACTCATCATCCTAGATTCTCTATGATCCTCCAACCTTAACTCTAATACCACTTAAGTTATAACACCCTAGAACTTGAAGGCACCACAGTCCGTCACATATTCCTACTAGTCCAGAATATGTAAAGCTTACTAAGTCCACAATTGAAACATAAAGAATTATACCTTATAATATATAAAAATCTATAAGGGAGTAGGAAACTGCATCCTCTTATAACCTCATATAAACCGGAACATCTAATAGAGTTCAAAAGCGTTCCGACTCACAATCTAAAATATAAAATATGTCAAATAACTAAATCCTCAAAAATCATAAAGGAGTCCATCTCCTCAAAATGTAATTCTCAACAAAAATGTAAACTCCAGTAAACAGAAACCAATCATATCTTAGTCATCATAGAAATAAACGTATTCGACTCCATCCTCCTCCTAGATACCATTGACAAATGTCTACTTATAAATAAGATAGTCCTTAAACCTAGCACTTGAAAAAAAAAAAAAGAATCAGTCGAAGTCTAGTACGGGTATACAAACACATGCACATACCAAGCCAGATCATTCACATACAAAAATGCAACTATAATAGAATAATTTAAACAACAGTTTAATTATCTTATATCAGGCTAACAGAACAATAAAGGGGTATTCATAACCTCGCCACACTTAGTCTTTACCCACATACATAGGTGTATATAATTATATGTTTTCCTTTAAGTCTTTTACACCTAGAAACCAAAGTCTAAAGTCTAAAAACCTAATATTCTAGTTGCATTATCACATATATAAGATCACTAGGGAATTCTCACATATGATCAATGGTTACTCCTTTAGGGAACTACCATTGCAAACCCCTGGAGTAAGCGAGTTAAGTAAAACCAACAAACCAAATTAATTAGGTTGAATATGGATTAGTCCAGTTTGATTACTATTTCCTATCAAACACAAGCAATAACCAAATACCATGTATCTGAAATCGCTCCAAAATCGGAAGTAAGACTTTGAACTCAAAACTCGAACAACATTCAAACCTCAACGAAAGGAACTAAACACCACGAATTTAAAAGAAATTAAGTAGTATGTTATCTCTTAAGCATTCTAAAGCTAAGTCCTACCTAGTAGTTATCCAAAAGCTTATAATCTATTCAATTAAGATCCCAAAAGAAATTGTTGAGTCAAATAATAATGACATAATATGATTAAACTAAAAATGTGATATAATTATATATATAAGATCACTTTTATAGAAGCTCGTAAAGTACATAATATATATATATATATAACATATATATAAATATATATAAGAAAGTATGGAATGAACACTTAATTAGAATATCGAATAATATAGATTATCAAATCGATAAAGTAAATAGGTAATACATACTTAATTGGAAAATAGAATAATCTGTGAAAACTCGCAAGAAATGACAAAGTAATTGTTAATAAATAAAATGGACATACTATGTGATAAAATAATTAGATCCTGAAAACATCAATAATAATAATAAATTGTACTAATAATAGAAAGGATTCGTAGTATACTAAATTGATATTAGGGACTTACGTAGAATACGATCGTTAACATACTATATAAATAAATAAAAACTTGGCCCTAACATATATATATCTATAATCAATATTTCGAATACGCTAAAATATATTTAACAATAGCGATAACTTTTATATAAAAATAATTTTATATAATATGATAATCAATAATTATTAGCAGTTATTGAATACTAACTATACTTAATTCAACACTAACCACAAAAATAATAAATAAAATAATAGTAAGGTATTACACTATGAGTACGATACCAAATACGAAATCGAAAATGGCTTGTGAATTTAAATTAAGAAAAGAATTACCTAATGGGCATGAGTAAGAACCTAACATAAACAATCATACAAAATTTAATTCATTAAAATAATATACTTATGTAATTGATTAATAACATTTATCAGGTCAATGTGGAACGCGTAGATAATAATCAACCAAGATTGAAATCATCTGAATTTCAGATGAGAGTTTCTAAAAATAAGTTGAACTTCGAAAATTTAGGGGGGTGGGTAGGAAGGTTTTGATTGTCTAGCAAGGGGACGAGGGGAGATGAATTTAGGGATTGGGATGGAGACGGAGATATGAGAATCGAAAGAGGGGATGTTGGGTGATGGGACAAGGGAGAGAGAAGATAGACGAGAGTAATAGGGAGAGGGCAGAGGTCAGAAGGACGGGAGAGATACAGAGCAAGAGAGATAGAGATTGGGGAGGGGGGGGGGGGGGGGGAGGGGGGAGGGGGGGGGGGGGGGGGGGGGGGGGGAGGAATTGGGACAGGAGATGAGGTTAGGAATGATTGAGAGATGTAAGCCATAAATACAAGCCTTGTTACCTTAGGATGAGGCTTAGTCTATAAAGTTTAGAGCGATCTGTTAAAAAATCCGATTAAACCTAAATTATAAGTTAAAGCTATAAATATTAGTAAAAACGACCCTGTAAGTTTGAATTTAAGAAAATAAATAATAAAATAAGAGAATATAAAATTTATAAATTTTAAATATATTACTCATTATTTAACGAAAGTACATAAAATACATTTCAATAACTAATGAATCACTAGAGATAGATTATATGTATACTAAAAATAATAGAATGATCTAAATAATATTTAGGAGTTTACTTGTATCCTACATGTATTTACATGTAGGTAGAAATACGTGAAATTACCTGAAATTAGTTAGAAAATTGTTAAATAATGAAAGAAAATTATAAAAAAATTAAGGAAAAATCGAGGAAATAGGGAATGCTCTAGATCAAGTTGTAGCAGCTGGGAGAATAAGAAAAAAATTTGAGCCAATTAAAAACAAGCAAACAAAAAAGGTAAAAAAATGGAAAAGGATAAGCAAGTCATGTCTAATTAATGCATTACAATTGCATTATGACCCTATAAATAGCAAGAAAATTACAAAAGCTAAGTTGTTTAGTTTGAAACCTCAGAAAATTAGTAGGGGTTGAATATTGAGAGGAAATTAGGGTTTAGGAATTTTTTTCTCAAATCTGTGTAATTAAGGCAAGTAGGCCGAACCTACACATCATTACTACCTGGGACCAAAACGCCACCACCACTTTACTCCAAACTGAGCACCTAGACTGGCTAATACACCCTAGCCCATCATTGGTGGCCGAAAACCCAAGAGTTAGGTGAGTTTAATTTTCAGCTGATTTTGCAAAATTTATTAAAATTATTAATTTTGCCAAGAAAATTATGAATTTTGTTATTCTAATGATTTATTGGATGTAGATTTAGGAAAAAATAGTGATTCAGTTTAATCACGTTTGTAAATATAGGATTCTTAAGGAATTGAACAAAATTGAATATGTTTAGAATTAGAAATAAATAGGCTTAAAAGTGTAGTTTTGAACTCGATTTTTTTTTTTTTTGGTAGACTACTTAAGTAATATAAGACAGTGCTATGAAGCCATTTTTTAAAAATTAATTTTAAAAAATTTTAAGTAATTTTTTAGCCCTAAAATGATGAGAAAAATGAATAATTTTAGACTAATTATATAATTAAGTGATTAATTACTAATTTAAAAGGTAATTAGATGTCTAAGGATGTCAAATTCTGATGGGATAACATAATCCTAGCATTTGGAGTTTTAATTGTAGTTAATATGGGAATTATATAGTAAATGTGAGTAATTTAGTAACATGTGAAACTGGAATTTTAATAAACATGAAATGATAGGTTAAATTGGATAATATAATAATAATGTTAGTACATATTAAATTTGGTATAAAAATTAATTTTAAGGTAATTGAAAAAAAAATGTAAAATTTTCTCATATCGAAAGTAAATCCAGTACACTAATTAAGATTAGACTGTATCGAATGGGTTAAAATGTTGAATTAAGATCTAGTATGATATTAGGATACTCGAGTTTGATGTGATTAATTTCATATTAGGATTCGAGCGTATTTTATAATTACTCGTAGTTGAAACCAATTTAGAACCTAAATTGAAATCTGATTCGAAAACCGAACCCCGAGCTACTATAAAATGAATCGTTAGTAAATAATAGTTAAATATGGAGGATTAGGTTAAATCATAACTTAGAATATGTATCATTAAAGTATAAATACTAAAAAGGCGTATTTATATTATAGGATGCATAAAGACGAGCCAACCTGAAATTGAGTGCCTGAATGACTGAACAATCGAGAATTTCAAGTAAGTTGGGTTTAATACTTTATCGTATTTTGGAGTACTATTTTAGAGTATTCGGAGACCTAAGATTTGTATATAATTGTAATTGTAAGTAGTTTCACGCATGTGCTTGTGTATTTGATTATGTGTTGAATTTTGTATTGTGTTGATGACTGTGGTGAATGGATTGGTGTGAAGTGATTTGATCACCCTAAAACAAACCTAATCCAAATTGACCTAAATATCCTAACTAGACATACATTGCAACCTTATAAGAGATCATTAGGATTCTCCATCCAAAAATCGACACTTTCAAAAAAGATAGCGTTAGATAGCAAAATGGTTTTTTCCTTATCCTTAGTTAAACTAAGTGACAGGAGAGGAGGTCGTGGCAAGGATGAGGGCATTAGTTCGAAAGATAATCTTAAGAGGAGGAGCAGTGTTTCTATTGCACAAACTTAGGTTTGGTTGTGAGCTTTTGTATAATATGAAAACTTCTTAACCCAGATTAGAGTAAGTGAAATTACTCTGATTTCGCAATGGACCAAATTATGTTATGTGATGACACTTGCTTATTGCATTTTGTTGCATTACATGAAAATAATTGCTTGATAATCTTGTTTATACTTGTATACATTCCTAAGTCTCCAATTTAACTTATTGAGCTATAGTTGGTTATACCTGTATAGATCCTTTTACAGGTCCTAACTTTTGATTATTTTGACTATTATGCCGTCTTACGACTATCAGGAGGTTAGTTCTCTTTTGAAGCCCAAGGGTATAAGGATCAATTAGTCTAATGGTTAAGTTATATATAAGGTCTCACTAGTATCTTTAAGACTAAAGAACTGATATTTGATATGTAAATCAGCTGACTGTTATGTTATGATATAAAATCTCCTAGGAATTCTATGGAATGTACTTATAATTATATATATTGACTTAAAGTTTTAATATTTACTGTAACTTTAGCTAAATTCTTAATTGAACCATTTACTTCAAAGCGAGGAATTATCGATGCCTTGTGTAGATCATATCTATGATAGGAATTGTGAGGCTAGTTACTATCATAAGATGGTTTATACGATTGGACTGTTGTAACTCTGTGACTTCGAGGCGTAACAAGAGGCGAAGGAGAGAGACAGAGATTTTGGGGGTAAGAGACGAGATAGGGAATGGAGGGAGTGACGCGAGAGAAAGGGAGGATAACGGAGGAGAGAATGGAGACGAAAGAGAGAAGGACAGGGTGGGGTCGGGAAGTAATTAATGAGTGGGAAGGGGAATTAGTGAGCTAAGAGAGAAGCGAACAAAGATGAGAAGGAGAGAAAGCAGAGGGTGACGAAAGAGAGAAAATTCAAGTGAGTGGAAAGAAAAAATATAGATACCAAGAGAAAGAAAGATGATTGTGACTGGAAAAAAAAGTACGATTTAGGGTAGGTTTTTAGGTAAATTCTAAAAGCTTTTAGGATAATAGGGTAATATATATATGTAGAAAAAGAAAACAAGAATTAATTATAATAAGAGAATATATATATATATATAGCATAGGATAATAAACTTTATAAAAAGAAAAAATCGCAGTGAAATGTATTACTAAAAAAAAATGTAATATTCTATACGTAAAATAAAATTGAAAATACTTACTAAGTATGTAAAATAAGGTTTTTAAAATAATTAAGCCAAGACCTTAATTTTTTATTTCTAATGTTATTAACTTAAAGGAGTTTAAGTTTTAATTAAATTACTAAACTAATTGAGGTATTTCAAATGTGCTTAAGAGTTTATGTTATATATTACAGTTTATATGTGACATTTTTCCTTCTAATTTTTCTTTTGTTTTTTAGTGTCACTATCAGAATTGTTTTGGCAATCCAAAATCAATACAAATATCAGAGATCAAGGACTAATGTGTAATGCCTTGAGAACCTAAATGGGTGCTACAACCAGTTACATATTTCGGTTAGCCCAAAATATAAAAGGCTTTCTAAGTCCACAATCGAAATATAAAGAATCATACCATATAGTATATAAAATACACAAGGAAGTGGGAAACTGTATCTACTCATAACATCATATAAACCGAAATCATCTAACAGAGTTTGGAAGTGTCCTGACTCATAACCAAAACATAAAATAAGTCAAATAACTAAAATCCTTAGATATCAAAAAGAGTCCATCGCCTCAAAATACAAATGCTTCAGCAAAACATAAACTACTAGTAACATAGATATCACTATGTCCTAGTTATCGTAAAAGTAAAGGTACTCGACGCCATCCTCCTCTTGGATGTCATTGACATACAGCTCTTTAAAAATAAAGTAGTCCTTAGATTTAGTACTTGAAAAAGAAAAGAATAAGTTGAAGCCCAATACGGGTGCACAAACACATACACATGCTAAGCCAATTCGTTTACATGTAGAAATGAAAATATAATAGAATAATACGAACAACAGTTTAATTATCTTATATTAAGTCAATAGATCAACAAAAGGGTATTCATAACCCCGCCACACTTAGTCTTCATGCACAAGCATAGGTGGTTATAAATATATATTTTCCTTTAAATCTTTTACACCCAGAAACTAGAGTGTAGAACCTAATATTCTACTAGCGTCGTCCCATATATGAGTCAACTAGGGAATCCTTACACATGATTAGTAGTTGCCTCTCTAGGGATCTACCACTGCGAGCCCCTAAAGCGAGCGGGTTAAACAAAATAAACAACCAAGATCAATTAGGCCGAATATAGGTTAGTCCGGTTAGATCATTTCTAACTTAGCAAGCACAAGCAACAACAAACACCATGTACCTAGAATCGCTCCAAAATCAAATACAAGACTTTTATCTCAAAACTCGAACAAAACTTAGACTATGACAAGGGAAACCGAACACCACAAATCTAAAAAGGAACAAGTAGCAAGTTATCCTTTAAGCATTCTAAAGCTAAGTCTTACCTAAGAGTTATTTATGAGCTTAAAGTCTACCCAATCAAGGTCCCGAAAGAAATTGTTGAATTAAATAATAAATACATAAATACGATTAAGGCAAAAGTTGATATAACTATATAAAATTACTTATTTATAGTAATTCGCAAGGTACATAAATATATATATACACATTATCCATATATAATCAAGCAATTTATTAGCAATAATCAAATACTAATCATACATGATTCAACACTAACAACAGAAATAATAAATAAAATAATAGTAATAAAATATACATTATATATATGATACCTAAAATGAAATCGAAATGGCTTGCGAAATTTGAAAGCGGGACAAGATTACTGGATGGTATGAATGAGAACCTAACATAAACAATAATACAAAATAAATGATAATTCGTAAAAGAATATACTAAAATCATTAATTAATAGCATTTTATTAGGTCAACTTGGAATGCATAGAGAATGGAAATAACCCAAATGAATTTGGGCACTGAAAGTATAGTGAATTGAAATTAAAAATAGTTACTATTAAGCTTGACTTCGAAAAATTTTAGGGTAGCGAATGAAATTAGAAATGGGGTAGGGTTTTGGTTATGCAATTGGGGGAGGGAGGTGATACAAGCGAGAGAGGGATTGGGGGAAACAAAAGGGACAAAGATTGGGGCGAGAGATTAGGATAGGGGATGGGGTCGAGGAATTAATTGAGAGATGAAGGAGAGACCAAGTCTGGGGGAGGGAAGGGAAACGAAAGGGGTAGAAGAATGACAACAAGAGGGGAGGGGAGACCAGAGGGAGAGAAGGATAGAGCAAAAGAAAGAGGATGACAAGGGGGGTCGAGAATTGATAGGGTTGATTATATCTTTTATCTCATCCAATTATATTTTATGAGATTGATTATATCTTTTATCTCATCCTTAATTTATATTTTTAAAATTTAAATCATTAGATAAATTATAAATTTAATAGTTCAAATTTTAAAATATATAAATAAATGATGAAATAAAAATTAAGATCGATTCCATCAAAATTAAAGACGGACTATAAGATCTATCTATCTTATCCGATCACTTTTTCATAATGTTTCCTAGATTATAGTTTAGTCCTGTAGTAGTTTCTTCGCTTTTATCTTAGTTTTCCATCTCCTTTGTTTATGTTTACTTTATCGATTGAGTTTTTCCTGAGCATGATTTTTTCTTGTATATTTTCTACGTAAGTTCATTCATTGTGTTTATATGTTAGTTTACTTTCTCTTTCATCTCTCATATATTTCGAAACGTCTGTTTCCTCTAATTGGTCTGTCTTGTTATTCCTTTTCTTTTCATACAATGATTGCTTTTACTGAAATATGGAGGCACTAAATAAATCCAATGTTATGATGAACCAGAGCTGGACTCTAAGTAAGATCGGCAAACTTAATGCAACTTAAAATGGTTAAAGGATATGTAAAATTCAAATGTAAAATCATAAATTTTTCCGATTTATATAAACATATAAAATAACTTTAGAAAGTTATGAATATACTCATAGTTATTCAAAACTTGAAATATATTATGAAAATAAAAAAATTAAATTCTTTTTTCATAAAAAAATCTTTATATGTAATCTAACATTTACGGCAAAAGGACAAATAGAGTCGAAATTAATTTTTTTCCATTATTTTTATTGAAAAGCAATGAACTAAGAAAAAATAAATAAACATTTTAACTCATTTTAAGTTATTAATAGTATAAATTAAAGTATATAATTTTCCTCATAAGCTTTGCTATTAGAGCAAGAACCTAGATAAAAGTTATAAATATAAAATAAGATATTAGAAAAGAGAGAAAAAGGGAAAAAAAAAATTAGAATAAAATAGGAAAGATAATATAATGCCTCAATGGTCGATAACTTTAAAAAGCTTAGTTGTATTTTTTTTTATTTTTTAGCTTATTTAAATCAGATATATACAAAAGGGTAAACTTAGTTAAAAATATAAGTTTTTATATAAAATTAATTTTATATTCATGTTAACTTGTAATAACATTCTTAAATTATAAACTTATAAAATCATATGAGTAAAATCGCGATTTTGACAACTTTAACTCCAAGCATTTATATACCAGCTCCAATGTTAATGTCATGCATCATGGAGAAGGCTATCCCAAAAGCGGCTGCAGTTAATATTCTTACAAGAGCGTGGAGAGATTTGGTACAGTCACAATTTCTCATCTGCATAATAATCTTTTCCATGCTGAGATTACCATGCTGATGTTGCTAATTCTATCCTTAAAATGCAACCTTAAACTATAATTAGATTTTTAATGATTGTCTGAAGATAGAAACTGTATCCCAAAATTAGATTAGAAAAATAATAGCTTCATAGTTTAGTCTTATTTTAAAATATGTAGTTTGATATTAGTTGATAATGGTTATCAATATTAGTAACAATTAGTTAGTTGGTGAAATATTAGTTTCATATTAAGTATTAGTTAATAGTATGAATAACTTGTAGATGATTATAATAAAAGTATTCGATTATTTTCAATAAAACTCAGAAGTTCCTTTTAAATTCTTTTTTAGAGATCACCCTCGTCTCGAAAAAAGAAAATTAGGAAACTATCCAGTCTCAAATAGAGGGAATTTCATATTTTTAACAAAAAAAGAAAGTAAATCGAGCCTTCTACGTCTGGTGCAAAAATTAGATGAGTTGAATTTTGATGAAATCACATTCTGGATGTAAGTTCATGGTCTTACACTACATATGCTTGGTAGCAAAACACTTGTATGTTTGGATAGAAAGTAGGAAGGGTGATCAAGACGGAGGAAGTTTCTTCCATTAATAGAGATTTTCTATGATTACAATACCTTTTCATGTTAGGATGCTATTACTTAATCAATTATGGTTAAAGAAAGTTGATGGGGTATCTTTTAAATATGAAAAGATCAAGTGATTATTGCATCGCATGTGGTATCTTTTAAAGACCAAATCTTTGGTTTTGCCTAGTGCACATGTGGATGGAAGTGGCGAGTTGAAGAAGATTAATCTATCAATTACTCAACCAATAACTGCTACTACGAAGAACTCCAATCTTATGAAACATACAAGACAATTAGCAAAACATTCGAATAAAGTACGACTTACGATTGATTTAGACAAGGAGGCAAGGTGTTATAGTCACTCGAATTGGAATGCTGATTTGGAAATGTCTTATGTTGCTATGTTTAGAGATAGTAGTTCACATAATAGCTCAGAAATAAAGATAAAGGAAAATCTATTACCTCTAGATATGGAACTTCTCATGTTGGGGCCTCATTTAAGTATGGATCCACCAATCAACTAAGTCCACTTCATAGCCACAAACAACCAAAACCCCTGTTCAGCACCCATTCAACTAGTTCCACACCTAATTTCCCCTATCTTACTGCCATCGACACCCTATCAATTCTTAATGCCAAGACCACACATACCACTCAAACTCCTTCCTCACCTTGTGATATACTGAAATCCTCCCCATCAATTGAAGAACTACCAAGTCCACCTTCACCATCACTAGGTTTCACTCGTGAAACTTCAATTATTCAACCAAGTCTCTAAACTTCCCCAATTGAGAAGGCCCTAAAATCCCTAGACCTAAAGAGATGTTGCCTGTAACTGGATGAGAATGTTCCTGAACATCATCAAATTACCATATCATCATTTGCTATAGAGGAACAAGCATTGTAATTGTATCAATAGATGTATAAGAATAATCATTTCACAAAATGGGATACCTTTGTACAAGTGTTGCAAGTCTAATTTGATCCATCTAAATATGAGGATATGCAAGGTGAATTATGCAAGTTAATCCAAAAGAGATAAGTCACCAAATATCAATTTGAGTTTGAGGCTTTATGTAATAGGCTAGTCAACCTTTCTTTAAACTTTTTGATTAGTTGTTGCATTTTAAGCTTGAAACCAATTGTTCGTCGTAAACTTCAAATTGTTAAATTGACCACTTTAACTCAAGCCATTTCTCTAGCCAAATCACATGAAGCAAAATTTCAAGAACAATTTTCTTCCAAAAATCCTTATTTGACTTCTTTCAACCGTTCGAATGCACTAATTTTTTCTTCTAACCAAAATTCAAATACAAAACCATTATAATTTTCTAAACCAAACATCAATAATAATATCAATCCTAAACCTTCTTTACCAATCGGGAAACTATCTTAAGCAAAAATGGATGCAAGAAGAGCTCAAGGTCTTTACTTTAATTATAATGAAAAATTTAATAGGACTCATAAATGCAAAGCAAAATTTTTTACTTTAATCGCATAAGAAGAGTGTGAAGAGGGAGAAGATTAGGAAGAAGGTATATGTTTTGAATCGCTAGAAGAGATGGACCAAGATACAGCTGCAATTAGCTTATACGCTTTTTCAAGCACTATGATGCCTAGTACCATCAAGTTTTAAGGTGAATTTCACAAGCAACTAGTCACTGTGCTGGTACATTCGGGAAGTATACGCAATTTTATTCATAGAATTGTGAAGTATTTAAGACTAACTATATTAGCATCGACCAAATTTTCAAGTCCTAATTGGTAATGGCAATAAAATGGAGTATGAAGGTTGTTGTGAGAATATACAATTTTCTATTCAAGGCAAACAATTTAATGAAACATTCTATATTTTACCTATTCATGGACTAGAGGTTATTTTAGGGGTCTAATGGTTGTAGAAACTAAAACCTATAACAATAAACTATGAAAAGTTGACCATGAATTATAAAAAGCAAAATATAGAATTTATACTATAAGGAATGAATTCTTAACATGTTACCTCAGTCTCTTCTCATTAGTTGCAAAGAATGGTTCATTAAGATGCAGTCTTTTATTGTTTTCAAGTTATGGCTCGGACGATTGAAATTAACACATCAGGAGAAACTGCTCACAACACCCTTATTCAAGAGATATTAATTAGATTCTCCAAGGTGTTTAAGATACCTTCATCATTGCCTCTACTGCGATCAATCCAACGTCAAATTCATTTGAAGCAAGGTACATAACTAGTTAATGTACACCTATATAGATATCTACATTTTCAAAAGGAAGAAATTGAAAAATAGATCTCTAAAATGCTTAATTAAGGTATTATTGGGCACAGTATAAGTCCATTTTCATCCCCTATTTTACTAGTGAAAAAGAAGGCTAGTAGTTGGCATTTTTTGTATAGACTATAGGGCTCTTAATCAAGTGATAATAAAGGACCAATTTCATATCCCAACAATTGATGACTTGTTGGATGAATTACACCGAGTCTTTATATTTTCGAAATTGTACTTCAAATTAGGATATCATCATATTTGAATGCATGAAGATGATGTAGAAAAAACAACATTCCGTACACATGATGGGCATTATCAATTTTTAGTCATGCCTTTTGGGCTTAGTAATGCACCAGCCACTTTTCAAGTACAAATGAATCGGATTTTCTAGTCCTACTTAAGAAAGTTCGTCATAGTATTTTTTGATGACATCTTAGTATATAGTAGGACTATAGAGGAACATGTAGAACACTTACCTCTAATTTTACAAATACTATTGGATATTACATTTTATTTAAAACAGAGTAAGTGCTCATTTGCAGAGGCTACTATTGAGTACCTAGGTCATGTGGTGTCTCAAAATAGGGTAGCTCCAAAACTATTGAAAGTAGAGGTTATGCAAAAATGGAAGGTACCTACTAACATCAAACAATTGAGAGATTTTTTAGTATTATCAGCATATTATTGTTGTTTTATTAAAGGCTATGCATTATAAGCTTTTAAGTAGAGTCCATTTACATTACAAGCTTTTGAAATATTGAGATTTGCTTTAGTGCAAGCACTAATTTTAGTTCTACCTAACTTTTCTAAGCAATTTGTAGTGGAGACGGATGCTTTAAGGACAAGTGTAGGTGCCGTTCTATTGTGAAGGTAGTGAGGAAGTGGAAGTAGTATTTACTAGGGTCACAATTCATTATACAAACTGATCATAGAAGCTTAAAAGAGATTTTGACCCAAGTAATTTAGACTTCGAAGCAACAAAGGTTTTTATCCAAGTTGATTAGTTATGACTATTTAATCATGTATAAAGCGGGATTAGATAATCAAGTTGTAAATGCATTATGTCGAGCCTGAATTTTCGATTTTTTTATTTAATTTGATTTCTTACTTCTCTGATTAATACTAAACTCTAAGCCATGTAATATTAATCCTCAACTAAAAAAATTGGAAAATTCTATTTTTTTTAAAAAAAAATCTTTTAAAGTCACTATTCGACTAAAGTCAAGAAAAAGATAAATCGTGATCAATTGGGCAGATTGATCATGATTTAGTTATTGGTATTTAATTTCAATTTAATACAAACCATAGGATTTCGAATTCGGGGGCTAACTTATTAAACCCTAACGGGTACCATTATCTATTTTCCAAAATTAGATATATTTTTCAAATTATCCTTTTTTAATATTTTTAAGAAAAAAATAAAAACCAAAATAAAAAAAGAATTTAAGTTTTTACAGATTTTATCGTCACCCCAAATGTGCCTATATACCCGTTAGTCGATATCAGATGATTGTAATTCTTTTCTGAAAACTTTAATGTATTGATTAATTTTAATTTTGAAAACTAATTAACTTTATGTTTTAATTAATTCAATTTATTCAAAAAAAAATCTAAGGGGTCCTAACTTTTGAGTGTTTTTTTATTTTTTACAAAAAAAAAAAAAAACTCTTTAAAAGTCCCATTTTTTTTTCAAAAGGGTTTTTTATTAAATTTTTTTTTAAAAACAACTTTTTATGTAATTAATCCTAAAAAAAAAAGGACCTAATCTTTAAAAAAAACCTAATCCTAACAATGCCTAAAATAATACATATATATATATATATATATATCTATATTACTACTATTAAACAACTATCTATTTAAATCAATACTTAATCTAGATAATAAAGAAAACTAATGCTAAAAGAAATATCCTAAGCTAATATATACATAAACTATGTTAAATCACTAAGGATCTAATAAAATAATAATTGAATATAATATAATAATATATAAATAAATAATAAAATAAAAAAGAAAAAATTGAGGATTTGAACCTAATTGTTGTTTAGTGAAGGCAATGATCAACAGTATGGTGTGTTTGTGTTACTAATGTCAATAGAGCAATATCTATCATGTATGGGCTTGTTGTTTCACAAATCGCGCAGCTATGTCAAGCGTAGTTGTGTAAGGCGGTGATCGATAGAGGATGAAGCAGTATGCGTTTGTGTTCGATCGAGTGTGAGTGGAGCAGTATGCTACAGTAACATATTGTGTAGCGTCTATTAGAGATAATTTAGGAGGCCATGCGCAAGTTGCTGCAAGAGCGTATTGATGAATCGTGTTCAACGAGGCATGTGTGTGTGATCGAGTAAAGTGACGTGTTTGTAGGCAGTGGTGTGGCTATGCAGCGCAACGTGGATGTGGAGCATACTGCTAGTGGATGGCTGCAATGAGTCATGCAATTGTTGTTCGTTGATCACTTTTATTGTTCGTTAGTGGTTATGAAGGATTCTTGTGTAGCCAATTATGTGTTGTGGATGCGAAGTACAGTGCAGTTCATGCTTTAGGGTAATGCGTATGTATTGTGAGTGAAGCGTGGACGTGTATAGATGGATTGTTGGTGGACTTGCTAATCGGAGTTGTAATCTACATTGGGAGTCAGGCACTGTTCATGGCCTTTGGTGATGTGCGTAAATGAGGACGTTGGGAGTTGGTTCGGTGCTAATGGATGTGCATCTGGGGCTTGTGTAGTTAGGAGTGTTCATGACAGGGGCATACATGGATAGAGAAGACGATGGGCATATTGCTTAGACGTGCAAGGGCTATGTTGATCCATGTATGTTGGACTGGTTGTGGATTGAAGTTTTGGGTATGAGCATGTCTACTGCTTGTGATAAGGCTGTTTGGCATGTATGCATGTGCGGTCAATGGGTTGTGTAGTGATGTTAATGCTTAAGTTCATGTGTTCAGGGGTGTTGCGTATGGGGGTTATCCGTCGGCGAATAGGCTGTAACTAGTCACGCAAGTACAGTGCTTACTATTTATGTTGAGGATTGTGTTTATGGCTTCAGACATAGGCATGGGTAGATGGATTGTCGGTGGACTTACTTATCGGAGTTGTAGTCTGTACTAGGAGTCAAGTACTGTTCGTGGCCTTTGGTGATGAGCGGTGAGAGAGGACGTTGGGAAGTTGGTTCAGTATTGATAGATGTGTGTCAGGGCTTGTCCGGTTGAGGATTTGGCTATTAGTGAGTGTGGTCGTGTGGGAGTTGGTTGTTTAATGAATCACAGTAGATGACCAATCATGAACAGATGAAGGATTTTCGGTTCTTTCGAGTGTGTAATTTTTTTATTTTATGTCACGTAACTCGTAGTTATAAAACCCAAAACAAATCATATCATTCTTAAAGATCGAGCAAATTTGAATATTTTATATCAATTTGTATCTAATTTGATAAAAAATCAGCTTAAATTTGAATCATTTATATCGATTCATATTTGATTTGATAAAATATCAAATTAGATTTAAATCTTTTATATTGATTCAAATCCGATTTGATAAAAATCAAATTCATTTTGAATTTCTTATATATTTATCGCATTTGATTAAAAAACTTGATTAGATTTAAAACTAGATTTGAATCCTGTACACTTAATCGACTTTTGCAAAAATGAAATGTAGAAAAAAAAAAAAAAGACATATATGTACTTAGTGAAATTCGAACCTACAACCTTCAGTTAATTTAATGCCAATGCTTAAATGCTTATTCGTTAAGCTGTTGACTTGTACATTGACACTTAGTACAATTAAATTGTTCTTAAACTATGTGACTCTCTAAAACAATTATTTAAACCGAATTAAAACCAAAACTATTGACCCTAAAACATTTTATAAAATGTAAAAAATCTTTAAAATTGTTTCCTTTTTTATTTATGTATTTTATCATTTTTCAAATTTTTTTTAATTAATAACAAAACTTAAAACTATAGGGAGCAAAAATTGAGTATCTACAATTGGCCATTTTTATGGTAAAGTTTGAATAAAACTTTACCATAAAGACAAAAAAAAATACCATTTTTGCCTTGGGATGACTCTATCCCAAGAAAGGCTACAACCAGTTATTTATAGTAGGACTGATCCGTTAAGGATTTGGTGATGATAAGCTTAAAACTAATAGAAGTAAGAGTAGTGCCCCTATGGGCTATCAAGAACACTAAAGATAATAATGAGAACTTGGTTGTGCCCTTTGTAGGCTAACTAACCAAAATGGGTGAAATGCTCTTTAAGTTAGCTAAAACCTTGAAAATTTGAAAACGTAGTCGTGCCCCCTATGAGCTGACTAACCAAGGCGAGCAAAGCATTTCTTAAACTAGCTAAAACCCTAAAAGATGATGAAAGCTTGGTTGTATCTCTTATGGGTTGACTAACTAAGGTAGGCAAAGTACTCCTTGAGCTAGCTAAAACCCTAAAAAGATACTGAGAACTTGGTTGTGTCCCCTATGGGCTAACTAACTAAGGCAGGTAAATCGCTGCTTGAACTGGCTAAAACCCTAAAATATATTGAAAACTTGGTCATGCCCCCCATAGGTTGACTAACCAAGGTGAACGAAGCACTCCTTAAGCTGGCTAAGCTTTAAAGATTTAGAAAACGTAGTTGTACCCTCTATGAGCTAACTAACCAAGGTTAACAAAGTGCTCNCTTTAAAAGTCCCATTTTTTTTTCAAAAGGGTTTTTTATTAAATTTTTTTTTAAAAACAACTTTTTATGTAATTAATCCTAAAAAAAAAAGGACCTAATCTTTAAAAAAAACCTAATCCTAACAATGCCTAAAATAATACATATATATATATATATATATATCTATATTACTACTATTAAACAACTATCTATTTAAATCAATACTTAATCTAGATAATAAAGAAAACTAATGCTAAAAGAAATATCCTAAGCTAATATATACATAAACTATGTTAAATCACTAAGGATCTAATAAAATAATAATTGAATATAATATAATAATATATAAATAAATAATAAAATAAAAAAGAAAAAATTGAGGATTTGAACCTAATTGTTGTTTAGTGAAGGCAATGATCAACAGTATGGTGTGTTTGTGTTACTAATGTCAATAGAGCAATATCTATCATGTATGGGCTTGTTGTTTCACAAATCGCGCAGCTATGTCAAGCGTAGTTGTGTAAGGCGGTGATCGATAGAGGATGAAGCAGTATGCGTTTGTGTTCGATCGAGTGTGAGTGGAGCAGTATGCTACAGTAACATATTGTGTAGCGTCTATTAGAGATAATTTAGGAGGCCATGCGCAAGTTGCTGCAAGAGCGTATTGATGAATCGTGTTCAACGAGGCATGTGTGTGTGATCGAGTAAAGTGACGTGTTTGTAGGCAGTGGTGTGGCTATGCAGCGCAACGTGGATGTGGAGCATACTGCTAGTGGATGGCTGCAATGAGTCATGCAATTGTTGTTCGTTGATCACTTTTATTGTTCGTTAGTGGTTATGAAGGATTCTTGTGTAGCCAATTATGTGTTGTGGATGCGAAGTACAGTGCAGTTCATGCTTTAGGGTAATGCGTATGTATTGTGAGTGAAGCGTGGACGTGTATAGATGGATTGTTGGTGGACTTGCTAATCGGAGTTGTAATCTACATTGGGAGTCAGGCACTGTTCATGGCCTTTGGTGATGTGCGTAAATGAGGACGTTGGGAGTTGGTTCGGTGCTAATGGATGTGCATCTGGGGCTTGTGTAGTTAGGAGTGTTCATGACAGGGGCATACATGGATAGAGAAGACGATGGGCATATTGCTTAGACGTGCAAGGGCTATGTTGATCCATGTATGTTGGACTGGTTGTGGATTGAAGTTTTGGGTATGAGCATGTCTACTGCTTGTGATAAGGCTGTTTGGCATGTATGCATGTGCGGTCAATGGGTTGTGTAGTGATGTTAATGCTTAAGTTCATGTGTTCAGGGGTGTTGCGTATGGGGGTTATCCGTCGGCGAATAGGCTGTAACTAGTCACGCAAGTACAGTGCTTACTATTTATGTTGAGGATTGTGTTTATGGCTTCAGACATAGGCATGGGTAGATGGATTGTCGGTGGACTTACTTATCGGAGTTGTAGTCTGTACTAGGAGTCAAGTACTGTTCGTGGCCTTTGGTGATGAGCGGTGAGAGAGGACGTTGGGAAGTTGGTTCAGTATTGATAGATGTGTGTCAGGGCTTGTCCGGTTGAGGATTTGGCTATTAGTGAGTGTGGTCGTGTGGGAGTTGGTTGTTTAATGAATCACAGTAGATGACCAATCATGAACAGATGAAGGATTTTCGGTTCTTTCGAGTGTGTAATTTTTTTATTTTATGTCACGTAACTCGTAGTTATAAAACCCAAAACAAATCATATCATTCTTAAAGATCGAGCAAATTTGAATATTTTATATCAATTTGTATCTAATTTGATAAAAAATCAGCTTAAATTTGAATCATTTATATCGATTCATATTTGATTTGATAAAATATCAAATTAGATTTAAATCTTTTATATTGATTCAAATCCGATTTGATAAAAATCAAATTCATTTTGAATTTCTTATATATTTATCGCATTTGATTAAAAAACTTGATTAGATTTAAAACTAGATTTGAATCCT
The DNA here is from genome assembly GCA_024138015.1 of Lumnitzera littorea. NCBI lineage: Eukaryota > Viridiplantae > Streptophyta > Magnoliopsida > Myrtales > Combretaceae > Lumnitzera > Lumnitzera littorea. The sequence goes on along the minus strand of JAMXBB010000009.1, from coordinate 9,547,435 downwards.
GTACACTTAATCGACTTTTGCAAAAATGAAATGTAGAAAAAAAAAAAAAAGACATATATGTACTTAGTGAAATTCGAACCTACAACCTTCAGTTAATTTAATGCCAATGCTTAAATGCTTATTCGTTAAGCTGTTGACTTGTACATTGACACTTAGTACAATTAAATTGTTCTTAAACTATGTGACTCTCTAAAACAATTATTTAAACCGAATTAAAACCAAAACTATTGACCCTAAAACATTTTATAAAATGTAAAAAATCTTTAAAATTGTTTCCTTTTTTATTTATGTATTTTATCATTTTTCAAATTTTTTTTAATTAATAACAAAACTTAAAACTATAGGGAGCAAAAATTGAGTATCTACAATTGGCCATTTTTATGGTAAAGTTTGAATAAAACTTTACCATAAAGACAAAAAAAAATACCATTTTTGCCTTGGGATGACTCTATCCCAAGAAAGGCTACAACCAGTTATTTATAGTAGGACTGATCCGTTAAGGATTTGGTGATGATAAGCTTAAAACTAATAGAAGTAAGAGTAGTGCCCCTATGGGCTATCAAGAACACTAAAGATAATAATGAGAACTTGGTTGTGCCCTTTGTAGGCTAACTAACCAAAATGGGTGAAATGCTCTTTAAGTTAGCTAAAACCTTGAAAATTTGAAAACGTAGTCGTGCCCCCTATGAGCTGACTAACCAAGGCGAGCAAAGCATTTCTTAAACTAGCTAAAACCCTAAAAGATGATGAAAGCTTGGTTGTATCTCTTATGGGTTGACTAACTAAGGTAGGCAAAGTACTCCTTGAGCTAGCTAAAACCCTAAAAAGATACTGAGAACTTGGTTGTGTCCCCTATGGGCTAACTAACTAAGGCAGGTAAATCGCTGCTTGAACTGGCTAAAACCCTAAAATATATTGAAAACTTGGTCATGCCCCCCATAGGTTGACTAACCAAGGTGAACGAAGCACTCCTTAAGCTGGCTAAGCTTTAAAGATTTAGAAAACGTAGTTGTACCCTCTATGAGCTAACTAACCAAGGTTAACAAAGTGCTCTTTGAGCTAGGTATTGAGAACTTGGTCATGCCCGCCTATAGGCTGACTAATTAAGGCAAGCAAAGCACTTCTTGAGCTGGCTAAGACTCTAAAAGATAGTTTAAAACTTGGTTATGCCCCTTATGGGTTGATTAACCAAGGCGAGCGAGCGTTTTTTGAGTTAGCTAAGACCCTAAAAATTTGAGAACTTAGTCGTACCCCCTATGGGCTAACTAACTAAGGTGAGTGAAGCATTCGTTAAGCTGGTTAAGACCCTAAAAATTTGAAAACTTAGTTGTATCCTCATAGGCTAACTAACCAAGGCAAGTGAAATGTTCCTTGAGCTGGCTAAATCCTTAAAGATTTGAAAACTTAATCATACCCCCTATGTCTTAACTAACCAAGGTAAATGAAGTGTTCCTTGAGCTAACTAAGACTCTAAAAGATATTTTAAAACTTGTTGCGCCTCCTATAGGCTGACTAACCAAGGCAGGTGAAGTGCTCCTTAAGTTGGCTAAAACCCAAAAGATTAGAAAACTTAGTTGTGCCCCTTATGGGTTGAATAACCAAGATGGCCGAAGTGCTCCTTAAGCTAACTAAGACCCTAAAGATATAGAAAACTTATTCATGCCTTCTATAAGATGACAAACCAAGGCGGGTAAAGTGCTCCTTAAGCTGGCTAAGACCCTAAAGATTTGAAAACTCGGTCGTGCCTCCTAAGGGTTAACTAACCAAGGTAGGTGAAGTATTTCTTAAGCTAGCTAAAACCTTAAAAGATATTTGAAAACTTGGTCATGCCCCCTATGGGCTAACTAACCAAGGTAGGCAAAGCACCCCTTAAGCTAGCTAAAACCCTAAATATTTGAAAACTTGGTTATGCCTCCTATGAGCTGACTACCTAAGATGAGCGAAACACTCCTTGAGCTAGCTAAAACCCTAAAAGATATTTTAAAACTTGGTAGTTTCTCCTATGAGCTGACTAACTAAGGCAAGCAAAGCGCTCTTTGAAGTAACTAAAACCCTAAAGATTTGAAAACTTGGTCATACCCCTTATGGGTTGACTAATTAAAGCGGGCAAAGCGCTCCTTAAGCTAATTAAAACCCTAAAAGATATTTGAAAACTTAAATCGGGGCAATGCTCTATAAGCTAGTTGGAAGCCTAAGAAACTATGGGACTGCGCTCTAAAAGCTGGCTAAGTCCCTAAATTAGAATATGAATTTGGATAGTGCTTTACGAGTTGGCAAAATCTCTGAAAAAAATGAATAAAGAGCAAGCACCCTATGAACTTGCTAAAACTCTATATGTCAATTGAAAGTAAAATTGAAGAACATGACCAATTCAATAAACTCTTGATTTGAGAAATTTACAATCGAGGAATTTTGTGAAAACAGTTTGTAACATGAATTGAAGATTTAGCCACTCAGGCCAACATGGATGGAAAAACTTGTGATAATCCTTTACCTTCTCTCCCTCTTTTTCCCTCTCTCTCTCTCTCTCTCCTCTTTTTTTCTTTTTCTTTTTTTTTTGTTTCATTTTTTTCTTAGAAGTCTACTAGTAGATACAAATTCTTATTTAAAAAAACAACTCTTATAATCATCCCCTTCTTTGGTAACCATGTAAGGTATTACATATCCGTCCTAGTTTCTAGCCCTGATATTGAGCTTCTTGGATAGGCTTTAAACATTCATTTCCTAAGGAAAAAGGTAACTCATGATTAGTCTAGTTGAAGAGGACTTCCTTACGTGCTCTTGGCCTAATTTTTGTTCTTGACTACTATTCTAAAAATTATATTCTAGTTTGCAAATGATATACTTTGATCAATCTATTAGGTTTTTTTAGGTTAATCATTATGAATTGGGCTTTTTGGTCAAATGGTCTTAAAATAGATTAATAAGAGTACTTATTTTTCAATGAAGTAATTTCATCTAAAACAGGTGTATAAGTCAAGAACCCTTAGAACCCTTAGGAATGAACTAGATGTGTGCTTGCCTCAATTTCAAAAATAACTTTTATTTTAGATAAATTATTCTTCAAGATTAGAAGAGCTTTGAGTGGGGAGGTATTATGAGTGGGGAGGTCTTGTGTTTGAGATTTAGGTGAATAGAAAAGTTTTATGTTTGTGATTTGGAGTGTGATTCTGAAGTAAATATGGGGTTTTTAGTTTGTAGTTGAGATTGTGATTTTGAAATAAATATGGGGTTTTATGTTTTTGGTTAGAAATGTAATTCAAGACCTTGTGTTTTTAGAGTAACTTGGCCTCTAGGCCTTTTTTTTTTTTTTTTTTTTTGGTTAGGGCTTTTCTTAAGCCCGATGTTTAGGCATTTTTTCATTTTCCTTTCTTCTAGGTTTTTTCTTTCCTTTTTTTTTTCTTTTTTCTCTTTCTACTTTTCTTTTTTTTTTCTTTCTTTTTTCCTCTTTCTAAACTTTGCCCCATTATTTCTTGCTTTTTTCTCCTTAAAAGTAATTATCACTTTTGTTGAGTCTTTCTCTATAGATGACTCAAGCCACTATATCCAAGGGTTTCAAGTGTATGGACTCAGGTAAAGTATGTATGGTCTTGAGGTATTTGGAAAAGTATTGGCTCTTCTTCAAAGAGAACAATTTATCGAAAACAAAAGTTATCCTTGAATTGATATTACTAAGATAAGCATAAATAAGTTTTATCCTTCTCTCTTAATCTATGACCTTAACCTCTGAATTACCCCATTGTGAGGTGGTTCTTAACAAGGTTTACATTTGAAAGGACTCCAAATCAGTTCAAAGGGGTTAACAAAGGATAATGGTGTTTGGGATTTGAAAATGAATGCTTAACTTTATTTCGGTTTGCATATCAAATTCAAAATGGACCTCTTTTAATGAATGAGTCCAAAATATCCTCACAATGACATCTCTCATCTCTTAAAGTGTTTAAAGGTTAGTGTGTGGAATATAGCTCACCTCTTTTTATTTTAAACCTTTTAAACGTTAGTTACGAATTCCTTACGTAGGGAATGACTAAATTTTGGGTGATGACCGACCTTACTCCCCAATTCCTTAGAACATGCCTCAGTTGTGAAACAATAACTTTCACTCGATTTGAGTTCAAACTAAAATTTCAAAGATCAAATGCCCCATGACTTCCACATGCTTGCTTAAATTGCCCTTGACTCATAAGTCTTAATGCCCCTTAGGTTCCATAAGTGATTTCGAGTCTATTTCTTTAGAATTCGAATGGGTTGGTATTGACAACTTTTAAAGTGGAAGGAACTGTGAAATGCCCCGTTTTGTTTGTATTGGGGATCTATCATGACTCAAGGGGGTTAGTCGTGACAGTCACCGTATACCGTACAAAGGATTGTAGATTGAATTCCCTTATAATGGACGACCCTTTTATACGATACACAAGGCTACAACTACTACTAATTACCAAGAGTGTACAAGCATAAGTAATATCATTTCATGATAAATAATAAAATTATAAAAAAAAACATAACACATGGTCTATTTGTATAAAAGTTTACAAATACAAAGTCTGAAACATATCTTAAGTTAAACCAATATATCAATTACATATTCAAATCTATAAACCATTAGAAATACTCTCTAATCACATTCAACTCCCATACTGACCCCGTGTAGAAAACTAACCTCGGGCATGCGACGGCTCGACTCCACAAAAAGATCGACCTGCAAGAGAAGACTACAAGGGTATAAGCTAACTAGCTTAGTGAGATAATTTCTCTCAACCATATAACAATCAAGTTATACAATAGTTAGGTTTAATCAAATGAATGCATGACAAATGGTAGCCAAACAAATACATGTAGGTGACTAGATACTGCATACAACTCAGATTTAATGCCCTCCGAAGTAAGGGTTGGAGATACATCAGTATAGTCAGATCCAAGTATCATATTAGAACTTATTTCACAATGAAACTCTTCGTTTCACATTCAAAATGTAATGGTACATCCATTATCAGTTTTATCAAAACGAGTTCTACATACGATCGTGAGTAGATTCACACAACCTTCACTCACCCTTAAATGAAGGCTTCTGGACTCGACCCTTAGCTAGGTGGTTGGTACCTCTAACGCCTAGTCATTTTGCGGGCCAAGGTAAGGTCATATCGCACGTGTGCACCATACGAAATCTACAACAATCAATAATCAACCCACGTATGGTCTCTCGCTACCTCCGTGTAATGTGACTGCTAGAATTAATTATGCAGTGCATAGTTATTGGTGATCCAAGTTAACCTTTTCTAGTTAAATAAAATTAAGTTTTATTTATTCAGTAATCATTTCAAGTTACAAACAATCAATTCTTAATAAATCAACTATGTAGCAATCATTACATTATTGAAGTTTAAAGTAAATTCACCATCAACAACAATTATCATGCACAAGCATAACCCAACCCCATACACATTCATTTATAGATTATAAATTATATTCACTAACTACAAACACAAACAAGTATGGAATTATTAGAAAAAACTCGCTCAACCATAGTCAACTCAGGAGTCGTAATAATCTGGTGACAGCTTAGGGTCTATATCAAAATCACTTAAGAATAATAAAAATTTATAAGTTTGGGAATTTAAAGCTAAACTAGTATTATAATTTATAAGGTTTACTTCACCTAGTTATGTGAAATTGTTGATTCGAGTTTTTTTATCGAATCGCATGTAACTTTTTTATTTTAGCTCAGATCGTTATGAACTCATAGTCCATTTTAATCGTTTTCGAGCGTATTTTTTCATAACGAGATTCGTTTTAAATATTGTGACTCATAGTTTAAATTGCGATATAAAAATATCACAAAATTTACTATTTAAGTTTAAAAATTATAAAATATTAATTTTTTCTTTTTCCTAATATATTTATGATGTAATAATTATTTAAACCATATATTTGATATTTTTATTATTTTGAGCATACTTTTCTTATTTTTAAGATTTTAGCCTTATTATTATTATTATTATTATTATTATTATTTCTTATTTTCTTATTATTCATCTATATTTCACGATTTATATACACACATATATATATAGACTTATAGTATATTTGATAAATTTTATAATTTTACTTTATTGAGAAATTCTTAATTTACGGTAATATATATATATATATATATATATATATATATACCTACTGCTTAAATAATTATAAATTTATTTTAGTTTATAGATATTATTATATTACATATATATATTTTCGGTATACTACATATATATATTATATGCTATACGCTATATGTATGTATATATTTATTTTATAAAAACAAACATACTCTTATGTACATACACATATATTCATGTATTTGTATTTATACATATAAGTATACTCATATAATATAGTTTACATGTGTACAAAAATATAATTACCGAATACATAGATATATATAAATAATATACAAATACTTATACATGTATTATATGATATATTCGGTACACCACAACATATACTCTATATTATATATATATATATATATATATATATACGTCCTATATACATTATGTATTTAAACATATATTATCACTTATAGAAATATACTACTACATATATACTATATGACTACATATTTAAATATATATATGAAAATAATTATACATGTATTCATATATATATAGTTTACGTGTACACACACACATATATACTATAGTTATTTTGTAAAAATACTTAATACTAATTATATGTATTCTTAAAACAAATACATAATACATAACCCTTTCATATAATATACCTATGTACATACATGTATACATACATATATAATTCAATTTAAGTATTTATGCATATATACATGTAATAGTAATGTTATATTTATAAAAATACCATACAAATACTACATTTATACATGTACATACTATATATTACACATTTATACTTGAAAAATAATTTACTTACTTATTACTTTTAAATTTTTCTTCTTCTTTTCTTCCTTCTTTTTCACGTTTTTTATTTCCAAGATTTCTTATTTTCTTTTGTTTTCGGTTTTGCTTTTGTTTTCTAGATTTTCCTCTTCCTTTTAATTCACGTGTTTAGCAATTTAAGAGAAATAAAATAAAACAAAAATCTTATCTTAATCCTTTCATTTATGAAGATGGGACAAAGTAATCTAATCTAAATTTTTCCTTCTTTTATATCTTAACACTTGGATTACCAATTGTGCACTTGGGCTGCCATTTGATTTCCATTTCCAGAATGTGGCAACAATAGGAAAAGAAGAAAAGAAAGAAAAGAGAAAAAGAGAAATAGAAAAAGGAAGAAAATAAAAAATAATAATAAATATATGTAATTTTTCTAAACATATAAATTATAACAATACTCATTATAAATTAATTTTTAAATTTTTCTGAAAATTTATCAATTTAATTAGTACTTGTTACAATTATAATTTTTACAAGTTATTGTACGATTTCATTAAAATTTCATGCGAATAGGTGATTTAGTCGAAAATTGTAATCGACTATGATTATATCACTATCAAATAATATTTAACTATTTTATAAGCTTATGTTTATAATTTTAGGATTTTGAACAAATTCAGGTTCAATTTTGATTAATGGTGCATAATTCAATTTTAGGGTTTTAATACGCGATTTAGGGTTTCAATCAATTCCTAGTGTTTTGTTATTGGTATTATATTTGATTTATTAAATTTCATAATTTTTTATTGTTATTAGCCTTATTGACTTATTGTACAGTTTAGGATACTTGGACTTGAATTAGGATTCAACTACTGATTTCCTAAGGTTTACAGGATCAAGCTTAGAATAGTATCTCATAGTATCATATTTTAACTTAGTTCATGGTTGGACTTGATGGCTCAGGGGCTTTGAGTTAGTTCAACTGTCTTGATGGGCTAGGGGTCTGTATTTGGTTGGTTGCTTTCTCAAGCCAAGTAAATGTGTTTGAGTTAGCTACCTTAATGGGCCAAGTGATTATGTTTGTCCTAAGTCTCATAAGGATTTGTAACTGTTAGCAAATTTCTCTTTTCTTTTTTATTCTTTTTGAAAGAGAGAGGAATATTTAAGACTTTTATATTACAAAGACTGAGTGAAATAATTATAAATGGAGGATTGCTTTCTTAGGATTTTATACTTAGTCCTATAGAATTTATTTACTTATAAAACAACATTACTGAGAGTTTATTTACAAATGAGGAATTCTAAAGGATGAAGAATAAAAGACTAAACAAAGAAAATATCTAAATCCTATTTATTCCAAAGGAGAAAGGTTATTTACAAAGTGTTAATTTATCTAGAAGAACAAATATTCTTGGCTAGTNACTATGTTAGCATCCACATTGACAAAAGTAGAGGTATATATGTTGTATTTTAAAAATATAGGGTGTTTTATGGTTCCCAAATATGTGTATATAAATATATATATATATATATATATAACTATGTTAGCATCCACATTGACAAAAGTAGAGGTATATATGTTGTATTTTAAAAATATAGGGTGTTTTATGGTTCCCAAATATGTGTATATAAATATACATATATATATATATATAGGGTGTTGATATAATTTACAAAAGTTTGTACGGATGTTTAATGTTATTTACCAATAAAATTTGATATGCAATGTGCATTAGATCAATACCACAATGCAACCACCCGTACGTTTAATTTATGTTTTGCTTTGTCAAATCATGTAGAAAACGTCAATAGTGAGATTGGTTAGCGGTTGCCAACAAGAACCGATTCCATTACACACGAATTTATTTATTTTTGTAGAATTAGAAAGCAAAGATATTCATATTCTTCACAAAGCAGCTAAGCACTTTATATCTATGTTTGATAAACCACAAAGTAGCTACTGAAACATATTATAGTTATTATATAATAATTTCAATTGGAAAAGCTGGCACGAGATTCGAATTTTGTTATTATAAAAACTTCAGAGAGATTAATTCTAAACTTGAGCATAAGCGATTTGATCTTCAAGGCAAAAGTTTATCAGCATAATAGTGTTTCTCTCATCCCTGAAATGTGTGCAAATGAGGGAGTTCTTGAGTATTCATCGCCTGATCCTGGTCCAGGAAGTGAACGCAACGGACCTAATAGCTACACCGATTGCAGCACCAGCCACGGTACCCAACATACTATACCACCTCCGATCCCCCTGGAGAGCAACGACAATGTTGGGTGTAATGAAATTAGTCGCAAAATTAAAAACACGAATTACGTGGTAAGTATTGTAGTATCCGAATTCTGATCTTCTCTTGAAAATGAAAAACTATATTAAGAATGAAATAAAATTTAAATTCGTTATAATTTCACAGTAAACGTTCGGCATGACTATCAGTACTCAAATGCCAATCACAGCTGAGAGGAACAGCCGTCTACGAATAGAATGCTTTATCAGGAACCGTCGAAAAAATGTAATTTCATAAAACACATCAAACATGCCACTGGATGCTTTATAACCCCCATGGTTAAACTGGGACAAGAGTACTCAAATCCAGTTGAAACACAAAATTTTGGTCGCCTCAAGATCCAACTAAAGAAGGGAAGTTCTCACGGAATGAATGATGCACGCTAAACCATTTTACTTGGTCTAGAAGTTGAAAAATGTTCTTATCTCAACAGAGGAAATTACCAACAAAACATGGTCCATGTTTTAGCATCAGAAAAAGCTTAGCCTCTGACAATGATTGGCCCCTAACCAAGTGATGATTTATGACTCTATTGGTAATTTTCGCTATCCAAAATCATTTGATGAACATTGAACTCAAAAAATTGAGATGAAAAAAAGAGAAAAAAAGAGAGACATGCCTGAGCAGATTTGGCCCGATTAATTATGTACTCGGTCTCTGTCACAAACTGCCTCCACAAAGATTTGCACTCGACAGGAGTGATCAAGGTTTTAGATGGTGGGATCTGCAATACATGATGAGAAATGAGGAGCAAAAAGAGAACATAGCAAAGGAAAATCAAGCAAACCAGCTTCAGGCCTTTTTTTTCACACATTCACTTTCATAGAAAGCTACGAATGCTTGTTTGAAAAATTCCAAAGTAACAGTTTATGTAGCAGGTAAGTCTGTGCAACTGTTTAGGATCTATTCTTTATTGGTCTACAAGATTAAATCATGCAGTTTTCTACAGCTTGAAGTTGAAAGCATGCGAATAAGTAATCATCAAATCAATAATCTTTGTCTCGAAGGCTAGCACCTCACTATTAGTTGCTGTATTTTTTTCTAGAGAGATTAATAACCATCACTATTTACTGCAATGGATATCTCAACAGACAAGTGTAGTATAAACAGAAAGCAACCTCTTCCCAAGTGCTTGAAGCCAGTGGATCAACTGTTGCAATTATCTGAGGTTCTAGCAAAGCAACAATTAATGTATTCTCAATCTCGTCCAGCTCATCTTCCAAGCGAATCGCCGCCATTACAGAAAGCAGTCTCAAGGACTGCCAAGGTTTAAACACCCCCACCAAAAAAAAAAAAAAAAAAGAAGAAGAAGAAAGAAATAAACATTATAGGTTGCCAAAAAACATATATATGAGGCAGTTAGGTATGTCATACCGCTATGTAAGCAGCCCTGGTGATTGCTTGAATATCTTCACTCACAAACCATCTTCTTAGTCTTGACTCATCGTCATGACTAAACAAAAATGAAAACCTGCATAAAAAGGATTAAATGTGGTTTTCCGTTGAAGTTGCAATGACCCAAACCCCAACCCACATCCAACAGTGTTTTTGTACCGTTCTTTCATGCGCATGAGGACACTTCTAGGTTCTGCCCTAGCCTTTGCTTCTACCACACTTCTTGCATAATCTTTTAAACCAGCAAGCATCTCTTCTTTGGACTGTTCATCCAAGCCAAAACCTGAAACTGAAAGTGCATTGGAGAACCCTGAGACAGCTGATTCAGTCACATGCCTAAGTAGTTCCCGGATCAATGGCCAGGTTTCATCACTAGCTCCATCAAAAAGAACCTCTACTCGTTGTGATAGTGCCTCAGTTATTTCTAATTTTACTGCAGATTTCAATAATAGGAAGACAGAAGGAGGAGAAGGAGAAGCCTTATAATTACGATACCTCATGTTCTTTGGTAAGTTCTGAGAGCTTAGCAGCATGAACTGCAGCAATATGTGATTCAATATCACCCTGGAGTTTTTCTCTTGCCTTTGATGTCTCCCAGTTTGCTTGCACAATAATAGCATCTGTCAGGGTATGGTGACCGAATAAACTTTCTTAGATGAGGTGAGATATTTACTTTGGTCAGAAAGAACCCATAAATATTGAAATATGTCTCTCTCAATTACACACTTCATCACACTCATCAGACCAATCTCACGTACACATACAGAGAAAAGGTATCGATGTTGGTTCTTAGTTGTATTGAGCAGGTCTAACCAGGAAACCTATGCTTACACATATTCTAGAGAAGTTTTAGATAATGTCAATCCTGCACTTGATCTTTCTGTACACCTCTTTTACTTATTTCTTCGTATTTTTGATGCCTCATTACTATCCCATGGTAATACGTACCTGCACACCCTTCCTCAAACATAACCATAGATGACCTGAATAGACTTTGAGCAGTTGATGAAAATGCTTCACCTCCATTTAACGCCTCATCAAACGCTTGCATGAATTCGTACAAAGTACCAGACACCAAATGTCCCAGAATGGAATGGAAAGCAGGTTCCAAAAGCTGTCAACAGCTTGTAGAGTATGAGAAAATAGAAAGTAACATGCAGCTAATTCAGGGGGGAAATTAAGTAGGAGTTACACAACATAATTTTCATGCAAAGCCTCAAAAGCCCAAACCCACAAGGCCCAGTAAAGTTGTTTGTGCTTTCTACCCATACAACAGAAGAACATATAACACAATTTTGTGATTCTAAATCCAAAATCCAGTTGTGAAAGAAGGTCTTCAGAACATATAATAATCTCAATAATGTGATATGGACGTTAATAATGCTTACTTGGAGCAGCTTTTCCTCAAGTTGCGCTCTCTTTGCTGATCTGACACCTTCATCAAAGTATTTAGCTTCTGAATTATAACTGTGCATTCAGATAGACAACGAAATAACAGTAGTTAATCCACCATTATAAGCTGTAGAAATAACAACTCCACTGTTGCCATTTGTCATGCCGCAGTGCTACTATATTATGTAGCAAAGAAAAGCTAGGTACATTTCTTAGTAAGTTTATTATTTGCCCTTGAGACCAATTATGCCCCGAAAAATACACACACACACACAATATATATATATATATATATATATATATATATATATAGGTTATTACAAAGTATCAAAATTACTTCATACCACAAGCATTTGTAGTTCAATACAAATGCCAATAGCCATTATAAAACCATAGAATAAATCGCATACAAGATTTAAAAACAAACACACACATATGACAAATTTTGTGAATCGTACGATTTTCCAAAAAATGAAACTTATTTTCTTATGCCACTTCTTCCCACATACTGCATTTAGACCACTTGGATACAGAAGTAGCAAGATGGCATGAAAAAGCTCCACAACTAAATTGTATAACCAGCAGTACATATCACATATACAATACATAACGATCCTCAAAAGAGAACTCTCAACTACCCAATTCCATGCTTGCTTTAATGAATTCTGTCACTAGAATTAATCTGTTCTTGTAAAAGGGAGCTGGGTGGGAAGACAACAACTGCAAGTGAGTATGTGAGTTAGATGGATTCCATAACCTTGATAGGCAATGTAAAAGTATGAACAGATATGCATGAAAACACCATGATAAGCAAGCGTAAGAAAAGTATGAACAGATAAGCATTATAAAACACCATGACAAGCATAAAAAGACCATGGTGCTTTATGAAAACACCATGCAAATAAAAGTATGAACAGATAAACATTAAGTGAGTACAATGAATTAGACGGATTCCATTACCTTGATAAGCAAGCGTCAAGCATTGTGCTCAGCTTCCTTCCAAAACCAGGAATTGGTCCAAACTGGGCATTGCGTTCCAGTAGCAGCCATTCCTATAACCATTTGGTAGGTTATTATTTTTGATAGAATATGATAGAAGGACAAATGATGGTTTAGCTCAGTAGTTTAGATACAACATACTAAATACATCTATGATATGAACCAAAAGATTAAGAACAGAAAACTAAGTAATTCTATTGATTTTTTATAGAAGAAATTGATTACAAAAACCTAATATTTCAAAAATTGAGAATCATGAGCTAGAAGCTAATCTCTCACAAAATGAGAACCATGAGCTAGAAGTTCACAAGCATGTCCATGAGCTAGAAGCTAATCTCTCAAAAAATAAGAACCATGAGCTAGAAGTTCAAGAGCATGTCCATGAGCATAATGCTCACAACTAGCTAAATCACAAGCTTTTTACAAAATACCTGGATCCTTTATTTCTAACCACACTGCCTATTTATAGAAGTAAGCAACTAAGCCACATCGGCACAATATCCACACTATATTGTAGGCACACGTCCCCTGCACACTACACAAGTACTTACACATTACACTTATTATTTTCATATAGTCACTACTAAACTACTACTACAAGGGATACATCAGTCTATCAAACAGATATTGACCTCATTTTCAGCAAAACTGGAACACTTTTCTTTTGCAATTTCTTCACAGTGCACAGTAGCCACCAGAACCTAAAGATTGATTGGACAAAAAATCAGCACAACAATCAGCACCTATAAAGGAGAGTTCTGATTCAAGTTGATGTCACCTCGTGAGAAGGCAGGTCAAGATCCTTATTCTCCTTGATTACTTTCCATAGTTGCTGTGCACTGAAAGAAAATCCAGAAGCAGGAACCACATTCCTTCTATCCCCAGCAAGTCCACCAGGTGTAATGGAATGGAAAAACCTTTGCCGTAGGTTGACCACCTTTTTCAATAATAATGCACAGAAAAGAAAATAAATTTACTGAGAAAACTAAATTAGATTAAAAAAAAAAAAAGGAAGAGAGATCTCAAAGATATTGCACATAACACCATTTAGTTGCAGCAAGAACAGCATTTATTGCCAGTAGGATACTATATATAGCTCACGTGAAGGTGATTATCAGACCAAATGAGAAATTACAATATCATATCAACGCTATAACAGACATCAATTGAGCTATAGCAGCACATTTGCAACAAACATTTGCTGTTCTCCTAAATTGATAATCCAAATATAATCTATGAATGCATTTGCAAAACAATATAGGATTACAGCAAGGACAGATTTCCCGCTCAATTCATTTACTTGTATATTCAAAATAACCATGTGGGTGGGACAATTGGAAATTCTGTGACTTGTGATTTCTGGCTTTCCTTTTTGGCTTTTCTTTTGATTTAAAAGAGAAAAAAAAAAGGATTTTTTTTCCATGGACAAGGTGCCAAGTTATGGAAACCTGGTCTCTGAATTGCTCTTCCTTTTCTTCATAGCTGGAAAGAGCCACAACTTCAACCTAGAGATTTAGACAGCAACAAACTAAATATTATAATTTCTTCTGAAAAAATTTTAATTAAATCGCAACAGAAATCCAGTACAAGGAATGCAGAGACTACGTTGAAAAAATCACCAAGTGGAGCTTCCTTGTGAGCATCTGGCTTTGGCACAGAGTCATATATCTGCAATACAAAGGCAATGTGAATTTAAATGTTAAGAAAATGCAACCAAACACATTAATTTATATAGGAAGCAGTGGCGTTACCTTCTGGACATCTTCTATTAGAATAGGTTCCAGTTTTTGCAATGGAGTCTGGGCAAGACAAAATCAACATTAACCTCAAATCAAATAAGTCAATCTCAATAGCAAGAAGCAGAAGAAATAGATAGACAGATATATCACATTAAAATAGATCACGGTTACATACCCTTGTTTTATCTCGAATGACAAACATCAATGTTGTTTTACGTGGACTAAACAATTGCATCATGACCTGTGATAACATTCAAAATCATAAATATTGATTACACACAGTCAAAATTAGTAATATCTTCAAGCAAAGAAAAGGCAGTAATTACCTGGAATACAGTTTTTAAAAGAGGCTTACTTGCAGCTTGTTCACGTCCAATGTCATGGCACCACCTGATAAAAGTCAAATTTTGAAGGAAAAATGATAGGAACAAATCCAAAAATCCCCTTGAAACTTCAACCCAACTGCAGAAACAACTGCCAGGAAAAGGGCTTACATGTTTATGAGCACAATATCCGAGACAGCAAGAGCAAAAAGAGCACTTCGCTTCTCAAATACAGTATCATCCTACAACAAAGATGGACAAGAGATTAGAAGCTGCAGCAGATCCTGACTAGTATAACATGTCATCTCTGACACTTCATCAGATGAAAAGCTTGATATCAGAAACAAGCTCATTCACTGTTTTACTTCAGTCCTCGATCCTTCTTTTTTTTTTTTTTTTTTTTTTTGTGGGGTGGGGGATAATAAATCCAAATTTAAACAACATTAGAGCAGAAATAGAATTTATCATGATTCAGGATGCAAACCACTGAAAAAAAATCCTGAAACAACACAGACTTAGCATCAGCTAAACAGCTTTACCATCTCTCCACAATTAAGCAGCAGTTTAAACAGCAAAACTCACAAACCTCAACAAGTTCCAAGAATTATTATCTCCAGCAAGGTTGGTGCATGATTAGAATTTGCATACATTAGATCTAAAATATGTCCAATGGCATAGAGAGATCAAGCATGCAATCATTTTAACCAGATCCAGCACATCCAATTGTCTGGATCATAATTCCAAAATATGCTTACCGAGAGGAAATACTCTGGGACAAACAAAATCAGAGCAAGAACCATGGAACCCGCTTCCAGTTAGTAAGAGGGATCTTGAACTAAGAAATAGCCCAATGAGAAAAATGGGAGTTTCTAAGAACTTGTCCCCTAGTCAGAGCTTACAAACAGCTAAAAGCATGTAAAGGAATATGCAATGCCACGCATTTGAGAGTGATTATGTTTATAATTACTAGCAACTAGAATAGCAAGAAAGGGCACCTGTCCTCTATCTCTTCCATCGGTACCCTCCAAGTCCATCACTAGAGTAAATGGTTCTATGCCAACACCCCTTGCCAGCCAAATACCTTCTGTGGTTTTAGACCTAATAACTATATGTGTCAGAACTGTAACTTCTCAATAATAAACAGCACTAACCAAATGTAAAAAGCATCCAATACACAGACCTTCCTTCATTAGCATCCATCTCCCTGAAGTTACTGCCAAATAAGTGATTTAAGAGCGTGCTCTTCCCTGTCAATATGATGACAGAAAAATGTGAAACAAACTTTATATGCATACAGGGAACATACAGACTCAAATCCTTGCAATCATTAAACAATGATGGCAACAATGACATCCAAATGTACTAGAATGGATTAACATCATCTATTAATCAGAAAATCAATGCACACGCCACCAAGTGTTGAAAATAACATAAAATCCAACATCTACTCGTGGAATCTATGATCATCTGGCAACGCAATGCATGTAATATGAATGGAGAAAACCAGTGAAGCTAGATACTTTACTTACCACTGCTCTGGGGCCCCATGATGGAGACAACCGCGTATGAAAGACCACATTCACTCAGTTTAACTTGCTTGATAAATTCCTCAAGCCCGATGACATTGAACACCCCATCTCCATCAATCAGTTGAGTCGAGTAACACCCGTTCTTCGCACCTTAAAAGATGGCATCCATATTATCACAGCAAGCTAGACATTGAAGGAATCTTATTGAAAAACAAAAGAAATAGCCATGCACTGTCGCTGTGGAATTCCAAACCTTTTCGTTAATACTTCGTTAAGTTTCACTTCACACGTGTGTTTTCACCGTCATTTCTCTGTTTCTACGTAACAAATGCTTCTGACTGATCGATAATAGTTAATTTAATGAAATATAATATTATTACGTCTAATAATATAATTTAAAAAAAATGCATACGTAGAAAAACAAACATAAAAATGTTTGAGTTCCTCCCCTTCGTTCTCTCTATTCTTCTCCCCTGAATTCTCGCGAGAAACAAACACACCCTTCCACCTCCACCAAGAAGATGAACTTAGCAAAAAGAAGTAAAGCTCAAAACATTTTTAAAAAATTAGCTGAAGAAAGATTCATTTTGTTTAAGTAAAAAGCTCAACAGGTGTTATCATGTGGTGGAGGAGGAAGGATGTATTTATTTCGCGGGACAATTGAGCGGCAAGAAGAGAGAGAAGGGAAATTTTCAATCCTTTCTATCCTTTTATTTTCAGTTTCTTTTTAAGTTATTTTCTCCTTTTCCCTTCTAAGAAAAGAACAAAGAGGGCACAGAAATCAGAGGAAAGTACAATAAAATGAAAGAATTAATGTGTCTCCTTAGTTGGATTAAGGAAAAGATGAATGAGTGAATACAAGAGGAGTGGACAAGAATTTAAATAATATGATTAAATGTGGAATTTTAATATTTTTTTCTTATAAATCATTCCAACTTAGAACAAAAACTTTTCTTCTTAAACTTATCTCATTTCATTCTAAACATGAAATAATTCTTGTAATTCACACCTTCTTTCTTTTTTTCTTCCCTCACAATTCTTTTCGTGATTCTAGAGATAATATAAAAAATATATATTAGATGAATTTTAATTAATTTATATTGTCTACTTTAGATCATAAAGATGCTAAGGGCCGATTGGGATCATTAAATTAGCACATTAGCATTTTAAGGAGTTACTTTATTTAAGACCTCTATACTCTATATCCCCGAATCCTAAAAAAAAAAAAAGGCCTTAGAATTTATTTAAACTATCATAAACCCACTATACAAAACATTAAGTAAAAAAAGCAATGCTAATTTAATGTGCAATGCTAAGGCCCCTATAGATCCAAGTCAACTCTCTTAGTAACTCTAATTTTCATGAATCTTTCCAATTAGGCCTTAACAAAATAAGTTTCTAAGTTTCTAAAAATTGAAGACATAGATTAAGAAATTAAAGTTCAATTATTTATGGTTTTATCATTAAGCAAAATTCCATAAAATTTATGTACATTATTTATGAGACCCATAAAGCAAATTTTAAACTAAAACAATATTGAAAAGAAAAGAAAAAGCTTTGCTTAGAATCCCATCTCTCTTAAGAACCCCAAGCAAAAGCATAATAACCAAAAATATACATGTATATATATATATAGGTTTCATTCGATTAAAATATTGAACTAAACTAAGCTATATTTGGAATAGTTTGATTCAAGCTCTTACTGAATCAAATTACTTTTAACAATTGAGTTTTTAACCAATGCATTTCAATTTAGTTCGAACCACCTTCAAAAGTACCTTGGTAGTTAATAATATTAATAGTATTTGAAGTTTTTAACCATATATTTTTTTCCTTTTTACTAATTATCACATTACAAATTTAGGGAGGGAAACATTGAATCTATTGCATTCTGTTAGAAGAGTAATATTTATGTTACTAAACTATAACGATATTAACATAGTTCTCATTATTGCGAATATCCTAAATTGTCAGGTGTTGAAGTGAAGGGTGCTAAGCAGAGGAGGTGGTCTCAAGGGGTATTGTGCGATCATTTCTGTCAAAGCTAAGGTTATATTGATAGGGTCGAACTAAGTCAATCTACCCGTACTAAGCATAGTGGTTTCCTAAGCTATTGTGTTAAGGAAGTGCTGTGACAAGTACGGGATCTAAAGGGGCTTTGATCAAACTTCTTGAGGAAGCTACCATTTTCAAATTCCAACCTTAGTGTGCTTTCCCAAAGCGCAGTTAATATGACATAACAAATGTCATGTTTGTGCAGTCGCACAAATAGTTACAACTATATTGTTGTTTGATCTCGGCTGTCCAATTAAAACCGTCACTACATGTCTTCATCACAACACATCGAAAGAGTTGCTTCGTATGGATTCCAATAATAGTTAGTACATTTCCCCATGATTGAGGCCTATAAATACCTCTTAGGTCAGCCGATTACACCTTTACGCGACTCGAAAACTTGCTCTTTTTTCTACAACTACGAACACATTTCTTCTTTCCAACCCTCATCAATCACTTTACTTACTTTTGCTTTCTTTCCCAATCACAAATGGCATCCAACTGTAGTGCAAATTCTAATGAGTCGTACACTCAATCTTGTTCATCCAAATATAAATTAACACCTTCGGATTTCAAGGTGACTAAGAGTGCAACTCCCTCTTATGACGACAAGCAAAGAAGTTTCATCCGTATTAACACAAATACATAGGGAGTCGAGGAGAATGGTGGAGAGGTTAAATAAGACAGAGCTGATTAGGACTGTCCCATGTGATGTGTACCCTTGCGAAAGGGTACTGGCAACTGTTAATTTATTTAATAGGCTTAGGAATGATAATGGGCCAAGTGGTTAGGTAAGTAAGAGCAAGCCATCCACTATAAGATATATTTTAAGTAATTTTATAGTGGAGGCTTAGCCTTGCATAGTGTTGTGAATGCCAAGGCTAGAGTAAAGGACGGCCTTGCTAATGAGGAGGTGCTTTGCCATCTTTGAGAAGTGTCTGGAGTTTAGGATGTGCCTTACTTTCATTGAGTTTGAAAGGGAGCTTCTTGATTACTATCAGTGTTGCCCCGTCGAAATACCTTCTAATGGGTGGAGGATACTAAAGGCATTCCAAGCCTTTTGTGAGTACTTAGTTGTGGGGATTACGCTGAAATTATTTAATTATTTTTATTTATCGAAGACTGGGCAAATGTTCATACCTCTAGAATAGCCAAGGGAAGAAGATGTTTAGGGGCTTAGACTCGTTCATGAAGCATCAATAAGATAAGTTCCTTATGGTAACACTACCTAAGTAAGCAAACTTTTGGATTTGTTGGACTAAATTGGTTTGAATTGGCGCTTTGAAGAAGCTTGGCTCAAGCGACTCCGAGGTTATGCAAGAGATTGATGCCGTCATGGCTCTAAGGCACAATCAATTAATTAATGCTTAGTAGATTGTATGGAGATAGTTCTCCAAGCCGATCTCTCTACTCTTCCTAAGCACAAAGAAGCCTATGATGAAGAAATGGCTATGAGGTATAGATTCGACCTCAATGTGAATTGGCTCCTCCATAGTATTGGTGTAGGCTCGTAGGAAGACATCCGTTATCCGTCATCGTTTGAGGAATGGGGAGTCCTCCTTGCCTATGCTGGTTACGACGAGGCTTGTAAGTACTTTTAGTTGATTATGTTTTATTAACATTGTTAATTCCCTTTAGTAGGTAAGAAGCTGGTAAGGTCTAAGGAGTTGCCCCGACCTGGTGGACTAAAGCTCCTAAAGCGGTGGGAGTCTAAAATAAAGCCCCAAAAGAAGGCTATCGACCCCAAAGGCAAAGCCATGAAGCCGAAGTTGGGTATGGGAGAAAACAACAGTATGGATCCACTAGTTCTACCTCAGAGGTTCCCAACCGGTACCCTTTCTATGGAGCTGATGATCTGTGAGCCTAAGATCACAGTGGCTCCAGTGTATGAGCCTATTCCAATATTTGAGCCCCTTATTACCATAAGGGAGCAGGAACTTGCCTCTGATGAGTAAGAACTAGTGGTGGTCTCCCTTCCTTTTAAGGGTAGAAGGAAAAGGCCAAGGCCAACATAGGTAGGGGAAGCATGTAACCCCAAAGGAAGGCAAAGATAAAGGAGTTACTTGACTAAGCTAGCGTGCTTGAATTCCGCTTTAACCACTCCTACCTCGCTTTCGACCGGATGGGGGAAGTTAAAGCTTACCATGAAGAGCTAAACAAGTGTTAAAAGAGGGAGACGATCCTGAACTTATTGAAGAGCGCCTTATATAAGTTCAAGAACCCTAGCTTGCACTAGAGGGCCCTCGAGTTTGCCACCAAGCAAGTTAAGGGGGAGCTCCTTTGACCGGAGTGTGTGATGTTGCGCTACTAGGAGCTTAGTTTACAGGCCTTGATAGGGTCTTATACCTTGGCTAACTAGGCTGTCTTGGAGAAGATGATGGAGTCCAAGGGGGAGTTGCCTTTGAGATGGGGGACCACTTAACCACCTTGGCATGTCAGGTGAATTTGGACTCCTTTAGGTTGCTTTATTTCATAATGTCCTTTAAATTTTTTATCTTTTAGTCGTTCGTTGTTCGTTTTCTTTTACACAATATAATGGTCTAGTTATGCTTTGGTGTGAGCACTATGACTAAATCCTAAAAGAGGTAAAGCTCCTAAGAAATGAGCTATTTAACACCCATCAACATTGCAAGGAGGCGAAGTCCTCATCTAAGCATTACCATAAAAAAATTTCATAAAGTTAACGGACATCTTAGTCGTGCTTATGTGCAAAGAGCAAAGTTAGAGGTTGAGTTGGAGAAAGAGAGGCAGCGGCACAAAGAGTTTGAGAGTAGGTTTGTTAAAGAGATTACTGCTTTAAAAAAACAACTTGAGAAAGAGTAGAAGTTGAAAGCTGAGCTCTCCAAGAAGCTAGAGAGCAAGCAAAAGGGCAAGGCGAAGCTTGACCAAAGTAATCAAGAGTTGAGTGCGTCAATCTTCAAGACGAAGACTGAGCTGGCGATGAAGGAGTAACACTGTTCTTTTGCTTAAAAATTTTCGCTAGAGTTAGCCAGCCAAAAAGGTGAGTTGGAGAGGAATATTAAAGATCTTCAAGATAAGGCTAGTGACATGAAGGAGCTAATCACTAAGCTCGAGAATGGAGATGTCATGCACTCCATTGCTTAGCAGAAGGCTACCGAGAGATTTTGACAACTAAGTTGTAGATTGATGAGTATCAGGATATCTCCATAGACACAAGCTAGGAGATTCGAAAGATGGTGCTATAATAGCACTTCAGCTTGGACTTAACCTTCTTGGACTTCCCACATGGTCCAACTCATAAGGAAGAAAGGGAAGCCAAGGCAAAGAAGGGGATAGCTGCTCTTACTGCCAAAGTTATCCGAGATGTTCTTACAGCCTCCCCAGCCCCAATAGCTTCACGAAGGGTTACCCTCGAAGTCACTTAAGGGGAAAATCAATGTCAGGGTAACCACCCTACTAACAAGATCATAAAGACTCCTCCTCCTTCCTTCTTAACTCAAGATCCTCCAAGTCTATCGGATTAGCCCTCAAGCAAATTGGCACTCTCAATTTTGCTAAGTTACCAGAGTTAGCTAATCAAAAGTGATGAGCCATTATTTTCTTTCCTTTTTTTTGTACTTATTTCTAGTTTTTCCATTTGTAAATAATTCTTGTACTGATCAGACTCATATGCTGGCCTTTATCTCTATAAATGCTCCATTACTGTAATGAAAGATTAGCTTTTGTAGTTGTTTTCAATTTGTGCTTCATCCTTTTTCATATTTTTGACTTTTAATATATGGTGTACTTAGTTGAAGAAATGATGTTACTCTTCTTTTTGATATTTGGTGTACTTAGTTGAAGAATTGATGTTACTCTTCTTATAGAATCGTTCAGCTATTAGGAGCTTAAGTCGTTTTACTTAGGGAAGAGTTGGGGTTGCTCTTGTAAGGAAACCGTTGAATCATTAGTAACTTAGGTTACTTCACTTGGGGAAGAGCTGGTGTCGCTTTTTTCTGAGGGGACCTTTCAGCTGTTAGTAGCTTAGTTCAGATTAAGGGCCAAGCTGGTGATGTTCTAGCAGAAATTATGGGAGTCCTTTAATTGTGTAAGAGTTGTTCCCCACTGTCAAAGCTACTTAATAGGGGTTAGGTCGGTGGTGTTTTGACCTAACCATGCCTAAAGAAGCGCATAAATTAAGGATCCTTTTGAGGAATTTAGTAGTTTATAAGTTTGTTCACCCAATATAAGTTGAGATAAGCTAAGAATAAAAATATAAAGAAATATACAACAACTTGAGGGAATGAAATTCCATTAATGCATTTAGAAAGTACAAATAAATTTACACCAAACTAATTAAAATATAGGTACTAGTTGTCAATGTTCTATGTATGCAGAATGAGCTTTTCGTCTAATCTTTCTAACTTATATGCACCATTCCCTAGGTCTTCTCTGACTTTAATTGGTTCTTCCCAATTGGAGGCTAGCTTCTCTTGCACTTCTCGCTAGCCAATCACTTGAAGTTTCAGCAGACCAAATCTCTCACCTTGAACTCCTTATGTTGGACCTTTTTATCATAATATTTGATTACTTTGTGCTAATAGATGGCTACTTAAGCTGTAGCAAGATCTCGAATCTCTTTTATGGTATCTGTACTAGCCTACAAGATGAATTCATTCATGAGGGCATTGAATGATTGTATCTAGATATTGGGAAGTTCTAACTCAATGGAGAGGATTGCTTCTAAGTCGAAGGCCAAAAGAAATGGAGTTTCACCTGTAAATGTGTAGTTGGTAGACCTGTACTCCAATAAGATATTTAGCAACTCGTCTACCTATTTAGCTTGAGCTTGACCGACCCTCTTCTTATTGCTATCGAAGATGATCTTGTTAATTGCCTCGTCCTGGCCGTTAGACTAAAGTGTACAACCAAGGTGAAGTAGGGTGTAATATGGTACGTAATATGGTGTTTGGTGCAAAATTCCCTAAAATTCAGATTATTGAATTGCTACCCATTGTCTATTATGAGGGCGCATAGAACCTCGAACTTGGAGAGGATGTTGTTGTGGATGAAAGACTTCATGCTCCTTTCGGTGATCTTGGCAGTAGCTTTAGCCTCGTTCCATTTGGTGAAGTAGTTGACAATCGATATGATAAATTGTTGCCCTCTATATGCCTTTGGGAAAGCATCAAAGATATCAATGCCCTATTGGGTGAAGGACCATGGGCAAGTTAGAGGTTGGAGTTAGGGATGTAGGTAACTAAGTCGTACTTTTGGCATTGTGGACACTTTTAAGTGACTGCCTTATGTCTTACCTCATAGTTGGCCAATAATATCCGAGCCAAAAAGCCCGATATAGAAGGCTTGTAACTGAATGTGGTTGCTGCACACTCTAACATGCAGCTCTTTCATGACATGTAGCCCTTTTTCAGGTCGAAGACATCTCAACAAAGGGAGGCTAACCCCTCTTCATTACAAGACATCATCAATCAAGGTGTAATTGACGGTGTGGTATCTCAACTTCTTGGCTTCCTTCCTATTAGCTGGTAATGTGCCATGCGCCAAGTAATCCCTAGTATGGTCCATCTAACTCGACTTTGCCGGTGCTATGTTCAGCTCAAGGATTCTAGGTCTGCTTGGGCTAATGCTTTTCTATGGCAGGTACTTTGTATATATTTTCCTATGTTCAACCTTGCGTCTTTGTATAACTATAGAGGTGAGCTTAGATAGCCAATTAGCTATTCAGTTCTTGATTTGGGGAATTTTTTCCTATATTCTATGAAGGGAACTCAACTAAGAAGGTCTTTACCTTCTTTAAGTACCTTGCCATAGTGTTATCCTTGTCCTCATAGTCACATCAAACTTGCTAGACAACAAGCATAGAGTCCAAGAATACGTCTTGGTGCTTAATGCTAATCTCCTTAACTAACTTGAGACCAACGATTAATGTCTCGTATTCAGATTTGTTGTTGTTTGTGTCAAACCCAAACTTGAGAGTATAGCAAACCGCGGTCTTATGTAGCTTAGTAAGCACCAAACCCACACCCCTTCTTCCAAAGGTGCAAGAACTATCAATGTAAAGAATCCATGGTGGTTTGTCATCTCTAGTTGGTGCTTCCTTCTCTCCAGTATACTCTATGATGAAGTTAGCGAAGACCTGTGCATTGTAGGCCATTCATGGTTGATATTAGATGTCATACACAATCGGCTCTAAGGCGTACTAAACCATTCAACCAGATGCATTAAGCTTCTATAAAAGTGTGTGAAGTGGCTAATACGTTAGTACGATAATCTAGTGTGCCTAGAAATATGGTCGAAGCCGTTGTGCAAAAATCACCATTGATAGGGTGAATTTCTCCACCTTAGAATACTTAACCTTAGGTAAATTTCACCACTATATTCTCTTTCTTTCACCTTGATCAACACGAATGAAAGTGCTTTGTTGTTGATAACCAAGTATAAGTAGAGATCCTTTCTTATTATAGGCTTCGACAAAATAGGTAGGTGCTCTAGGAAGTCTTGTAACTCCTTGAAGGCTGTTTAGCATTAAGGAGTCCACTCAAATACCTTAGGATTCTTGAGGATGTTAAATAACTCTGTGCATCGATTTGTGCTTCTAGAGATGAATCTGCTTAACGCTACCACCATACCGAAGAGCTTCTCGACTTCCTTAATTGTAGTGGGGGCCTTCATGTCTCTAATGGTGGTGATCTTTTTAGGGTTGGCCTCGATCCCCCGCTTAGTGACCATGAGGTCGAGGAATTGGTTAAAGATGACGCCAAATATACACTTTTGTGAATTTAGCTTCATATCATACTTTCTCATCCTATCGAAAGCCTCTATTAGTTCCTTGATGTGGTTGCTAGGCTACTTGCTCTTGACGATTATATCGTCTACGTACACCTCTATGTTTTACCTAAGTTGGGGCTTAAATAATGCAGTTACCATCCATTGATACTTTGTGTCGGCATTCTTAAGGCTAAAGGCTATTACAGTGTAACAATAAGTGCCAAAGTTCATATTAAAGGAGGTATGGACCCATCCTTTAAGTCCATCTTAATCTGATTGGAACTTGAAAGGGTATCCATAAAGCTTAACAAAGTGTGACTTAACGTAGAGTTGACCAACTGATCTATCCTTAAGAGGAGGAAGCAAGCTTTGTTGAGGTAGGTGTAATCGACATCTATTAACAATTTTTCACTCTTTCTCTTGACTAAGACAACATTGGCTAACCAGGTCAAATACCTTTGATAGGAATCAACTCCTTAGACTAGTCATGCATAATCGAGTTAGAGGACTATAAGAACTCACACGGAAAATACTAATTCGAAACCCCATTCAGGATGAAGATTCCTATTTCGATCTCCATCTTTTATACTGCTGCTGACTCGACCACTAAGCTCTCATAAGTTTTAGCACAGTTCTCGAGTTGCCAAACAATCATGCCAACCTGCTTAGCATGCATGCAAACTAGCTAAATAGCCATAACATTGCCAAACTTGTGCCATAATCCAAACAAGCCCCAAGTTAACTAGCATCAGACTTCCATTCAAGTCAAACTGTCTGAATACTCAACCTGTAGAAGATCAAAATGTTTTCCAACACCCGAGTTCTGACTTGAACCAAATCAAGTTTGCTTTGATGATTGACACTTTCTTTTATCCTCCTTCGAATTGTATTATTAAAGCCGAGCCACTTCAAGGTACACCTCAGCAAGACTAGTTACATTCCAGACCACCATCTACCATATGACATACGTCTTTTGGCATGACATTCCACATAGATTCCTTACTTTTTCCTTATAGAATATTCCTTACCTCTTTTAACCTTTTTAGTATATTTCGTGTATTCCGATTGTAAATTACCCTTTTTGTCTTTTCCATGTATGCCTTGTGACTTTAGTAAGGCTAGAATATAAATTTCATTTATTTGTATACAGGCAAAAACTCATTAACATCAGATTATTATAAGTGTCCTTTCATGAGCAACCCTAGTGTTCTCATTTTCCTTTTAACTTTTATCTATTCCCTTTAGTAAGGAATAGTAACAAGTGATCCTATAGTTCGAACAAGTAAATCACATCTAGCGAATTATAGATCGAGTAGAATCAGTTAATGCATCATATCCAATTAGTAGCTGCCTGGATTTATTAAACCCTTTTACTTTCTTTTAGTTCTCATTTGTTGCGGTGCCTCTCTGTATGTACGGCCTTAGAGATACATCATCTTTCTTCCCATGTGAAGCTTGCCTTTAATAGTTTTTGCACTTCTTCTTTGATGGTGACTTCTTGTTTTAGGGTAAAGTGCCTCTTATTCTGCTTGACAGGTTGAATCTTCTCTTTGATCTTGAGGTTGTAGGTTGCCAAGTCGATTGAGATATCGAGCATATCTGATTGCAACCAAGCAAACCGATCTGCATTAGGTTGTAGGAGCTGAGCAATAGCCTCCTTCACCTAAGGAGGCGTTTTAACCCCAACCTTGGTAGTTTGATCAGAGCTAGTGCCAATCTGCACCTCCTCAATTTTTTTCGTTTGGCTTGGCCCTTTCAATTGGTTTTTCTAGCAATCTTATTTCTAAAGCGAAGACAACATCATCTTGGGCCACTTTTACATAGAGTTCCCTAGAGAGCTTTGTGTCACATCTACAAATTCCCATACTAGTTAGGGTTGGGAATTTGGTTTCTAAATGGAGGGATGACGTAATGACCTTGAAATTTGTGAGGCTCAATCGTCCTAAAACGGCGTTGTAGGGGGATGAGCAGTCCATCACCATGAACACCATTGGTTGTCTAACAACATTATCATTATTGTCGAGCTCCATATACATGGTAATGACGCCCTTAAGTCAAACAGTTCTCTTACTGAAGTTGATTAAGTCGTAGTAGTATGGCGTCATCTGTATAGGCAATTTCTTCTACATCTAATCATATACATGTTTGAAGATGATGTTGATGCCAGTGTCCACCATGCTTTTCAAGACCTTAAAGTCTATGATCCTTACCCCAATCATGAAAGCATCCTGGTGGAGGGTGTTAACCCTCTCATAGTCTTTATCAAAGAAAGAGATAAAGGTGTTCCACCTCTACTTCTTCTCTCTTATGGCCATGATCTTTGAAGGGGTATTAACTAAGCTGTTATAACTCAGCCGGCTCCTTGGGTATAACCCCCCAACAATAATGTTAATGACACCATCCAAGGCTCAATTATTTTAGCGGTTGTCATTCTCTTCTTCTCGTACATCCTTAGTGTGTTGCTTCTGAGGTGCCCTTTCTCCACCATTGTTGGCGTTGGCTACGTACTCCTTAAAGAAGCCCTTCTGGATGGCATACTCGAAGGCATTCTTCAATTAGAAGCATTCATCAATCATGTGGCTATAATCTTCATGGAACTGATGAAATTTATCTAAGTTCTACCGATTAAGGTTCCTTTTCATCTTGGTGGGCTTCCGTAGCAAACCTCTCCCCTGAACCTCCAAGTAAAACTAGGCAAGAGGTTAATTCAGAGGCATGTGTTGGGTGAATGTTGACGAGGATGGTAGGCATTTCTTGCTATTGGGGCTCCCCTTAGTAGGGAGGCTTAGCAACTTGTTGTCGAGGCATTCTTTAACAAATCCCTTGTCCTTATCCTTTTTTTTTTCTACCTAACCTCTCCAAGTCATCTTCGCATTTAAAACAAATATTGTCCTCCCATTCCATGTACTTCTAAGCATTTTGTTAGAATTCAACTAGGATCTTAGGCTTACTTTTATAGACCAACTAAAAGAAGTATCTAGAGGGTCTAATGCCAAGCCGACCAGCGTATATGAAAACTCCTTCGTTGAGCTAAGGGATCTTCATTACGGCATTAGTAAATTGCACCACATAATCTCGAAGGGTTTCTCCTTCCTTTTGTTTAATCAAATACAAAGAAGAGGTGTCCTTAAAGTAGGGCTTACTACCTTAGAAATGGATGATGAAGGCACAAGCTAACTCGTTGAATGAAGGAATAGAGTTCTCAGGCAAATGATTAAACTACATCCGAGTTGCCTTCCTTAGAATGCCCATGAAGGCCTTGTAAATGATTGCATCCTTATGACCTTGGAGGTTCACGAGAGTGCAAAAGTGAAGTAGGTGATCATCAGGGTTACTAATGACATCATATTGGTCTAGGTTAAGGAACTTGGAGTTCGAAGGAAGGACCTTATCTTGGACACCCCTAGTGAAAGGGGTTTTGTTGCTGGCAATAAGGTTAGCGCCTTTAACTGTCTTACTCTCTTGCTTCTCGGAGAGCCTCTTGATCATCTTGCGGAACTCATTCAGGTCAACGTTGTCAGCTGAATGAACTCTGCACGTTGCCGAATTAGCGATTCCCCCATGAGAGTCGACCACCTGCTCATTGCCGGCAAGGGTACAATTGCAATTAGTCGTAGGGTGCACCTGCTATTCTTACATTGTGGGGTTAACTATAGTGCCCTATTGTTTTGCTGTTATTGGGTTTAGTTGTTTTGGCCATCATGGATATCCGAGGGCTCAAGCAGTCTATTATGCCTGCTTTGTCTCTTTACCTTGTCGAGTTTAGCTTGGAGCTCCTTATTATGAGCTATAAATTCTTCGAGCATTTTTTCTAGTTGCTCTAGTTGGCATTACTTAGGGGCAGGCTCAACTAAAGGCTGGTTGTTCAGGTCTACAACGCGAGACATGATAATTAAGTCAAGAGAGAAGTGTATTTGTAGTGTTTCAAATATTTAGTAGGTTCGATTCTTACAAATAGTGCTAAATGTCATCCATAGTATTCGGTCAATAAAGTGAATAGGATTTAAGTTAGAGTAATGAGCTTGTAAAAGAAATCACAGTAAGGAGCGCTTGGATGTTGTTTAGCATAGTTACTCCAATACTTAAGTTTATAAGGTTGTATATAGAGAGAAGGATGCAAGAATGCTCAAATATAGTATGAGTATGCAAATAGTGTAAGTAGTTTACTGTTTAGATGCTAGTTGATATTTATACAAGAGGGCTACCGAGGAAGCACGAGTAGCATCTTAGCACTTTTGCACAACCTCAATAGTAAGAGTGTAGAGTCTGACATGCTCTAAATTTGTAGGGTCTTAGCGTTATTTATATAATATGTATACATATATATATATATATATGCAACCATTGATAACTCATCCAAAAAATTACAGAAATAAAAGCAAGTTTAATAATGGATATTAATAAAGCCCTCTTCTTCTTTTTTTTTCTTTTTCAATCTCTCTTTTTCATGATCCAAATATCAATAGCAATATTACGTACTCCACATTAATACAAAATTAATTAAGAGCCCATGTAATGCACGGAAAAAAAAAAATTAAACTATGATTACAAATTTTTTTAAAACAACAAATGTAAATATGATAAATGTTGTTATATATTGTCCAAAAACGTATTATCCGATGAAATTTAATGAAATATTTAATTCAATTGATACTGTAATATCTTACCAAAAAAATTTCAATATCTCTCTCTTTCTCCCCTTAAAACATTTTTAAGTATTTGAATAGGTAATCACTACCATCATGTTTGAATATAAATGGATTAAAAATTTTGAAATTTGATCATATTTTTTCTTTTAAGAATACAATAAATATAAAAAAGATTAAAACTAAAAGTGGAAGATGATGTAGGATGATTTCTTGGTGCTAAGTCAACCGTAGGAATAATGGTTGGCAAAATAATAATAATAATAATAATAATAATAATAATGATAAGAGAAAAGGGACGAAAAGATAGCAACAACTTGCTTGTTGTACCTAATAGGGCAAGAAGAATGATAATGGAATTCACTAATCAAAATTACGAATCCTTTTGTTATCGGAAAATGATAAATAGTGAGAAAAGAAATTGAGAGATTGTATTAAGAATTATGTGTTTCATAAACATGGGACCATTTATTCTTACATTATCTGGATGATAAAATATAGAATATATTATTGATTTACTTCAAAATCTTGATCCATTTTCTTGACATTTTTTTCTCACCGTTTATCATTGGTCTTTTACTTTGTTTGTAGTTTAGTTCATTTCCCCATTGGGACTCCGTCTAAGGATGAACACAAGATTAATTTACTAGCATCAAATAGTTACGTGCTTAATTATTGGAAAGACTGGATAATAGGACAATTGAGAGCAAAAACTTTTCAACGACCCTATTCTTTTATCTTTACTACAATTGATCAGGCAATTGATGTTATGATATATGATCTCTTAATACTAAAAAATTTGTTTAGATGCCTTATGCATTTCTAAAATGTCTAAGGTTTGTAAATTTAGTAGCATAGTTTTTTGGGGGGTAGAATAACCACGTTGGGTAGTGCAGTCAACTATGATAGTTCCTATATAATCACCCTAGGTAATTAGCACAAAAATTAAATCAAGTTGGCAAATTCAATATTTCAATCCAGTTAAAAGGAGATTACAAGAATCGTAAAAAAAAAAAAAAAAGAAAAAAAAAAGGGCAAAATCCAAATAAAAAATGATCAAAGAGCATAGAAATTGCAACTTAAATTCGATCCATTTCTCAATGCTACCGTAAGGTTCAAAACTTTACCCTAAACGCTAATGAGAATCAAGAGATCAGAGTCAGCCTAGTCGAAAGTAAACAGAAAAATGGGAACTTTAAGCTACACTAAGCGATGGATTAGCGTTTTAAGTAAAGAGTAAGTGGTGTAGTGAGTGAAGTCGCGAAATGGATCGATGAAAATAAAAGTTGAGAAAATACCCATTGGTGTCGGATCCAAGATGGAGAGATTGATTGAGCAGTGGAATCGGAGTTTGGAGAGGGGGTCTTGGCGTGAGTGAGAGAGAAGTGAGAGAGAGAAGGAAGGAGAAGAGGAAGATCGGTCATTTAGCTAATCAGAATAAAGGTTGGCGGGCTCCATGTTGTGGTACGATTGAGATCAACTGGTGCTATGGCTTTTCTTAACATGCGCGCCTTTTTCACCATTTAACACTTTACTTTTTCGAAGTTCCATCCAACCCTCACATTTCCATCTAAGTTCCACGCATTGTTTTCATTGTTGCTTTTCTTCTGTCTGTCTCTCTTCTTTTTTTTCTTTTTTCTTTTTTTTTTTTATTTTTTATTTTCAACCAGCCGCTACTCGATTCCTTTCATCTCTGGACAACGTCTACTGCTCAAACAACAATAAACAAAGCAATAGTTAAGTGAATAAAAGTAGCTTGAAATCGGTTGCCTCGCACTCTGGCGACAAGAAACCGAGCAAGCAACCAGAAGTAGAGCAGCCCCAACCTCAATAACAAACTTCCCTTTATCCGTGTACGAACATTCCTCCGACAACGAAACTCAAACTAAGGTTAAGGTAAGCCTTTGATCGGTAGCTATAAACTCACTTCCGCAAGTTGAAAGTGATTCGCTCACTTAGTCTCTTTCATTCTCATTTCCTTTTCCGTGGCTGCGGATATGCTTGTTGAAGTACTACAAACAGAACCGACGAACTCCGTTACATTGACGTAAAGTTACGCTATGACTCCTATATTTAGCTCGACAACTCGAACGGAAGACCAAGGTAAGCGTCGACCCTCAGTTCAAATTTGTCTGCAATTCCTTATCCAAAGAAACTGACCATGTTCCTTCCTTTTCCTGTCACCTCATAATCGTGTAAGAAAAACGCAAGAAGAAACTCTTGTTAATACAGCCGCGTCTAGCTTCAGAGTTTGGGCTATCGATATTCCGCGCATTCTCTAGCTGTTGTAAGTTAACCTACGTTGTGTTTATATGTGAGTTTTGGTGAGGAAGAAGACGAGAGGATTACTGTAGAGATCCTGTTGGGTTTTTTTTTTAAAAAAAAAAAAATAATAATAATAATCAACCAAACGTAAGTTTTAGTAGATGGCTACGACCAGTGGTGGACATTTCAATTCTCTGAAAAGAGGAAGTAGTGGACATTTCAATGCTCGAGGAAAGATAAAAGATAAATGTAATAGGCATAATAATAATAATAATAATAGAAAGAATATATTGCATTAGTCGGATATAGGAAAGTTACTAATGTCTGTGCATAAACTACGGAAGTTAAAACAAACAAAGAAATAGTATTAATTCTTTTTCTTCTAACGGTAAGCTACTTTTGGGAAGAAATCACGAAGAACTAATAGCGACGAAGAGGATAATGGATAAACAAGTGAAAAAGTGATGATGTTGGGAAGTTTTAGTATTCATATTTGAAATGGAAATGCTTTGGATTTTTTTGGCAACTTACATGTGGTTACATGTGGTTTTACTTGTGTGTTTTGATGTGTCAAAAAACTTAAAATATATATATATATAAACAACATTGGTTGTTACATCATGAAATGCATATATTTACATTATGGAGTGTTTGTGAACTTGTTTAGCCATTAAATAAATTGAACGAATAAATATCGAAACTCAAATATAAATCGGACATGTATTGCATGAAGAAAGCCGTTAGCATCACGCAGGAGGATGGAAAGGATGTACAAAGGTGATGCTTTGTCACCTCGCCCTAACCTATGGAAACTACCATGTATCGAGGAATGCCATCCTTTGATTGGTGCTCCATCTACATTGCAATCGCTTAGGGTTAACTATACTCTTTAACACATATGTAGTATAATATTACTATTTTAATATTAATTAAAAAACCCGCTTAAGTGAAACTTACGACATTTTATTGTATAATTAATAAGAAAATGGCTGAGGCCAATTTGACTCAAAGTAGTTGAGCTTAGAGTTGACATGTTGGTACCTTTTTCCTAACCTTTAACAATAGGAGGGAGTAAACCTTAATTGTGTACATTTTTCAGATGATTGTATATATTGTTGCAATCATATGCTTGTTTATGCATAGCACGATAATGCATAATAACTTGCTTGTTCTTAAATGGGAGTGGTATGAGAAATATCTTACTAAGCAGTTGATGCTTACACTCCTATAGATTTACTTTTCTGTAGGTACACTACTGATTATGTCCTAAGAGCTCATATCCTTAATTGAGAGCGATGGAAGCTACTATAAGAGTAGCCGAGATCATAGGAGCTAGTGATCATTATAAATATATCTTATCTCTAAGTTAAACTACTTATGTTATTATAATTTATATTCAGACTTGTGGGGTTATAAATGATGGACTCAATATGAGTCCGAACTTTATGGTGGTGTATTTGGATTGTAAAATTAATTATTAGGTTCTATTTATTATTATTTATGAATTTGTATATTATAGATACCTCATTTTTGGCCTTTTGTAGTATTTTTGTAGAATAAATAAAAAAGGGTCCTAATGCAAAAATTCAAAAAAAAAAAAAAAACAAAACATAGAAAAATACAAAAAATTAAGAAAAAAATTAAATTATAGAGTTAGAGTGTTAGAGGCAATAGATAATTTAGAGTATCTTTTTAGAAATATTAACGTCTTGAGTAATTTTGCTATTTTAATTCATGGTTGTTTTAGGTTCAGTAAAATTCAAGTCTGGCCAGTTCTAGTCCTTAAATATATTTTATGTGCAAAATAAAGTGGGGCATAGGTTAAAAGCCCATATGCTGATGCATACAGACTTACACAAGAGAAAGTCAAGTTTGATTCTTATTATAGTGCTTTGCGCCTTGTTTTTTCTTTTGGCTCTAGCGTCTCCCATTTTCCCCTCCTTTCCCACACAATAATAGCTTAGGATGCCATATTTCAAGCCATTTTTTTAATCTTTTTTCTTTACGATTTCATCAAATAAATGATGAAATTGTGAATATCACATGGGATACTATGCATCTAACCCAATTTCGAAACCTAATACATTCATTTGCTCATTGAATTCAGCCTTGAAAAATTAGGAAAACTTCAACTCGCAATTCCAACTCTTGAATAATATGATCAAATCCAACCTAAACTAAGTAGACTTCAAGTTGTCAATCATCTTTTTAGCAAGTATATCAACACTTTAATTCATAAAATCAATTAGAATTACACGATTTGCTCAAATTTGAAGGTCGCTTAAGTAGCCATTGAAGAAGGCAATCCGGCCATTAATGGCAATTTCCATGCATATTCAAGCTCTCACTAGTATAAATAATCACCCCCATTCCCATTCCCACATCATTCATTACATAAACCACCTTAATCACACATACATCATCTTTTTCTCTCTAGCAATGATATTTTCTTTCTCTCTCTAAGTTCTCCCTTTCTTTGGCCACTTCAAGCTACACCTTTGAGTCCAATAGCTTCCTTATATGCTAAGCTTTCTAACCTTACCATCCTTTAACGCCGCTGGGACCTACAAATTGAGAGCTACCATTAAGGGTTTTGAAAAATCCTAACTAACTACAGCCTCCTCCAAACTACCATCTTAGCCACTGTCTCAAGGCAAACCAACACCACAACTGCACTTACCACACTTGAAAACCCCCAACCCAACTCCCTTTCAAACTTTATCTATCCTTATGTGTGTCAACCACCACCAACTTTGGCAGTTACTTCGCAAAAACCACCCAAACAACCTCCTGACATCACAACGTTAATCCTAAACCTACTATTTCCAATTAAAAACTCATGAAAGGCCCCTTACCAACATGACATAACCATCGGAGCACCTTAGGAGACCTTTCATCAATTGGCCACTATTTCTCTCTTCTCTCTCTCTCTCTCTCTCTCTCTCTCTCTCTCTCTCTACTTATATGTGTGCACTACACATGGACTAAACTAAGTTGACTTAACAATCTGCGAACTAACTCGAAGATCCGACTCGCTCCTATTCCAGTTTCGAGCTGATCTTTTTTTTTTTAACTATTTCTTTCTATTTTCATTTATTTACTTAAAAAAAGAGAGAAAAATATGAAAATGAAAAGAAAATAATACTATTTTTTTATCCTTATTTATTTGTCTCTTGAAATTAAAAAAAAAAAAAAAGAATCTTTTCCTTTATGTTAAAATTTTTTCTTCCCTTTTTTCAAAAAACAAAAAGTTTTTCATAACTTAGAATTTTTTTTTACTCCTTGTAAAATTAAGACTTCTTTTAATTTTCATAAAAAAAAAAGAACAAATTACCAAAATAGGACCCTTTTAAAATTTCTTTGAATATAAAACAAAATGGATAAAGATGTAAATCTGATCATTTCTAAAAATTTAAAAAAACCAACAAATTAAAGTTTTACAAGAACGAACTACGGAAGTTTGATCACAAATAATGAATACGTAGACACCTATAGGCAATTATAGGACTACTTAAAATATGAACAAAATTTTTTTTTCCCCTTTGTAAATAATTAGTCTTTTTTATTTATTCTTTTTCAAAATAACTATAATTTGTTGCTTTCTTTCCTTATAAAATGGAAATTATTATTTTAAATTATAAGAGTATATTGAAAGATAAATTTGAATTTGGAAGATTAGAGTGGTACCCGTAAAGGTTTAATAGAATAGCCTCGAACTCGTGAATCTAGTTTCTTAGAAATCTTTCTTAAAAAAGTTTTCAAACGCATAAATCAATGGCTAAATTAGAACCAATCTACCTAATTGATTCTATTTTAATTACCTTTCTTAGTTTTATTGGGTGGCAATTACAAAACATTTTTAAAGATAAAGAAACCAGGTTTTCTTTAATTTTAATCAAGGATTTAAACTAAATAGGTACAGGGTTCAGTATAAATCAAATTAAAGACGAAACGAAAAAGCGAAAATTTTCAAACTCAATAGCTTGGTGACTCCACTAAGGATGTTAAGAGGGTTAGCTACTTAAACCTTTCAAAATTAAAATTGCTTTTCAAAATTATGTTGTATTTCTTTTCTGTAAATGTATTTTATTTATTTATATATATTTGTATTAACCCATACAGGTTTATTAAGGGCACATATTGGGGGGGATTTATAGTATCATAAATGCGTGGTAAATATGATGAGAGCTAAGCTGTCCTAACACTCTAAGAGAGAAGGCATTATGTAGGCTTCAGATATCATGGGGTAATCACTTTTTGGGATTGATTAGATTACTCCACTTATGCTTTAATGTAATCAATGAACCATTTCTTCAAAAACATATAAGATTATAAAGTTTAAGGACCTTTAGAACTACCTTAATTGCATATGTGAGCCATTGGACCAGCAAATGAATAGTGATGTGACGTATTGTTGCTATTGTGTCAGAATTTATTGTACCATAAGAGGTTGTAATATTGTATTTTCCATGTAGATTAGTTATTTGTACTAAGTCCTTTCTATTGTAAATTTATATTTTTCCTTGTAAATGTCATGTAATAATGCTCTTTATTTGTAAATTTCTCTCTTTAGATATTTTTTTTGTAAATATTGAATTTTCCCTGCAATTACTATTCTCGTGTTGTTGAAAAATAGTTGTTATAATTATAGAATTTCAATAAAGTTGCAATCCTAAACTCTTTATATTTCTTCACTACTATTTAATCTCGGTCCTTTACATCTACATCTACATGCCTTCATATTACATATTCATGCTTGTTTTACTTATTCTTGTAAATAATTGTATTTGTTACCCTTACCATCTTTATAAAATATTGCACTTAAAACGTATTATTCAAATCAAAAGATTTCCCTATATATTATAATTTTCTTTTCCCACTAGTTAAGTTACCATTTTAAAATGGAATAAGACTATTAGCCTTTATTTTTCAAATCTTTATAAATAGTTAAAAATTTTACAACTTGTAAATAGTCATTCTCATTTTAAAAAGAAAGAAAATAAGACTTAGAAATAATTATTGGTTCATGAACCTTTTTATAAATATTATAGATAATTTTAAATTGCAAATTCACCACCTTGTAGATTGTTATAGTTTCTCTTATCCTATAAACATATTTCTTATCTCCCCTCCTCAAATTCATAAATCTCAAAAGAAAAAGAAAATTTGTTTATCTATGCAAAGTCCTCTGAAGAATTTATAAGAGCTCTTTCCTTCTCCCTTCCAGTTTTTATGTAATTGCATTACTATTATCTTCTTGTAAAATAATCACTTTCCATTCCTATCAATGATTGATAATCATTGTAAATATTTTAGTCATTTGTAAATATCAAATACCCTATAAAAGTTTTCTTTCTGTATGATACTTCTTTTCCATTTATAGATACC
The DNA here is from genome assembly GCA_024138015.1 of Lumnitzera littorea. NCBI lineage: Eukaryota > Viridiplantae > Streptophyta > Magnoliopsida > Myrtales > Combretaceae > Lumnitzera > Lumnitzera littorea. The sequence continues at coordinate 9,509,785 of JAMXBB010000009.1, read as the reverse complement.
CTTTATTATACTTGTAGGCAACCTTATAAATATGTACAGGTTAATGTTTAGTCTTCTTTAGGTTCCCTTTCCCTTGGAATGTTTTTTATGTTTTCTTACAATTTGTAGAATCACTCATCCTTGTATTCCATTGCTTAGTTTCTTTTTAACCCTTTTCTCTCTCAAAACAAAGATATTCAAAAAGAAAAAAGAAAAGAAAAGGAAAGAAAAGTTTGGAGAATTGCTAACAGGGACGAATTCTTACCAAGGATTCTTGAAAGTAATTAAGTTAGCTATTATGGCTACTAATGACAACAACAACAATCTTGATGATGCTAACTCTGCTGAGTTAAGGATTCGCTTATTGGAGTAAACTGTTGGAAAAATAGTTTAATAGATTAACTTCCTTATCGATAACATCATGCTACTCAAAAGCACCGTATCATCAAATGAAGGACATTTAGAAGCCTAATTAGGGAAATCTATGGGAGCTTTACCCCTTGAATAAAAAATTCAACCTTGCATCTGAACATGAGGATTTGAAGGAATTAGAGAGGAAATTTGATCAATAGATATCATAAAAGATGAGAACTCTAAGGGGTCCTAATGGGTTTGATCAAGTAAGAATCACCGATCTTACTACATATAATGCAAGAACCTTTCCAAAAAAGTTCAAGGTACTAGATTTTGAGAAATAAAATGGAATTGAATGTCCTAAGTTGCATGCAAGGCTTTATGTATGGAAAAGGTACAAATATGTCCAAAATGACCCGTTGATGGTTGACACCCTTTAGGATAGCATACTTAGCTTGATCTCAATCAAATAAACATTTGGGAAAAACTACCGAGAGCCTTCTACGAACAATATAAATTCAATGAGGAAATAACCTCTTTGATTTAGGATCTATGAGCAAAAACAGCAATGAGACCTTTAAGGAATATGCCCAAAGATGTGGGGGCATGGTAGATAGAACTATTCCTCCTCTCCTTAAGAAAGAATTGATATCCATTTTTATCGACTCATTGGAGGAACCATATTTTGGGTACTTATTGGGTAATACAATGGCTAGTTTCATGAATATTGCACTTGTTGGAAGCTGAATTAAGGAAGCCATAAAAACAGGGAAGCTGACAAGAAAAAGGCAAGCCATATTAGGTTTAGGGGCATACATAAATACTACAATGTCAAAACCTACACCAAGTAGGAAAAGCCCAAATATATCAAGGAAAAAGTTCACTTAAATCCTTATCTCATTATCTCAAATCTTTGACCAAGGAAGGATAGCTTATTGCAACAGAAAGTCCCGATGCTAGGATATAGGCTAAGGAAGTATGACCTAAATGCATAATGTGAATACCACATGGGTCATGTCACAACCCGGAGGATTGGTCAAGTTATGGCAGTACTACCATGTAATGCGGTAAGGTCTAAGGTTGAGCATTATTCTTGATTAAGAACCTTCAACGCACTACACAAGGCGTCTCGCAATCCTAACTTTCTCTCAAAAACTAGTATTAAGTAATAACGAAATATTTAATGCAAATTATATCATAATATCTAAATTTGACATAACGTAAATGAGATAGGGGGGGTATAAGATTTCCCCTAGCATAAGTCATATAAACCCAAAATAAAATAGTACCAATAGTTTATGCTACTCAACATATTAATATATGTAAATAAACTTAGAAAGTCTAGATAACATTTAAATGATTACTCATGCTCACTTCTTCTTCTCACTGACCAATCCCTAGCTGGTAGGATTAATCTCGGGCATCCTACAGCCCGGCACCAATTAGAGATCCTATCATAATAACAGACGATAAGGAGGTAAGTTGCAACTGCTTAGCAAGTAACCTTTGTATTCTACCAATAAACAAGAGACATGCTACACGGCCAATCGGAGATTGTGCAAAGCATGATATTGCGCTTGCCATTACCTAAGTTAAGAAGTATTTAAGTACGTCAGGACCTAAGTCTTTACATCTATCATCCAAATATATTAATCTTTTATTTAATAGACTCAAAGTAACGGACACAGCTCAGCCTTAAGTAGAGGGCAATACTCCCTAGAGCTAAGTAAATCCTAAAGGTCGAGACAAAAATATGTCGCACGAGTATGTCGAGCAAAATAATAACAACGCATAATGTTAATAATATTGGATCCAACATGCATGACTCCCACTTTACTGTGTAGTGCTAACGTTTGTATAGATAATGCAAAAACATGCAATACATGGTCGATTATTATTAAGGTATGATAGTTATTATTCCGATTCACAGGTGACCAACCAATTATATACGATAGATAATCTAAAGCCCTAATTACTAATGCAGCATCTAATTCGTAATTCAGATATATTATTATCTCTTAGCAAGCAAGTACATCCAAATTAAACACATGTATATAATCCTGACCCTAAACAAATTCATTTCTTACATATATATTTATATATATGTATATACAATTAAATGGTGCTTTACACTACAACCATAAGTAAGATAAGACAGGAGTCAGTGTACGCACTCTACAATGGAATCTAACAATCTCAGTAATCCTCGACTGCATCAAACTCAAAGTCCTCATCACCTAAATAATACATTTAAAGTACATAAGTATTCTACTTATACTAACCACCTAAGCCTTCTTGTTTGAGATCCCCATTTTAATTGTTATCATATTTCGAGTGTAGTTTTTTTGTTTTAAATCTGTTCTTAGTGATCTTATAGTCGTTTTTCAACATTTTTTAGCCTTCTTCCATTTAGTGAGGTCATTTTTAGGCTTTTAGGTTAGCAAGTTTTCGATTTGGGCCTTATAAGGTCATGGGCCCAAAGGGTGAGTTTGGTCATTTTAGGGTTTGGGCCTAACTTTAGGCTTTGGGTTGAGTTTTTGATATTAGGCCTTACATTTAATATTTTAGGCTTCCTTTTAAGTATTTTAAGTGAATTTTTTTTGTCCAACACTTTAAATTTTCATCTTGGACCTTAGTGTTGGTCTTATCGGCCTAAACAAACTCTTTTCTTAAGTTTAAGGTTTCGACTCATTAAGGGGCCTATAGTGGATGTCTTAGATGGGCCTTAAGGTTTAATAGGCCTCTTGAACAACTTATTTTAGGCCTTTAATATAAGGTTCAAATCTGGTCACCCTGTAATTTGGGTCCTAAACTTAGGTCTTTTTAGGCCTAACTTGCACTTTAAGGCTTTAGGCCTAAACCCACTTGTCTTTTTGGACAAAAGCCCAACATTGACCTTAAGTTTAGTTTACTTTACCTAACTTTACTGATCTATTCATGATCATTAAGGCAATCACTAATACCATTTTAAGTCTCCATTCACTAACTAAGTTAGTTTAGGGCCTTAACTCATCATTAATTTACTTAACTTGGTTAGTCAAGTCCTTAACCATACTTAACACTAAATAATCATGTTATAAAGCTAATAAATTAAAATTTACAGATATGAAGCTTTCATGAAAGTAGGGGCTAAGGTGGGGTTTTAGGGGTTTTCGTTTATACTTCACACATCCCACATACTAAATGTTTTAGTGTTTTTCCTTCATCTTAGTTATGTTTCCTTCTAACATAAGTTATGTACTTATCAAACATGAAGAAAAGGCATTTTCAATGTCTTAAGGGAGGTGGTAGCATACACTTAAAACAAGGGTCATAGGGTTCCTCTTTGATGATTTATTACTAAGGCTCACTAACTATCACTTACACTACATGTTGATATTATTATCTAAAATACTTAGTTTAGTTCATGCATTATTTTAACCTAACTTTCATTATACTTTCTTAAAACATTAAGTTATACATGTATATAGTAATATAACAGTCTAGAATATAAGCAACTATCATGAATCTTAAGGAAAAACAAGAAGGAGTTCAACTTAGCACTTACTGAAGTTAGGTATGGACGGTCTCCTTTTTGTGCATGTATGCCTTGAGTTTATATATATGATAACTCTGATTTAAAACATATTTTACATGGTGATTTTATAGTATTTCCCTTACATTTTTGGTTTTCTTTAAAGAAATTGATACTTAATTGAGTAAATTTTTTATTTCAAGGTTTGAACGCATTCTTGGATCGAAAACGAAGAAAAGGAATCAAGTTTCACTCAATTCGGAGTTCAAATGAAGAAGTTATGAAATTTTGAAGTTACACAGTCTGGGACATGACCATATCCCTAGGTTGTGTCCATGCAGGGAAATTTGCCAAGGTCAGAAAGTTATATGACCTGGGGACACGGTCATGTCCCAGGTCGTGTCTAGTAAAGAAAACGAAAACCTTATAATACAGTATAAAAAGACATATTAGGTTTTCATAAGACACATGAGACATTAGAGAAGAGAAGAGACTTGAGGAGAAGAAGAAAAAAAAGGCGAGAGTAACACCAACTTCAAGATCGGAGAGATTTTTCATCAATCAAAGGGGTTTTTCATGTTTTATTTTATATTTTTTATGGAACTTGTTTTTAGTTTCATTATGATAACTTAGAATTCGTGTATTTAGGATTATGGAACCTAGGGTTTCATGTGACTCTTGGGTTCATTTATAATTCTCAATAAAGTTTCTATTTTTGCTTGATTCAATTATGTTGTTTAATTGTTAATTGATATTTCTAGAATATCAATTTATAATATTATGTATGTTGATTGAGAAATTACATGTGTAGTTAGATCTTTACATAATTGGAGAGAATTACATGTATACTTAGAGATAAGATACATGTTTCTTCCAGAAAGTTAATTATTTATGTAGGAATTCATTATACATTAATGCAATTCTAAGTTATATTACTAAGTGAAGAGATTCCGGTAAATAATTCAGGATTAGGGTTAATATGCTTGAGAAAGGTATTAACTTTAATTGTGAATCCCTCCGGTCAAGAATAATAGAAATTGAATATATTTTAAGCGGTCATATGTTAAACACTAGGGGAAATAATTCCTAAATACGTTATTACATACTTAAAGTCGTTCTTAGTTTTATTGATTTCTAAATTGCTTAATCAAGTCCCATAATTAGTTTAGTTTGTTAATTTCATTATTTTTAATTCATTCAACTCATCATAATTTTCCGATTAGATAATAAAGCTAAGATTAATATTAGTACTCGAAGTCTCTAAGGGATCGACTCGGACTTACATCCGCTATGTTAAAACTGATAGGTGCACTTGCCTTATATTAGTATGTGTATTAATCAACTAGAAGAGAGAGTGAGGGTAACATAGGTCTTGGTGCTTTGAGGTTTGGCAAGGTGGTAGGGGAGCTAGGATAGTCAACGATAATGGTGTAAGGGATGGTCAGTTGAGTAAGGTTGAGAGTGTTTTTGGAGTAAGTTTTTGAGAATGATTTGTGAGTAGTGTTGTGTGGGGAGGACACAATGGCCAGCACAAGGGAGAGAGAGTAGGGGGGTAATTTAGGGTTAAATGGGGTGGGGAGTACATGGTCCTAAATAATACTCTTTTACCATTTTTGCTTTTTGTCATTTTAGGTAGTGGTTTATCCCCTAAAGGATATTACCTTTGATTTACTTTAACTAATCACCTTTTCTTTTTTTCTTAATTGAACTTATTCTTATTGTTAATTAATATGTAATGCAGGTTGGTTATGGATTAGGGTTTCTTTAGGGTAATTGATTGTAATTAAGCATATTTAGGCTAATTAAGTATAATTAGGATATGTTTAAGGTTTTGTTATGTTTTAACACTACACTTTAGATGGTCTAAGTGTTCTACAGGTATACCTAGGGTTTCCTTAAGGTCTGATGTCTATTTATAGTTATTTGATTAGTGTATAAGCTTAGAATTTAGGGTTTTAGGTGGTCAATGAGTTCGATTACTTTTGGTGATTGATTTAACTTTATGATTAAGGTTTATTTGACGTGTTAAGGTATTTGATCATTCAATTAAGACTTAGCAATCTTTTTAGGGTTTTTCGAACATTAGGGTTTCTAGGATTTTACTCGTATAACTAAGGTTTTGGGGTCTTGCTTCTTCTAAGGTTTTGGTTTAACGTTTAGGGTTCAATTCTTTTACTTAAGGTCTCATTATTATGTTTGAGTAGTTTTAGGGACTATCCAAAGACCTTTTATCTGACTTTTCTTTCAGTTATTGAAAACGCGTAAGGTTTACAAGTCAATAGGGACATTCTACTGATAACTGCTAAGAGTTAAAAAACGGAGTTCAAGACTTGATAGATGTTGGGGAAATCCAATTAGATTCTACTAAAAGATAGGGGTGATGATCTTTTGAAGTTTGCATTGATGATTCAAATAAATCACATTGTTTGCATTTCTCTTATTTTAGTAAAGGCATGTCCATTGTACTTTGTGAAATATGGTGGTACACACCTTATTAAATCTTGTCAAACAAGACTTGGGTTAAATATCTCTTTAATTGTAAGGTTTAGAGTGAAGAGAGGCAAATCAAATCCAAGGCACCAATCATGAAACACTTTAAGAATTGAGTGATATCATTGTAAGGCTATTGGACTCATTTCTTAAAGCAGGTTCATTTTGAATTTGATATGCAAATCAAAATAAAGTTGGACATTTATTTTCAATATCTTAAACTCAAAAATCCCTTATTAATCCCGTTGTGCCTTTTGAATGAAGTATTTGAAAATCAAACCTTGTTAAGAGTTACCCTACATTGGGGCAAGTAGAAGGTTAAGGAGAATTAATTTGGAGAAAAGGCTAAAACTGATTTGTGCTTACTTTAATTGCATTAATTCAACAATAATTATCACCTTTGATAACTGTAAGTCTGATTTTTCAGTTTTCTATTTATTTCAATTGATTTCTCATTTCTTGATTAATACTAAACCCTAACCTATTTAATATTAATCTTCGACTAAAGAAATTGAAAAATTCCAGTTTTTTATTAAAATTTTTTTTTTTTGAGTCGCTACCCGACCGGAGTTAGGAAAAGAAAAGAAACTATAACCAATTGGGTGGATTGGTTACGATTTAGCTACTAGTCTTTGATTTCAATTTTATTAAAGAACCAGAGAGTTCCAAATTCGGGAACTAACTTATTAAACCCTAATGGGTACCACTATTTATTTACCGAAATTAGGATTATTCTTCTAATTGTAATATTTAAAAAAATAAAAAATAAATAAATAAAATCAAAAGAAAAAAAAAATAACCTAAGTTTTTTACAAATTTTATCATCGCCCTAAAGGTGCCTACGTACCCGCTAACCAAGATCAGACGATCGTAGTTCTTTCCGAAAACTTTAATATGTTGGTTCTTTTTATAAAAAATGATTGGTTGAATTTACGTTTTTATTAACCATTTTATTTTTATTAAGAAAAATCCCTAAAAGCCTAATTTTTATTCCTAACATTATATATAAAAAAAAAACCCTAAAAACCTAATTTTTGAACAGTCCCAAATTAAGATTTTTATTTTAAAAATAACTAAATGATAATTTTTTTTATTTTTAAGAAAAACCCTAAAGATTTTATGAAATATGCAATGTTCTACATGATGAAACTTTTATATAGAAAAGATGCTTAAAACATTAAAAAAGAAAGAAAGAAAAAAAATTTTCCTAATCATAGAAAAAATGCCTTAATCATAGAAAAGATATCTAAATCATAGAAAAGATGTCTAAACTATGAAAAATATTTTTAAACCATAAAAAAAAATCTAAATTATAGAAAAGATGTCTGAATCATAAAAAAGATGTCTAAATCATAGAAAATATGTCTGAATCATAAAAAAGAAACCTAAACTATGAAAAAGACATATAAACTATGAAAAAGACATCTAAACTATGGAAAAGACATCTAAATTATGAAAAAGACATCTAAACTATGAAAAAGACATCTAAACTATGGAAAAAACATCTAAACTATGGAAAAGACTATGAAAAAGACATCTGAACTATAAAAAAGACATTTAAACTGTAGAAAAGATATCTAAACTATGAAAAAGACATCTAAACTATGGAAAAGATGTCTAACCATAGAAAAGAAGTCAATTAAAGATTTTTTTTTTTATTTTATCAACATCAAAATGATTTTTTAATTTAGAAAAATTACATATTTTATCGTCGCCCCAAAAGTGCCTACGTACCCGCTAGCCGGGATCAGACGATCGTAGTTCTTTCCTTTAAAATCTTTAGTGTGTTACTTGATTTTAATTTTGAAAACTGACTGAGTTTACGTGTTTAACTAATTTAGTTTATTCAAAAATAAATAAATAAATAAAGGGCCATAACTCGTAAGTGATCAAAAGACCCCTTAAAACACTATAATCTTTTTGTAAAAAATTTTCCTTTCGTTAATTTTTGTTTCTAAAAATAATTTCCTATATGAGAATTTCTAAAAAAACTAATTCTAAAGGAATCCTAAATGAATGTATATATGTATATATATATATATATATATATGCATTTACACTATTTCTATTTAACAATTATCCTCTTAAGCGAATTAACAATGTCAGGGAATATACCTAATATAAAAGCTAATCTAATGTATGTATAATATTAAATAGCTGAAGATTTCCCAAATTAATGCAATCATATACATATACTATATTAAATAAACAAGGAACTAATAACATGATAATAAAAACAATAATAATCATAATCAAATAATAAGTAATAAATAAAAAAAACTAACTATCTAATTAATGAAACTATCTAATTAACGAAACTATCTAACTAACGAAACTCACCTAATCGTGTAATAAGGGGAGTGCTTGTGTTCGTTTTCAGATCAATGGGGGGTTGATCGTTCACCAGTTGCCGTCGTTGTGTTGTCATGCCTGTCGCAGTAGACTACTGATTTGCTACTGTGTGGAACGATGCGTGGAAAGATCTAGTGTTGCGTGGAAGGATCTGCTGTTGCGTCAAAACGATTGCTGCTACTGTTTGTTAGAGGGTAGGGATTGTCGATCCTCTGATGAAGCAGATTTTTTGAAATTTTTTTTTTTATGAAGCTGATTATGTCCCTCCCGTTGTGGTTTTCTTCTTTTTATAAAGCCCAAATCAAATCTTAATATATCCGATTAAACTAGATTCAAATCTGATTTAACTAGACTCATACGAGTTGATTAAATATGAATCTTTTGCAAAGATAGAAAAATTTTTGATGAAGCTAATTATGTCCCTCCCGTTGTGGTTTTCTTCTTTTTATAAAGCCCAAATCAAATCTTAATATATCTGATTAAACTAGATTCAAATCTCATTCAAATCTGATTTAACTAAACTCATACCCGTGACCTCTAATTGAATCCACTCAAATACTCTACTGCTTATCCGTTAAGCCATTGACCTGTTTCCTAACATTCATTACCATTAAATTATATTTAAACTATCTGAATCCCTAAACTAAAATTTTTAACTAAACTAAAATTAACTAATTATTCTTAATATAAATTACTTCCTACAAATCTACGAAATCTTTATAATTTTTCATTTTCTTATTTTTTTTTGTATTTTCATTATTTGTTAATATCTTTTATTATTTTTGAATTAGGACCCCTTTTGTAAAAATAAAAACTAAAACTATGGAAGGGCAAAAATTAGGTGTCTATAATAACTAATTTCCTTTAGAGTAAAGAAGGGCTTTCATTCTAAACACTAAACACAAGCCATATACACTTTGATTCTTATGTCAAAAGAAGAGATGAACACCTTTGAAAAAAGGGAAAGAGGAGAGATAAAAGAAAAGAAAAAAAATGAAAATTGTGCCTAAGAAAGAAGTCAAGCGGTCTACATAGATAAAATGATTAAGTTTAAAACACAAAGTCTTAAAACTTAAGAGGATTAGGGGCATGTAACTCAAAAAGCCTATTCCTAAAGTAAGGACCCCAAAACACGATCAAGATGATTAAACCTGAAAAGCTAGGACAAATAGCAAAGTTTCCTCCAAAACTCATGATCCCTAAAGAAATTGCAGCTGACACATGGCTCATAGCCTACCCATAATTCCACGCATTCTAAAAACCCTTTTTGATTAAAGGAAATAACTTATCATTGGTAAAAGTTACATTTGAAACTAGAGTAAGCACAATTTTTAGTTTCACTTATAAGGTTCTTAACTTGTAAACTTCGGTTGGAGAGTGATTCTTTTATAAAAAGCCATTTCATTAATATCCGTTTTTGAAAACTATGACCAAAATCCTTTATTATATTACCATCCAAAAAAGACCTAATATATTGATTAAAGCGTATCATTTGCAAGATGAGCCATAATTTAGGGAATCTTAGTCAAGAGAGAAATTTAAGCTAAGAGTGTGAGAAAGTTCTCCTTGACTAAACCTATCTTCAATGAGATATCTATTCCCAAGAATTCATTCCCATTGGACATTTTCCCTTGGTTTAAAGTCAAATGCCTCATGAAGAAATGAAAAGACCCTTAAGAAAGAAAGAGTTATCTTAGAAAAGATCAAGTTGTTATGTTGTTGAAGAGCCTACAACGTATATGGTACTTTCTTAGAATCTGTAAGGAATCCAGACCTATTAGCAAGTACAAAAAAAAAAGAGAAGGTTTTCCATTCTCTCTCATTTTAGGTCATCATTTCAAGTCCATTCTTTTTCCACGTCACCTTAGTGGTCTAGATTTTTAACATTTCAAGATAAAATTCTTCATTTCTTTTGAAAGTCATCTTCTCTAAAGTTAACCCCATCAACTAATTTTTTTTTTTTAAGGGGTTCACTTCCTATTATCCAAGTCCAAGGATTTACTCCCATTTGAAAATTCTACTCCTAAAATCATTCTCACCCTCATGGATAATGTTATCCAATTCTCCTTCAAATTGAGGGATTTTGTCTTTAAAGGCTGCTCTATCCGATGGTTTTTAATCAACAAACCTATCGTTTCAAATTGCAAAGTCTCTCAAAAATGTTTACGTAAACTCTTTTGTTATGGTTCCCATGGATCGCATGCTCATTAGAAGTGCTATCCTTGTGATAAAAATGTTCTAATCACATGCTCTATGACTATTATCCTAATTCAAATCTTTCAGGTCACTTGCTCGTTAAAGCACTATGCTATCTTCAAATCACATGCTCTAGGAGTGCTATCTTAACTTAAAACCTTCGAATCACATGCTCTAAGAGCGATATCTTAATTCAAGCCCTTTATGTCACTTGCTCATTGGGGCACTACTTGATGTGCTTAAGAACTCAGTAATCACTAGGGCTTACCATAAGGAGTAATAACTAAGCGGATCCTTCGAGATATCGAAGAAAATATAATGGAAAGGTTAATGAACATAGTAGCTTCCATGAAGTTGTTTAGAGGATATAATGCACCAACTAACACGATATAACTTAACACTTCACTTGATATGACTCATAAACTAATACTAATGTCTACTCACTACTAATATCAAGATACTCGGCAATATTAAATAAGAGTGTAGGGACAATGTACTTGAAGAGGGATATCTTACAAGAACGAGAATATTCATTAAGTATAAGGTAAATGATGGTTACAGCTACAGTAAAAATGACTATTTATAGTAAGTCTTTTAGGGTAAGAATACAAATAAAAAAAATTACATAAAAGACTATGAGGATAGAGATTCCTAGTATGTATGACAAAGGGTAAATACAAATGTCAGAAAAGTAGGAAAAGTGGCAACCTGTCAGTGGGTTCGTATTGGAGAATGTTGGGGCATAATGGATAAGCTTTATTGAAGTTGTGGTTGTGATAGATGAATGGTACTAGGAGTGGCTAAGATGAATAACAGATGCTGCTATTTAGTAGGCTAAATGAGTAGAGCTCAATGTATAATAGCTTCGGTCTCAGCCTTAATACTCGAGGGTTTAGCGATTGGACAAGAGTTAGGGTGAAGTAGAGTGCGTATGAGTTGGGAAGTTAAGAAGTTCACCCATAACTCTTCCATATGCAAGAGCTCGTCCTTAGTAAACTAACGAGAGAGTATCCTCCTTGAGATAGACTATAAGTCTTGAAGACGGGTTCAAGTGAGGGGTTTGAAGGTCAGCAATCCATCAGTTTCTTAGAGTTGTTGAAGATTTGCCTACAAATCTTGATCTTCTTCTTCTGGCACATCAGGCGTCAGGTTGGTGACATTAAATGTAGGAGATACTCCATATCCTTTAGGCAGCTTTAGCTCATAGGTATTATCATTAACACACTGAAGGATCTTAGAAGGTCCATCTGACTTGAGGGATAACTTATTCGTCCTCTTCCTTAGAAAACACTCCTTGCTGAGTTGGATCCAAACAAGGTCTCCTAGGTTGCAAATGACTCACCTTCTTCTTCAACTTCCCTACGCTCTCTATCAGGCTACAATCTTTGCTAGTTGCTTGGTAATCTTTTGATGAAATTTCTGAAGTTCCTCCATGTGTTACAAGCCTAATTGACTTTCTCTTTAAGAGGTTAGGTTGATAACCATGTCCAAGGATAAGTTCGGGTTAAGTCCATAAAAGACCTCAAAAGGTGACCTTCTTATCGACCTATGAATGAAGTAGTTGTAAGCAAGCTCAATGATGGGAAAGCATAGATCGTAATCATGTAGATTCTTCCTAACAGTAGCTTGAAAGAGGCTGTCTACTATTTTGTTCACAACTTTTATTTGGTTGTTTATTTGTAAGTGGCAAGAAATACTAAACATTGAGTTTAGTGTTGAGCTTCTTCCAAAGCATTCGCTAAAAGAAGCTTATGAACTTCAAATCATGATCAAACACAATGCTTTTTGATACTCTATGTAGCCGTACGATCTCCTACAAAAAGAAGTTAGTAACAAATAAAGCATCCTTAATTTTGAGGTAGGAGATAAAGTAGCTCATTTTGCTAAATCGATCAACTACCACCATAATATTATCATGTCTCTGTAGAGTTAAGTTAAGTATGAAATTTATGCTTAGATCGGTTTATGGCCGTTCAGGTATGGGTAAAGGTGTATACTCTCCATACGGCTCTTTCCTCTCCTTAACATGTTTGCATACCTTGCAATGCTTAAAAACCTTGCACACATCATTCATCATCCCGAGCCAATAAAAATGCTCTCTCAGCAACTTAGCCATTCTCTTCTCACTAAAGTGGTCGACCAAGCCTCCAATATGAGCTTCTCAAACAAGTAATTCCCTAATAGAATCACTTAGCACACAAATTTGATTTCCTTTTTTTAGGTTTCCTTGACTCAAATAGAACCCATCCACAACTCCTCTTACATTGCACTTGGCTACCAAGGATCCAAAGTACGAATCATGCTCATATTGATCATAAAGGGTTCTGAATCCAAGTATCTTAGCTTACAAAATGGTAATAAGAACATGTCTATGAGAAAGGGCATTGGCTACGACGTTGGTACTTCCCTTCTTGTATCTAATGACATAGCAAAAAGTTTCCATAAATTCAACCCATTTAGCATGACATTAGGAAAGTTTTTATTATCCTTCGAGATGTTTGAGAGATTCATGGTCCGTATAGATAATGAACTTTCTTGATACTAAGTGTCCCTACATTAGTAAGTAGAACTCCTTGTCATATGCTGAGTAATTCAGTGTGGCGTCTCTAAGTTTCTCACTAAATTATCCGATTAGTCAGCATTACTACATAAAAACAACTCTAATGCTAACTCTAGACGTATCACATTTTTATTCAAAAACTTTCTCGAAGTCGAGCATAACAAGTACTAAGATTGAAGTCAATCTGGACTTAATTTCATCAAAACTCTTTTGAACCTTCTTGGACCACTTGAATTCAAAGTTCTTCCTAGTCAAGGTCCTTACTCCTAATAGACAAGAAAGAAATGATAAGGGATGTGTTATGCATTAACTGGGAAATTACCTTGTATTACCAAAGGCAACTTAAACCATCATCACTGACCATGTTAGAAGATTATGATGCCTCACAACTTAGGAGCTTAATAGGTCATACGCTAGGGGAAAGACTATCGGCCAATGGACACTTAGCAAAGTCCATTTATAAATGCAAATTCAACCTAATTATATCACATCTAACTTCTCATACACCTCTTTAACTTTCACCCATTATCTCTACCTACGACCTACTTAACCATTAGAGTGATCATGTAGGAGCAAACTTCGATGCTTACCCTCATCTTATACTCTAGTTGTAGGCCTATTGAGATTTCGAATGAGACCAAAGAGATTTGAAGCCGAAGTAGACAAAAATCACTATCAACTAAGCAAGTACCAAAATTACTATACAAGTGTGCGTATGAGGATAAGAATAGGTGCCTTCAAAGACGTATATATAAAGATATCTATCGAATTACAATTTACATGAAGTCATAAAATGAAATTACACAAATGAAAATGAAGGATGGAAACAGAAATTCGGATATTGTAAAACAAGCATGGTTGTGATGATTTTAAAAACATATTCAAAAGGTTAGTAGATAAAAAGAACTTTAAGTCTAAATATGTTGGAACCTCATTTAAGGATGATTATATTGATTTCAGAGACTTGACTAAAAGGTTGGTTGATTTAAAAGGTTTGGACAAAATCACTTTAAAGACATCTTCATAAGGTTAGTCGGTGAAAAAGAGAATTTGATTCTATCATTTAAAGGCCGATTAGAAGGTAGGATAGGAAAAAGGGACTTAATTATACCCAATCATAGATTTGTTTGATAAGTATTTGATATGGGAAATGTAGTTGGAAAGGCTTTGGGACTTGATACGAGTGTTGATTGGTGTGGAATGCTTAGAGGAAATAACTTTAAAGGCTTGTTTAGAAAGTTAGGTAGAGTAAGGAATATAACTAGGATAATTTAAGAAACTTTATCAGAAAGCTCTAAGATCAAACCTTGGTATTAAGCAAGATTTCATAACCTTATTTAGATACTTCAATAGTAAGATGAAAGTCAATACCAAGGTTACACGATTTGCTAAAGATAAGTCACAATAGCACATAAAATTATTAAAATGAATTTATTTACTTTATATTTAATAAAACTAAAGTGATTGCATTCTATATAAAGGGAAAATTGAAGTAGACAAGACCCATATGTACATATATAAAGCGTTACATGTTTAGGTAAGTAAGATTAGTGCTTTACTGTACTTTGAAGTATTATTTAAAGAATACTTAGGAGTCTTAGTATATGTCTTACTTATGATTGTAAATTAGTTGACTATGCGCATGCAATATGTGTGCATGAATATGGTTGTGCTATTGTGAGTACTACATTTATGTATTGATCTCTTCGTGATATTATTTGTATAGGACTATATGAAATTACTTGACCATCTCAAAAACAATTTAAAACAAACTCAACTTAATTTTTAATTAAACATACATCGCAACCTACTAGGAAAAACGACTAAAATCTTACAGCTAAAGATAAAACTTTTAATGAGGATAACTAAAATGGTTCTCTCCATATCCTTAGTCGAATTAGATGACAGAAGATGAGATCATGGCAAGGTTGAAAATTGTGATTTAAAATTTAAATAGACGAATATTACTATCAATTGAATAAGTACCAAAATTATACTAAGAATTCTTCTTTTCAGAGGTTGTAGGCGAATACAAATTGCATATTGTTGATCAAACTAAATAATTCTCGTTTTTTAAATCAAATATGACATAGAGATAAATATTCTGTTTTACCAATCTTATTGTCTTGTCCTTTCCACGAGATCTCACTTTAGGAAAATATTGAATGTTGCGATCCAACATCATGAAAAATTGTTGCAACACGTCTGCTGTATTTTATTAATTTTATTATTGAATTCAATATGTTAACTTTACATTTCCACCTCAGTCGGTGGGCTAAATTCGTAGTGTTTTGTCGCAAAGCATATCACAGGTCTTGACTTTACAGTTAATCCTTCCATTAGCGCATGGCATGTACACAGCATCTTGTATATTTCTCTCTCTATACAGATGCGTGTGTGTATATGAGAAAGAGACTAAGTGCCTTCAAAGACGTATATATAGAGATATCTATCGAATTACAATTTACATGAAGTCATAAAATGAAATTACGCAAATGAAAATAAAGGATGGAAACAGAAATTCGGACATTGCAAAAAAAAAAAAAAAAAAAGGTAAAAAGAAAAAATTCAGCATTTTTTCTTTTTTTTTTTCCTCCAAATTTTATTTCATATTTATTATAAATTAATTAATATCTAATTATAATTATATATAATCATGACAAAAGTAGAAGTATATATATTGTATTATAAAAGTATAGAGTGCTGTACAGTTCCCCCTGTGTTGATATAATTTATAAAGTTTGTACGGACGGTGAATGTCATTTACCAATAAAATTTAATATATGCAACGTGCATTAGATTAATATCACAATGCAACCAACCATATATTTAATTTATGTTTTGCTTTATCAAATCATATAGAAAACGTCAATGGTAAAATTGGTTAGTGGTTTCCAACAAGAACCGACATCATTACACATGAATTCATTTATTTTTATAGAAGTAGAAAGCAAAGATATTCATATTCTTTACAAAGCAGCTGAACACATTATATTTATATTTGATAAACCACAAAGTAGCTACACAAACATGTTCTAGTTATATTATATAGTAACTTCGCTAGTACGAGATTCGAATTTAGTTGTTATAATAACTTTAGAGAGATAAATACTGTTCTTGAGCATAAGCGATTCGATCTTCAAGGCAAAAGCTTATCAGCATAATAGTGCTAAATTGATATTAAGGACTTACGTAGAATATGATTGTTAACAAATTATATAAATAAACAAACGCTTGGCCTTAACATATATATATCTATAATCAATATTCCGAATACACTAAAATATATTTAACAATAACGATAATCTTTATATAAAAATAATTCTATATAATATGATAATCAATAATTATTAGCAGTTATTGAATACTAACCATACTTAATTCAACACTAACCACAAAAATAATAAATAAAATAACAGTAAGGTATTACACTATGAGTACGGTACCAAATACGAAATCAGAAATGGCTCGTGAATTTAAATCAAGAAAAGAATCACCTAATGGGCATGAGCGAGAACCTAACATAAACAATTATACAAAATTTAATTCATTAAAATAATATACTTAAGTAATCGATTAATAACATTTATCAAGTCAATGTGGAACTCGTAGATAATACTCAACCGAGATTGAAATCACCTGAATTTCAAATGAGAGTTTCCAAAAATAAGTTGAACTTTAGAAATTTGGGTGGGGGGGGGGGGGGGTGTAGGAAGGTTTTGATTATCTAGTAAGGGGACGAGAGGAGATGAATTAGGGGATTAGGATGGAGATGGAGACACGAGAATCGAGAGAGGGGATGTCGGGTGATAGGACAAGGGAGAGAGAAGATAGACGAGAGAAATAGGGAAAGGGCAGAGGCCGAAAGGACAAGAGAGATATAGAGCAAGAGAGACAGAGATTAGGGAGGGGGGAAGGAATTGGGACAGGGGATGAGGTCAGGAATGATTGAGAGATGTAAGCCGTAAATACAAGCCTTGTTATCTTAGGATGAGACTTAGTCCACAAAGTTTAAAGCGATCAGTTAAAAAATCCGATTAAACCTAAATTATAAGTTAAAGCTATAAAAATTAATACAAGCGACTCCCGTAAGTTTGAATTTAAGAAAATAAGTAATAAATTAAGAGAATATAAAATTTACAAATTTTAAATATATTACTCATTATTTAATGAAAGTACGTAAAATACATTTCAATAACTAATGAATCACTAGAGATAGATTATATATATACTAAAAATAATAGAATAACCTAAATAATATTTAGAAGTATTTACTTGTATCCCACATGTATTTACATGTAGGTAAAAATACGTGAAATTACCTAAATTTCTTGAAATTAGCTAGAAAATTGTTAAATAATGAAAGAACATTATAAAAAAATTAAGGAAAAATTAGGGAAATAGGGAATGCTCTAGATCAAGTCGTGGCAGCTGGGGGAATAAGAAAAAAATTTGAGCCAATTAAAAACAAGCAACAAAAAAGGTAAAAAAATTGAAGAGGATAAGCGAGTCATGTCTAATTAATGCACCACAATTACTTTATGACCCTATAAATAGTAAGAAAATTACAGAAGCTAAGTTGTTTAATTTGAAACCTTAGAAAATTAGCAAGGGTTGAAAATTGAGAGGAAATTTAGGTTTAGGAATTTTTTTCCCAAATCTGTGTAATTAGGGCAAGTAGTCCGAACCCATACATCACTACTACCTGGGACTGAAACACTACCACCACTCTACTCCAAACCAAGCGCCTAGATTGGCTGACATACCTTAGGCCATCATTGGTGGCTAGAAACCCAAGAGTTAGGTGAGTTTAATTTTCAACTGATTTTGCAAAATTTATTAAAATTATTAATTTTGCCAAGAAAATTATGAATTTCGTTATTCTAATGATTTATTGTATGTAGATTTAGGAAAAAATAGTGATTCAGTTTAATCACGTATGTAAATATAGGGTTCTTAAGGAATTGAACGAAATTGAACATGTTTAGAATTAAAAATAAATAGGTTTAGAAGTATAGTTTTGAGCTTGATTTTTTTATAGAATACTTAAGTAATATAAAACAGTGATATGAAGCCATTTTTTTTAAATTAATTTTCAAAAATTTTAAGTAATTTTTTAGTCCTAAAATGATGAGAAAAATGAATAATTTTTTACTAATTATATAATTAAATAATTAATTACTGATTTAAAAGGTAATTAGATATCTAAGAATGTCAAATTCTAATGGGGTAACATAATCCTAGCATTTGGAGTTTTAATTGTAATTAATATGGGAATTATGTAGTAAATGTGAGTAATTTAGTAATATGTGAAATTGGAATTTTAATAAATATGAAATAATAGGTTAAATTGGATAATATAATAATAATGTTAGTATATATTAAATCTGGTATAAAAATTAATTTTAGGTAATTGGATAAAAAATGTAAAATTTTCTCACATCAGGAGTAAATCCAGTACACTAATTAAGATTAGAGTATACCGAGTGGGTTATAATGATGAATTAAGATTTCGTATGATATTAAAATACTCGAGTTTAATATAATTAATTTCATATTAGGATTCGAACGTATTTTAGAATTACTTGTAGTTGAAATCAATTTAGAACCTAAATTGAAATCTAATTCGAAAACCAAACCCCGAGCTACTATAAAATGAATCGTTAGTAAATAATAGGTATATATGGAGGATTGGGTTAAAGCATAACTTAGAATATGTATCATTAAAATATAAATACTAAAAAGGTGTATTTATATTATAGGATACATAGAGATGAGCCAACTTGAAATTGAGTGCTTGAATGACCAAACCACCGAGAATTTCAAATAAGTTGAGTTTAATATTTCATTGTATTTTGGAGTACTATTTTAGAGTATTCAAAGACCTAAGATTTGTATATAATTGTGATTGTAAGTAGTTTCATGCATGTGCTTGTGTATTTGACTACATGTTAAATTTTGTATTGTGTTAATGACTATAGTGAATGGATTGATGTGAAGTGATTTGATCACCCTAAAACAAACCTAATCCAAATTGACCTAAATACCCTAACTAGACATACGTTGTAACCTTATAGGGGATTATTAGGATTCTCCAATCAAACACCGACACCTTCGAAAACGATAGCGCTGGATAGTAAAATGGTCTTTTCCTCATCCTTAATTGAACTAAGTGATAGAAAAGGAGGTCGTGGCGAGAATGAGGGCATTGGTTCGAAAGATAGTCTTAGGAGGAGCAGTGTCTTCATTGCATAAACCTAGGTTTGGTTGTGTGCTTTTGCATAACATGAAAACTTCTTAACCCAGATAAGAGCGAGTGAAATTACTCTGATTTCGCAATGGATCGGACTATGTTATGTGATAACACTTGCTTGTTGCATTTTGTTGCGTTGCATGAAAATAATTGCTTGATAATCTTATTTGTGCTTGTATACATTCCTAAGTCTCCAATTTAACTTATTGAGTTGTAGTTGCTCATACCCATATAAATCCTTTTACAGGTCCTAACTTTTGATTATTTTGACTATTATGTCGTCTTACAACTATTCGGAGATTAGTTCTCTTTTGAAGCCCAGGGGTGTAAGGATCAATTAATCTAATGGTTAAGTTATATATAAGGTCTCACTAGTATCTTTAAGACTAAAGAATTGATATTTGATATATAAATCAACTGACTATTATGTTATGATATATAATCTCCTAGGAATTCTATAGAATGTACTTGTAATTATATATATTGACTTAAAGTTTTAATACTTACTATAACTTTAGCTAAATTCTTAATTGAACTATTTACTTCAAAGCGAGGAGTCGTCAACACCTTGTATAGATCATATCTATGATAGGAATTGTGAGGCCAGCTACTATCATAGGATGACTTATACGGCTGGACTATTACAACTCTACTACTTCGGGGCGTAACAAGAGGCGAAGGAGAGAGATAGAGATTTTGGGGATGGGAGACTAGATAGGGAATAGAAGGAGTGATGCGAGAGAGAGGGAAGATAACGGAGGAGAGAATGGAGATGAAAGAGAGAGGGACAGGGTGGGGTCGGGAAGTAATTAATGAGGGGGAAGGAGAATTAGTAAGCTAAGAGAGAAGTGAACAAAGATGAGAGGGAGAGAAAGTAGAGGGTGACGAAAGAGAGAAAATTCAAGTGAGGGGAAAGAAAAAATATAGATATTGAGAGAAAGAAAGATGCTGCGGCTAAAAAAAAAGTACAATTTAGGGTAGGGTTTTTAGGTAAATTCTAAAAGCTTCTAGGATAATAGGGTAATATATATATGTAGAAAAAGAAAACAAGAATTAATTATAATAAGAGAATATATATATATATATAGCATAGGATAATAAACTTTATAAAAAGAAAAAATCGCAGTGAAATGTATTACTAAAAAAAAATGTAATATTCTATACGTAAAATAAAATTGAAAATACTTACTAAGTATGTAAAATAAGGTTTTTAAAATAATTAAGCCAAGACCTTAATTTTTTATTTCTAATGTTATTAACTTAAAGAAGTTTAAGTTTTAATTAAATTACTAAACTAACTAAGGTGTTTTAAATGTACTTAAGAGTTTCTATTATATATTACAGTTTATATGTGATATTTTTCCTTCTAATTTTTCTTTTGTTTTTTAGTGTTCACTATGAGAATTGTTTTAGCAATCCAAAATCAATACAAATATCAAAGATTGAGGACTAAAGTGTAACGCCCCGAGAACCTAAATGGGCGCTACAACCAGTCACGTATTCTAACTAGCCCGAAATATATAAGGCTTTCTAAGTCGACAATCGAAATATAAAAAATTATACCACATAGTATATAAAATCCACAAGGGAGTGGGGAACTGTATCCACTCATAACATCATATAAACTGAAATCATCTAACAGAGTTCAGAAGTGTCCTGACTCATAACCAAAACATAAAATAAGTCAAATAACTAAAATCCTTAGATATCAAAAAGAGTCCATCGCCTCAAAATACAAATGCTTCAGCAAAACATAAACTACTAGTAACATAGATATCACTATGTCCTAGTTATCGTAAAAGTAAAGGTACTCGACGCCATCCTCCTCTTGGATGTCATTGACATACAGCTCTTTAAAAATAAAGTAGTCCTTAGATTTAGTACTTGAAAAAGAAAAGAATAAGTTGAAGCCCAATACGGGTGCACAAACACATACACATGCTAAGCCAATTCGTTTACATGTAGAAATGAAAATATAATAGAATAATACGAACAACAGTTTAATTATCTTATATTAAGTCAATAGATCAACAAAAGGGTATTCATAACCCCGCCACACTTAGTCTTCATGCACAAGCATAGGTGGTTATAAATATATATTTTCCTTTAAATCTTTTACACCCAGAAACTAGAGTGTAGAACCTAATATTCTACTAGCGTCGTCCCATATATGAGTCAACTAGGGAATCCTTACACATGATTAGTAGTTGCCTCTCTAGGGATCTACCACTGCGAGCCCCTAAAGCGAGCGGGTTAAACAAAATAAACAACCAAGATCAATTAGGCCGAATATAGGTTAGTCCGGTTAGATCATTTCTAACTTAGCAAGCACAAGCAACAACAAACACCATGTACCTAGAATCGCTCCAAAATCAAATACAAGACTTTTATCTCAAAACTCGAACAAAACTTAGACTATGACAAGGGAAACCGAACACCACAAATCTAAAAAGGAACAAGTAGCAAGTTATCCTTTAAGCATTCTAAAGCTAAGTCTTACCTAAGAGTTATTTATGAGCTTAAAGTCTACCCAATCAAGGTCCCGAAAGAAATTGTTGAATTAAATAATAAATACATAAATACGATTAAGGCAAAAGTTGATATAACTATATAAAATTACTTATTTATAGTAATTCGCAAGGTACATAAATATATATATACACATTATCCATATATAATCAAGCAATTTATTAGCAATAATCAAATACTAATCATACATGATTCAACACTAACAACAGAAATAATAAATAAAATAATAGTAATAAAATATACATTATATATATGATACCTAAAATGAAATCGAAATGGCTTGCGAAATTTGAAAGCGGGACAAGATTACTGGATGGTATGAATGAGAACCTAACATAAACAATAATACAAAATAAATGATAATTCGTAAAAGAATATACTAAAATCATTAATTAATAGCATTTTATTAGGTCAACTTGGAATGCATAGAGAATGGAAATAACCCAAATGAATTTGGGCACTGAAAGTATAGTGAATTGAAATTAAAAATAGTTACTATTAAGCTTGACTTCGAAAAATTTTAGGGTAGCGAATGAAATTAGAAATGGGGTAGGGTTTTGGTTATGCAATTGGGGGAGGGAGGTGATACAAGCGAGAGAGGGATTGGGGGAAACAAAAGGGACAAAGATTGGGGCGAGAGATTAGGATAGGGGATGGGGTCGAGGAATTAATTGAGAGATGAAGGAGAGACCAAGTCTGGGGGAGGGAAGGGAAACGAAAGGGGTAGAAGAATGACAACAAGAGGGGAGGGGAGACCAGAGGGAGAGAAGGATAGAGCAAAAGAAAGAGGATGACAAGGGGGGTCGAGAATTGATAGGGTTGATTATATCTTTTATCTCATCCAATTATATTTTATGAGATTGATTATATCTTTTATCTCATCCTTAATTTATATTTTTAAAATTTAAATCATTAGATAAATTATAAATTTAATAGTTCAAATTTTAAAATATATAAATAAATGATGAAATAAAAATTAAGATCGATTCCATCAAAATTAAAGACGGACTATAAGATCTATCTATCTTATCCGATCACTTTTTCACAATGTTTCCTAGATTATAGTTTAGTCCTGTAGTAGTTTCTTCGCTTTTATCTTAGTTTTCCATCTCCTTTGTTTATGTTTACTTTATCGATTGAGTTTTTCCTGAGCATGATTTTTTTCTTGTATATTTTCTACATAAGTTCATTCATTGTGTTTATATGTTAGTTTACTTTCTCTTTCATCTCTCATATATTTCGAAACGTCTGTTTCCTCTAATTAGTCTGTCTTGTTATTCCTTTTCTTTTCATACAATGATTGCTTTTACTGAAATATGGAGGCACTAAATAAATCCAATGTTATGATGAACCAGAGCTGGACTCTAAGTAAGATCGGCAAACTTAATGCAACTTAAAATGGTTAGAGGATATGTAAAATCATAAAATTTTCCGATTTATATAAAATAACTTTAGAAAGTTATGAATATACTCATAGTTATTTAAAACTTGAAATATATTATGAAAATAAAAAAATTAAATTCTTTTTTCATAAAAAAATCTTTATATGTAATCTAACATTTATGGCAAAAGGACAAATAGAGTCGAAATTAATTTTTTTTTCCATTATTTTTATTGAAAAGCAATGAATTAAGAAAAAATAAATAAACATTTTAACTCATTTTAAGTTATTAATAGTATAAATTAAAGTATATAATTTTCCTCATAAGCTTTGCTGTTAGAGCAAGAACCTAGATGAAAGCTATAAACATAAAATAAGGTATTAAAAGAGAGAGAAAAAGGAAAAAAAAAATTTAGAATCTAATAGGAAAGATAATGTAATGCCTGAATGGTCGATAACTTTAAAAAGCTTAGTTGTATTTTTTTTTTTTAGCCCATTTAAATCAAATATATACAAAAGGGTAAACTCAGTTAAAAATATAAGTTTTTATATAAAATTAATTTTATATTCACGTTAACTCGTAATAACATTCTTAAATTATAAACTTATAAAATCATATGAATAAATCGCGATTTTGACAACTATAACTCCAAGCATTTATATACCAGCTCCAATGTTAATGTCATGCATCATGGAGAAGGTTGTCCCAAAAGCGGCTGCAGTTAATATTCTTACAAGAGTGTGGAGAGATTTGGTACAGTCACAATTTCTCATCTGCATAATAATCTCTTCCATGTTGAGATTGCCATGCTGATGTTGCTAATTCTATCCTTGAAATGCAACCTTAGACTATAATTAGATTTCTAATGATTGTCTGAAGATAGAAATTGTATCCCAAAATTAGATTAGAAAAATAATAGCTTCATAGTTTAGTCTTATTTTAAAATATGTAGTTTGATATTAGTTGATAATGGTTATCAATATTAGTAACAATTAGTTAGTTGGTGAAATATTAGTTTCATATTAGGTATTAGTTAACAGTATAAATAAGATGATTATAATAAAAGTATTCGATCATTTTCAATAAAACTCAAAAGTTCCTTTTAAATTCTTTTCTAGAGATCACCCTCGTCTCGAAAAAAGAAAATTAGGAAACTATCCAGTCTCAAATCGAGGGAATTTCATATTTTTAACAAAAAAAGAAAGTAAATCAAGCCTTCTACGTCTGGTGCAAAAATTAGATGAGTTAAATTTTGATGAAATCACATTCTGGATGTAAGTTCATGGTCTTACACTACATATGCTTGGTAACAAAACACTTGTGTGTTTGGATAGAAAGTAGGAAGGGTGATCAAGGCAGAGGAAGTTTCTTCCATTAATAAAGATTTTCTATGATTACAATACCTTTTCATGTTAGGATGCTGTTACTTAATCAATTATGGTTAAAGAAAGTTGATGGGGTATCTTTTAAATATGAAAAGATTGAGTGATTATTGCATCGCATGTGGTATCTTTTAAAGACCAAATCTTTGGTTTTGCCTAGTGCACATTTGTATGGAAGTGGCGAGTTGAAGAAGATTAATCTATCAATTACTCAACCAATAACTGTTACTATGAAGAACTCCAATCTTATGAAACATACAAAACAGTTGGCAAAAAATTCGAATAAAGTACGACTTACGATTGATTTAGATAAGGAGGCAAGGTGTTATAGTCACTCGAATTGGAATGCTAATTTGGAAATGTCTCATGTTGCTATGGTTAGAGATAGTAGTTCACATAATAGCTCAGAAATAAAGATAAAGGAAAATCTATTACCTTTAGATATGGAACTTCTCATGTTGGGGCCTCATTTAAGTATGGATCCACCAATCAACTAAGTCTGCTTCATAGCCACAAACAACCAAAACCCCTGTTCAGCACCCATTCAACTAGTTCCATACCTAATTTCCCCTATTTTACTGCCATCGACACCCTATCAATTCTTAATGCCAAAACTACACATACCACTCAAACTCCTTCCTCACCTTGTGATATACCGAAATCCTCCCCATCAATTGAAGAACCACCGAGTCCACCTTCACCATCACTAGGTTTCACACGTGAAACTTCAATTATTTAACCAAGTCTCCAAACTTCCCCAATTGAGAAGGCCCTAAAATCCCTAAAACTAAAGAGATGTTGCTTGCAACTGGATGAGAATGTTGATATTCCTTCAACTCAATGCTACTCCTCACACGATCTAAGACCTCATCTATATCATCTATAGAAATATATTCTCCATTACCACTCATGCCGAGAACATTTTCCAGATAATGTGAAGTTATTTGAAGCCTCATTCCATTTTTTATGTCTAAAACTCAATTATCAAGTTAGAAATTCTTGAGCAGCCATAAGCAAAGGTCCTATCCATTTTACCACAATTCAAATGAAAAAAAGGCTACAAAATCCCAACTCACTTATAGCTTGCCCTTTCACATCACTAAAACCTGATATTAGATCTGCCACATGCTTAGGTTGACATCTTGTTTCATACTACAAAAAATAAATAATGCAAATGAAATATTCAAAAATAAAAAACTTCAAATTATTTGTTTTCAAGACCTATCTAATCTTATAGTCCTCACACCACCTCTAGATTTTGCTTTTGAACTCTTATATTCTATGAAACTATGTTTTGCTTTTCTTTGTATTACTTCTTTACTTCTAAAGGAAGAGCATGCTACTTTTCAACTATTCTCATGAGCATCTACACAAAACAAACATCATCATTTATAAATTACCACACAAACAATCTTAAACTATACATTATTTATATAATATAACTCTAGTATCCTCTCCTTAAATGGCTATTCATCGAAATTTAACTTCTTGTTCTCATCCTTACTGTGTAAGGAAAAACCAAGACAATGAACACATTAAGTTCTAACCACTATCGAAACATAAAGAAAACAATTAAAAACAACAAAAGCACTTCTCAAGTCGTATAGGTAATGTGTGTATAATGTCAATGAACGCTTCATTTCTCTCTAAAAAAAATCACAAATCTATAATATATAACAAGATAATCAGTAAAAGAAAGTATGAAAAGAATCATAAAAACCATTATATTAGACTTGTAGGAATGAGAAAACTGTTTTATGATAAAAAAATGTCAATAGAAATGAGGCATCTATTGATAGATAAAAGATTACATAGAAGAATACACAGAATCCGTTAACTGTTCTACAACAACTAACCCCAACCAAACACATCCCCCCCCCCCCCCACCCAAACCGCGAGTAGTTCTTACTGACAAATGGATTTTACTGCTGATAGGAAATCAAATTACCATATTTATGTTGGCGAAAAATGCAAAAAAAAAAAAACAAAACAAAACAAAAACAAAAGTGTACTTTGATATCTATATACTTTCATGATGGGTTGATCCAATACAGTGTACTCCTACATATTTCTATGTATTAAATTGATATTCCATATTCTTAATCAATAAAATATAATTATTATTTAGCCAACATACTAGTTTCAATTCATTATTGTTTCATATAACAAATGACTAGAGATAATTTAGAATAATGTCCTCTCTACCTTATGGTTTTAATATTAAAGTCACACACTTTAATGACATAAGGAAGAACAAATATCCAATGAATCCTTTTATTATGTTAAAAGGTTGATAAGAACATAATAAATAAAATGACTTATATCATAATAAATATTTAAATGACATAAAATTTATATAGCCTAAGGCATATCACTAGCAATCGAAACCTCCTTGATGCAACCTTGCCCCCTACGCACTATCACAAGGAATTTTCACACTTTACACCTGCTACTCCTCAAGAACTGCATAAGATTTAGCAGAAAACTAATCAATATGCATTTTTCTTAAGTTTCTTCATGAGAAAGGAACAACAACATAACCTAACAACCTTAAATCTGCAAAAAAAACGGATTTCTTAAGTTTTCTTCGTCTATTCTTGAAGGAAACAAAATCTTGTGAAAGGAACATGAAACTTATCTTAAGACGTGTTCTCCTTGTGAAAACCTGCGTTTGTTGGACTAAAATTAAGATGATTTTAGTGCCCTATCTACCTTCTTAATATGTCTCTTGTAGGTTTTTTCCTCTTAAAAAGAAAGAAACGTAAAAAGAGATGAGAAAGTGTACTAGGATCTAAAAGAAACATAGTAGGAAAGGGAAGGGCTCTAAAATTTCCACTCAACAAGTTTGCCCTACTACTTAACGTTTATTTCATGCCATACCAATCCTAAAATTTATAAACCCTCTTTATTTTATACAATTCCTTTTCATTTACTTATTTTCCGAATTTGGTTTTACAAAATTTCTTATTAGTTATCTTTACTTTATGTAGAAAGAAATATTACTGTAAAAATTGATATGGATTTTATTATAAATAAATTTTATGATAGAAAAAAGCAGCATGTTAAATTAAGATGATTTCTTATTAATATTTAGTAATTTTAGGTGGTATTTTTTTTTTCCTTTATATAATAATGTCATAGGCTTGGTAGATGGTATTAGTTTTGGGCCGCCCCTACTCTTTAACCCTGCGTCTGTCTCTATTTGAATTACAAACGGATTCGCTTGTTGCAATTAACTTACTCGCATCTAATGACAATACATCATGCTTCATTTATAATATTCTCTCCGCTTATAGGGAAAAGTTTAAAGAGTTCCAGAAGGTTCGAGTTTACTTTGCCCCACGGGAGGCGAATCTAGTGGCAAGAAGAATGTACTATGTTTGTTCTCCCATCCTATGAAGCTGTAACGAGAAAATGTAAAGTGCCAGCTGAATCCACTAAGACACTGGTTTTTTATAGGAGCTACGGCTCGGAATAATCTGATGTAATTATGGAAACAATGTATTTACATTCGCTAGTTTATTAATAAAGGTCTGCTTTCATCCAAAAAAAATAAAAAGAAAAAAAGAAAAAAACCTGTATTGCTTGGTTCACATCAAGTATTCGACCCTTTCTTACCATACACTGAAAATTATGAAATGCATCATGACTCATGAGTCTAAAGTCATTACCCTAGGGTGATAATATTTGTTGAATTTCCAATTGGGCAATGTGGAGAAACAGTGTCTTCGGCGGCTATAGTAATTTGGGTTGAGGCTAGAGTTTTTGAGAAAACCTTGTTTAGTGTAAAAAGATTGGAACTTTGGGACATGGCAGAAAAACCTCGATGATCACTTTAGGGATTGAATTCAACAAATTTGTCTATCAAAGATCAAAACTTAAAACCCAATAAACTGTAAGTGACACTGTTTGTGAATTGATAATGGAGAAACTATAGGAAGCCATAAGGAATAGTGCGTGCGATAGAGTGAAAAAGTGGAGAGAAATTCTGGTGATTAGAGAAAATATATATAAGTATATGTACGTCAAAATGAGCTTTTTAGCTTATTATACAGCTGAGCTGACATAGCTTTAACGGGATGGCAGGCAATCTCCATATTTTCTTCTTCTTTTTTTTCTTTTCTTAAATCCGATTTTCTTTTTGCCTTTTAATTTTATGCAAATTTTTTTTATTTTTTTTTACTTTGCAAATTGTTTAATACTTTTAACATTACTTAATTGGATATATTAAATCGAGTATTACCTCAATGCCAAGTCAGTTCGGATCTACACGCCAGCGGTCACGTCAATTTTGGTTTTTAGGAAAGCTAGAATCTGTATAAATTTTAAAATTTTCAAGATAAAGATATTTGTAACAAAGTTCTCGATATTACTTCAAGCTTGTTTTGGTCATCGACTTCCTCTCAACGGCCTGTTTGTATTGTTAATGCTATTTGAAGACCCATAGTTCCATAACCTTAATTTTTATCACATAATATATGAGTGTCTCGTGACTTTCTCTGCTTGAGTCTGTTGCCTTTCTCTTGGTTATGAATATTTAGATTCTTCTTGATTTTGAACCACTACAGATCACTCTATCAATTTTGAGCTGCCTAAGGCCGCTCTTTCCATTAGAATATTTATCGATGCGTATTGCTTGCATTAACATGGCTTATCTAGTTATCTATAATGCATGAGTATTGTGATCATGCTGTGCTATTGATTATGTTTTTGGACATACATGTAGAGATGTGTCCTTTACTTGTTGTGTACTTGAACATGCCCGTATTGGTTTCATTATTGTTGTTTTGTTGATTATTTATTCATTTTTTTTTTTCACTCACCTCTTAAATGAAGTAAAAGTTAGTTCTCTAACTGGGGTGCTGAAAAAAGGAGCATAAAGTCGATGGTCTTATGATTGGGATAGGATAAGAGCGCTAAAAGCCGCTTTGTAGTTTACTTTTGTTAAGGCTTACATATATTTGATCAACATGTTACACTAATATTTAGTATTTTATTTGAGTGTAGTATGTAAAGTCACAAAACCACAATCGATACGGCCCCGGAGAGCGGCTTTATACCGATAGAAGAAAAATTTGGATTCATTCCGTAAGTACATAATGTTTTAAGACGGGTTATGAATGGAGATTAAGCGCTCCTTGCTATGTACTAAGTGGACCCTTTCGCTAATGAAGTATACTATGGGATTATGAGTACAAGTACAAGTTTAGATTTAGCTAAGGCCTATTCAAAATTTTGATTTGTATGATTTCTGACAGATATATGTATTTTATTTATTCTCCAGTTGTATTTTTCTTGTTGGTCCATGTGTACTTGATATAGTAGTTAGTTTGTTATTTTAGTTTCAACTAGTATAAATACTGTAGAAAACAGAAAGCTTGATTCATTCGGTTAAACACAACAGCAAAGAAAAGTTGAATGAGAATACTCTCTCTACATCTTCTCGTCAGAACTCAACTCATGGATCTTGAGGAAATCAGAATTCCTTTATTATATCAAAGTGGATGGTTCTAAGTATCATAGATCAAATTATGTCATCTGTTCATTTTTAGTTGTGGTTGGTAGTTGTGTTGAAATTCTTGGTTGCTAGTATTTTTTATTGATATAGTTGAACTTGTTTTGGATCAAACATGAGTAATAATATGGAATTTATCAATGATCCATATTATATTTTCGAATCTGATAGTCCTAGTATGTCGATTGGGAATTTAGTGTTTAATGGTAGTAATTACCTATCTTGGAGCAAACCAATCAAGCTAGGGTTAAGAGCTAAAATGAAAATAAGTTTCATTGATTTTATAATTGTTAAACTAGAGGATAATACTGCTAATGAAATTAAATGGAAAAGATGTGACTTGATGGTTAGCCGTTGGCTGCTAAATTCAATGACGAATGATTTAGCACAAAATTTTCTATATACAAAGTCAGCATATGAGCTATGCAATGAAGTCAGAGAACAGTATGGAGTGGTTAGTGGACCACTTATCTTTCAATTGCAGCATTAGATAAGTAACTTAAGATAAGGAAATCTTGTAGTGAATGTATATTTTAATAACCTTAAGATGTGTTGGGATGAACTTCATGAGTTGCATGCATTTCCGCAATGTGATTGTGGTCATATAGAGTATTGCGCTTATGCATTGAAGGAAAGAATTGTTTAACATCAGTCGCATGTTAAATTGATTCAATTTCTCATAGGGCTCAACGAGGCATATGAAGGAGTATGAAACCATATTTTGTCAATAGAGCCTTTACCATCAGTCAATAAGGCATATTACTTGATACAACAAGTAGAAAAACAAAGGCAAGTAATAGGAGTATTGAATCTAAAAACTAAAATGAGTGCCTTTTTTACAAGCAAGGTGAACAGCAACAAGAACTTTGTTGATAGAAGGAAGAACAAAAAGGCTTTGTTCTACAAGCATTGTAGAATGGACAAGCATATAGTTGAGATATGTTTTCAATTGGTAGGATATCCAAAGTGGTTCAAAGGAAAAAAAGTTAATTCTAAGGGAAAGAATAATGCTTCAGCTTCATATTTTTCGAGTACTCATAAGTCTTTTGTTTTTGACACCTCATTTGATGAGGAATCACAGCATGTTGTACAACAGCAAGGGAAAGGTAATGTTGATTGCGATTTAGTGCAGAATTCTTGTTAGTGGGTTCTGCATTTAATGAAAGAGAAAGACAACTCAGCTGTGATGGCCAACACAATTCAACATGCAAGTATGCATCGTTGTAATACTGCAGCATAATGTTTTTCTCTTTGTTTATCTGCTTTGAGTAGTAATTGTTTTAGTTGGATAGTGGACACTGGTGTGACTGACCATATGATACCTTATCTTGATATCTTACAAAATATCATAAAACTTCCTCATCATATAACCATAAAACTACCAAATGGCACCATCTTACACAAAAAAAAATATGGTTTAGTTCACATTACTCCCTAGCTTACCATACATCAAGTTTTACTGGTTCTATAGTTTTCACACAATCTTTTATCAATGCATAAACTAGTGATTGATCAAAACTTGATGGCTTGCTTTGATTCCATCTCAAGTTCTTTTCAAGACCCGACATCTAGTCAAGTTGTAACCAAAGCGAGTGCAATGAATGGACTTTATGTACTATGTCCTAAACAACTTGGTGTATCTAATACTTTGAGTGATTTTAGTAAACAGTCATTGTTTTCTTTTATCGAGTCTTCTAATAAGAAAGATGTTGCACACTTGTCACATGATAGACCAAGGCATACATCTGTTAGTAAACTGTGACATTTGCCTTCTTCTAAAGACTTAAAGTAGGATGATTTTTTTTGTAATACTTGCCAAGAGGCAAAGTTTCATCGAATTCCTTTTCCTTTGAGTTCTAATATTGCTTCTTTTGCATTTAAACTAATCTATGCTAATGTTCGGGGACCATATAGAGCTCCTTCTTTGCCTAGAGCACATCATTTCTTTACCATTGTTGATGAATTCTCAAGGTCAACATAGACCTACCTATTGCATCATAAGAGTCAATCTTGTTCTGTCTTTTATCAGTTTTCAAATAAGTTGAAAATCATTTTTCGACAACTCTTAAAACAGTGAAGATAGATAATGGAGGGGAGTTTCTTTCAAAGGGCTGTTAAGAGCTTTTTCATAGCCTAGGAATTACACATCAACGTACTACACCTTATACACCACAACAAAATAGGCAAGTTGAGAGGAACACCGACATCTTTTGGATACATCTTGTGCCCTTAGATTACATGCCAATCTACCTAAAGAATTTGGGGGGAATGTGTTTTAATCACTACTTATCTTATCAACAAAATGCCTATGTCCTTACACTATTGAAAATCACCTTGTGAAATTTGGTTTCATAAACCACCAAATTATGATCATCTTCGCACTATGGGATGCTTGTGTTTTACTACCAACATTAGTCCTACATTTGACAAATTCGATCCTAAAGGTGCTAAGTATGTGTTTCTAAGCTATGCAAACGGGCAAAAAGGTTATCGTTTGTTTGATCTTAATATACATAAAATTTTTGTCAACCATGATGTTGTATTCTTTGAACACATATTTCCATTTAAAGAATCTATTTCTCTTCATTCCTCAACTTCAAAGTCTCTTGCTTGTCCTTCTATTTCCTTTGAGTTTATTCCTGCATATTCTATTTCTTTTGAAAATTCTCCTAGTCAATCATCTAGTATATCTGATAATCAAACTTCAGATTCTGTTGGTATTACTTCTTCCCCTGTTTTGTCCTTACATAATATTACAAATCTTCAAAGGTCTTCTAGAGTACCAAAAACACCTAGCTGGTTACATGGCTTTGTACATTCAGTTAACTTACAATCCAACAATCCTCTCACTGCTACTTCATCCATTGCACTGATTAATACCAAATATCCTTTATTTGATAGTGATAGTTTTTCTCATTTTCCACCTAATTACCTAACCTCCTTTACTAATGTGTTAACTATCCAAGAGCCTAATAACTATTCATAAGCTGCTAAACATCAAGAGTGGAGAGATGCAAAGCATAAAGAATTAAAAGCTCTTAAGTGCAACAATACGTGGGAATTAACTTCTTTGGCTCTAAAAGGCAAAAAAGCCATTGGATGTCATTGGGCATACAAAGTGAAGTATAAGCTAGATGGTAATGTTGAGTGTTATAAGGCAAGAGTAGTTGCTAGACTAAACGGTAATGTTGAGTGTTATAAGGCAAGACTAGTTGCTAAAGGTTACACTCAAGTTAAGGGTGAGAACTTCCATGACACTTCTTCTCCAGTTGCTAAACTGAGTACGATCCGTATTTTAATTGCTATGGCCTTAGCATCTTCTTAGCCATTTTATCAAATCGATGTCAATAACGCCTTTCTTCATGAGTTTATTGATGAAGAGATATATATGGTGATAAGGAATGGTAACGGGAATGGCAATGGACAGTAATCCAAAATGGGTATTTGGGATTAAAAAATGGGTATGAAGAACAGAAAGGTTTTGATGGTGAATGTGAATGAATATAACTCACCAAGACACAAACATTATCAACGGTTTGAACTCGAAATAGGGTTCGATACAACTCATAACACTAAATTTCGCTTGGGAATTTAAATGAGAATTAGATGCGACTTACTAACTTAATCAAATGAAAAGGTCTACCACAATCTTGAAGATGAGATCGATAAGAACATGAGAACGATTAAAGAGTTTGATCTACACTCAATAATCCGGCAATGCTAGTTCAAGAGTAACCTTGGCTAAAAAAGGGAAAGATTCCAAACGAAAGAATATACTTTTCGGTCTATTTCGTATATTGACGTCCATCTCCCTTTTGATGTTTACAAATGTTGTTATTTATAGTAAGTCATAAACCCTAGTGACAAAACTGTAAATAATGTATAAGGCCTTAAACCCTAAAGAATTGGGCCCATAAATAAAATAAAGGAAAACATATACAAGAATAGAAAACTGTATGTTTTACAAGGAGATTCGGCATGCAGTCACTCGGCATGTCCTAGAAGAAGTAGTATTCGAATCAGACGAGGTTGGCAGTTAGATGTATGGGTTCAAGAAGGAGTCTCAAAAGTCTTGCAATGTTTGGCTAAGACATTAGAAAGGTTAGCTCATAATTGCCAAGTCTTAGAATTAGTCGACACGAGTCTCTTGATGTTGTGCCGAGTGGTTCTTAGTCTCGAGTACTTGGCCTTATGGTATCTCGGCACCTTAGCTGATGACAAACTTGATATCGAGTGTTTATCTCCCTTCCTCTCGTCCTTTAGGCTTTTATTCGACCTCAGTAAGTTTTGACAGGCCTCAGCTTTAAACAGGTTTGCCTCGACTTGGATATAGTCAAAGGCTGATTCTCATCATATGGTACCCTCAGAAGGTAACACTAAAGTAACTAATGGCCAAGTTTGTCTGTTAAAACGATCTTTAGATGGTTTAAAACTAGCTTCTAGGCAATGGAACTTAGAATTTTTAAGTTCTTAACTTCATGTGGTTTTGACGAGTTGAAACATGATCATTCCATGTTTACAAAGCATGATGACAGTAGTTTGGTCAAAATCTTGTTATATGTGGATGATATGCTTATTACTGGGTCTAGCGAAGTTTTAATTGCTACTATTAAACAACAACTTCATAAAACTTTTACCATTAAGCACCTTGGACTTGTAAGATATTATTTGGGTTTGGAGCTGTGCATGGTGGATTCTGGTTGTTATCTTAATCAACACAAATTCATCATGGATGTCCTTGTTGAGATAGGGTTATCAACTGTTAAGCCTATAGTTGTTCCACTTCCAAGTGGTTTACATCTGGAATATAATGCTAGTGCTTTATTAACTAATGCTGCGATTTTTCAAAGGTTGATTGGATGATTATCTTATATCACCATTATTAGGTTAGACTTTAGCTTTTTAGTGCACTATCTCAGTCGGTTCCAGTCTCCTCCTCGAATAGCTCATCTTATAGCTACTCTTCATGTCCTAAAGTATCTTAAGGGAATAATTTCATTAGGACTGTTTTATCCTTCAACTAATAATCTTGCTCTTCATGGTTACTTAGACTCTGATTAGCCTATTAATAGATTGGACAGGAAGTCTATTACAGGTTATGTTGTCATGCTTGGTTCTACTTTAATTGGTTGGAAAACTAAAAAACAACCAACAATGGCCACTTTTAGTACGGAAGCTGAGTATAAGAGTCTTGTTGTTGTTGTCAAGGAGATTTTGTGGACTTCGTTTATTTTTTGCGACTTGTTTGTTTCTGTCCACTTACTTATGTGTATATCTTATGATAACAAGTCCACTTTGCTTATTGCATCTAACCCTTGCTTGTATGCCCAAACCAAACATATTGATGTCGACATTCATTGTTCGTGATTATATTACTTCTGGCTTCTTACAAGTTCAGCATGTATCTTCCTCTTCTCAATTGGTTGACATCTTCACTAAACCTCTACCTGCACATTGACTTCGGTTCCTTTCTTCCAAGTTGGCTCTTCAACCATTGCCAACTTGAGGGGGGGATGACAGATATATGTATTATATTTATTTTCCAATTGTATTCTTCTTGTTAGCCCACGTGTACTTAATATAGCAGTTAGTTTGTTATTTCAGTTTCAGCTAGCATAAATACTATAGAAAACAGAAAGCTTGATTCGTTATGTTAAATATAGCAATAAAGAAAATTTGAATGAAAACACTCTCTCTACATCTACTCATCAGAATTCAACTCATGGATCTTGAGGAAATCAAAATTCCTTTAATATCTATTGCAATATTTTGTGTTAGTAATAGGAGGATCGGGATATCATCAATATGTTGTAGAGTTTAGTTAAATGTTCATTATAAGTAAAGCCTTATTATCAACTTAGGATGACATTCTGACTTGTCCATTAAGCACCATAATATTTAATAATATTATTTTACTGAAATTAATTACCATGAACCAATGAGATGTTGATATATGTTGTGAATTAACATTAACAAACAACTGTTGAAGATAAGTTATGAGTTTCTATAACTCCTTGATACATAGAATGTTATAGCACATCACATGTCCCTAATATCTATTGATACATCAGATGTAAACATTTGCTAAAATCTTCAAAATACTTGTTGCAGTCTCCAGTTATTTTCAATATAATTTAACTCTTCAAATAATTCAAAAAAACTTGTAAGCAAATTTTACAAATATATGAACAAGTAACTAGAAATCCTATTACAAAACCCAAACTGTCTAAATTTAAATATCATCCCTACAAATAAAATTCTACCTACATCTCCCTAACCTGGAAATCTTGATTATTGTGTCTAAGTCTACAACACTATAAAATCTACTCAAACTAGCACCTGAAAAATTTGAAACGGGGTGAACTTAAGCTCAATATAGAATACAACATACATATGCACATGAACATATAATTTCCAATCACACACAAATACAAAATGTAATAATGCAACACACATCCATTTAATTTTCTTTATTTTTACCCAATAAGCAACATAAGGATACTTATAACTATAAGCCTTGCAATTAGATGTTCGGTGTTCAATCCGTAAAATTTAGGATGATCTAGTAAATTATTCAATCGAATCCAAATTTTACAAAAGAGTTAGAAATATTAGTAAAAGTAATCCCATGAGTTTGGATTTATCAAAATAAATAAAAATAATAATTAATTATTATAATATTAAATTTTATACATATATTAGTAGCTATTTATTGAAAACGCGTTGATAACTAATAAATCGATAAAGATAAATTACATATATACTAAAAAACATAAAATAACATAAATAATATTTATGAGCATTTATTTCTACCATACATACATTTACGTGTAGGTAAAAATACACGAAATTACCTAAAACACCCAAAATATGTTAAAATAATACTAAATAATTAAAAAATTCATAAATAATTAAAGAAAAATAAAAAAGAAAGTGTGAAAACATCTAGAAGTAGGTGTGGAAAATTGGAAATGGAGAATGGACATCAACCAATTAAAATTAACTAACTAAAAAGTAAAAAGAGAAGAGATAATAGACATTTGTCACTTTAAAAATTAAAGAAAATATCAAAACAACTCTATAAATTCAGCAAGCTTCATCTAAAAATCATTTTGACATGTTGGGAGTTCAAGAAAATTAGAGAGAGACTAGAAAGAGACAAAAGGATAATTTTACAAAAATTAGAAAAAATCGTATGCAATTAGGGCATATAAAGATAATCCATACTTAATGGCCACCTAGAAACGAACAGTCACCACCACTAGACAGCCCCACGCTTGGAGCTATCGCCAATGGTGGATCGCTGGTGGCTGGAGGCTGGAGGCTAGAGGCCCTTCAATTTGTGAGTTCCAATTTCCCTTACGAATTTATTTAATTTACTAAAAATATCAAATATATATGAAAAATTATAAAATTTGGTATTCTAGAATATTTTTATATGTAAATTCAGGAAAAAATATCGATTTGATACAATTAGTCCTTGGGATATACTGCTCTTAAGAAATAACTAAACTTAACTAGTTTCCGATATTGAAATAAATGACCTTAATAATGTAGTTTTGAGCTCAAAAATTTTTTTAGGCTAATTAGAGTATTTAAAATAGTGCTGTGAAGAGATTTTTCAAAAATATATTTTTAGGGTGATTAAATGGATAATTATTGATTTAGTGTATAATTAGATGTTTTAAGTTGTTAATATCTAATGTAATTTAACATTTGTAACATTTAGGGTGTTAGATTAATTATTAAGTGTATTATATAATATATATGTAATAGATAAAATAGTATATTTTAAGTTAATTTTGTAATTTAGGATAATTAGGTATAAAATATTGATTGAGGATATAATTGGACATTTGATATGTTATTGGACGATGAAGGATGATATACATAGTGTTAGAAATGTTAAATAGATGATATAAGTATATAATATATAGTAATACATAATATGTGTATATAGGAATTAAATGAGTAGAAATATTATATGAAAATTAATGGTATTATAATATTAGGAATTTGAAATAAATCTGATTTGGAATGTGAATTTAGGTAATTATATGAAAAATGTAGATTATTCTTACATCGGTAATAAGCTCGATAGTTAAATTAGGAATATAAAGTACCATACCAACTAAAATACTAGTTAAGGGTTAAATATGATATTTAGGATACTTGAAAATAATGTGATTAATTTCACATTATGGGTCGGAATGAGTTCTTAAGGTTCATGTATAACACCGTAATTGAAAATTGAGTTAAAACCTAAATCGGAAACGAATTCAGAAACTGAATTAGAACCTAGCTTAAGTTAAGAATAATTGTAAAAGACTTAAAAACCTGAATAATTAGATATAATAAAACTATAAACTAAAGATAATAATAAGAATTTCATAATAAAACCCATCTATGGTAGTTGTGTGAAAATTAAAACAACATTTACATTATAAGGATTATTGGCAATGGCTTGTGTAAGTCACACCTTAAACAAGCAAGCTAGGAGTCTAGGTAAGTTAAGATTAGGGAGTCTAGGTAAGTTAAGATTAACACATTATTGTATTTCAGAGTACTAATTTATAGTACTCGGGAGCTTGAAATTGTACTTAGTTATGTTTGTTAAATAGTTGATTATGTGCATGCTTGTATGTACTTGTTTCTAAGTTTGATGATATAATTAATGGTTTACTACTCTAGCTTATATTTGTGTAATTTGTTTAAAATAAGTGAACACCTTAAATTGGATTTAATTAAATATATGACTTATAATTCTAAATTGGACTGGCATAGCAACCCATTAGAGAAATGTTTAGGTTCTCCAGCTAAATACTGACCCCTTTTAAAGGAATAGCGCTAGATAGCATAATAGGTTTCTTCTTTATCCTTAGTCAAACTAAGTAACAGGAGATGAGGTCATGGCAATAGTGAAGTTAATGGTTCGAAAGTAGTCACGAAAGGAGCGGTATCTCTATTATATAAGCCTAAGTTTGGTGGTGAACTATTGTATAAACATGGAAACTTCTCAAACCGGATGAAAGTGAGTATAATTTTTTTAATCTCATGGCGGATCAAATAATGTCGTGTAATGGCTTTTGCTTATACATGTATTGTATCTAATTAATTTGGTTGATAACCCTGTTTGTGTTTGATATATAGTTTTAAGTCTTCGTCTTAATTTACTGAGTGATTGGTTGTTCATATCTCTATAGATATTGTTTTAAGTGCTAAATAAAAATCGGCCATATAACTGTCCTAAAGCCAGCATCTGCTGGATCCTAGGGAGTAAGGATATAAAAATGAGCATCAGTTACCCTCTAAAGTTTGGATTTTATATTTAAAGCTTCTAGTATCAATTTATGTATTACTTAAATAGATTATGATTAGGTTACTAAATATTGTAAACATACTTAGGTTATTTTAGTGTAAACGAATATTTTTCATAATTTTATAGGTAAATAACATATTTAATTTATGAACTGTTTACTTCAAAACGAGTTTGTCGTAAACATTTTGTATAAATTAGGTCTAAGATAATGGCTGTAAGGTCAGTTTCTACTTTAAAATGGTTTGCACAGTGGAATTATTATGACTTTACCGCTTCGAAGCGTGACAACACCCCCAGCACACGTAATATATATACCATATAGTATTATTGTCAAGTCTTGATCAACACCCTAGAAACTAAGAAAAACTCTGGATCTACCTAAATCATTTCCATGCAAAACTTTACTCGGTATACCATCGCTAAAAAATCATCGAAGTTTCTATCACAAGATTATCTGTCCTCTTAGTCCCTTAGCCCTAGTGAAGCATACGCAACCCAATACAACTAGAGTTAAATAATTATTTAATCTATTTTAATCATCTAGCTTAACAATCACAACAAACAAGCATCTTGTACCTAGTTTAGCAATAGTATAAACAATGCTTAAGTCAACTTCTATTCTTATTGTACAACATAAAATACAACCTATTTTTATTAATCTATTTTTCACATTACAAATTTGATAATCCTAAGTTCAACTAACCTTTCCACTAACTTATTTTAGACAATATAAACTAGAGTATATTTTGTAATTCCTTAATAAATCTTTTGCTTTCTTAGGTAATTTAGATCTCATATTTTATTAATTGGATAATAGCTAAGAAAGGGAATAAGAAAAATAAGAGAATTTAAAAGCATAAGGGAAACGCGTCCAAAACAAGGAATAGTAGGGCCTTACTCTTACCTATGTTAGTTAGTATACCCAATGGCATGACCATGCTCTAACCCATGCTAGTTGGCATGGTTACTAGCACACAATGCACGATCCCATGCTACCTATACTTTACGATCTCCATTTTTTCCTCTACTCTAAACTCCATAAACCTCCTTGATTCAATCCTAATTCACCTAAAAATTATAAATTTTCACTTATTCAATCTTTTTATTAACTCACTATAATGGAACATCGAATGCTTTCTCAAAACATGAAATCAATAGTAAGAATTAACAACTTACCTTGTCCGCTAACCCTTCCAATAACCATTGATCGTGCTACGCTCATAAGATTTATCCATAATGCATCAAATCATGCATTCAATAGTTATAAACAACTCAATTCCCTTCTTATTGAAAATCTCGAAATCCCCTAATGGGATTAGGGTTTTATTTGATTCTTTTCCACTTCCATTCTTTCTTTTCCAAAATCATTCACCTCTATATGGTTGTGATGCCTTTATGAATTAGCGTTCAATCTAACTAAACAATCAAAACAGTGAAATCCAGCTTGAGATACCTTACTCAAGTATCACTCTTGCAAGTTCTATGGAGTATAGGAATAACATAATGTAAATAAGACCTCACATAAGAAACATCCCTTTTTATACCTAAGGCTTAAGGATCAAAATGACTCATTTGCCCTTCTCGTGAAACCTTAATGGCTCTCCTATGCCCCATCTTTTATTTTCTTAAATCCTTTTTACTTTCTCTCTTTTTTTTAATTACTTTATTTTAGGGCTTTTGCATTTTGTAAATGAAAAGAAAAAAAGAATAACACAAGTCTTTTTTTTTTTTTTACTTTAGGAGGTCTATCCCATTCGAACAATAGATTTGATAGTGAATTAGCAATTTACAATTGTTATAATTACATCAAGGGCCCTCATACTTGTTAGCGTTTCATACGCCAATAAATATTTTATTTATTTTTTTAAAGTGAAAAATCAATCGACATTTTAAAAACTAGAAACGTTTTATTTATTTTAGTATAACTTTTATGATACAGGTAAAGAATAAAATATGTAATGTGCTACGCATCTTGTAAATAAAATGTCTGCGGTCGAATACATTGTAAGCCATAATCATAAAAGAAAACGGTACATAAATGAATAGGCTAGGTTCCGTAGAAAAATATAAGTCAAACACCACAGAAATGGGTTGGAAAAAAGAAAAAAGAAAAAACCCATGGACATGGCCAGAGATAGATTAGCTTCCCAATTTTTGAATCGTAATCCAATTAACTTATCAAGTCTTGATGTTATGAGGACAAAGGAATTGAAATGAGAAAAATTAGGATTGATAATTTGAGAACTGACCTACCATAATTAGACCTGATACTATTTAAATAGGTTTGGGAATGAAAAAAATCAATATGAGATATAAATAAGTTAGATCCGTCTGGATATGTTTAAATTAGTGTCCGGGTTTGAGTTAGGATCCTAGACTCGTTTACGGACCTAGGCTTGACTAGCGAACTCATTTATATTTAGCAAATTTATATTTCTTTTATTTCCAATGGAGAGTAAAGCAAAAATGTACATTAGTTCAGTTATGTCTACACTCCACATGACAATTCACATAGTTAGTTAAGTACAAATATTTTTTAATAATTAGGGTTCTTTCTATCTTTAACTTCTTTTTCTTTCTCCTACATTCTAACTTCCGCTGCAAGCTAAGTACATTTTGATCTGACACATAAGCTCTGAGGTTTGAATATTTTCTCAACTATTAAAACAAGTACAAAGTCTTGAGTCTTCTTCTATATACGGTGAGGTACTAATTTTATTTATATTTTTTGCTTTCATCATGTCAAATAGTATGCCATATTCTTTATCTTTATAATTTTCTTTATTTTATTTTCATCGTATCACAATAATAAGGTACTAAACTATTGAACTTTATATAGAAACCATATGTTGGAATTTTTTATA
This sequence comes from Lumnitzera littorea, assembly GCA_024138015.1. Classification (NCBI taxonomy): domain Eukaryota; kingdom Viridiplantae; phylum Streptophyta; class Magnoliopsida; order Myrtales; family Combretaceae; genus Lumnitzera; species Lumnitzera littorea. Next base: position 9,467,096 of record JAMXBB010000009.1, on the reverse strand, counting down.
AGAAAATAATGCACCACATCATTTGCTCTAATCTTTATAGTGCCACAATTGGATTTTTTTATATTATATGAAAAACAAATTACGGATAGATAAATAGTATTATATAATAACTATATGTTAAAATAATCTTTAATATGAAGAAAATTGATTATAAAGATGATAATTATTTTTTGTATATTAGATTTTACTTTTCTTTGATTGTCGATGGACAAAATTTTATAATAAATACTAAAATCGTGACAATAAAATGTTGGTAGTTAAGATTTTGGTACATCTTAAAATAGGTGAAGCAATTAAAATGTAGAAAAATCTAGAAAGGTTTATCTTCTTTAGAAATTTGAATCATTTAAAGGTATGCAAATCCTTAAGAATACCACCAAATATGAATTAGAGTTATATATGGATGAGGAGTAGCATACAATGGTTGAATTAAATGTGTTGAACTATTGAAAAATCAATAAGTTTTTATATCCTCAAGTTGTAAGAATGGCACGTGATGTTTTTAGCATACTAATATTGAAAGTAGATTTAGAATCCACATCTAGTATTGGAGGTTGAATTCTTGACTAAAATGCAGCTCATTAAAGCTAAATACTATGGAAGCTTTTTTATGTACCAAGTAGTAAATTAAATTACTTGCTAAAAAATTTAACGTAATATATTTTATTGATATGATTCTTTTTTATGTGTAGATTCTTGGACCATTTTTCTTGAAGGTCCAACAGAGAATGCAATGAATTTAAAATTCAACATTGCTAGTAACAATCCTTCAAACCTATTTTAAGTCATAATCACAAAAGGAAATGAGATATAGAAAAATAGGCTAGGTATTGTAAAAAAATCTAAATCAAATACCATGAAAATGGGTTAACCAAGAAAAAAAAAAAAACATGGACATGGGTAAAGATATCTTAGCTTCTCAATTTTTGAATCATAATCCAATTTGCTCAATATTGTGAGGAGAAAGGAAGTGAATGAAGAAAAGTTAAGATTGACAATTTTGTATTTAACCAATTAGAGTTAGACTCAACACAATACTATTTAAAAGAGAATGGGTATAGAAAAAATTAACACAAAACACATATAGTTTAGATTTGTTTAAACACGTTTAAATTCATATCCAGGTTTAGGTTGAGGTCCTAGAGCCTAGACCTATTTACAGACCCATTTATTAAATAGATCCTTGGTTTGACCTACAAACCCATTTACCATTATTGAATTTATATTTTCTTTTATTGCTTTCATTTCCAATGAAGATCAAAACAAAAATGTACATCAGTTTAGTTCAATCCACACTACACATGACTATTAATATAATTAAATTAGTTAAATATAAATATTTTTTAATGACTACAATTCCTTCTATCTTTAACTTCTTTTTCTTTCTCCTTCCTTTTAACTTCCAATCGTAAGCTAAGTACATTCTAATATGATGTTCACAAGCTCTCAAGTTTGAATATTTTCTCAATTATCAAAGTAAGTGTAAAGTCTTGAGTTTTCTTCTATATATAGTGAGGTACTAATTTTATTTTTTTTATCATGTTAAAAAGTATGCCTTGTCCTTTATCTTTATAGTCTTTTTCATTCTATTTTCATCGTACTACGATAATGTGGTACTAAATTATTGAACTTCATTTGAAAACTGTCCATTGAAATTTCTTTTGGAAAAATAATGTACCCTATTATTATTTTTTTTTTTTTTGTTCTTTATAATGTGCCACGATTGGGGTTTTTTTTTTTTTCATTTAGAAAAAGAGATTGTGGATAGTTAAATAGTATTATATAACAACATCTGTTGAAGTAATATTTAACATGAAGAAAATTGATTATGAAGATGTAATTTTTTTTTATATAAGAATTAATCTTTCTTTGATTGTTGGTTGATAGGGGTCATAGACCAATCACTTGCTTCTCCACTCTAGGGCTCACTAATTTGGTTCGTTAAGCCATCCTAACGGAGTTAAACCCTGAAAAGCAATGCATTCTCAACCTTAATCTATCGAGCTCTTCTATTCTAATCTCTTTCTTTCTCATTGTGAAGATCGGTGGTTGACGTCTTGCTGAGCCAACCCCTTGATGCCAGACTAGTTTAAAGTCGAACAATTAACCCTCTGACTACCAAGCTAACGAACGACCGAGGCCAAGCTGCATTCTTCTAAGCCAACCAACTAATGCTAAGCTAAAGGTTGACCATTTGCTAAGCTAGCATCTCCCCAACCACATCCTGTCAAGCTGCTGATTTACCAAACTGCTATCCTGATCAATTCTGCTCAACATACAACAACATGTAGACTGCTATACTAGGAGACTAACGTGTGTCTTAGTCTTCTAACATCCATACTACCCTAGCAACGAATATTCTTTTCTTATTATTTCCAATTTATCCTTTCTCTATAATCATTTTCCATTTCAAACATGTATCTAATTTTGTAATTAGTAGAATCCTAGGACTTACCCTAATTAGAGCATATAAATACCCTACAAAATGTATTGGCTGAAATCATTAAGAATTTTGAAGACAAAACTTTTTACTCCCTGAGCTAAGTGTTTTTCCTACTTGCTCTCCTTACTCTTATCTAATCCATTGTGAGTGTAGATTAGTGCTGAGTGACCTTCGGTCACACTTGTGCGTAATATTAAGTGTAAACTGAGCTCGTGTAAGCCATTGGTACATTATATCTACCATCTATGCACGAGAACCCCACCCCAACTCCAACTTTGATCATCATTTATCTTTCGAACTATCTTAAGGTTTGGACCCACCTCCATTTGTGTGATATCAGTAGCTGTATGTGCTCATTCTTAGTGGTCTGTATCATCTTGATATCAAAACTTAGCTATGTTCAAATAAGCTTCTGGTCATTTGTGCTCATGAGTAATTCCCCGTAGTGTATTGTATGTGAAGATAGTAAGATAAGATTAGTATCGCGTTGAAGGATTTATGCAAGGTTGTAGCAAGTGTTGCAGTAGTGTATTAAGTTAAAGAAGCTTAATGCTTTATTTTCCCCTATTTTACGTTCCTAAAACAGAATGTATGTGACTAGTTGGTTTAGTTGCTGTGTAAAATAATTTGCTATCACTATAGTAATTTTTAGTTTGTTAATGTTGATTCATTATTATTCAAAGGAGAATTTTCAAAGTGTGTTTTAGTTGTTAATCTATTGAAGTAAACAACAATGTCTGACTCTACTGTTCACTGAACCTTAGGTAACCAAAAAAGTGGTGCTTGTAATGACTAAGGTCAATAAGGGAGTTTCACACTTCAATCTGTAGATGAGTGACTAGATAAGCTTACCAAGACCCACCCAATGGGTCGAATTGGCCTTAAACCAATAGTTCACAAGCTAATTCTTAGCTGAACCCTGATTGGTTCGTGTGGTCATGGTTCCGGCAATCCTCATTTTTTTTCCCTCCTCCTCTTCCTCTAATTCTTAAATTACAAACCAACAAAATTTACAATACATAAAATCCTGGTATAGCACCAAAAATTTGTTTGATTAATTAGAGTGAAGTGGTTCAGCGGAAATTTTTTTTAGTCGATTTTATAGTTGCCCGGAAGGTGCCTATATATCCACTAATTGGAATTAGACCGTTGTAATTCAATTTAGATATTTAGAAAACCTTAAGTCTGTTAGTTAATTTTAAGTTTGGTGAAAAGAATCTAAGTATACATAACTATCCAATTTAATTTTTTTAAAGAATAATAATTTCACTCGATCATAATTTGGAAAATCTTAAGGCTAGATCACTACTTTTAGGAAAACTATGCCATTTAGTATTTTTGGAATAATTGGGAAAAGGGATTTTTCTACGTGATAAAACTTTTTTAAAAAGGAGAGAAAAAAATTTACTATAAGTCTCTTTGTAGTGGTAGTTCATGATTGGGAGTGAAACTTGCAGCCGAGCTTGAGCTTCCATTAAATCGGTTCTAGTCATTGAAGTAATTATCCTCCTCGCTTAATGTCCCATATGGTTCTTACCATATGTAGGCTGCCTTATACTAGTCTTCTGTATAAGCACTTGCCCTCAACGTCGACAATAGATAGAGAGGTTCGCTGATCATCGAGGATGAGACCTGCTGTACTAAACACTTGCTTAATGGCGACCGTAGAAGCTAGAGTAGCGAGTACTTTACATACAATGCAAGATAAGAGTATGTAGTCTTTGTGTGCTTCTGTCATTACTCCAAGATATTGAAATCCTTGATGGAGATATTCTTAGATAACTTGAAATTTATATTGGTATAATGCTACATCTTAGACGTTAGACCACCAAGCCATTGCCTCTTTAATTTTTGCGCCAGCAATTGCTCATTCATAAATGAATAATGCCGCTCGTTGGTGGGTGGTGAAAGAAGGACTGATGACTGGCCACCATACTGACTACAGTAATAGTTGAGTATCTCCTCTATGTCAGCCATTGCCGCCAACACTTCTTGTTGTGCCTATAAACTGTATACATCTTAAGAATTCATTAGATCTTCAATGTAACCTAAATAAGTTTTCAAATACATTAATAGTACTTCCACTTTACAATGAGAATCTAGAATAGTTGCTACAAGACAAATACGAAGAATGTCTTTATAATAAGCTACTTCAACGCCATATCATATAAGCATGCATACAGGTTTGAGTCCTCACAGGTTTGAAATAGCACGCTAAGTATATCGATGGCTAACATAAAAACCAAGTGTACACTAGGCTTGTAAACTTGCGAGAAAATCTTAGTAGCATTATGAAAAACTTTTAAAACTTTCAGCGATCAGATACATATATCCTAATTGCTAAGGAGAAGATCAACTTCACGCATGTTATATATTGTGAAGTCACACAACAGTTCACTATAAGGAATGGTGCTATACAACAACTCGTACATCAAGTTCCAATAATGTTGCACATCCATCTTAAATTTTCAAGACCTTTTCCTGCGCTCCATACAAAAGTTCCTCCACTTTTTGTGAAGGGACAGCCTCTTTGATATTATATTAACCACTCTTGATTGGAGCTATACTATCTTGCAAAGTTATAATACCATCCTTAACATACAAGTTAAGAACATGACATGCACAAAATATGTAAAAACCCTCCCCCCTAATGCAAGTTGACAGTAATTTCGCAAATCAGATATTAAGGTTGTATTGGCACTTATATTGTCAAAACCAATAGAAAAAATTTTCCTAACTAATCAGTACTCATTTAAAATTTCTTTAATAATTTTATAAATGTTTTGCGTTGTGTGGCACTTGTTGCATACCCATAGAGCCAATAGTCATTTATTAAGTTGCCAATTATATTATATCCAGTAAACAGTAACACACATATAAGAATTATTACAAAAAAATCTATCCATATGTTTGCACATATAGATATAAACATATCAAAGGAAGTGAACTTACCTGCGAGCTCTTTCTTACCTTCATGGTAGAGCTCCCATGTCGCTCGGCTTAACGTGTTGCGACTAAGCTATCATGAGCTAAGGTTAAATGTCTCTAGTTCGTAACGACTTTACCACTCTAATACACCTATGTTTAATGATAGGTGCATGTTGGCCATATACTGTACTAGGTTGTACTTGTACCTCTCTCGATCGTGCTTCATTAGCAATTAATTGGATGAACCACCACCCCGGGTGATCTATTGTTATTACTATCCATCCTTACCTCCCTAAGATGCTTCAACCTCAAGTGCCTGTTAAGAGTACCATAGCCATCTTCCGTTTTCCAAGAGTAACTCACGTTATAGTAGTTATAAAATTCCCTTGAGTCCCCCTTGTCATCTGTACCTTTACAAAAATCCGTAGTGAAAATATTAGATTTACCAAGTTTAAGGGGCTTACCTAAGCCCAAAGGTCTCAAACTATTCGGGCTATGCTGTCGCATATGTTGCTTCTTTGTTTCGAGAATCATTTCTATCTTGTCATTTTTATCCTCAAACATGCTTGGGAGGCAACTCATCTATAGAGGTTCAAATCCAGTAGGTTGTACATGGACACTCATTTGAAGAGGTTCGAATCTAGTAAGACATTCAGGGAACACTCATGCGTAGAGGTTCGAACCTAAGAGGTGTTTTGCCTCGATAACTCATGCGTTGAGGTTCAAGCTCAAAACCAGGAAATGGTGTACTTTGGTAACTTATGTGCTAAGGTTCAAGATCAAAGCTAGGAGGTGGTGTACCTTAATGTTTAATGTTCTCAACCACCTCGTGTGCACTCTACTTGTTCAGGTCGTACTCGTAATCCAAGTATGCTTAAACCGTACTCTTGCCCTTACCCTTACCTTGAAAAAGCACGGTTCCTCATCTGGTGAGAAAGGCAAGGGTAAGGGCACTGGAATTGGTACATCATTTGAGCCACAATAGTTCAACAACGTCCATAGATGTAATTTTTTTTTTCTTGTTTACTGTAAGAAAGGTTTATGAATAAAGGATAGGAAGAAAACGTAAGATAACACAAAACAGAAATTATGTGGTGAATAAATGTATGCAAATGGTTCAGTGAAGTGGAATGAAAACTTATGCTTAGATCTTGGTGATAACCGAAAGAAATATTTGTCTCAGAATGTTTCACAGTTGCAAAATGCGATGGCAGAATGGTTAGAGCGTTTGAATGATTTTGTGAAGGAGCAACAATTCCTACACCCTTCAATTTATAAGGAATGAGGAACATCTGCACACTTCATTTAAGTTTTCAAATTTTAAATTCAAATTGTTACTACCGTCACAATTTTTGAATTCTCAAAATTTCCTCACCAGCTTCAATTACATGATTGAATTATAGATATGAAAATATTTGTCCACTCCACTTGCATAATAGCTATAATATTTGATTTTTTTTATGGGGGGGTGCTTTAACTCTATCGACAATGTAAGTTTTCTACGTTTTTTTCTTTTTATTTAGGTAGGCCGTGAACAGCCAAGTTGAACCAGTAATTCATGGCCTACTGCTTCAGGCAATTTCACACTTTTGAATTGCTTAGGTCCTTAAGGTTCAGTGGTTCGAGGGGCCGAGCCAAGCTGGTTTACAATTTGGAGCCAAGCCCTTACATGAATCTAAGCTTATTAACCTGGTGACTATCATAAACAAAAACAAGTAGCAAGCTAAAAGTGACTCATATAGAAGTCGAGCCAATGAGCTACCCAAGAAAAGTAATGGCCAACATAGCCAAGCTAACTTCTCAACTACCTCAATTTGGAGGAGTGAACAGAGCTACTTAATGTAAACTCGTGTTAGAAGAGATTAAAGAGGATGATGGGGAGGTAAGTCACGAAGGAGAAGAATATTATGAACTTGCAGAAAGGAATATTCGAGCCCCTATTGTAGAGGGATTGAGCATGAAGATCCCTTGTTTTTCCGAAAGTAGTGATGCTAAGGATTACCTAGATTGGGTAGATAAGATTTAAAAGCAGTTTGAGTGTCATGAGTTGTCTAAGGATTGTCGAGCCCTATTTCATTTTACTTAATTTAATTTATATTAAGCTTAGCCTACTTAATATAGATTACTCAACATAAAATTAAGGAAATATTTTTCTAAAATTTTTTTTTTTTAAATTTGAAGTTGCCAACCAATTAAACTAGTAAAAAATGAAATTAAGGCTTTCGAGTATAAAAGCCCTAATTTAGCTATTGATCTATGTATTTTCTAAAAAAATAATTTTAGAAAAATAACTAGAAAAATTAAGTTTGGGGGTTAACTTATTAAGACTAAGTCACAATATAAAAGATAAAAAAATTAATGGGCTTTATTTTTATATTTTTCCTAAAAATACTAAGATATATACAAATATGCAAAATATAACTAAAATAATTTATTATTTTTTTTATTACGAATTTTTCAAGAAAAAGGAAAAAAGTTTTTATTTTTTATTTTTTATACGGCTACCACAAAGATACCTACATACTCGCTAATTGGGATTAAACCAATGTAGTTCTTTTTTATAGAATATTTAATCGGTGAATTTTTTTTATATTTGAAAATTGAGCTAGATTTACGTTTATTTAACCGTTTGTTATTTGAAAAAACTAAAAAAATATATTATTTCATGAATCTAAGAAAACCCTAACTAACTAAATCTTTTTATGAAAATCCTGGTTAAGATTTTTTATTTTTTATTATTATTATTTTTTTAAAATCACTATGTGTCAAAATAATATCTTTTCTAAATAATATCTTTTCTAAATACTATATGCAAAATCTATTAAGATACGATCTAGATATATATCTTTTCTAATCCCAACTCCAAGATTTACTAAGATACGATCTAGATCCCAACTGTAAAATCTACTATGATATAATCTAAATTTGTATATTTGCGGAGAAAAGATACACTATTTTTTCAAAAAAATGCAATTTTTGTTAGAAGATGCAATATAGCTAAATGAATTTAAAAAATTGAAAATATTTAAATCAAACAATGTGACAAAAATATAATAAAAACACTTACACTAAAAAAATTAATTAGTTAAAATAATTAAATTAACTAATAAAATAAAATAAATTTTTTTTTACCTAAACAAATCGAGTCGTGTATGCTCATGTTAATCATGTTCAATTGTTTAGATTACATTCGCATGCTCGAAGTGAAGTTGATCGTGCCCATGTACGGCAATGCTAATCGTGTGTGGCAGTCATATGTGATCGTACGTGACCGTGTGTGAATTGTGCATCAATGAATTCGATGAGTGAGTATGTTTGCTGCAGTGAGTAGTAGTTTGTACGTGTGTTCTGTACATCTATGATCAATTGTATGTGAGCAAGCAATGTAGCTGAGGGACGTGCGTAAATGTGTTTAGCAAGTGAGTGATGAGTGCTCGTGTCAAGGACATGGGTGGCTGTTGTGTTTAGCAAGTGAGGTCAAGTGTTGTGGTTTATGTCGTGTGCATTGGTGACGGCGTAGAGTGCCTAGGACCTGTTAGTTAAGTGTGTGTAACTGCTGGAGTACTGCAATAGATGCCGTATTGTGTCGGGGTACTATATTGGATGGCGTGTGCTGTATCGGGATGTTGTTGAGTGAGTAAGATGCTGTCAAGTGCATGTGTGAATTGAATGGTGGGGGACTTGTGTATAGGAGGGTATTCATGTGTTGATTGTGAAGGGGGTCAGCATATGGGCATTATGAAGTCAGGGGTTGTTGGCGTGGGGCAATAGACAATGGACAGTCGACAATGGGTGGGGAGTATTGTGGAGTTTGGGAATTTTTGTGTGACTAGGGTAAAAAAAAAGTCTTTAAGTCCATCACCGAATTCCTATTTATAAACCACATAATTGAATCTTTCATATCGAAAGATATAATTATCAACTCAGATACGGAAGATACAATAACAGTTTTTTTAAAATTTGACCTAACTTCTAGAAACCTTATTTCAATTTAAGCTTTCTATTTTTCGGGCCCAACTCATTCTAATTTGATTTAGCTCAATAACCCACTTAATAAATACTAAGTCTATTTTAGGCCAATATAAATTAGATAAAAAATCCATTTTATATCGGACTAAACCAAAAAATTTTGATAAAGCCCGTTCCTTTAACAACTTTAGAATTTATTAAATTGGATACACACCGTTATTCGATTCGATCCCAAACGACTCGACTTAACTCGATACGACTTGACTAGACTCGCTACAACTGAACTCCATACAACTGGACTTGATACGACTCAACTTGATATAACTTGACTCAATATGACTTGATTTAATACGACTTGACATTTCATTTTTATTTTTTCAATTTTTGTTTTATTTTTTTATTTTTATTTTTTATTTTCCTAGCTCAATAAAACTAATAAAATGAAAATAGTAAAATGAGGTGTCTACAAGGATATTAAGGTTAGATCTGTTGTACTAGAGTTTATTAACTATGTTGCTTGTGGTGGAAAAATTTTCAAGCCACTCGAAGAAAGGAAGGATAGTGCGAGGTTAGAAATTAGGACAAGATAATGAGACTAATGAGAAAGAGATTTGTTCCAAGCTACGACCTATAAGACACCTTTAAGAGATTGTAAGAGTTGAGGTAAAGAGGATCGAGTGCTGATGCGTATATGAAGGAATTCTAGATGTTAATGACCTATTGTGAAGTTGTTGAGCCTAAAGATTGAACTATACGAGACTGGAAATATTTTAGAAACCATGGATATTGGTACACTTGATGAGGCAATCTAAGCTGCCTAAAGGATTAAAAGGCATTGAGTAGGCGGATTCTAAGCTCCTATTAGCTCACTTGCCCCTAGCCAAATCTTTTCTCTCTTTTGGACCTTTTTATTTATCTATATCTTTTACATATATCACCTCTATCCATTTCATGATTGCTCTTTGATACATTTGGAATATGATTTTTGAATATATATATATATTATATTAGAATTGCTTTAGTGCCAAACATGATGCTTAGATAAGTTTTTTTTTTATATATATATATCTTATCATAATTATGATAAAAGGGTTTTAAGGAACGAAAGTTGGCAAATGGAAATTCACTTATTTTTTAGAGAACATTGAAGAGCCTATTTTATTCATTTGAAATAAAACTTTATTTTTTTTTACAAAGTTAAATAGAATAAATAATAAGTAAATCTAACTTTATAGAGTTTTTATGTATTAATGTTATACTTATACTTTCATTTTCTTTATATCGTATATTGGAAAATGCACGATTTTGATGGAGATGCCACAATAATACAAAAAATTGAACATATTTTATATTTTTAAGAGAACATTGAAGAACATTTTTACTACATGGAAAATGAACACTTCATTTGTTTTTCTCTTGTAAGATCAAATAAAATAAATGAATAATAAAGATTTTTGAGGTATTAATTTTGCGAGACAAGTATATACTTCTTGATATCATATTCCGATAATGGCAATGCCCACAATGGTAACAAAAACTTAAAAAAGAAAAGAAAAGTAAAGAAAAGAAAAGAAAATGAAAGACAAGCCCAAAAGGCCTAAATTAATAGCATGATGAAAGATTTTTCTACAATTACATCTCTATTTTTTACAAAACTGTACTGTCATCCATCTCACCCTTGATATACATTCTTTTAAATTTAAACCATTGATCAAATTTTGAATTTAGTGATTTAGATTTTAAAATATGTAAATGAATGGTGAGATGAAGGATTAAACCAATTCTATCAAAATAGTTAATGGGACCCTAGAATCTCCCCATAATAAAAGATCAATCAATTGTACCTTTCCCAAAGCATTTTATTCTCTCTCCTTATTTTAATTACATTTATGATTTTTATTTTTATTTTTCTAATAAAAACTAAATATTTATTTATTTACATCTATGACCAATTTTTATTTACCAAAATGCAAACCCATATCTATTAGTCATGAAATCATATTGCATTCTCTATCATCATTGATCAACCTACCTAATAGATAGCTGAAGAAAAAATATAAAAGAGATGAGTATAAAAGGGAATAAACAAAAAAAGTTGTAAAGTGACGACTAGATATGAAGTACTTAAAATGATAGTCTAGAATGGAAGTTTGTTATTCATTTTATGAATGTCTATGTGCATCTTCATAGTAAATTGGCTTTTACCTTAAAAGGTTTCTAGGATTTATATCTATTTTTGCATATTTCTATAGCAAGGTATTAAATATCTTAACATAAATGTTATATGGGGTAAAAATACTAAAAAGCCATGAAACTTTTGGGTTTTTTACAAGAGTACCACAACTTTATTTTCTATGACAATGTTCTAAAATGTTTTAGGAACACACAAAGACATTTTTTTGGTAAATATTTATTTTGGCTTTACAATAAAGAGAGATAGCAGTAAATATTTTTTTTTTGTTCCCTTTAACTTTTGGAAATTTCTAGAATAAGGATCGTAATTGAAAAACTAAAGAAAAATAGTTCAAAAAAATACAAAAAGATGAAAAATTTGAAAAATAAATTTTTTAGTAGGAATTTTAGAAAAGTAAAAGTTTTTGGTCATTTAAAGGTCACTTTGTGGATCATTTTATTCTTAAGGTCAAAAGATAAATTTTAAAATAAAACATGCATATGTAATTTGACATGAGCTATATTAGAGAATATACGGTTCTTAAAAAAAAACCCAATATTCAGCCAAAATCTGAGTTAAGAGGCAATCAATTTTAGCTAATTGTAGCTTCAAATAAGATTCAATTAGATTTAAATTGACTAAGTTATTAAAAAATCAAAATTTCATTCTAAATGAATAACAAACCAAGTAAAAAATTTATAAAATTAAGTTCAATTTGAAAATTATTTTTGACATTTGCATGCTGGATTTATTTATTTTATAGGGGTACTTCTAATTATTCAAGAACTAGTTCAATTAGGCTTGAACCTACCCCTTTTGGCTTAAGGTCGATTTAGGCTAATTTGTTAGTTTAGGTGCAATAGAATTATACTAATTGTTGGGACATGGGCCAAATGGCCCAATGCTTGAGTGTTGTGTTTACTTTAGAAGAGACTAGAATTTGATCCCTTACATAGGCACTAAAGTGTCTTTTTAGGAAAAAACACACATACACACACACACACACAAGCGCCATGCATCAGCCGTTCATTGGCTAACACGAGCACTATCCTTCCCTTTTCTACCCTTTCCTATGTTTTCTCATGTAAAATATGCTTAGGGTACCTAGTTTTAAGCCCTTTCTGATATGTTTTTCTTTTGATTTCACCATGGTGAAATCATGAAAATCACTTGGGATACTTCAAATTAGAAACAAAAGGTCAACTAGATTTACTTGTTCACCCATTGAAATCATCTCTTAGAAATCAAGAATAATTTGGTCGGAAGATTTTATCACATGTGAAATCCATCAAATCTGAGCAATTGGGGAAGGAATTAAGTAGCCATTTGCTTATTGAAGCAACAATAGCACAACTAAAATTTGAAAAACCTTGACAATCAAGCCATTTTCCTCTTAATAAAAGATTACTCAAGTTAGATGATCATGGTCAAATTGACCATTAATAGTTGTTTCCAAGCATGCTTGAGCATGGACTAGTATAAATTTATCCACTCATACTCATTCTAAGCATCAATTCATCATAAAAAACTTGAATTTGACTTACTCAAGCTTTCTCTCTCTAAATAACCACCTTTCTCTCTCTCTTTTAAAATTGCTTGAGCTTGAAGCTTTTCGAGCAAAACCACCACTTTTACTAGCTTCCCTGTCCTTTGAGCTCTAGAAGGCCACCATTCTCTAGCTCCACCCTAGTCCTTAGTACTAACGTAAACAACCTAAGTTCAACTCGTCAGCCATCCCTCCAAAAACTTTAGTTTCGCCTCTGCCCATCCAAAATTGATATTATCACAACCTCAAACGCCCTTAAAAACCCCTAGTCACACCCTTCTCTCACCTTAAGCCACTCCTATCTCCATTGATCACCACTATCTAAAGTCCTCTATTGTATACCACCACTAAAATCACCAACATGAGCCACTACACCACAATTAGACAACTTTTGATTAGTTAAAAGCACATACACATTTCAAAAGGTTACTGGAAACCATTGTTTTGAATCCCTTATTCATTGCTCCTTGTCTACAACTTGAACCTAATTGGAGTTCGACCAAGATCCAAAGATTTAGTATTCTTACCCGTATACTAACCTGTTTTTCCAAACCATTTCTTTAACTTTATTCTTAACACTTTGTTATTATTTAAAAAATATAAAAAGTAGAAAAATAAAACAAATAAAAAGGGAAGGGGGGGTGGGGGTAGAGGAACTTAGAAAAATGTTTTAAAAAATAAATAAAATAATTTTTTTTTCAAAATTATGACTTTTTTTTAGAATTTTCAAAAAATAAATACATCAAATTAAGACCCTTTTGTTTTTTTTTTTTGCCAATATAATGGTCAAAAAAGTAAACTCATTTATTTTCTCAAATTGAAACAAACTCATGCACTAAATTTTTTCTAAAATAGAACTACATAAATTTTAATCCCTACTTGAGTGTAAGTATTAAACTCTTAATTGCATATATTTTATAAAGTGATGATTTTTTTTTTTAATTTTGAGTTTATATTTGAGAAAATGATACTTAATCGATTAAAAATCTTATTTTCTAAGTTTTGGAATAATCTACGAAAGAAAATGAGAAAATAAAATTGAGTTTTACTTAATTTGGTACTAAAACGGGGAAATTATAAATATTTGAAGATTGGCACAATCAAACGACACAATTATACCGTTTCCAACGATGAATTTGAGTAAATTTGAGGCATGATCAAAAGATGGCTCAACTAAAGGACACAACCAAGTTTCCGGCCATATCGTTCTTATACTTGATGACAGTGTAGAAAATTTGTGATGCTTAGTGATTGACATGACCAAGTGACACGATTGTGTTAAAGGCTGCGATACCCTAATTTTATATCTCTTATTTAAGGTTCCTTTAGGTCTTTTTGTGAGAAGTTTTGCATTTTTTTTTAGAGAACTTCAAGAACAAAACACCAACAGAGCACAGAGCTTCAAGAATTTAAGCATTCATAATGCAAGAGTCTTTTCATCACATCTATGGATCTTTCTTCTATTTTTTTTTTTTAGTTTTTGTTAAAGATTGTTTTTTTTATCATAAGTAGAGTGTAGATATTTTGTATGTAGGTCTTGTGAGACTTAGATCTACCATGTAGCAATTGTTTTTGTTAGATCTAATAAAATTCTGTACTTTTCTTGGATTGATCATATGTGCTTAATTGCTTAAATTGATATTTCTATGAATATTAATCTAAAAATTTGATATTGTATAGGAAGATCAAGAGATTTCCTGTCTAATCAGATCCAGTCATAATGGATGAAGGTTTTGTAATATTAGAGATAAATTGTAAGATTCTTCCAGATCTTCAACATTATCTTTGACAGAATTTGTTGTATGTTAATGCGATCTTAAGTTATGTTATTGAGAATAAATTCTAATAGGTAATCTAAAAATTAAGGTTAATAAGTTTGAGAAAGCTATTAACTTTAATAGAGAATCCTCCCGATCAAAAAGATTAATAATTGAATTAGATTATCTTTAGAGAAAATCATATGAATAGGTTTATAGGAAGCAAGATCTAGGTATGCTGTCAAGTCTTAAATTAAATCTTCAATTGATTGCTTTCTTGTTTTGTTTTTTGATTAGTTATAGAATTAGTAATTGTTGCAATTTTAATTTAAATCTTTAAGTACTTGAAATTGAATTTTTTGATTAAATAATAGAGTTAAGGTTGGTATTAGTACTCAATATCTAGATCAACTTGAACTCATTTACATTAGAATTTAAAAGGTACACTTGTCTTGCATTAGTAAGTAAGCACATACAAGGTGACTTAAAAAATGAAAAGAACTTTATTTTTCCTCTCTTTTTTTTTTTTTTGTGAATAACACAGTTCATTTTCTTTTGCTTTGTAAATAAATTAGCTTTATTCCTTCATTTACTTACAAGTTAGATTCATTTTCCAATTTAAGGGGAATTTAAAGGATGATTATAGAATTTAGATAGTTAAGGTGGTACGTGTTTAAGTTTTAATAAATTAGTCCCCAGATTCAGCATTTTTGGATTTCAAGATCATTTTAAGATTTGGTTTTCTCGTAGATCAATGGCTAGGTTAAAGTTAAACTACTTCGTCGATTCTAACCTAACTCTTTTCTGACCCTGATCAAGTAGTGATTCGAAACACTTTTTTCAACCATGTAGAAAACTGGATTTTTCTTAATCATCAGTTGAAGATTATCAAAATAGGTTAAGATTTGATATTTATTGGATTAAGAAAAATATAAAACTGAAATTTAGATTTGGTAGTTGCTTATTGCTCAATTTATCATGTTTGCATTATTAGTACTTGTTAATTGCATTTTTGGTATGGCCTAAAGAGGACTTGTCGCTTGCTTGGAAACTCAATTCCTGGAAAACTCGAAGATGCTTGGTTTAAGAATTTCTATTTTCATCACATAAATTCCACGAGTCTCTCACACCTCTCTTGACTTAAGTGTTTCATAACTCTTTTGGTTGTAAATCTTCATATTCTTCTCAATTTTGAGACGCTGTCTGTCAATTTATTGGTTTTAAGCTGCTTAATGGTTGCTCTCTTGGTTAAGATGCTAGCCAATATATATTACATGCATTAGCATAGTATATCTATGTTGCATAAGTGTTGTGATTGTGCTTGGGAACCAATTGTGCACTTGGACACGCATACACACACACATTTATATAAGCACATGATTTGCTTGTTGTATATTTGAATGGGTACTTGATTTCATTATTGTTATTTTGATGTTTATTTTTTTATTTAGTATTTGCTTACCTCTAAAATGAGCTAAGGGGTTACTTATCTAATCTCAAATGTTGAAGATGAAGCACAAGTTTGATGGTCTTGTTGTCGTAATGGGATAAGAGTATCAAAAGCGACTTGTATTGACTTTGTTACAACTTAAATAATATTTGGTGCATGCAACCAAGAATCCATGGATATGAATGTGTACTAGGCTAATTTGATGTGGCAAGACACATACCTTAGATAGTAACAAAAAATGAGGTAAAAACTTAAACGGATCATGTCACTAAATTTGGAGGCAAAATGAGTTTACCGCCAACTATAGTAGCACCATTCGCTAAAATTTGTCATATGTGTGTGTGTATGTATATATATATATATATATTATCACCATGTTACATTATGCTTAATTTTTCATTTGTATGTCTAATGTAGAGTTATAAAACCAATTATAATTTACTTAAGCCTTAAGACAAGTTATGAATCAAGATTAAGCCCATCTTACTATTAAGACAGGAATAAGTACTAACTGGATCCTTTTAATACAATACAAAGTATACACATAGTTTATGAGTATAGATATAAGTTCAAACCTCTCCATGGCCTATCAAAGATACTAGTTTGTATGGTTTCTACTGCAATACTTTGTGTTAACGAGATGATTGTTGGGATATAATCAATACGTTGTGTTCTTAAAAATGTTTATTATAGGTAAAGTCTTATTTTCAACTTATGAATGGCATCGCAACTATCACTTAGGCACCAATGATTGAGGAAAAAATATTTATTATTATTAATATACCACATGTTTTGATTAGTAGTAATATTAAGACACATATAAATGATAGTTGATTTATATTTTTACTTGTTAGAATTTTACTGATACTTATACACAATTGATTCATTTATGTAATATGTTAGTACCATTAAAGCTTTTTCCCAATTGAGAGTGGGCTTTAAATAGAGACTAGGAGAGGTTTGGTGTAATGTTGAATAATTTTATTTTACTAAATTCATTTGCTAATGAGAAGTTGATTAAAGTCGTGATTAATATTAACAAATGGTTATAGATCATGAATCATGGGTTTGCAAATGCACCAAATGTAAGTCATATTTTTGTAACTTTTCTTTTTAGACCTTTTAAAAAGTTAAAAGGGCATTTCTTGGGGTGTATAGGAGATCTATTCCCATTTGGAATGATAAAAGATTTGATGATACGTGATGCAAGTACTAATAAAATTTTGATAGTGTTATTAAATGAATATATTTTTTGAAAAAATATTAATTATATTTTTACTTATTGAATTTTTATAAATACCATAAAATTTATCTTTATTATAATTATATATTTATATATTATTTATTGATTCATATAATATATTAATACCATTAATATCTTTCTCATTCGAAAATAGATTTAGTAGAAAATTAGCAATTTACCCTTTTTATAATTACATTAAGGGTCGTAGCACTTGATGTTTCATACACCAATAAATATCTTAGCTTGCTAAGGGTATCGTAATTAGGCAGTATAAACATTAATTTTCTAATAAGGTAGCGTAAGTTTGAATTTTTGCTTTTTAAATTGTAATATACAATATAGCTAGCTAAAAGAAAAGCATTTTTTTTATAAATTTAAAAGTCAATCATCATTCAAAAGCCTAGAAACATCTATCCAATTTTAGTACAACTTTTATTATCCTCGTAAAGAAAGTGATATGTAATACGTCATACATCCCTAATACAAAATGTCTGCAATCGAATACATTTTCAGCGATGATCATAAAAGGAAACGTTACATAAAGAAATAGGCTAGGCTCTGTGGAAAAATCTAAATCAAATATCATGGACAAGGGTAAAGATAGGTTAGCTTCTCAAAACTTGAATCGTTCATCAGTTCACTCATCAAGTCTTCATGTTGTAAGGAGAAAGGAATTGAAAGGAGAAAGACATCTTAGGGAAGGAAGAGAAAAAGGAGAAAAAGCGAACGATAAAGAAAAGCATGCATCTAAGAGGTATAATGAATGGAAGTCCAAGCTACCTATTTTATATGACTGGTTTGCTCACCACAGCCTTGTATGGCCTTCTCTCTCTTGCCGGTGAGTGTGATATTTCTTTCGATGTTGCACATAAAGTAATTTGGCATGCTATTATTACATTTTTTTTTTCTTCCGTTGTTGATTAGGGTCCTTTGTGGACCATCTATTTATATTGTATCTTTTATGTACATTACCAGTATATATTTTAGGACCGATCTTTATCTGTTCGAAATATGATGTCTATTCTATATTACAAATATTTCAGTTTCAAACTTAATATTTTGATAAATTATCTTTTTTTTTTTAATTTTATCATAATTAAATAAAAAAGTTATTGGGGGATGAGAGTTTGCAACTCAAAATTCATTTATTTTGAGAGAATATTAAAGGGTATATTTTATTTATTGGAAAATAATTTTTTTTTGGCAAAATCAAGTAAAATAAATGATAAATAAATCTAACTTTGTAGATTCTTTTTATATGTTAATTTTATAAGAGGGTTATATATGTATTTATACTTCCGTTCTCTTGATATCTCATTTTGGGAAATGCACAATTTTGATGGCAATGCCACAACAATACCAAAAAATTGAACATATTTAATTTTTACGAGTACATTAAAGGACACATTTTATTTCTTGGAAAATGAATACTTTATTTGATTTTCTTTTGCAAGACAAAATAAAGATAAATAAATATAACTTTATAGAGATTTTTTAGGTATTAAATAATGGGAGAGGCTTATATATACTTCTACTTTCATCTTCTTAATATCATATTCTAGCAAACACGTGATTTTGATGGCAATGTCACAACAATATCAAAATTCGAAAAGGAAAAAAAAAAAGAAAGACAAATGAAAAAGGCCTTTCAATAGCGTGATCAAAGATCAATCCATTGTACCTTCTTATTGTAATTTTATATATGATTCCATTTTTATTATTTTATTTTTCTAATAAGAACTAACTATTTATTTACTTTTTACATCTACAACCAATTTTTATTTACCAAAATGTAAACCCACAATTATTAATCGCAAAATCATATTGCATTCTCTATTAAAGTTTTATCAATTTACGTGCTATCATAGTAACGAATCCCCGATAGAAAGTTAATGAGAACAATAGAAATGAATGTAAAAGAGAAAAAAAAAAAAGTTGTAAAATGACAACTAGATATGAAACACTTAAAATGATAAACTAGAATGGAAGTTTAATATTCATTTCGTGGATGTCTATGTTTATACATTCATAATAATCTTGCTTATCTTTCTTCCTATAAGGTTTCTAGGATTTATATCCATTTTTGCATTGTAAATTTCTATTGCAGGGCAGGCCATTTAATACCCTAACATATATGTCGATTGGGATGAGAATACAGCTTCAATTTTCTGTCACAAAGTTCTAAAATGTTTTAAGAACCCATGAGGAATTGTTTAGCGTGAGCTCCTTTGGGACCTATGCAATGGACCCGGGCTTCATATTTTTAGGGTCTTCTTTGTTTTTAGGTTTTCTATGTTAATTTTGGTATTGTAGATCAGAAATAATAGATAAATCTTGAAAATATAAATTTAAATGAAATTGAGAGTCTCTGAAAAATGCTGACTTGACGATTTAAAAGTTTTATTTAATTTCTCAAACATGGTCTAAACGAGTTGTGACTAGTTTATATATATGTGTGTACATATTTTGACCTCGTTACCCTGGGACAGTAGGAAAAGAAAATTGAATAACCCATTTAGATTATTATTTTTTATATATTTGATTTGTATCTATAAATTGAAATTATAATGATTGAAAAACGATTTGATCTATAGTTTTTCTATTTTTATAATTACGATAAAATTAATGGTAAGGAAATGTGAATTTGAATAATAATACTTCGTGTACTTTTAAAATGAAATGTTTTAAATCATATATTCCATGCATTGGAAAATGAAGTTTCAACTGTTTTTTTAATAATAACAAATAAACTAACTTTACATAAATTTTGTCACCATAAGATATCAAAACCTTGGAAATTGATAATAAAGACACCATTTTTCTTATTATAATTCACGATCAACTTTCAAAACGTATTTGTTTTTTAATGCTATTCAATGTTCATTATTATAAAAACATAGATATTTCCTAAAATTTTAGAAATTACAATTTTTAAAAAAATATAAAACTATCGATCTTTCTTATTATCATAACGAATAATAGTATGATATATTTTTTTTCTAACTATTATATTACAATTTTGGTAACGGAAAACCAATCGAGAATAATTTTCGTACCAAAAATATATATATATATTTTTGGTCAAAGAGCTATTTTGGGAATGAAATAAGAAAATGGTTTGCTATAATAGCTCCTCCACCATGAGGGTAAATATCATACTCTGTCATTACACTGCCCTCTCAACTTCACTTCTCTTTGCCTTTGCCAACATACACCATTCTCTTCACTGGTGAAGTAGTTTGCAAAACAAACAACACCACACTTCTTCGGAAAACAAAGGAGATATTAACAGAGAGAAAATGAAAGAAAGAGGCAAAGCATCGGAGAGATCAGTAGATGAAAGATACACTCAGTGGAAGTCCCTTGTTCCCGTTCTTTACGACTGGCTTGCTAATCACAACCTCGTTTGGCCTTCTCTGTCTTGTCGGTCTGTGCTTTTTTCTTTACTTTTTTTTTCTTTTGTATCTGTCCTTTCTTTTTCCTAGGGTTTTAAGGTTCATTTCCTTATCTGGGTTTTTACGGTTTCTCTCATTTTGTCGGAGAAAATAAGTGACCTTTGAGAAGAAAAGATGGTTTTGTGATGTGGGTGTTGCTTAGTTTCGGTTTATTGACGCATGTTGTGGAAAGAAGAATGCTTTTTGATTTTTTTCTTTCTTTTGTCTGTTGTCATCTGGAAACGAGAGAGCTTTGAGAAAATGAAACAACTTTGGAAGAAAAGATGGTTTAGTAAAGTGGGTGTTGCTTATTTTTGGATTATATGACAAACCCTTAATTTAAAAAGAATGCTTTTTGTGTTTTTTCTTTTTTTGGTTGTTTGGAAATGAGAACTTTGGGAGTAAATATGGTTTAGTAGTTGGTGTTTTTAGTTTCAATTTGTATGATATACCCATACTAAAAAAATGCATTTCGAGGTTTCTCCTTTTTTTTTTCCCCTTTATTTATGAATGAGATATCTTTGAGGACTCGAAAGAACTTTAGGAAGAGAAGATGGTTTAGTGAAGTGGACATTGGTCAGTTTTAGTTCGTTCAATTGTTTGTGTGATACTCATGGTTTTTGTTAATTTATCGTTTTAGAGTTTGCATTGATGACATGCATTGTGTGCATATGGGAATGCTTTGATAGTCAGGGAAGTGGAGGCCATGTCCCTTTTTTGCGTTAAGTGGAAGGCTCTGGCCATTGATCGTTATTGGGTTGGATTTTGGTGGTTTGATAAAGAAAGTTTTCAAATATCATTGAGCGTCTGGTCATTCGAGTCTATAGTATTTGGTTTTGTTTTATTAATGGTGTAATTGAGTTAAAGCATGCTGTGGTGAGATGATCTCAATGAGAAACTTGATTGGTATCTGATTTTTTGAGCTCTATCTTGGCTTGTGTGACCCTGAACTGAATATGCCATCTCTGGTTGATGGGCTCAATTATGCTTGTCTCAATTAGATCACACTGAAAATAATGCTTGTGGTCAGTTTGGATTATATTAAGTTTGTGTTGTTCGTTGTTTGTTTTCTTCCTGTATCCTTTACAGCAAATTCTATAGCAGAAATGTATGTCTATATGATCTATCGACCACAAATGTTGCTGTATATTGTATGTTTCATGTATTCTGAAATTCTGCTATCCTATATCTAATTAAAAAGAATGCTCTGATTTGAGTCTCGTGATTTTGTAGCATTGCTTCTATACGCATTATGGTCAACTATATGGTGGGGAGTTAATACCAATCCTTGTGCTGTTTATTTTATTTTACAGATGGGGCCCACAGCTTGAGCAAGCAACTTACAAAAATCGTCAGCGTCTTTATCTCTCGGAGCAGGTAAGATTTGTGGCCAGTTTAATTTTTTTAGTGAATAATTTTGCTTCAAGGATGCAACAGAATTGTATTGTTGAAGGAATGGAATTACTACAGATTAATTTTTAAGGTTATGGAAGAAAGCATTATTTGCTAGTTTGTATGCACCTCTTGAAACTTTAGAATAAAAATCTCCGGTCCCTTTGCATTTGCACAAATTTTGATGCTGTCATCTGCTTTGCTGCAATAGGTGATATGCCATGTCTGCTTGTCATTGCTTTGATATATGTCGAGGAGCTGTTCACTGTCTTGGTCTAATTTTGTTGGCCTAACTACTGCCCTATCTTTTTTTTCCCCTTATTTATTTATTTTTCATGCCTCATTGGGCAATCTCATTATTTATATACATTTGGGTAAGCCCTCATATTCTAATTTTTTTGCTCTTCTACTTAGACTGATGGCAGCGTTCCAAATACCCTTGTTATAGCAAATGTTGAAGTTGTTAAGCCTAGGGTTGCAGCTGCTGAGCACATATCTCAGGTGATGGCCATTTTATAATTCTTCATGTTGTTGTCGATCTTTCCTTTTTATTATCTTGTGAAGCTCCATAATGGATGTAATGCAATTATCTCTTCTCCATTTAATCTGGCAGTTCAACGAGGAAGCTCGCTCACCCTTTGTCAAGAAGTTTAAAACTATTATCCATCCTGGTGAGGTAACCCTTTTTATCCCATTTGTTCTTGACAAGCAATTATAGGATGGATTTAATTTACCTAATGAATAATCTGTTGTAATATGCACATGTTGGGTCATTAATCTTTCTGTATTGGAGAATGTTTCTTTTTGGGTGTGAAATTTGGATAGATCTTCATCGCGGTGACTTTGTTTGTACTTACAATTGCTAGTATGGCAGCTGTGGCAATGAGCATCATGTGAGTATCTGGGTGCGCATCGTGGCCTCTATTTGAGTTAACAAACAGCTGGCCATACATTGTACCCAGATGCGATTATCAAAGTGGTTGCCCTTTGTTGGATACATGAATCAATTGGATGGAGATGCCCATGAAAAATTATTTATGAAATTTAAGGCCATTGTTTTTATTATTTTTTTTCTTATTTTGAGTTTAATTTGTTGGTCCTTATTGACAGTATTATGATTTCATCCTAGGTTTTTCAGAAAACATTCTTCTTTGGAAACCTCCTTTTGTTTTGTGATGCTTATGCTTGCGTATATTTTCTTCAAACATGACTGCTGTATATCCTAGTTGGTAGCATCACTGCATCAAACTTACAACAAAGATGCACACTGAGAATTTGCTACTAGTATTGTCTTCTTCAGCATGTTTATGCCTTGTCTAAGTTTTCTGCTGGCCATGAAAGTTTATTCATGCACCTTAAGATTGAAAGGCTTGTAATATTATAATTGGGTGCAGGTGAACAGAATCAGGGAGCTGCCACAGAATAGTAAGATAGTGGCCACACATACCGATAGTCCTGATGTAAGTGTCAATTTATGAACTTACTCGGTTTCTTACAATTAGAAAATCTTTCCAATACTCTATAATGTTTTCTTCTGTTTTTACACATAAACCATCATGACTAAATTCAAGTTGCCTGCTCCCAAACAGGTACTTATTTGGGATGTCGAGGCTCAGCCTAATCGTCATGCTGTTTTAGGTGCTGGTGTCTCTCGTCCAGATTTGGTATGTTCATTTAGAATGAATTTTTTCCTTTTTCTTTTTGTATATTGATATTCCTGTCTGGATTTACCTATCCCTAAGTTGTTCTGCAGGTACTTACTGGACACAAAGATAATGCTGAATTTGCTCTTGCCATGAGCCCAACTGAACCCTGGGTTCTCTCTGGAGGTTGGAAATCACTTTTGCAAGTTGTTATGTTTGACATGTATCTCTTTACAATCTACAATGTTTCTGTTGTTCAAAGAAGCTATATAAAGTTATTATTGATAAATCACAAAGCAACCAATACTTGACTTCATCTTGCTCATTGTATCAAGTGCCTTAACTTTGTGTCATTCACACCCTCTATTTCCATATAAAACAGTCATCTTCTCCTTACGTTTGATGGACTGTAAGTAGTGAGTATGTTGATTCTCCCGTGATTGACTTTTCTATGACAGGCAAGGATAAAACCGTGGTTCTATGGAGCATACAGGACCATATTTCTTCTCTGGCCTCGGAGCCTGGATCTGGAAAGTCTCCAGGGTCTGGCAGTGCCAACAGTAAACAATCTTCTAAGGCTGGTGGGAGCGTAGAGAAACCAACTGATAGTCCTTCAATTGAACCTCGAGGTGTATTCCTTGGGCACAGTGATACTGTTGAGGATGTGACTTTTTGCCCGTCAAGGTACCTTGCTATTTAAGTGATGGATGCATCTTTCATTTGTATAGAGAAACTTCACCTTGTATGCTGTTAGTTGTACTCTATTCATGAAAGGACACTTTCGTTAGGTTATAAAGTGCTTGTACTTTAACATCATATGTTGGACCACGTTCTGTTGTACAGAGTTTCTCTAAGGTCTTGAATACTTGGTCATTGTTCGCTCCCTATTGCAGTATTTCTAACTATATCTCTCCTTATTTTGTAGTGTGCAGGAGTTCTGCAGTGTGGGTGACGATTCCTGCCTTATATTGTGGGATGCAAGAACTGGTTCTGCTCCTGCAGTCAAGGTTATACAGTCAAGTTACATGCAATATCAACATTTGAATAATAACTATGGACCTGATATGGAATTGGTTTGACATTTCAACAAATGTTGCGACAGAGTTGACGCTATATGCTCTATGCATTCATTGAAAAGATCACCTGATACTGAAATTTGAAAAACTTATAGATGTGCAATCAGATTAATAGCTGTGATCACTTGTTTGCATTTCTTTCAACATTAAGGAATGTAATCTGGTGTGTTGGTGCCTTTTGATATTGTGCTAATTATGAGTTAGATATAGTTTTATGCCTTCGATAAGTTGAAAGTAGGAATGGCTGTACCGGGTAGTTTTTCTCTAAATGCGGTTTAGCATGGACAAAGTGGGGATGGCTTGTGTTGCTATATTTGTCTGCAAAAGTTTGAGATTTGAGGGGTGGGACAATGGCTGAGTGGACCTTTGATAGTGAGTCTGGAACGTTTTCTTTTCTTTCCTTTTTTTTCTTTTTCAGGGAAAGGTTTACTGTAATGCCCATCTTCATTGTCCATTATTTAGAAAAATATAGCTGCCGCTGTTTGACGAAATGCTTATATAAAGAGGTCAATGTTAAAAATTCCTGCTATCTGTAATGCAAGGTTGAGCTTCTTCTGAAAGATGCATGTATGGCTGTCAGGGGGCTTTCGCCTTTGTTGCATTCCTAAGTTTTCTAATTTAGATCTGTGCTTGTACAGTGTTTTCTTCTCCAGAGCTTCTTCTGATGATGTATAGATTTCATTTGCTATAATTGTCATTGGAAAGTGGTAATTTTCTTCTTAACGATCATTGTTAATTTGACAGGTTGAAAAAGCTCATAA
Source organism: Lumnitzera littorea (assembly GCA_024138015.1). Lineage (NCBI taxonomy): Eukaryota > Viridiplantae > Streptophyta > Magnoliopsida > Myrtales > Combretaceae > Lumnitzera > Lumnitzera littorea. The sequence goes on along the minus strand of JAMXBB010000009.1, from coordinate 9,441,281 downwards.
TGCAGATCTTCACTGTGTTGACTGGAATCCGCATGATGTTAATTTGATTCTTACCGGGTATTTATATCTTCTAGATCCTTATCAGTACTGGAGTCATACATTGCTTTACTTTCTTATCATCTCATTCGCTTCTGCTTCTACTTCTCCAGATTTTTGGCTTATTGGCCTTATGAGAGATTCATTTTAGCAAACCTTCCAAAGTTCATGTGGTCTTTTTCCCTTTTTACTTTAGGTCTGCTGATAATACTGTTCGTATGTTTGATCGGCGAAACCTCACTTCTGGTGGGGTTGGATCCCCTGTCCATACATTTGAGGGTCATGGCTCTGCTGTTCTTTGCGTGCAGGTATGCTATGAGTCAGCTCTTTGTTGCAAATTCATGTTTAATATTTTATTCCTTAGGATGCAAATTCTGTCAGCCTTAAATGTCTGGCTAAATAGATCAATTGCTGATCAGTAATTTGCTTGCAGTGGTCGCCAGACAGGTCATCTGTCTTTGGAAGTTCTGCTGAGGATGGTCTTTTGAATATTTGGGATCATGAGAAGGTGTTCACATCTCTCCTTTTCTCCCTATATCTTGTACTTAAGAGATATGCACGGTTCATGTGAAAAGATGTCATTTGTTTTTGGGAAAAATAATTTTTTAGAGAACATTTTTCCCCCCTTTTCCATCCGTGTTTTTGGGGCTCAGAAAGCTCAAGTAGGAAATATTTTCCCTTGTGAAAGAAAACATTCTTTTGTTCCTGTTAAGTGAAAAAAATTTTACAAACAGAAAGTTATTTTTTGAATTAATCTTCACCAGTCTTCTTGCTCTATGAAAATGGTTGATATTTGATTTTCATTCATATTGACGTTATAAATTACATTTCAAATGATTAAAGACTACAATGGGCAAAAAGCGATAAAATTCGTGTTTAAAATTGTGAAATAAGCTAGAGAGGCTGTAATCATACATGTTAATTTATGATCTATGCTTTATGATTTTATTTTCACTAAAGGTTTGATATGATGTGTTTTATTGAACAATACTGAAAATAATATATTTAGGTACGGTTTACAAAAAGGTGAGTCTTTCTACCACATCTTTATAGAAATAAGAAAACATATAAAATATTCCATTTTTTGAGAAAATATTTGATACTGAAAATGTTTGCCAACATGAAATTTCCCTTTAACCAATGACACCTAAATCTTAAAATGGAAAGTAAGATGAACATTGGGAAACTCTTACCTCAACATCTTCTAAATAGTAAATGGACATAACATATATCTGCACTAGGGGCCATTGAAATGGAGTTTTGTGTAACATAAATTAAAATTATCAAAAGGCTTGCAGTGTTATTGAAAAGTTCTGAATGGCATGCATTAGGGATGAATCTAGATTTTCTATAATAAGTTGCCTAATAACCAACCTTATTTAAATTGTGGATTTACGAGATCTAATTTATTTTCAGATTGGTGGAGTTAAAATGCCCAATTCTCCTCCTGGTCTATTCTTTCGCCATGCTGGCCACAGGTAGGATAATGGACCCGAGTTGCGTGTTTGTGTCTGCTTTACAGACTGATCCTTTTTGTCTCTAATCAATCTCTTATTGGATATAGGGACAAAGTTGTGGACTTCCATTGGAACTCATCTGATCCTTGGACAATTGTCAGTGTGTCAGATGATTGTGAAAGTACTGGTGGAGGAGGTACCTTGCAGGTTGTATATCATGCCTTTGTCTTAGCCCTCAACTCTTCGTTAGACAGTTAATAACACACTTAAGCAAACATTGTTACATGTTTATCATTAATTTTGAGCTAGGACTTATTGTCTAATCACCTAGGAGGTTTAGATTGCTTGATTAAGTAAGCATAGTTCTGTTGTCAGTTAGTCTTGTTCTTCTGGTGCATCCATGTATCCTTGTGCAATGTGAGGGTGAAAAACTGAAAAGTAGGTGAAAACCAAACAGTAAGAGGTTGTCCTAGTGATGGACTCGGAACTCTCATGATAAATAGCATGAGGTTCCTTATTTGTAATCCAGCGAGGTCACTTCTTGAGGCCAACATTGAGCAAGGTGGATTAATCTATTGCCCACATCTTCGATAGCCAAAAGTTGAAAAAATACCTGCTGGCTGGCATATGCGAAGATTCTGTGATGTAAATTATTTGAAATACAAACTTAGGCTCTGGTTTTATGGCTCATTCGTGCTTTAAGTTTACTCGATGGTCACATACCTATTGGTCTATTCTCATTTGATGGATAGCAAATATATAAAAAAAAGCCCCTCAAACGTCGCTCATTGGCAATTATGCTTTTTTTATTTTCACTCTTTCAAATAAGTTCCCAATGAATTGAAAATTTTTGCAAACAATATCGAAAGATCTATTCGTTATTTTTTATTTCTTACTGTAAAACTCTAATTAATCTTCAATTAAGTATTTGCTTAGATTTTTTGACTTCTATTTGCTAGACTTCGGAACTTAAGTAGAGATATTATTACAGGTAAAATTCTTCAAATTGTTACCATCATAAAGATTAGGGGGCTGTTTGAACCAATATGACAGTATAGGTGCTTAATTGCATGCGATTAAATAACTAGGCTTAATTGTATATCTGGCTCAGTCTCAAAGGCTTATTAGTTTATTTTGCCTCGTTGGGTACTATTAGAACTCATTCTTTTGGTTTACTTTTGCAATTTCCCACCACGATCAACTTTAAAGAGTTTTCAATTAGGTTTTGACTTTGGTGCTTAGTTCAATGATTTGATTTGCATGGTAATCCCTAGCTGTTTGAAATTGCCCGTCATTCACTGGTTGGAAAATCCTTTGTTTTGCAGATATGGCGGATGATTGACTTGCTCTACAGACCCGAGGATGAAGTGCTGGCGGAGCTGGATAAGTTTAAAGCTCACATTCTCTCCTGTGGTTCTTTGAGTTAATTTTGTGGAAAATATGTGAAAGGCCTTTCGGTTTTAACTCATTTTCTGTTTGTTGGTACATTTTGGGTGATCTCTTGTGCTGGTGATTTTAAGTCCTTTTGTCCATATTCTTATCGACCTTTTAACTGGATGGTGACGAACACGCTATGTGTTTTTATATGATTCTATTTGACATCTTCATTGCTTTGACAGTGTGAGTCATATCAATTGTTCATTCCATCCACCCCAGTTCGTTTTGAGAATAGTTCTTAATATCTATTCTTTATTCGTCCATAACTTTTACTTTATTTGTTATTTAATTATACAAAAGTCCTAAAAATATTACTTTTATTTATATGACCTATGCAATAAAATCCTTAAATTTCATGTTTTCCGTTATTTGTTGGTTGTCGTACTTTACGAATTGTATAGCAAATCTTAATCCAAGGATGTTAGGCACCTTATATTTTATTATCAGAGCTGATGGTGAGACACTTTTTATGCAAAATTGTGGTTAGTGCGAAAATTTTAATTCGTTGGATTTTGAGATTTGAAGTTTTGGGGTTTAGCACTAGTGTTTGGAGTAGGTGTAAGAGTTTTACGGTTGGTGGGAAAGTTTTCATTTTTATTTTTATTTTTTTAATTGATATTGAATTTCAGAAAACAATTTGTCTAATGGGAGTGCTAATCAACCTAGGGCAGGTCATAATGATAATGTGGCAGGCGTTTGAATTGTGTAGCAAGAATTATCAACATTCATGGAAGAGGTTTTGGTGTGCGCAAAGGGAGAAATGATCATGGGAGTCATGTTGCGTCTAATTGAAGGAGTTGTGTGAGTGATAAGGAGTCTGGCGGTGGCAATTTTAATGGGGATAGGAGGGCAGAATGTGGTAGTAGCAGAGTTGGTTTGGAATATATAAAACTAAAGATTCCTGCTTTTAGGGTTAGTTGCCAGCAGGAGGTGTATGTGTATTAAAAGATTTTTGAGTTATTATAATTGTAAGGAATGGATGAAAGTTAAGATGACGTCTGCAGCATTTTTAGAGTATGCAAGTTTATGGTGGGATAAACTAACATCCTAGAGACAGAGGGTAAAGAAAAGGTAGGTACTTGGCACTTAATGAAAAGGTTGATGTATAAGACATTTTTGCATTAAGTATTCCAAGCAAGAAATACTAATGCAATTGTTAATTCATCAACTCATAGACAGGGGGTGGATTGAGTGTAGAGGAATAGTCGATAGCTCAATTCATAAATGGGCTTAGGTTTTAGATATTTAGTATAGTGAACGAACAACAAGATCAAACTCTAGAGGATGCAACCAAACTAACATCCAGAGTTGAGAAGCATCAAAGATGGAAGGTAAAAGTTATCTTTGCAAAATTTTGACAAGTTTGATCATGACAAGAATAAAGAGAAGTGTCATATGAGAAAAAGAGCCAAAGAAGGTAGAGCATAATAATAAGGGGGATAAAGATGTAAAAACCTCATAATAAGGACAATGTAGTAAAGTATGAATATAAAGTGTTTAAAGTGGCTTAGCTTTGGGCACTTGGTAGCCTGTTGTCCTAATTGCCTCGATTATGATCATTAAAGGAGAGATGCCTAAGGTAAGGTTGAAAGTGAGGAGGAAAGGTGCTATATGAGACTACCGATATTGATGAAATAATGGAGCTTAAGTTAAAAGGAATGTTATTTGGGATGATGATAGAAAGAACTTTGATCGTATAGGTCTGAAAACAGACCTTGGATAACACGAGAGCCTATTTTATATTAGGTGCTTGATTTAGGGCAAGACATGTCCTATTATCATTGATGAGGATAACTATATGAATATTGCTTCCTCAAATTTTCTTGAGAAAAATGGGGCTTTAGACTATTGCACATCTAAAGTTGTGTGGGTTGTAATGGTTTAATGGTCAAAGAATTGTCCATGTTTCCAACAAGTTCGTGTTCCATTTTCAATTAGCATTTATATCGATTACATTACCTGTGATGTAGTTCTTACTATGCATGTACTATTAGAGAAACCTCATGATTTAATGGACAGAGTATAAATGATGGATTTATGAACATGTGCTTGTTTATAAAGGATGAACAACAATTCACTTCGTTGCTGTTAGTAGTGCATTTTTGCCTTAAACCTTCTAAGGATGAGCATAATCTGCGATCTACTGGCCTAGAAGAAAAGGAAAGAAAGGTATTAAGTAGATATAATAAGGAGATCATATCTAAGGATTTTTCCCCACTCAAATCTAAAATATGGGAGACTCTTAAGATGTTACCTACCATATCAATTTGTATTCCACTCCTATAAATACTTCTAAACCTTATTCAAGTTAAGGGATCCAAAATCTAGTTGCTATCTTTATACTATTCACTATTGGTTGCTTATTCATAACGGTATTATTGACTTAAACGTTGAAGCGCATAAAAAACCAAGTACATAAATAATCAATAGTGCATTTTTCCCCATCAAGGTCATTTTACCTAGTTTTTTTTTTAGACTACTTATCTATCCTATCTTTTACCTTATTTGTTGCTAAATTACATGATAACTCAAGAATTATTCATTTTATTTAGTTAACTAATATAAAAACCCTAAATTGCATATCTTCCATTATTCATTAGTCGTTGTGCTTTATTGATCTATGACAAATCTGTATCCACATGGGCACTTAATATACCAATTCAATGAAGTTCTTCTTTTTTTTTGTAGGGGGTGGGGTGGGTAGGTGGGTGGGTGGGTGGGAGTGTTGTTGCTTACTTTAGTTTTCCTATTGAATTAAATCAAATCATTTATGGCCCGTTCACTAGTCATTCCGTTCCCCTCCTCCTCCCCTCAAAAAGAAAAACTTTATTACATTATTCACTTTGCCGAGTTACACAATTCTTGAAAATTAATTACAATTTCTTCCCTAAAACTAAGAATCCCAATTTTGACAAAATAAGACCTCGTTACCCTTACCTTTTTCTTGTCTCTAACATAGCACACCATCGTAGACCACTTACCCACATTCATTGTCATGGAATCGACAATTGACCCCCTTCTTCTCCAACAATGGCGACTAAACCTTCATCATCAGTCAATGACCGACCCCTCTTTTGTTTTTCTTTTTCCCTCTCTCTATCTTTTTCTCTCTCTAGCCTTCCTTTCTTTCCTTTTAGTTACTCCCTCTCTTTTCATCTCTATCTCATACACTTCATATTTTTGTCTTTGGACTTTGCTAAATACTCATCTAAACAAAGCTTTGAAATCTCATCTTAAATTCTGAATTTTTTTGTTTCCTTGATTAAACTTTCCGATGCATATTTGCTTAGGATATTGTAAAGAGCTAAATTCAAAATTGGGCTTTAAGCTCATTGATTAAATGGATTTGACTTTTTGAGCTATAATGATAAGGGTCGAAAAGTCAAACTTATATATATTCAGAATGATTAAAAGAGATTTGATGCGATGGGCTTATATTAGGGCCTATTGGATTTGTTTGTTCAACACTAACCTTTCTCAATTTAGCTTACACATTAAGTAAATCTTTATTGGGCCTAAGCTTATAAAGAAAGTCCACTTAAAGTCCATTAAAGAAAAGGATTAATTTTAGCCATTGATCAACAAGTGAGATCAATGGTCAACTCCCATAAGTACTTTACTCCCTCCTTTATTTAGATAAGGGAAATTTTTGGCATATACATTGTTATTTTATCGGATTCTTATCTTAAAGAATCAAATACTCAATTATTTCAAGAACATTATTTAATTCATCATTTGTATGAAGTTTGATGTTACTAAGCTTATTCACTTGTCACGACTTGTGTTTGAGCTTTATTAATATCGCTTACTCCTCCTTCCTATTACTCATCACTTAATCATCCTGTAAGCATCTATTAAGGCGTTCTATTGGTAACTTATGGAGCAATACTCACACAACACGCACCTAACCTTATATTCAAACCCTTACACTCACATATATCAACTAAGACAGTGAAGTTACAATCTTTATCAACAATTTTATCACTACCCATTTCTAAAATTAGTCAAAATAAGTTAAATATGTGATCTTTTATACCTATCAACATACAGGTTGTTTTTAATCCATGGAGAAGTAGCCCTTGCAAGTGAGAAATTGGAATTTTATAAACTAAACATTGTGGGGTTGTGTATGTTTGCAATTTGTGAATTGCAAGTGACCTTGAAGAAGATGGGAAAGTAAGGTAGAAGATGAGGATGAAATGGTAAATTTTTATTCTATTATACATGTATTCTTATGTCTTTTTTTTTTCCTAAGTGAATGATGTAATAGGCATTACGACCTTATTCAATTCCTAAGAAATGTGTATTCTATCGTACATTTATTCCATTCAATGAAGAAAACACCTCCTTAGTGTTCATCTTTCACAAAATGTACCCCCAACTGTTGTAAATGTAATCGTACGATTTGATTTAGGACTTTTTTCAAACCTCAAAACTTTAGTTTGATATTTTAATTCATAAATTAAATCATAATTTGTTATTTAAAATAAATTTACATCCATGATGTTAAATGTCATTATATACTAATGTTTTTTATAATAACATGTATTAACACCATAAAAAATTTCAATGAAACCAATATACATGCGAATAAGGAATTTTAAATGTGTTTGTATAACTAATTTTATTTATAAAACTAGCTTATAGTATAAATTATAGTAGGCCTATGTACAAAAGAACTTATGTTTATAATGGTGAAATATATGTGCATCTAATAAACATAAAATAAAGTTTATTTTTTAAGTATCATATTCCAACACAAAATTTTATTTTCAATCACAAATAAAATATTACATCACTTCTCTAAGATGGGTCGGTTTGATTTTTCGATTTGATTTAGTTTAACATTAATTTGTCCCTTTAAACCAACTATATATTTTCATTTGGAAATCTTCTAAACCAAATTGAAGAAAATAGTCTGATTCGATTAAATCAATTATTTTTCCTACCCTTAGTATAAAGTGGAAACCACTACCTTTGAAGAAAACTTTTCTCTTTTAGTTAGATGGGCACAGAGAAAGGCTTAACGGCATGACTTCATGTGTAATAGAAGAATAAATCCTTTCCTTAACCAGTTTTTAGTAGCTGGACCATCTCAAATGTCAAACGCCCAAGCATCAAAATATTCCTTGTCCAAGCAGTGGATGCTTGACGCTAATAAATCAAATTGTCCAAGGCATAATCGTATATGTAAGTATGAAAATCATTCGCCACGTGCAGATATACACTCCTAAGACATGTTTTGCTAAAACCACAACTTAAAACATGATAGGATTTAGGTATGCAATAAGATTTATTTGAATTGTTATAGGGTGCTTAATTCATTTAATTCGATAAAAACTATTTATGATCAAGTTTTATAACATGATTAAAATCTCTGTAAGATTTATAATCAAAATTTGGGATTATAAAAAAAAAAAACCAATAAAAAACACAAATTGGTAAGAAATAATAAATTATTACATTGAATTCACCTTATATGTTATTATTAAGAAAATTAATAACCACATTAAGCATTTATTTATAAAAATCCTTTAAAAATATACTAACAATTTAAAAAACCAAAATTGAAATAAAATATTTTATGCAACTAACATATGATGGTTCTTTAACAAGTCACTTTAGGAGTAGATTTTAATAATAAAAAATCCTATAAGGTTAAAAAAAACCTTGAAAACCTAAAAGGCGGATTCGATAATAATAAGTAAAAACACTAGCGATTTTTTGGATTTAAAAAAACGCTAATCCATATAGATATGTGTTTTGATATTATAAAACCCGTCTAAAACCCACCTCAGTTATATATTCCCAACAGGATTGCTAGGTAAATACTGTCAGATTTTGAGCATTAAATTTATGTAAGACGATGATGCACCCGCTTCTCCCCATGCTGTATGGCTTTTCCTGGGAGAGCAAAAGTAGAGCTGTAAAGGTAATGAGGTAGTTCTATTGGTCGGTGACAAACACTAATTATAGAGATGATCCATTTGTAAAGTGGTTGTTCCGTATTTTCACCATGTAGTGGAGTAACGGAATCGAACCCACACTCAGATCCCATTAGCCTATCTGCTACCGAGTTCAGTGAAAGAAACCACCTACCGATAAGAGGCCGTGAAACATAACTTTTAGCCATTCTCATATAGGAGGATGATAATCAGGGTCTTACTTACAATCTACATACGAAAGCGTATTTTGATAATCTCAAGCATATCAGAATCAACAACCTTGTTTTCTTTGGAAAAAGGGCATGCTTTAGCTACTCTAGCTAAATACTTCCATCTCCACACAAGGAAGATTTTAAGTTTGTGGCAGCCATAGATTTCATCAGCATTTTGTGCTCCAACCCTCTTCCTTTCCAGACATGTATAATTGAGCACAGCTCTCTATAATATAGAAAATAAAGCTGATTACAAAAACCATGCCTGGCAATTTTTTATCGGATTAAAGCCACCAAAAAAAAGGCAGCCAAAAAAATCAGGTGCACTCTGCAATATGGTGCATGATGATTTAGAAAAATATACATACTAAAAGGAGCTAAACCATGTAGTAAGTTAGCAACAGTGAGATTCCTTCTCCCATCAGCTCGAGCATGATCTCGACTTCCCCATTTTCTGCCTGCAAGTGATTAAAGGGAGAGGTCACATGTCATGGTTGGTAGGTGTGCAGAGGATCCTAAGCATGAATATTTGAAGTTTAGGATCAACAACTAACCAAAAAGAATCTTTCTTCTCTTGAGCTAATAATTCTTCAAATGAAATGTCGGGAAATTCTGAATCCTCAGTTTCCATCACCTCACTGGATTTGGCCTTCAGCTCCATAGAGGAACTAATTTCAAGCATCTATACATATATAAAAAAAAAGTGTTAGATCATTGTGATATTATTTATTATGGAAAAATACAAACAAATTGATTATTATGAGAGTTTTCCGTTAACTAGTGACTATGGGAGTTGTCACACTGTACAATAATCAAAAGTTCACATTGACTTAACAAGTGCTTCGCCAACGATGTATCAATATCACTTTTCTTTATTGGAAAGAATGATGCAACTCCAGTTGCAAATTTTACCCGTTCATGTTCACTTTAGCCATAGATCTTATTTAATTTTGAAGTGAATCCTAAATCTTTTAAGGCCAATGAGTTAGTTCAACTGACATATGGGGCGCATCACATGTCATGCCCACAGAAAAATCCTGCATGCAAAAGGGTTGGCCAGAAGGTCTATAGCTAAACTGCAATCATACTTTTCTTTTTTTAAGGACAACTGATCTCCAGAATGCAAGGGATGTAATCATATAGCAGAAAGGAAGGGAATTATCTAAAAATTTTACACCAAAAATGATAATAAAAAGAACACATTTTTTTGCCAATATCAATAGAATTACAGCTTAAAGATTACAGGGAAAGGATCATTTATAACATGAAAGTTACCTTCTTGTATGCTGGAGAGAGTTTGAGCTGCTGCTGAAGCCAGTTATAAACAAATGCATCTTCTTCTAACCTCTTCTGTTCAAGCTCTAGCTTGTATATCTGAGACACTATGATGTTAGTCCAGTACACCAGGATTACCTATTTTCTACCCCAATCCAAATTAGGTTCCAACACTGACCTGCTGCCGAAGGCGGTCAAAGGAAGATCTGTCTGCTTTTAACAGTAGTGCTTTTGTTATCGTAAATTTCCGTTGTAAGACCTCCGACCTGCATAGAAACTCAAAAGTTGGAATAAGTGTTTTCAACAGCTCAATGTGCAAAGAGAGGAGCCACAATTTTGTCATAAATACTAAAGCCATGGGACGACAGAAAGACTCCTAGGGTAACTAAATATTTTAGAGGTTGTATTAATAAACAAGATGCATATGTTTGCAATAAAAACTATAGCCTTAAAAAGAAAACCAACTCTAATAAAACATTATGCCTCAATGTGAATATATGAACAGACATTCAATTTGAAAAACGTTGCCAGCATCTGGGTAAGCATGATGAATTTGGCTTGCACATGCACAGGGATGGCAAATAATGAAATGGGTGAATTTGGAGGGTTTTGCATACTATAAACTAGCACTGAATCATAAGCTTCATAACTTACTTATGCTGCAGCTCATTTCTAGCCTCAACTAAGCAATTAGCGAACTCACCAACCTGTAGAAACATGGTATATAGTCATAAGTATCAGAGCAGTTAAAGGACTATAGAATCCATCAGTTCAATTTTTTTACAGATATAGCAATAGCCTTATGAGTCACGTAATAAACTAGTTCATTACTAGAATTTAAAAAAAAAAGACCTCAGTGGCATGTATTTGTTGCACAGACAAGTAAATCATTTTGAAATATGTCACTCGTCTATCATTAAGGATCAAACATGGTTTCAGAACACGCTTGATGGAAATATGTCAAAACCCAAATTAAATGTGATCCCTGCCAATAGAACATTTAGACACATTTCTGTGTCTCGTCATATAAGAAGAGAGTAAACCCAGACCAACAAAGATAAAAAATCAGGCAAGCAAAACCAGGATGATAGCACAATTGAAAGGAGTCTTCTTGTGAATGAAAAGTAAGTAATGCTCTATGGTATAAGCTAAACCATCCTTGTGGCAATATACTGTTCTTGAGCTTTAGGGAAAAGTTACAACAACTGTAAGGAAATTGAAAGAGACTGTTCCACAAGTTTCTTGATTGCACTTCTAATTTTATTCAGAACAACCATCGCTTATCATTCTATTGAGATGTGGCACCCATAGCTTCTTGCTTATACATACGGGATGAATTGAAAAATGATAATGGAAAAGTTTAGTAATGGTACATTGGGCTATCTAATGTAATTTAGAATACTGATGAATACAGGTTTGATCCATATGACACAAAAGTCTAATGGCAAGACCATGCTAAAGCATGATTAATGAATTATGATAAGGGTTATAAATGTACACCTCCTTTAACATATTCCATCGATACTATTAATGCTAATATTACCCCACAAGATAATTCTACAACAAAACATTTCCTTATGACTATCCACTGAATTTTAGTTCCAGTCATCACCCTATGCCTAAAGCACAGTGAAGTGAATCCAATTGATGCAACAATAAGGTTGCTCACTTGCATACCATCACAACTTTGCAATGCATACACATAAAACAGATTCCACCAGCCCTTGCAGTTTCGTTTATATAGTATACTTCTTTGCATTCTCCAAAAAAATTTAACAGTAATTTGAAAAGAAAACAATATTCAAAACTTCAACAGAATTCTGCTTTTCCACACAATAACACAACTTTCAAATATTTAGTTTCGCTAACAAGTATCCCCAAGCATTACACTTGTTTAGCATGGCTGATTCGAAAATTTATGATTTCAACTGATTATTCAGTTCACAAGGCGGAAAAGTACATTGGAAATGACAAATTTCCTTTCTAACCGTGCTTAATGAGTGCTCTTGGCATTCATTATAAAACTCACTATGCATTTTCCTGGGAACTTTCACTCAAATACACAAAAACGATAGGAGTGGCAGATTGACACCACGAAACAACACCACAACACAACCAACCTAAAAATAACCAAATTTCGGTAGTCGGCACAACCTATCAATCCGAACATGACATGACCATTACGATTATAAAATAAAGTAAATATTTACAAAGATTAGCCAAGATTATATTTCTTATAAGACCTACTAAATTCGATACGGGATAAATCCCAATTACAAATTACCAGCCCTACAAGGTAATGCAAAATTAAACACAAATAAAAGCAAAGCCATCTAATTAAAAATAATTAGCAAATGCCACACAACCAATATCTTATCTTCTTCATCTGAAAAATTAAAACAAAAGAGAATATAATAAAAAAAAAAATGAAACTTGACTAAGAAAAAACCTGAGCAAGAGTCAATCCTTTGGATTCATTATACTTAACAAGCTGATCAAAATGCTGTTTTATCCTCCTTTGTGTAGCACTGCCCGACGACGTAAACGGGTATAAGCAGACCAAATCCGGTTTACTCGAATCTAAACCCGAGAACCTCTTTTCCTTTTCTTCTTCCTCACTCCTGGAATCAGTAGTATTGTTAAAGGTCTTATCTTTCTTCTTTCTCTTCTTCTTCTTCTTCTTCTGACCCGAACCCAATTCAGTATCCGAAGGGAGGATTTCGAGGGTCAAATGGGTGGGGTCGGTTTGGCCATCCGGGTCGGATCGTTCGGTTTCTTGTGGTTTTGGGGTGGTTTGGTCTTGTGGGTCATTGGAAAAGGCAGTGGTGGTGGTAACTGTGGTTTTGGGTTTGTGAAGGAATGTTGGTTTGTAGAGAGCGAAGGAGATGAATAAGAGACAGAGGAGAGAGAGAGTGGAGATGAAGAAGAGAAACAAGTAGTAGTAGTAGTACATTTGGGGTTTGTGAAGAGAAAATGGGGGAGATAGAGAGAGACAGAGAGGATAAAGAGTGGGTTTTTTTCAGATATAGAGAGAGAGAGAGAGAGAGGAAAAGAGATGATGAATCAATTAGCCGCCATTAAAGCGCGTCATCGGAGAGAGAGAGAATATTAATGGGGTTTTTATTTGGGTTTGAGTGAGAAAGTGAAAAAGAGCGAGCGAGATGGAGTGAGGAAAGGGGGAAAGACAGATTCTGCGTTTTCTAGTACACAAACATGACACATCATCATCATTCTCTCCTAATACTTCATTTTCAGGTTTTTTTTTTTCCTAAATATCTACAGTTGTCTTGCTAAACTAAGGTTAATGTTGCTTGCATTTATGTTATGTTACGTTATGTTTTGTCTTGTCTTAGATTGGTATTTAATATTTATCCCCCTATGAAAAAAAAAAAAAAAAGGCAACATTTAAGGAATGGGTTGTATGTACAAGGAAAAAGAATAATTATTAATTTAGTTTGTGATATATATATTTTTATTATTTAAGCTCTCAAAGTATTGAAACTTTTAATTTCGTTAAAAATTCTATTAGAGCTTGGTACGCGTTACCTTTTATAGGTAATTAATAGATTAAATTGTGAAAAGATATAAAACAAAAGAATTTTTATTTAATAATTTTTTTATTGATTATATTACAATTTAGGTAGGAGGAGATTTAAAATTTAGTTCATCCCAATAAAAAATCAAAAGCGATGCTACTAGATTATACCGTTTTTGCTAAAATTTATTAATTTAGCTTATGATATTTTCAATTTTTCTTAATTATTTAAGCTCTCAATGTGTTGAAAATTTTCATTTGAGTTCTTTGCTAACATTATTAGATATTCTTTCAGCGCTTAGTATACGCTATTTTTTAATTAATTGATGGATTTTCTTTTTGTCCTAATAAAATAAAAGTACAAGTACAAAATAAAGAGTGAAAAAAATACAAAATAAAAGTAAAAAATAAAAAATAAACCGCACACCCAACCCCAGCGAGCTATCCCAAGATTATGATCTGCTGATCGCCATACGGGGATGATAATAAAAAATAAATAAATAAATAAAAACCCAAATAAAAAATAGTTAAATTGTAAGAATCAAATTTATACATTCTCTATATAAAAATTAGTATCATCATACTTGAATACTTGAATAGGATGTTGACTCAAATATGTAAGAGGATAAAAAATTAAAGTAAAAATCGGATTCAATTGAGAGTTAAACCAAATTCAAGAATTGAACAATATAAACTTGAATCTGAAAATACCCATAAAAATAACTACAACTTGTTTTTATTTTTTTTTTTATACGTAGTGAGTCAGTCCCAAATCTATTTGAGTGGTAGAAAATTCTAATGTGTTAAAAAATCAATGCTAAGATGTTGCATAAAATAAATGCAAACGGTTTCACATACTTTCTTCCCTCTGGTCGTCGGTTTTAATTCAACAATTCTTAATTTCATATTTACAACTAGAATTGATTTACGTTCACCCAAAAAAAGAAAAAGAATTGATTTACATAATTTCTTGATGGTTTTCAGAAATGGGAAATTTACAAATTTAGTCTTAAATATTTGCAATCATTTTTATTTCAATTTAATTTTTTTTCTAAGTCAATCCTTAATACTTGCAAATATCTACAGATAAATCTACCGTTAGTGGATGTCGGTAAATAACCTTACTATATAAGGTACTCATTCGAACAGCGCTCCACCAAGTAAACTCTGGATAGATAAAGAGAGTCTTAGGACCTACTCTTATAGGGTTAAGGTATATTGTTCCCTCCTTGAAACCTGTACTTTAGAGTATGTAAGATGCAAATTTTACAATGTCCTATATCATCCTATAATAAAACCCTAAAATTATATGCTTTTATATTTATTGTCTTATTCCTCTCTTTCACTTCTTTTCTTTTCTTGGGTAAAATCTTATTTTTGTATTTTATGTATAACAATTTTATGATTTAATAAAAATTGTTTTAATGATTTGAAAGAAAAAAATTAGAAAAAAAAATTTAGTGTGACTCAACTAGAGGTTAAACGTTTCCAAGTTTTATACTGTTACAGTGAGATATATTGTAAATATAATAACCTTTTAAATATTATTATTTGGTCCATTAGTACAATGATAAGTTTAATATTAATTATATGTTTATACAATATTTTAAAATAAGATAAAGTAAAAAAAAAAAGGTTCAATAAGATACTCTATATTTTTTAGAATTTATAAAATATAAATTACAAGATAATTTTCAAGTACCACAGGGTAAGTTCTAGGTATAAAATTTTGGAATTTGTACTTATAGGATAGAGTATGAGTAAGTTATCATACCTTACCCACTCTGTACCTATTGATCCTTAATCATTAATTTGCTATTACTTTTTTCGTTAGGAATGATATGTGACACTATCTTTTGATCTATATTTTTTATTAAATGAATAAAAATATTAAATGTCAAAAAATTAAAAGAAGTAATAAAAATAAAAATGTTAAAAAAAAAGAAAATAATTGAAAAAAAGAAGAAGAAAATAATTGAAAAAAAAAACTAAGATGATAATGACAATAATATATGTTATTAAAGTAGGTTAATGAATAAGGCTATGAATGATCCGATTTGAGCTAAGCCATGCTTTTAATAGTTCAGGTTCTACTCATTTAAAAACTCTCGAGTTCAATTCAGCTCGAGCTTGTTTATCTAAATGAGTCCGAATATGAGATCATTTAAATAAACGAGCTAAAACTTGAGCTCGTATTTGAACTAAAGCTTAATATTAATTCAAAATTTTCATCATATACTTTTTGAATAATATTTTAATTATATTATTCTTATTCATGTATTCTTGTATTACATCTTCTCATATATATGTTTTTAAATATAATATGTTGATTCATAAGCTAATTTATGAGCTTACTTAAAAGTCTCTTTACGAGTCAATTTATTAAAAATATAAATAAGTATTCTTAAGAATCGACTTGCAAGTCTAAACATAAACTTAAACTCAACTTGTTATACAAACAAGCTTTATTTTAAACTTAAACTCGACTCGTTTATGAATTGAGCTTGAGTTGAGCTTAAAGTGGATTAAACTTAAGTAGCTTATGAGCGACTCAACTTATTTACAACCTATTAATAAATAAAAATTAAAAAATTCACAACAATAAAAGAAAAAATAAATATTGCCAAAATATTTTCTTTTTCTTTTTTTTTTTTTAAAAAAAAGAAATCTAGCCATTAAGAGTAATAGGTAACCAAAATAACTTAATATAATTGGTGAACTTCAAAAAGTAGTTTGTACAATCTACTGGAGGCTACGTGACTCACTGGCGATTGTAGGTGGTTGATATAATTAATGAACTTCAAAAAGTAGCTTGTACAATCTATTAGAGGCTTCGTGACTCATTAGCGATTATAGATGGTTGTCTAATTTTTTTTTAAAAGGAAGAGAGAATCTAAAACACCAATTAGGTTAAGATTAGGTCAAATGACTTGATTCTTGCTCGATTGGGTTTTAGACTTTTTTTCCTTTTATTTTCCTTTACACTTTATATTTTATTTTCCAAATACCTTTTTTGTTACTTTATTTATTTTTTAAATATTTTATATTGTTAGTTACTTAATAAAAGTATGTAGACCAATAAGACAATTGTAAAAACTCAATTATAAAATAACATACATATAATGGAATGGTATTTGAATTTGGGGGTACTTTGGTCTTCACAATATTTCCTAAGAAACTTTATTTCATAATGGCTTAAAATGAAGTTTAGACTTTTCTCTTCCTTATGTGTGCCCTTATTTTGAATTAGATCTCTCGTGTGAAAGCTTTCAAGAATAAGCATTATATCAACACAGTTGAAAGAGGGATTCAAAGGTAAGGTTAGAAAATCAGGGTTTTTTTATTATTATTATAAGTCTATAGGACTTTGAGTTTTAAGTTTCATTTTTCTATTTAAGGTTTAGAGGAAGATGATTCTAAAGTGGATGGATTCGTAAAATTCAAATGTATGTTTGTTAATAGTCCAAATTAACAAGTAAGGCCTTCAATTAATTCTTTTATTTTTATAATGAAACTGGTAAAATAGTTGTTATTAAAGTCAAATAGTTGATTGTGAAATTGATACTTTGAATTGGTTATGGTTATTGAAAGGAGAGGGTAAGATTTTGAAAATTGATAATTGATGGTGTTGATTGTTGATTATGAAGAGAAATTCGCATCGATTGAGTTAAAGATCTTGACAGATTTAATTTAGAGAATGGGTTTATATTGGTCATAGAGCTTTGATGTGAGGAGTAGTGTTTTAGAAAAGTGAATTTCAAAGTCAGAGGATCACGGTTTAAGATCATGGATATGATTTTAAACGTGATCCCTATAGATGCATTAGAGAAAAGTATGAGCAAAGAATTGAAGGAATTAGTGACTAAGAGGGTCACGGTCGTGATCTAGGGTGTAATTATGTTGTTTTCAAAGAAGGAAGATCACAGCCAAAGGTTTATGGGTGTAATCCAAAGCATGAACTTGTATCTCTTCTTTTTCTTTCTATTTCTTGTTTCTTATCCTTCTAAACCATAACATAAACGATTCCAAACTTGTTTAGGAGTTGATTCTTAAATCTTAGGCTAAAATAAAATCTAGACTTATAATCTAGTAAGATAAACAGGAAAATTTAACTAGGATAAGAAAACTTGAAAATAAATTTTAGAAGTTAATTATCTTTATGTTGTACCTTGGGTGTTGAGCTTGAAAAGACTTTTGGTGTAGATGCAATTGATCGTTTTCAGGATTCAAGTACAAGATACTATCTACTTCTTATACTTGTTACAAGGTAGTGAAATAGCCAAACTAATAATTATTTAGCCAATAAAGTTAATGCGTTGCATGTGGATGGTCCCAAGGGACTAGGAAGTTTAGTGATCTCGGGGTAACACCCTGATAATCTATGCACGACCGTATCCTAAGTAAAGTCTTGTATAGGAATGATTTAAATAGATTTAGGTTTATTCTTGATTTCTAAGGTGCTTGGGAAGACCCAATAACTATATCTATATAACATATACATATATATATTACTTGCTAGAGTCACAAGTCACTCCAAGTTCTGAGACATTGGAACCGTGTTGGATGCTGCACTAAAATGAAAGATAATAAATTATGACTGATGCATTTTTTTATATGATTTTTGCATGTGTTATGTTGATACTTATCTCAAGTACATGTGCTTTCGTATCTTGTATTAGGCATGACTCATCTTTTAAGGAATTTCTGATTTTAGTTTTTGGAGTTGGGTATAAGGACTATAAGTAATACTTTTATGATGATTTTGGTTATTCATTTGAGGATCGAGCTGGAGAATATAATAATTATTATTATTTCAATGATGATAGTAGAGCAACTTAAATCTTGTTAACTTCTCTAAAGATCGAGTTTTGTTTTTATATTTTGTTATGTGTTATTTTAGGTATTAGAGACTCCATGAAATAGGTCAATTAACTTGCTATTATTGATTTGATTACCATTAAAAGTATCATGAAATTTTAAAAATTATTTATATTTTATATTTTTTGAATAATGAGTTATATGCTATTAGAGATTCATGATAACTATAAGATGATGACAATCAATATTAGTTAGCGGATATTAAATGATAGAATGAGAAAGTTTATCTACCAAAGATATTCTAATATCTATTGTCTAGAGATATTTGAGAAAGATGGAGATACTATTTGATTGCAGGTTCTAGGATACCCAACATGTTATTAAAGCCTAATGAATATGTGGCAGGTCATAGTACCCAGTTTCTAAGGCGTTACAATGATGCAATGTATTAATCCTAAAGAAAAAACTAATGTAGACGTTTTCAAATATCGAGGATTGAAATAGAAAAAATTAAACTTTTTAAGAACGAAATAGAAAAGGTGGCAAATGTCAAAAACAAATTTTGTGTCTTTCCCTTTAAGAAACCGATCAACCTTGTGGAAGCCTGAATCTACACTTTTTATGTATGGAAGGAATCATTTCTTTCAAGATAGACCATAATTTGAATCCATGGGCCTATTCGGTTCTTAAGTTAGTTTGGAATGAGGCCATGTTAGATTTTGTTTTAAATTTGATGTCTTACACTATGTTTGGAAAGAAGGAGGGAAAGTGAAAGGAGAGAAATGAAGAGGAAAGAAAGTGAATGAAAAATTTTTATTTGGATAATAAAGGAATGGAAGGAAAGAATTGGGAGGAAAGTTAATTAAAAATATTGTTAAATATATTGAAGTACCAAAAGATCCTTAAAATTTGAAATTTACATTTGAAGGGTATTTTAGTAAAATTATTAATTTTCTTTCTTATTCTCACAAAGTATGGAGAAAACCATTTTTATGGGCCTTAAGAGAATACTTTCCCCCTCAAATCCATTTCACCCACTTTCCATTTTAAAGTAAAAAAGAAAAAGGTAAAATTTTCCTTCCAGATTCCTCTCATCCTAATTCTTTACTCTATTCTAAACATGGTGTTAGTGGGGGTTTATTAATTGCAAGAAAACATTAGATAATAGAATAGCATACAATATATGCTTATTTGACTTATTTAAAGATTAATCTATAATTAATGGGATAGATCGAGAGAGAATAAATTTGAAATAGTATAAATTTATCCTTGAGTCTTGCACCATTATTTTTTTTAGGTTTTATGTTTCTATTTCTCATGTAAATTTTTGTAAGTAGCCTGTGATTGAATTCTACTGAAAACTTTGAAATTGGGAAACTATCATTGGGGTAATCTTTGCTAGTTATCAGTAGTTTTAAGAGAGAATTACAACGAAGGGAATCAACGTTTGGAAATAAGTTCAAACAAGTGATCAATGTTTCAAAGTGGTTCAAATAAGGGATAAACATTTCGAAAAGTTTAAATAGGGGATCAATATTTCATAAAGTAATTCAAATAATTTTGTAGATTAACTATTATAAATCTCTCATTTAAACCACTTTGTGAAACGTTAATCATTTTTTTGAATTTTTGGAAACATTTATCCCTTATTTGAATCACTTTAAAACATCGATTCACTCTGTTGTAATTTTCCGATAGTTTTAAGGTCCGCAGTTAATCATTAACCGTTACAAAAAATATTAATTACAAAAGAAACCTTTCAAAACTTAGAAAATGATAAAGAGGTACAGTATGCAAAAAATACTACATTGTATTCGTCAGAGCCGTAGGATCCAAGTTTTTAGCCTTAATGCGATTTGGTTTTATTAATTTAATGCCACGTGTGCTAACAATTAACAGATTGTTTGAAAAATGAAAGAATATGGATGGAAAATGAAAATAGAGCCGTCACTTTACACTATTGACTTGGTGAAGTAAAATGGACTCAAGATGACTAAGACCAAGACCATGGTTTATTAAGAAAAGGATTAGTATCGAGATCAATGATCTCATCTGATGTCGCCATCTCAAATTGACCTCTCAGGCTCAGCTCATACCAATTCAATCCACAATTCTACCACGTATTGACTTGTTAATGTATTTAATGTTATTTAACTATTATATTAAAGGAAAAATCTTTTTTAATTATTTATAATTAACAACTTGGTATTAACCATTAAATATATTTACATAATAGCTAAAAAAAAAAAAAATTTAAACACATCCCACAAACTTCTCAATTACCTCCCATTATTTATAAATATTTCCAATTATACAGTTATCGTTTTCTATCATATTTACTTCTACGATTGCTATTATTTTATTTATCCATTATTTTAATTACCCAATGTTACCATTTTATAGAGAATTCTTTACACTTTTAATTTGATTTACATTTGCTACCATAGTAATGACTTTTTCTTTAAAAAATTTATTATAATTTTAATTTTACTAATATGTATTATTGGTGTTTTTCAATATTATAGAGTCAAAATTTTTTTTATATTTTTACACATGCAATGCGAGTACATTATCTCCTAGTATTATTAAACCAAAGGCTTTGACAACTAACAATAACTACAAAAATTTAGTGTTTTTATTGTTTTATATATTAATTATAACCATTATTATTTAACATTTCATATTCCAACAACATCCATTTTAATGGCTGCCATATCAATTATTTTTTCAATCCACAAACCCACTTTAGATTCATCTTTTAAAATAGCAACTAACTACCAAGTACATAATAATAAAAAATAAAAAAAACTTCTCCCTCTTTCTCTTCTCTCTCTCTTAGAAACTTGCATTAAAGTAAAAAAAAAAAAAAGGAAATCAAATATTGCCATTCACTGTAATTTGGTATGTTGTAAATTATAAAATATAGTTTTATTTTATTTTTGTATATGCAACTCAATTACATATCTGTTAGTATATTTTACAATAAGGAGATAGATTACATGGTTGTGCCTAGACATATGCGTGGGCTTAACTTATCTTGACTTGGTCAAAATTGATGGGTTCGAGGTCCTTTTAAACTGGGGATGTAAACGAATAAGTCATAATAGGGTATTCAATCAATTTAACCCACTAAAAATCTTATAAGGTATTATCCGATAAAATTTTAAGATAGGTTCTGGGATATGGTTTGTCAACCCCATAAAATTAAGTATACGATTTCCCTAGTCTTAATTATTAGTTTCAAAGAGCTCGTAGTCTTATGTGTTAGATTCCAAGCTAATAATTTAAGATGTACGTAGGAGTAAATACTTCAATGGATCCTAGAAATTAAAAGAGGGCACGTCGTGAGTTTGGAGTGTTGAAATTTAATAAAATAATAGAATTATAGCTAAAAATGGATAATTTTATTAAGTTACGTTATATTGTAATTTACCCGTATAAGCACGTAAATTAGTTAACAGAAAATAATTAAACATTAGAGATAAATTAATTGGACACAAAAATTATAAAGTAACCTAAAATAATATATTAATATAATACATGTATCTTGAGTATAATAATTATACATATTTATATACCAAAAATGCATTAAATATCCAAAAATACTCATAATTAGAAAAATGATTTTAAAAAATAGGACAAATTGATAAAATAACCACATCACTGATGGAATAGGCATGGGAAGAATGTTGAACAACTGTGGACTTATGAAATTAAAATTAAGACACCTAGTATACATGATTTTAGGGATGCTTAAGCTTTTTGGAGAGAGAAAATACCATAATTCGTTCTAATAACATAGGAATTGTCACCAACATTCTTTAGATGATCAATAGGCTTCTTAGTAACTTAGAAAAATTACTAGATTAGGAAAAATAAGTAAGAGTAAATTCTAGAAAAATTAGAAAACAATACTACTCAAACTGAGTGAATCGACGAAACCTAAGTGTGGAGGCAACTTGGGAGTAAACCACCATCACCCCCGATAGTGGAGGCAGCGCCTAATGGTGCCAACAGGGTGGTGGCCAAAGGCTAATTTTTCGATAAGTTTAGTTTTGTCTCCGATTTTAGTTAAATTGATAAAAATATCAAATTAACTCCAAAAATTAAATAAAAATTTATTTATACATATTTATATATATAATTTTACAGGAAAAATATCAAATTGAAAACTTTATAAGTAGATATAGTACTTCCTTAAGAAATCAAGCAAAATTAATCAATTTTCGAAATTGATTTAAATAACCCTATTGACGTAGTTTCTAAGCCAAATTTTTTTTTTTCAAGAGAATACTTTTATTGCATATGAACATTACATGAAGATATTTTAGACAAAAATAAATTCTATAATTTTTAGAGATTTTTAAACCTTTAAATTAGATTAAAATTATCATTTTCTTGAGGATTTGGTGTATAGAGTTAAATGAAACCCTTAGTATTAAGTTTTGAGGTATACTTGAATCATATCCTACTATGAAGATCAATCCGAAGTTGTATAGTTTGAGTTAGGGATAAAATTTGGGACAAATTGGTGGTTATGGGATTTATACATTAATAGATAAGTATGTGAATTTGAAGAATTTGATAATATGGTGTTACTTAGTATGATTATCCTGATTTATGAACATGATATAACATTCCTGTAATCTAGAATATTATATTGGATGAGTTATTTTGAGTAATCTTGTAAAATAACCCTGTTTAGATAATTGTTTAGAAGGTTAGTCTACTTAGAAAGTAAGTTAATTCTTATCCAAAAACTTAATTGAAGAGTTATGTGATATGAAATACTTGACTGATATAGTATTCACGAGTTAATTAGAGAATTCTTAAGTTAATAAGATTGTTTTCGAATACTTCTTTAAAAAGTTCCTAATTGATAAAGATATTTTCGAATACTTCAAAAAGTTTCTAATTAATGAAACTATTTCCAAATACTTTTATAAAGAGTTATAAAATAATAATTGTAATAACATTATTAATCAAATACTTATTTAAAAGGTTCTAGGGCCCTAAAACTATACTAAGATTAATGTTCAAAACCTTATTTAGAGACTTTGGTTATAAGTTACAACTTAATCCAAGACTTAATAAATCTATCTAAACTATATGTAAGACATTAAAAAATAACCACATACTCTCTATTTAAGCAAAAACTAAAATATTTATATTGATTGTTTAGGGACTTACGAAGGGATTGAGTACGAAAAGCAAAATTAACTCGCGTTGATGTTAAGTAAGTTAGGATCAATACTTAAATAGTATATTGGAGTATCATATCGAGATACTTAGAGAATTAAAAGTGCTTGTCTATGGTTGTAGCTAGATTGTTTGTACATGTATCATGTGTATGCCTATGTTACTGATTGATGGTTGGGAGTGACCTCCAAGTGCTATTTTCTGCTTGAACATAGTATGTATTGTATATATGAACTTAGTCGCTCATTTTATAATCTGGAGTAATCTTAAGGTGACTAAAGCTTAACCTAACATTCATGAAAACTCAATAGGGGTAACGATTAAGTGGTCAAACTAAATACCAACACATTCACTAAGGATAGTAGAAATTGTCATTTTCCTTTCCTTAATCGAACTAAGTGACAAGAGAGAAGATCACGACAAGGTTGGGATTTGTGGTTCGAATATTGTTTAGGGAGGAGGGTCTTCTCTATTACATAAGCCCAGACTTAGTCTAATTATATCATGTTGAAACTCTTCAGAATCCAAGTTAGAGTGGACAAAATTATTCTAACTTCACAATGAACCAGTTAAACATTATGAGATATTCTACACCATATGTTTGTTGCATTTGCATTTAAATAATGATTGAGTAATCATGTTTGTTAATGTACTCTTATGATTCTGTTCCTTCTTACTGAGCTAGTTGAGCTTGCATTCTAATAAATTGTCTTACAAGTGTGGAATAGTACCTAAGGATACCTCGTTATAATAATCCACAAGTTAGTTTCGATGGTTGGGAAGTGAAGAGTTGAAGACTAATGAATGAACCAATGTTCAAGATGTTTTTGTTTTCCTTTTGTGAGAGGACAATAAGGTCCTCCTAGGGGGCTTATAGTTTTCTTTCGCTCGCTAATATATTTATGTTATGTAGTAAAGCCTTCCTGTAGAGTTGCACAATACAATTGAAAGTCTTAAACCTTATGATGTTTATTTATCTATGTAAAAGTCATGAACCATTTGTAAGTATGAAAGATTATATTTTGTAAAGTGTCACTCCACAAGTATTATATATTACATGTACCCATCTGACTACTTCAAAGTTGGTTGAATCGTCGTTTGCCTTGTATAAACTATACCTACATTAATAACTAAGGTGGATATATTCTATCTTAAATTAGTTTACATGGCGGGATTGTTATGATTTTGCAAATTTAAGGCATGACATGGTTAAAAAACCTGTTAGGGTTATTGGATGGGTTTTGGGACTTAAAAAATATTATTGGGAAACCTGTTACCTAATAAAAATAATATATTAATAATGTAATATTAATTAAATAAAATGTAAAATATCTATCATTATCCTGCATGCCTAATCCTACTTTCTTCTCCAATCTTCATCTACTTCTTTTGTCTCCTCTTCTCTACTATTTTCTTCTTCATATTTTTGGGTATTATAGATAAAGTATGACATATTTTTGTGGCTTTTCCTTTAATATGTCCTTATTGTATTATCCATGTTTTATAAATATAAATAATGCAAATTAATTTTCCATATAAAGTATAATGAAATAAAAAATGGTTCTTTAGAAAAAAAATAAAAGAAATAAGTGAGTCTCACAGGTCGGGAAACAGATACCTCATTAGAGTAATATAATGGATTATGGCACAGGGTTAAAAACCTTATAAGGTTTTAGGATGGGTTTGGGTACCCCATTAAGGTACAGGACAAGTCTTAGGTTCTTATGACTCATCCCAAACTCGTCTTATTTACATCCCTAATTTAGATTGGATCTTAGCTCGTTTGGTTTTTTTTTTTTTCAATTACTAATTTTGAAATTTTCACATTAATTTCAAGAACAAAATAGTTCTTATTGTGATGAATATGAAAAGGATTTATTAATTCATTTATATAAAACTAAAATCCACCTATATTATGATATTAGCAATGTGAAATGAAAAAACTAAAAAAATTTCAATGTGTCATCTTACAATTCTAGTAAGTATAGTATATTAGGTTCATGAAGGCAAATGGATCGAATAAGGGGGCTTTGAACTACTTATACCGATCTACAAACAAACAAAGGTGAATAAAATAGTTGGAATGTTATTCGATAAGATCACTTCAATACTCAAATCAATAAGGCTTATGAGAGAGCCAGTAATTGGGCTAAGAAGAGTCAAAAGAGAAATTGGTAAGAGCAATAAGTAAGTGAGAGTCAAAAGCTTACTTGTTAAGAGGAGAGGCCAAATACTTATATATACAACTCCTAAGCCCTTGTCAACTCATGTATGCAACCCTTGATTATGAAGGGCTTAGGATTGATGAGATCCTTCTGGACAAATAGTAGGAATAATTAGTTTTGGGCTTTATGTCTATTTTTTCCTTATAAATGCTTGATGTTGTCGTACGATTAGAACTTCATGGTGCCAACTGAGCTCTAGGTAACATAGATTGTAGGAATATTCAAGGAAGGTTGTCAAGGATTCCTCTAAGGCTAATTGGTAGGCTATAGGAGTTGAATTTAGCCACGGGCGGCATCACCCCTTAACCAAGATGGCACTACTGATCACCGTCGTCTCAAGAGTCGACCTTCAAACTTAGACCCGAAGTGATCGACACATATCTAAGAACTGCTATCAATACAATGGTTATCCTACATTGCTAAATAAGTAGTAACAACACATTAAATTATGTGAATAAAAGAGAAAAAAATTATCTAATTCCATTGAAAATAGTTTAAATTTTTACTATGATTCAATTTTTTTTTTCCATGTACCCAATGGGTCCATAGTTGTTAGTCAAAAAACCACTCCACACTCGTGGCCTGGCAGGAAGATGGGCAGTTTATGACTTGTTAGCCTAGTTAAGTTCAAGTCTCAACCTACACATGGTGGTTCTAGGTTGGTTCATAGGGAGTTTTATATGAATACAGCTTCTTTTCCAAAAAATATTATGAAAAATGACTCGTTTAAAAAAATTAATATGGTATAGTGAAGGCGCATGCACTGCATACGCTTTCAATATACTAATTATATAAACCGCAATCTGCGCGACCATACTTCATTTTTACCTATATCAATTTTTGAAAATTTCCAAAATACAAAGAAAACTCGGGGGAACCTATAGTTGAAGTACCGCACCATTTCTTAAAGCGAGTGTATGTCTAAAACAGGTAATAATCTATAACCTATAGGTATGATTTTTTTTCTTTTATGTTACTAGTAATCGACATTATACAATTTTTTTTTTTAAAAAAATTTGTTACTTAATTATATAGATTTACCATAAACTGTATAACTTATTAATATTTCATGAAAATTTATTATATGTTGTCTAAATTTAGAAATTTTTTGTATTGCAATAAATAAGTTATACAAACGTTGGAATGTAGGTGGAAATTATTTTGTGTGTGTGTATATATATATATATATATATATATTTTGGCGTTTTGATTGTGTTGTGTCAAATTAAATAGTTAAAGTTAGAAAGTACACGATGTAGCTTAACTAGATAACTAGGTGCATTTTGTAAAGCTATTGCTTAGTGTATGGATGAGGTTTTTAATGTCATCTAAATATTTGGTTTATCATGGCATTATTAGGGTGAAAATGGTAAATTACATGAAAGTTTTTGTTTATGCGAACAAAAATATAGTAATGGGTAGCTGAGGATCAGAATATGATAGAGAATCCGTTAAAAAGTTGAAAATTAGGAAAAATTCGAACTTTTCTTATTTCAGTCGGAGAATTTATGGATGCACCAAAGTTAACTTGAGTAGTGTTGAACTCATGCATAGGCATCCCTTTTTCCATGATGCCGGAGTTGTCTATAAGTTAATAACCATTAAAGACGATAATAATGTTGAGAATTTTGTTGAGATGGCGAAGTCTTTTGGAAAACAGAGTATTCAAGAAGTGTACATAAGGCACATTAGGGAATCCAGTACCTAATACGAGCATGAAATACACGAGTTAGATAATCCAACCTTGCCGAATCTTAATATGTATTCAATAATGACTGGTAAGGAGCAAACAAATGTGGATTAGTCAAATGAAGCAAATATAGATTTTTCTGAGTATAAACACATGAATATTACCAAAGAGCAGCTTGACGAAGTATTGACTCCCATTATTAAACACGAAGAGTCTTATGATTCGTATATAAAGAAAATGCACATAGATATAAATGTCGATGATGATGGGGGAGGATAAGGCAAATGTGGATGGTGATGAAAATGATGTTGGTCTCGAAGATAACCATATTGAGGATTTAAGAAAGACCCATGTGAGACCATATGTTGTCAAGAGCAATGCACCGATCTAGCCATTTTGCGAAGACGGGCTAAGTAAGCCTTATCATCGTACCAATGAAGTATTATTCAATAGGCAATTTCAGAACTTTTTACCAATAAATGAACCAATGGACAAGCTTGTGAGAGATCTTACCCCCATTTTACAATAGTTGATACGATGGTAGCAACTGCGTAACATTTGAGAGATATGTTAATGAAATATGTAGCAACATCAGCAGTTTCAATGAATTAAGTGTCAGTTTACGTTTCAACATGAAAAAGGATCTTATAGATGCGGAGAAGTCGTTCCACATAAGGAACCACTGTGAAATTCATGTGGACATTTCAAAGCCAAATGTATACACTGTCTGCTATAAGAGGAAGGAACAGGGTTATAAGTAAAGGTTACGAGCTTACTTAAATAAAGTAACAATTTTAAAGGGTTCGTACACTTATGTGAACCTGATGATGAACCGGGACCATTCTCAACTTGACAGTGATACAATGGCTACACTATTCATCAATAGTGTATAAAACAATCCTAATGTTAAGATACCTAATTTTGCAGCTGTAAACCCTAAAGCTAAGCCAAGTGACCGTAGGAGTGAACTTAGAACACAAGGTTTAGGGTGATCGGTTAAAGGATCCGATCAAACTCAAATTATAAACTATTGAGAGAAATATTAGTAAAAATGACCCCATAAACTTGAATTTAAGGAAATAAGTAGTAAAATGGGATAACATTAAATTTTTAAATTTTAAGTATAATAATTGCCAATTACCAAAAAGGCGAAAAGTGTAATCTAATAACTAATAAATTACTAGAGATGGATTATATGTATACTAAAAATTCTAGAATGACCAAAATAATAATTAGGAATGTTCATGCGTACTCCACATGTATTTACATGTAGATAAAAATACGCGAAATTACCTAAATTGGCCAAAAACTAAGTAAATAATTAAAGAAAATTATAAATTAATTATGAAAAAATCAGAAGAGGATAAGATGATCCAAATCAGGTCGTGGCATGTCATGATCTGCAAAATAAAGATCAACCAATTAGAATTAGGCAACATAAAAGCCAAAAATCAAGGAAATTGGGCAAAGTCATATCTAATTAATGCATAATAATTACCAAAATCGTCTATAAATAGGGGGAAAATTTTCAGAACTCATTTGGGCAGTGAGGAATCTGAGAAAAATCAAAAGACTCAAAAATTTGAGAGAAAATTCAGAAAACAAAAAAAGAAAAGAAAACTGTGTAGATTGAGCAAGTGAGCCAAACCCACATCTCACCACCACTTGGGACCGAGCCACCACCACCACCCTACTCTAGACCCACCATCTAGGCCGGCTGACAACATTGGACCGGGTTTGGACGGTCAGAAAGTATCGAACCGAGTGAGTCCCATAATTGTCCCGATTTTGTATAATTTAGTAAAATTAGTTATTTTGCCCAGAAAATTATGAAACTTGTTATTTTGAGGTCTTATTGTATGTAGATTTAGGAAAAAATAGTGATTTAGTTTAATCACATCTGAAAATATAGGGTTCTTAATAAATTGAACAAAACCAAGCACAATTAAAACTAGAAATAAATAGGCCTAGGAGTGTAGTTTGGAGCTCAATTTTTTTCTGTAGGATGCTCATGTTATATAGAATAGTGCTATGAAACCATTTTTTTAAAATTAATTTTTGAAATTTTTAAGTTAATTTTTAGCCCTAAAATGATGGAAAAATTAGGCAATTTTGTGTTAATTAGGTGATTAAGATACTAATTACTGATTTAGATAGTAATTAAATGTGTAGGGATGCTAATCTCTAATGTGGAAACCTAATCCTGGTCTTTGGAGTATTAAGTATGGTTGATTTGGGAAATTAGGTAGTTAATGTAAGAAATTAGTAATATGTGAAATTGAAAATTAATAAATCTAAAAAAATTAGGGTTATTTAGATAATAGAAATTAGAAAAATAATAAATCTGAAATAACATTTAATTTTAAGTAAATGTATAAAAATGTAAGATTTTCTCACATCAGGAATAAATCCGATACCCCAATTAAAAATAGCGAATACCGAATAGTATAGAATACTGAATTAAGACCCAATAGGATATTTGAATACTTGAGCTTAATGTGATTAATGTTACATTAGGATTTGAGCATATTTAAGGCTTAGGAATCAAAATTAAAATCTAATTTAGGATTCGAACCCCGAGATAGAGTACAACGAATCATTAGTGCGTAATAGGTATACATGGAAAAAATAAGTTAAATTATGACTTAGAATATGAATCCTTAAAATATAAGTACTAAAAAAAAGACCTATTTGTATTATAGGACACCTAGAGACGAATCGATTTGCGATTAAGGGATCGAACGATTGAGGGATCGAGTGATTGAGAAAATTCCAAGTAAGTTGGGTTATTACTTATTGTAATAGAGTACTAGTTTTATGATTCTCGGAGACTTAGGCTTGTATATGGTTGTAATTGTAAGTAGTTTACGCATGTGTTTGACGTATCTGAATTCATGCTGAAATTGTGATGTGAGTGATTTTGTGTTATGATTGAATTGGTGTGAAATTGTTTGAACACCCTAAATGAAATTTAATCTTATTCGACTCTAAGAACCAAAAATGTCATGCATTGCAACCCGTTAGAGGATCATAGGATTCTCCAACCAAATACCGACCCCTTCGAAAGGGATAGTGCAGGATTGCAAAATGATCCATTCTTCATCCTCATTCGAACTAAGTGACAGGAGAGGAGGTCGCGGCGGGGGTGAAGTCAATGGTTCCAAAGTAGTCGCGGGAGGAGCGAGGTCTCCATTGCACAAGCCGGGGTTTGGTTGTGAGCTGCTGCATAACATAGAACTCCTCAACCCGGATTAGAGCGGGCGAAATTTCTCTGATTTCACAACGGACTGGACTACGTTATGCGATGACACTTGATTGTTGCATTGCATGAAAATAATTAATTGATAATCTTGTTTGTGCTTAAATACATTCATGAGTCTCCAATTCAACTTACCGAGCTGTAGTTGCTCATACCCTTATAAATCTTTTTGTAGGTTCTGATCTCTGAACAATTTAAGTAGAATGCCGCCTTATAATTACCCAGAGGTTAGTCCTTTTGAAGCTGGGGGTGTGAGGATCAATACTTAGCAATGGTGTGTAGCTAGAGTATCCTTGTAATTAAGGATGAAAGGTTGATAGTTATACATGTTTATTAGAAATTGTAATATTTATCATAATTGTAGTATAAATGTTAATCAGACTATTTACTTCAAAGCGAGGAGTCGTCGACGCCTTGTGTAGATCATGTCTATGGTAGGTACTGTGAGGCCAGTTACTATCATAGAATGGTTTACATGATGGGACTGTTGCGACTCTACAACTTTGGGGCGTAACAGCAACTACCGTGTAAACTATATACGGGTACATAGTAAGCAATAGAAGGGTTTTCGAGGCTAAGTGAAAAGCTATTGAGATGGTATACGATAACTGGAAGAGATCGTACAATGAGTTGCCGAGATTATTAAATGCAATGAAGTTTAGCAACCTAGGGTCACAAGTGGATTAAGGCTAAAGTAGTTTGCCAAAGTAAGGTCAGTTCCAGTTCAAGTGGGTTTTCTAGACATTCGAGTCGTATGTTGAAGCCTTTAAATATTGTCAACCTGTTGTATATGTTGATAGCATATTCTTATATAGAAATTATGGGCATAAGTTGTTGGTAGTTTGTAGCATGGATAAGGATAATTCAATAGTTCCATTGGCATTTACTCTTGTTGATACAGAATCGGCAGAAACTTGAGAGTGGTTCATACGTAAGCTTAAAGTACATGTAGTCAACTAAAAAGGAGAAACATCATATTTTACATCCAATAGGGCATCTAGTATTGATTCCATGTATAGGGAGCCATCAGTTAACTAACAGCCATTATTTACATTTTAGAGATACTGTCTACGGTACGTTGCTAGTAACTTCAATATGGTTCACAAAAACCAATTGTATAAAAAACTTGTATAGTTTGCAGGTGTTCAGGTACAACAAAAGAAATTCGAATGTTTCATGGAAAAGTTGGCCCAGGCTAAGAAGGGCGCTCCCACGTGGTTCGATAGTGTTGATTTAGACAGGTAGACTCTTGCATATGATGGATGTTACCGTTTTAGATACATGACATCAAACGTTGTCAAGAGTTATAACTCTATTTTGAAATCAACTCGTGGATTACCCATTACTGCATTAGTTAAGAAGATATTTTACAACTGTGTCGCTTATTGAGAGGAGAGGCATAAAGACGCCAATGAGGCAATCGATTCTAGCGAGACCTACACTGATTACGCTCTAAAGATGTATGAAACTTGGAGGGGATAAACAAGCACACATAAATTCATTTCATTTAGCTTCCAGAACAGTATTTTTGAGGTTTTAATTGGTAGTTAAATGATAAGAACAGAATTAAAGGGATGAGGAAGGACACATACAGTTGATTTTAGGGGTTACACTTATGCTTATCAGAAATAGCAAATATATAAGATCCCTTGCTCTCATGCATATGCTGCTGCTGCGAGCATGAAGGTAGACAGTAAATCGACAATACGTGTCATAACCTTAAAGGGGGCGTAGTAGGATTATCTAAAATTTTCATATCATGTGTATACTCATGATTTGAAAATCATCTTGTAAGTCAGAGATTGTAAAATTCTAAATAATTAGTCACTAAAGTTTTTTTTTTTCTTAATTTAATTAACTTACGACCATATATATGTGACTATAGATATTCAATAAGCCACAGTCCATCAGAACCGCAAAAAATCAATATCAGCTACCAAACAATAAGATTAGGTAGTAAAGTTCTAAAGCTTAAATTTACTAAAGTCACAAAATTTAAATGTAGTATCAATAACTATATATATAATAATTCAAATGAATTATACAGTTTGTCCTCAAATTCTAACTTCTATGTATCTCAACGTTAGTACTCGACTCTCAATTCTTAACCCATGCCTAATCATCTAGCAACCTATAAAAAAAAACTATTGGGGAGTAAGCTACAAGGGCTTAGAGAGTTATCCCTCGTACTATATCAGCAAACAAGTTATCAAATAGTTTATTACCAAACATATGAATACACGAACAAATAATATGCAAAACAGTATATATGTAGTTGATCGGTGCTGCATATAACATCGGATTTAACGCCTTCCGAAGTAATGGTTGGAGATACATCGACACCAATCACAACCGAGCTCTAGCACCTGGGTTTTTAACCTTATATAATTATATGTATATGAATTCTTTGTTCCACAAAATAGGTTTCTATTTTCAATAGTCAATAGTATACAAATATCCAAGTCTAACGGTACCGAGCTCTAGCACCTGGGTTTTTGACCTTATATAATTATATGTATATGAATTCTTTGTTTCACAAAACAGGTTTCTATTTTCAATAGTCAATAGTATACAAATATCCAAGTCTAACGGTGAGGTGGCCTCCGCAGTCCACGCTCACACCCCACAGCGGTAATCTCTAAACGCGACCCCCAGCCACCTACGGTTAGCGTCTCCGGCACCAATGGAACCCGCGAGCTAAGGATAGAGTCTTGTTATACCAATGCTCCTGCACTATATTAATCAAATCATGTGGAAATCCATCCTTCCAAGACCCTTCATTACCAACCGCGTAAGGTGACGGCCGAAACATTATATGCAATGTTTGTACTCTATGCATAATCCATTTAATTTTAGTTGAGTTGAATATGAATAAATCAATTTATGAGGTGATCAAACATTATCAACAAATCATTCAACTTATGCAATAATCAATTATATAACCAAATCTTCAACATTTAACAGTATTTTGCACAGTAATCAATCAATATCAGTCGCATGCATAACTTGAAACCGCATACATTAAGTTATTAATATTTAATTCACGTGCACTAACAACAAGCACAAAATAAGTATAGAGTCATCGGGAGTACTTACTTAGTCATAAATAATGTCAGGGATTGTAACAGTCCAAAGGTAAGTCAGTCTCGATCTCAGGATTACCTAACATTAGGGGAATATGGAAAGTAGTAAGTTTATGAATTAAATAACTAAACTAGTATACTAAGTCGTACTGTTTACTTAAATCGGTTATTAATTTACGTGAAATCATCAATTCGAGCTTTTTATCGAATCGTGTATAACTTTTTCATTTTAGCTTAGATCGTTATGAACTTATAGTCCATTTTAATCGTTTTCGAGCGTATTTTCCATAGCGAGATTCGTTTTGAATGTTTTGACTTGCAGTTTGAATTGCGATATAAAAATATCATAAAATTTATTATTTTAGTTTAAAAATTATAAAATATTAATTTTAGCTTTTTCTTAATATATTTATGATTTAATAATTATTTAAACCATATAATTGATATTTTTATTATTTTAAGCATACTTTTCCTATTTTTGAGATTTTAGCCTTATTATGATTATTATTATTATTATTGCCATTATTATTTTTATTATTTCTTATTTTCTCATTATTCATTTATATTTACAATTTATACACATACATACACACACACACACATATATAGACTTATAGTATATTTGATAAATTTTATAATTTTACTTTATTGAGAAATTCCTAATTTACGGTATTATATATATATATACCTACTCCTTACATAATTATAAATTTATTTTAGTTTGTAGATATTGTTATATTATATATTCGGTATACTACATATATATATAATATGTTATACACCATATGTAGACATATGTATATATTTATTTTATGAAAACAATAAATACTTATTTGACATACTCTTATGTATACATACATATATTTATGTATTTTTATTTATACATATAGGTATACTTATATATATATAAAATATAGTTTACATGTGTACATAAATATATAACTACCGAATACATAAATATATATAGATAATATACAAATAATTATACATACTATACGACTACATATTCATATATATATATATATATATATTCATATGAAAATAATTTATACATATATACATCAATATATAGTTCACGTGTACATATATATATATGTATATATCTATAGTTATTTTGTAAAAATACTTAATACCTATTATATGTATTCTAAAAAAAAATACATACTACATACTCCTACCGTATAATATACCTATGTACATACATGTATATATACATATATATTTCAATTTAAGTACTTATGCATATATACATATAATAGTAATGTTATATTTACAAAAATACAATACAAATACTACATATATACATATATACATTACATACTATATAATATACATATATACTACTAAAATAATGATACTTATCTAATTATATTAAATTTCTTCTTCTTTTCTTCCTTCTCCTCCTTCTTCTTCTTCTTCTCATTTTTTCTTCTTGTTCTTCTTTTGGTGTTCTCAGTTTGGCTCTTCGATTTTTTTTTTTCCAAATTTCTTTTCTTTATACTTTGTTTACGTCTAGATTTGTTTTAGGTGCAGCAACAAAATAAAAAAAAAAAATACTATATAATATAATCTAATCTCTAACATTAATAAAGGTACGACAATGTGATCATTCTAAATTCTTCTTTTGTTATAAAAGCAACACTTGGCATGTGGATTTAATTGCTTGGTATGGTTGTACCAACAACTGTGCTCTACCTCGTCATCCGATGTGTATGAGCTAAG
The DNA here is from genome assembly GCA_024138015.1 of Lumnitzera littorea. Taxonomy (NCBI): domain Eukaryota; kingdom Viridiplantae; phylum Streptophyta; class Magnoliopsida; order Myrtales; family Combretaceae; genus Lumnitzera; species Lumnitzera littorea. The sequence continues at coordinate 9,405,388 of JAMXBB010000009.1, read as the reverse complement.
AGGGGTCGTGATTCTACTACAAGTTTGAGCTTTGTATAGATTCCTACATGTCACCCCCCTTAGTCAATATAGGTTTATTATCGAAGAAAATAGGTAATTGGCGACTAAATGGAGGGTAGTGTGGGATATGACTCAGCATCCAATACATGTTGTAGATGCATACTGCACAGCTTTTGACATGTAGACGACACAGTAGGTATGATATGATAAGATAAGTTATCCTTTTTACTGTCCTTTTCTCAACCGTAAGTGATAACCATTGTTGTTTGACTAATTGTTTATTTTTGTTTTCTTGTTCTTTTGCCCTTTAGGTTGTTTGAGAGCCTTATATGGAGGAGTTGCTGCAGTTGCTACCTTACTTTTGTATTGCCGAGTGACACATTTAGATTGCCTGAGTATCACTCATATGTTTCCACGTCATTAAGTGATGCTTTTCAAATTGTATCGCCCTATAGTTTAGTGGATATCAATACGTTCCACAGGAGGTTGATATATCATAGCAACTCCACCTACTAGACCTCCATGGTAAAATGGATGTTAATTAGATCAACATACACTCTTCCGACATCTAGGCTTGGGGATAAAGATACGAATTCGTAGTATACATCCAGGGTCCTCGAGAGATCTACGAGATCTACTAGCCATGGTATAGACAAATCACTCGACGTTATATTACGCACTACGGACCTGTCATCAGACTGATACGTACATCTAAAATCGTCTATTATTATTTTTTTTTTCACTCATACATACTTGCTATCATATGTACTAACATCTGTTTTTTCTAATTATTTTAGGTGAGCTTACTTAGAAGTGTCAAATTAGCACCTAACTATCTTACAACGTTGGGTATTGCAGATGGGGCACTTGACTTTGTTGAGCAACACAACAGCCTTATCCTCTATCCACAACAAGAGGGCGTACATGAGTCACCACATGTGGACCACGGCGAAGAGCAAGGACCACTTGCTGACGAGGATATGCTAGCTCTTCATGCACCACCTAAGGGTAGAGCTAGAGTTCAAGGAAGCAAGACTTAAGCGGTACATCGTCGGGCAGACCTTGATGATGATATCTCACCACATGCCTATCATCCATAAACCTAAGGCATATCAACGGAGAATACAACATATACCTTAAGATAGGTGTTGTTGCTACCTCGGGAGCCGAATCCAACTCTAGAGCTAGATGTAGCTCATACATGACTCCCGAGTTGCCGCAACATCATAATCTTGCGACTTTACTAGCTCTTCAAAAGCGACATTTCACTCCCACACGATCATCTATGGGTAAAGGTATCACTCAACTGCATCCAACTTATCTAGCCAACCTAGTTCCTTTTAGAGAACTTTAGCTTAACGATCCATCACCTCAGCCTACTTAGATATACGATTGACAGAGGCGTTTGCTTTTTCCCGTGCCATGAAGACCTTTATACGGTGTAAACGTCAATAGATATGTTTTGTCTATTGTTTTTGCTTTCTCTTTTTTTTTTTTTTTTTTTTTTTGCCATTATATTGATATTGTCATTAACTCATTACAAATTATATATATATATTGATTATTCAAAATACAATTTTCTTTTCATCTTATATTGCAATTCAATGTATTGTTTATTTATCCTAGTTTTATAATTTGTAATTATTTTTTCTTTTATCCGATTTGTATGGTCATTGGATGATCGTCCCGTGCACTTATTTCTTTCTTACTTACCATATTTGTTAAGATATTCCACCAATTGTGATTTTATGTAATTGATTACTATATCAAACTTTCCATTAAGTTTACAATTTAAATGTTCAAAGAACATTAAAAATTACTAGGTTAAATAGAATTTGAACCGAATGTGCATCAAAATGCATCAAAAAAAACACATTCACTTGATGCACATTTGGTTCAAATTGTGATATCTTCATTTCAAATTCCACTACATTAAGTTATTGAAAACGCATCCATTACATATATTTTCAATATAAAAAACATAAACAACTAAATATGCATTTACTTGATGTACTGGTAGTATATCATATTCAGTATTTTTTTTTTAAATGAGCACTTTTTTGTAATATTTTTCTGAAAAGAAAACTACCCATATTCATATAAACCTCGGTTCAAAGGGCCAAAAACGGCATTGAGACAGGAAATGAACCATAATCGAAACTCCAAAGAGAATTTGCAACCATCAACTTAGATGGAATCCATTGACATTCTTGAATAGTGAATTTGTCATAAACATCAACTCAGACATGAAACCCCACAAGCTTCGCATTTGGAAGCCATACTTAGAATGCATCCACTAATGCTTCTCAGTATTTAAACACAGTATTCATGGAAACAAGAGGCTTTCCTTGCTGCTAAAACTAAACATAGTCACATGGATAACATTTGATGTTGTCTCGACGTGCCTTTACCAACCATAACTTCTCAATTCCGCCTTCAAGAAGTTACACTATATACAAGAAGTAGTCTATCCACAATTATCTTCAGAATCCATATGCGATTGGCTTCCGCCTAGAGGCATGCTGCGTGTTTGTACAGCTTCACCACTCAGAGGAGCTGAAAAAATGGCCCTGGCAATTATGGACACGCAAACTTAATTTACCGAGACATGAAGAATGAAGCTGCTAATGGAGAGTGAAACTCTATCTGAAGTAGCCACTCGGACAAAAATCAGATTTTGCAGGAGATTTAGCTGCAAACTAGCTCTACGGAGAGCTTCTTCATGACTTTTGGACAAGGATCTCCACCAAAGATCTGGGGAGTCACGGGAACCGTGCACGAGTTTCGACCAACACAAGTCTGCAAAGAAAATTTGATTATGAACACTCCAAATGAGAAACCAACGTAATGAAATTAGATGTATCTGACGGTTTCCTACCTTTTGGAAAACATCATAGGAGTGGAATGCGTGACAGCTTCCCTCACGGTAGCTTCCACAAGCCCCTACAGGAGTTCCAAAGCTAGCAAACTTCACTGATGAAATTTTCTGGCCAGCAGAACAGGATAGATGGGCTTTGGGTCTCAACGGCTTGTTGACTTTACCAGAAGCATGCATGAGATAATTCATTAGAGTCGGTTGCCACTCATTAATATCAGCGCACACAGTGTCTATGTCTCGTCGGACCAAAGTAATTCCATTAGGATCACCGCCCAATTCTTCGAAAACAACTAACAAATTCCCTGCTGGATGTAGCCATGAACGAGGAATATGATACCTGCAATGTCAACATTTAGTCAGAGAAAACGTATACGCAAATGTTTCTAGAAAGAAGAAAAACAAAGACATAGTTTTTGCCTCACCATCTCTGTGAGGCTTCCCCGCAACTGCTTAAGCATTTTTTCTCACCGTATGTTCCAGCATAGTCACAACCTCCACAAGAGCCAGTAGCTTTGTATGCGGGCCAGTATCGTCCAATACTTTGCCCATTTATCCAGATTTGGCCTTTTCCCATGCTTCTCATATCGATGGCTACTGGTCTATTACCAGCAGGTGCATTGAAAGTAGTCTGAATACATGAAAATATGCCATGAATCTTCAACTCGATGATTAAAGTACATATTTACATCTCCACGAGTACTTGAAGTGTAAGAAGCAACTAAAAAGGCTTTCATTGAGGGAACCAGACCCAAGATCAACAGCTTGTATTTACATGCAATTGCTTTCTGAGGTTGACAAGTAAAGAAATTTGGAGCTGGCCATGGTTTGGATCACTCACCTTAAACCATGTCAGAGGCTGCCTTCGGGCAACAAGAGATCCCTCTGCCCACTCAACTGAGGAGCTTCCACTGAGAGAATGAAGACTCAATGCTTCTCCTTTGAGACCAACCTGTGCAAGCAACCACAAAATAGAGCAAAGGGATTAGCCGCTTCATATTTCAAGAATATAGAAAAAAGACAGCATTGAAATTTACTAAAAACCTTGTAAGACCACTTCTGCCATGACAAGTCTCTTCGCCCTTCATTGAGACCAGTCAATGCAACAGGACCGAGAACACCCGCATTCCATCTCTCAAAATGTGGACCTACATTCTGAAGTCATATAGGAAGTGGCATAAAGAAATTAGATTTGAACTTCTGCAATGCTTCTGGTTATCAAGTGATAGGCTCTGGAGCGAGCTTTGAAAGAAAAGGAATATACCGGAAGACCAACTGAAACACTTAGAAGAGAGATCTTGTTTATGCCAGCTCTCAACCTAACTCCTTGGCTGAAGGTTAGTTTTGGGAATTCCAAACTTCCATAAGAAGTTCCTGCCAAGAATGAAGAACTTGTCAATTTACACAATTGCTGAGTCAAGTCGGTTAAGATGTCTTAAAAAAAACAAAGAAAGGTTTTCTTTTTCTTTTACATATTAAGAGTTGGCAATAGCTGAAACTGCCTTTCTCAGCTTTACTAATCTAGCAATAAAATAAAAGTTTCCTTGCATTTCTCAACTGGCCAATTGTTTCACTTAGAGATTTAACTTTATCGATTGATTGTACTACCATGATGGCATAAAGGTGCACCAAATCAATTTCACATATCCAACTAGCATGGTTCTGTGCTCATTGTGATCACTAGTGCCATATTTCTACTAGGTGAAACTGTGCGAATGTAAACCAAGAACCAGAAAATAATGCAAATTTGCTTTCAAGCAGCAGTTTGTGCATTAGCAAAATCCATCACCATAAAGAGATAAAAATGCCTCTGAATCAAGCAGCAAACCTGCAAGTTGCCCATTGATGAATACATGCAATGCATGACCAGCAGATTCCACAGTAAGAATGGGATACTTTCCACTTCTCAAGAACTGCTCCTTGGGGTCAATCTTGACACTGAAAAAGGAACAGCATTACACATGAGCAATAAGAAAAACCAACAACCATCTCATGATGGTTTAAAATTTAAAATTACAGGAGAAACTTTTATTGTTGAACGATATAGGTTATCCTGCACTTACTCAGTCATGTACCACAAGTAGTCGGAAATATCCCTTGTAACATTGATCTGCTCCAATAAACCCCTCGATGTAAATGAAATGTCATCAAAAGAGGCTGTCTCTTCATTGTATGCTTGCCAAGACATTGCTCCATGAAGAGGGACAGGTGACATCTTCATGCGTGCTGTTTGTGCCCCAACCTGCAAATAAGCCAGGAAATTTAATCACTGCTTTGGACCAAAGGTAGCATCTCATTAGGCCCTTGTTTCTCTTTTACTTGTGAAGATTGACAAACAACAATAAAGCTAAGAGAAAACCAAACATCTCAGGCATGACTAGTATATCACATACGTGGAAAATGAATTAAGATATATCCATGCAATATGTAGTTATGAAAAAAAATTTTCTTCCACGACAAAGAAATTTTTGAATGTTTATGATCTTGTTATCATCATCATTATTTTTTTTTTTTTTTTGATAATTCAGTAATTCAAGATTCAATAAACTTGTTGGAGAAAAAACCAACTACATCATATTCTATAGTTGTATTTTCTAGCAATTGAAAATTATCAGTACTCAGCTGATGAGACTATATGAAATGACTAGATGCTATAAAATCCAGAAAACCATAGGCTGCCAACAAAACAGAAAGGAATATCAGAGTGAGGATTTTCTCACCCGTGCCGTGTTATATACGGTGTTCTTGCAGTCAGGGAGTATACTGATGGACCATGGAGGAAGATCATAGTGCCTATTCCAGAAAGAAACCTTAGCATATGATCTTGGGTTATAATTTGCGAGAAAAGCAGCACATCCAGACTTAGATCTGAATACATGAGCCTGCATGAAAGTGACGGAATTAAAATAGTTTTATCAAAATTCTTAAATTTAGCAGGCCATAATAGACTAAAACTAACATCTTCATAATATCCGAGTTTTGTCACAGCTGGCTCTGCTGACACCAAGGCTGGCTCACACAATTTTATTGCTCTATGCAAATCTTTGAGATGGCCCCATTTAGGTTCCCTTGCTAAGCCTGAAAAGAGTAGTAGCTGGCTTCTTTGAGACATCAACGTACAATTCTACACATTCTTCAGATTAGAGCGATAAAGACAGAAAAAGTAAAAAATGCACTGCTCTGACTTAAAAAATGATATAAATGAAGAAAAGTGAAGATACTGAATGGTACATTTTCGTCTTAATAGTAGATGATAAACTAGTTACTGCTTGTCGTAAGCATTTTAACAAACTGCAATCACTTTCATTCATTACATGAATCACTGACTAAACAAATAATTCTTTTAAAATACTGTCACTTTCAACTTCATGAATTCATTTGCTTAAAAACATTACTTTACGAAACAGGGTTTTGCCAGATGTTCTGCAATACAACAGAAACGACAGTCACTATGAACAAGAGGGCGTATCTAACAATCACTATCCTCCCTCTTTTGCTTTTTTTTAAGTACTAACATACTGCGTGCACCGTTATATGTCTCATAATGCCAATAATTTCATGTTTAGCGCATCATGGAAAAGAATAAATTTTATTAAAACTTATTAACTCATTAATTATCACTAGCATGGGTGATTTGCATGAATTTTTATTCTCATCACTTTTCATTTGAGCGCCTGAAAGGGCGATATGCATTGTTCTTAAGTAGATAAATCATAAATGCTTTAAGAAAAAAAAAATATAGGTGAATATTGCTTGCTGCTGAAAACGTACACAAAATACACAAGAGAAAGCAAAAGGCCAATATGCTTCACTAACCGTATTCATCAATCGGAGCATCATAATCATAGCTGGTGGTGATAAACGGACCCCCCGCAGTTCGTCCAAAATTTGTTCCTCCATGGTACTGATCACAAAACAGGGATATATAATCTTCAATTTCCCAACAAGACGATAATATAGGAAAGTTCAATGAACAATTCAGCTACCATGTAATAATTAATGAACGATCCACCCTTTTGTATGAACCTTGCAACGGAGAAGGCAAGGTCTTCTGCTGGTCGGCTGGGAACTGGACCTCCAAACTTGGTGTACCTAAATATAACCAATGAATGACCAAATGGAAAACACCACAAATTTCTGACTGTGCCTTGTACGGGAAAATATAACAGAATGGGAGTGAATTACCATCCAGTCCATGCTTCTGTCCACATCTTTGGTTTGTAAGGTTTGTTCGGCGAAAAGTAGTCGCAGTAAAAGCCATTGCAAGTATTGATCTGTTTAATTAAAAAAAAAAAAAAAAAAAAAAATTGAACAAAGAGATAAAAGAGATTTCTGAAAGTATAATATTATTTTATTCATATATAATGCATGTGTATAACTTTTTCGCATAGCTGAGATCAGAAAAAAGGATAATGCACTTTTTATAATTGAGGCGGAAAAAATGGAAAGAACGAAAGCATGATGATTGAGATAGATCATCTGAAGTATAGTCTTATAAAATACCAGAGGGACAAAAAATGAAAAAGGTAAAACTAAAGCGAACCTATAGAACTCAAGAAGAACATGAATGAGCCATGTGAAATGAGGACTAGTCATTCATAGCAACCATGAGGAGGATGAAGACAACACACTGAGCAGCAGCAGCAGCCCCACCAATGACTAATTGATAGTACAAGACACCGAGACCCACATAAGAATATGGAATGTCACGGGAAAATTAAACAGATAAACGCTAAAAAATACTAAACAAAAATTTCAAGCTAGCTTACAATAGGATCAGGGGCATCATCTTGCTTGCACATGACCCATGGGACACCAGTTTTTTGACCCAATGCCATGTTAGCAGCCCATTTGGTGTAGGCTCGACCAGAAGCACCAACTTCATGCTCCAAGGGACCATATTCATTCTCAATCTACCAAACACATTGACAAGTCCAGACACTTTAGTACAATATCGTAACATGCAAATAGAAAGTAAACAAATGTTGATCTTCGATCGAAAGATAGATTCTTACCTGGGATAGAATTATTGGTCCACCTTGGGACTCGAATAATCCCTCTTCTTTCATCATATTGACAATTTTTGTCGTGAACTTTTGCATGTAAAACTTGTAAATGGAAAAAAAAAAAAAAGAAAAAAGAAAAGAAAAGAAAAGTTAGGATAACAAGAAATTAGAATAAATAAGACAAGATGGTTAATTGAACAAGTACAATTAAGAAAATACATTTAACATTTTCAACATACGAGTACATTTTTTTACATGTAAGTGGGTATACCCGTGGTATATCTAAAGGACGTCGTTTTTACGATACTTGCACGTTACTTATTAATTATTTTATTTATTTCCTTAAATAAAACACAAAACATATATATATATATATATATATATATAATATAATATAATATAAAAAATATATAATATAATATAATATAAAGAAGCCGACCAAAACATAAGATGCATTTAGTACACAGAAAAAAGAAAATGAAGAGTAACTTCTAATTAAAGACAGAAAGGGTGTCTAACCTTAAAAGGTCCATTATCTGTTCTAAAGCTGATTCCACGCACATACTTCAGCCAAACAGGAAATCCACTGGAATATCAAACAGAATAATCCACGGAAAAAAATTTAGAAATAAAGGCAAATCACAATTTCAAAAAGGAAATTCTTCACTTTATAAATGAACTCTGATAGTTGAATTATTACCCAAAATTCCATTCAGCACAGACATAAGGACCAATCCTAAGATGGACATAGAGACCTGCTTGTTTGACCAACTTGACAAATTTTACCAAATCATAGTTTCCTTCAAAATAGTACTGCAATCATTGAAAACAGGACAAGAAATTAGAATAATAAAAAAAAAAAAAAACATGTGAGGAATTACTACCTCATGCAGAGGATAAAAAAAATCCATAACAATAAATACTAAAAATCCCTAAAAAGGAGGGCATGAAAAGTCAAAAAAGAAAAGGTAGTTTGGTTACTTTGCCAGGTGAAGGCTCATGACCATTCCAAAAAACATATGTTTGAATCACATCCAAACCTCCTTCTGTTGCCTTCTGAATGAGATCTGGCCACATCTGTAAATACAAAAATAAATCAATGAATTAACAAATTCTAATAAATTTTCCAATATGAAAGGAAAAAAAAAAAAAGCTTTCCTGTTAGTATTAAAAAGATTGTAATTTCCCTGAAAAACGTGAAAAGCTGACATAAAGCCTGACAGTGACATTGTTCACACTAGCTATATATATTAAAACGTTATTTAAATTGAAAAATAAATTAATACTAAAATAATTTCATTTTACTATATTAATACTCATAATTTCACTAACATGCAAAACACACATGTAATGCTATATGAAAAATAATAACTTTACAAAACACAAGAATCAACACAAACTAAATAACCAATCACTCCTACATGCAACAAAATAAAACCTAAAAAGAACTTTTTTTTTTGTAATAACAAAAGAAAATAAAAAATTACCTCAGGGGTACTTCTGGGATAATGAATGGACCCAGAGAGAAGAATCCTTCTTTTCCCATCGATAACAATAGCCTTATTATCATAAGAAACAGATGCTTCAACTTCACCAGAAAAAACCCAGATACACAAAACCAAGAATACTACATTCCACATGAAAACTCTTCGACCCATTTCATGAAATGTACTACAGAACCGATCTTTTCAAACAAAGCAACGACCTTTAATGAAAATGAATCTTAAAAAGCCCGGTTTTTCAACTTTTTCTTTCCGTAAAAAGTCATGAACTATTAAGGTCTGTCCTTTTGGGGTTTTTCAATAGTTCCTTTATTCCAAGTTTGTAAGGCAAGGGGAAGTAAAGCAAATGTGTATTGATAGGACAAACAATAGGAAGAAAGAAGAGGTTTTCTATGTTTATTTATGTTGTATGTCTGTGTGGCTTGTTTTGTGTAACAAATGTAATGTGAAAGGTGGTTTTTATTTTTTTGGTTTGTTTGTTTGGTTACGAGGGAAAACGTGAGGGAGAAAGAGAGTGGGAGAGGGAGTGAGAGAGAACGTAAGGTTTTTGGATGAAATGAAATGTGATAGCTATGAAGTTGATTTTATAAAGGAGAGACGAAGGCTCGTAGGAGGGATTGAAAGGGAAATGTGGGACCAAAGTTTTTGGGGTACTTATTTTTTTTTCCCTCAAATAAACGTGAAGCTTCATCCATTTTTAATCTTAAATTGAGTGCACTTCATTAATTTTTCTAATAATGACCCAAAGTTAAAAATGAATAGATATATATATAATTAAAAGAAAAGGCAAGGAGAATGGGTAAAAATAGATGGAGACATAAAAAGGTAGGAGAAAAGTTTTGGAAACTATATACTTTTATTGATAAATAAATAGATATTCATTTAATCTTATAAGGAGTGGAATATAGAAATTATTCTTCTTACGGAATCAACGTCGAAAAAATTGAAAAATTGAACCATTTGATTTGATTTGATTTCTCGGAAAGTTAAGGATTAGTAATTCCTTTTAGAAATCCATCGGTCTTATATATACTACTCATCCACATACGAATCAAAATCCAAAATTAAACAAAACTTATTTAAAAAGAAAAGAACGATTAATTCATTACAAAAAATTGTTCCATGACCGGAACTGGGAGGGATACACATTACATTATGATTTTGAATCAGAAGAGAGATTTCTATTTATTAGATCTTATTTAATTTCTTTTTTATTCTATTTATTTCCTATTTTAATTAATTTTATTTAGAATTTTAATTATTAATATTAAGTTAATTAATTTTTTTTCTATTTTGATTTATTTTTCTATTCTATTTTCTCGGTTTGAAAATTTTTACTCATCATAATAATTGTTTATCTCTTGCCAAGGAAAAAAAAAAAGAATGTTATATAACAAATTCATTTAAATGTGATAAGGTATTTATGTACTTTTTTTTTTATTTATAGTGTGATAAGTTACATATGATGAATAAAAGAAAAAGAGATACGGTAGTAAAATAAAACTTTTGAAATTATGTTTTACAATAATAAATAGATATTTATCCAATTCTATAAGGAGTAGGATGGAAAGATTACTCCCTCATAAATTCCGAGAATGTGAACTCTACAATCTTTTGCTCATCATGATACTCGTCTGTTTCTTACCTATCTTTAAAAAAGAAAAAGGAATATTTAATAACAAATTCATGTGTGATAAGTTAATTATGTACTCTCTTTTTTTTTTTTTTTGGAATTAATAGGGTGATAAGTTGGATATTATTCTTTTGCAAAATGTTAATAGGAGCTTGGAAGTATTTATCAAGATGTTAAGAAAACTTCTGCCTTTTCAAATATTTTTTTTTCCAAGTTTATAATAAATTATACAAAACACAAAACGTTTTTGTTTTTTCTTAATTTTTAACAAATGCTTCAAGCACCTACTAGAATAGCCCCTTTCATGTTTCAAGCTTGAAAATGTTAAGAAGTGAAAATATCGTATATATTTATCTAGGTTCTATTTGTTTTTTATTTTTATTTTATTTAATATATTATAAGTCAAAGTGTAAAATAAAATATTGATAAAAATAAGACAGATGATAGTGATAGACACGGCAAAAATGTATATTAAAGTTTTTGTAAGTTTAGAATTTCATAGGATGCAAAAAAATAAATAAACAAATAAATAAAAAGCCTTGCAATTCTGGTTTGGGAGTGTAAAACACAAATAATTTCTAATCACTGAATTATTATAGGGAACAGGGACAGCCCAATCCCAAATCCATCTTTTCAGTAAAAGTGTTTATAAACATTTTCAGTGCTTCTTTAAGTTTTTTACTTTCATTAAATGTGTGTAAAATTTTATTAAATGATATCTTCCGGTTGATATTCTATTTAATTTCATTACTGATTCATAGGATAAATCTTAGTTAAGAAAATCCTATAATATATTATTCCTTAAAATATCTCTAACTTACCATTCTACTACATTTGGAATGGGTATAAACACGATGTAAGGAAAAAAAAAATCTAAAACTTTTATTGTACTCGTATAGATATTTACATGAATGAATATTTTAATTCTATACATTGATGGTTCTATTAAACGTTTGTCCCTTAGAAATAATATAAGAATGATAAAATTATTTGATTTCAATATTTAGATGACACATGTGATTGCTTTAAGCTGTAAATAAGAAAATAAGTAAAACAATTAATTTTTTTCCCAATTAAATATATTATTGAACGACACATCCACACTGCATAATATATATATAAAAACATTAAATGCAATAAAATATATAATTAAAATATAGTAATTTATTTACTTATAAATTTTGCAATGAAAAGCTTATAATTATCAAAGTTCTAATTATGTATCTTATTGTATTAGCATTAATGATGTTGTTTTAAAATATTGGAAAGGTGTTTGAAAGAATTGAGAAAGCAATTGGATGCTTGCAAATGAGCATCATTAAGCCAAAGAGGGTGTGAGAGGGTCTTCTGAATGGCTACTAAAATGTTTAAGTTATTAATTTGTTGGTGAGAGTAGAAATGGGTGTAGTAATGTAGGCAAAAATATGCAAAGTAAAAATTCGTTACCATAAGGCCTCATTTTTGTTGAAATTTATGCACAATGTGCCAAAACACTTTAAATGTATTTATGAATATTATTAATAAAAAAATAAGTATTTATTATATTTATATACTTTTCTATTTATATATATTTTACAATAAAGTTTTATAGATAATTAGTGAATATATAAAATTATAATAAATATATATTATTAGTAGGATTCATTACCATCATATTATCTTAAATAGTCCTTGATCGGATAATTATTTAAAGAGAACATAGATATTTAGACCAATACGTTATATAACTAAGGTCATCTCATTAGATCAAGAAAAATATATATAAGTTATACAAGTAAGTACTCAAAGTTAAATAGATATACTAGATATAACTAACTATATACTATATATTTTATGTCTTTGGTCTCTTAAGTGAGCATAAATAATTTATAGACTTAAAACATTTATATATTCTATATATGGAATATCGCAATTTAATATCATTAAACACAATCTTAATTTAGATTGTAAATAATATGAGATAATAAAAAATTAAAATAGAGAAACATAAACAATCATTCCACACAAACTACATGCAAGTATATAACATGGTAGTTAACTTCATAAATCGTTTTAGTTACTTACGAAATGAAGGACTTTTATTTTGAGTTCGACCAAACAATTCATTAATTTGAAAGGTTTACTAAATCAAAAAAAGTCCAAAATCACACTCAATAAACTAGAAGTTTCTTTTCCTTTATGAATAACTAAGAATTTTGATAGAAGTTAACTCATAATTTCGATTTTAGCACTCTTATTTTAAAACTCAAACTCCAGCCTGCTTCTCATTTGGATTACATTTTTCAATTAAAAATGGCCGAACGAAAATGTTACAATTCTTTTAATTTGACATATGAGCGGTGTAATTGATTTCATACATCTGAAAAACGAATGTCGTCCTATAATGCTTTTACACAATATATCTCATCAAGATCCCAATCTTAACTTCCTATTGTACTATTGTTGTAACTAAACTACCCAGTGGGATGTGATTCTATTTGTTTGTAATTAACAAATGATAAGTCTCATTTGAGCAAAAAGAACATAAAAAGTAAATAAATAAATAATGGAGAGCGGTGGTATATGAAAAATTGTGATGAATTATTAGTAGCGTATACATAGAGAGGGAAAGAGAGAAAAAATGGTTAAAGTTGAAAAAAATTATAACTTTCTACGAGAAATTGTTGCAGTATCAGTATTTTACGATTATTAATAATCATTTCCATTTAAAATCTGTTTAAATATAGTATCATTTTTGCCTATAATAAACCAATGATAATCATGCTGATTGATTCTTAACTGATAATGGTTGTTAACGCAGATTGTTTTGGTTTTTGTTAAAAGTATATCAGGGTAATTTTATTATTTATTTATTTATTTTCCCTTGAAGGATATCGTGTTATTTAAAAATCATGGTAATGAGTCATTCGTTTTTGTTACCTTGATTTGTTAATACCATCTCTTAATACATTTTATCCATTTCATAAAACCTTTTCCATTTCAAATTTATAGTCATTACTCCTTTTTCCATAACAATTTCTTAATAAATTTTATCTTTTTAATAAAATATTTCCATTCAAAGTTGTATAAATGTAGATTTATTTTTATCATGTATAAACCTTAATAATAGTAGCCAATTAATAAGACATTATTACTCATTTATAAGAACTTAAAGTATTTAGATAATTTCTTAATATATTTTAAGTTTTGATGAAATGGAGCGCGAAATGAAATTTTCAATCCTTTTGTTTGGAGACGGCTACAAATTTCGAATTTCAATCCCATGATTAATTTGATTTGAGCATGTTCCAAATGAAACGTAATACTATACAGCATTTAAAGTAACGAATGTTATAATATATCGTAAAAAGTGTATTGTATATAATTTTATATATGCTTCTCAAAACATTTCACGCATTATTTATATATGCATATGTGGATAAGACGTGCAATATATTACATTTAATTAAGAAACATACTATGTCATGGAATGTAAGCTAATAACATAATGACAATGTGACAAGCATAAAATATGTTTTATTTAGAAATAGTTGTATTCAATATAAAGGGTGAATTAAGATAATTGGCATTTTTATAACACCAATAAAATAGTATGAAGATCATGTATTGTATAGAGGATAAATTATATGAAACATTAATATTGTGAAAGGGTAATTAGAATGAATTGGATATTAATAGTCAATTTTTGTGCTTTAATATTATATATTAGATTTATAAGACCATTTTAGTCTAGTAACATTAACATTTATCTTCCAATGGAATGGATGAGATTTAAATCTCCCTCACCAAGTTGTAATATGTAATGTAGTTAGAAAAAAAAAATGGTATAGATTAAATTTCATGAGGAGGAGGAGTAAAAGATGATGAAATGTGCCGATAGTTGTTCTTAGATATGGGTCGATGACTTTTGAACCAAGGCTAAGCACCCCAACTCGTAAGACCACAACATCAAGATGGCTATCATCAACCATCATCTTGAGCCTATGAGTGGGTAAGTCTACCTACCTGATGACAAACTCGACAAAAATTGGGCTAACCTCCTTAGACCCTTAGTCGAGTGGCATCGCCATCCCAACTAAAGGCTAAGAGAACAAAGAGCTTGGTTAAATGATGTACCCTATAACTAAAGATAACTCTTATAGCTTATCAACTAACTTTTGAGGAGCTCCTAAGTAAGCTTTTTCAAATAATTACAAGACCCACAAGGCTTAGTCTCACAATGATCACATTGCATTAAATGTAAGGTGGCTCTTAATGGTTGGTTTTTTATTGTAAATACTTTGAGCTGCTAAAACCTAGGGCCATGCGCCATGAGTTGACAAGGATTTGGAGACTAGACATACAAAAACTCAACTCTGCTCCCTATTATGTAAATTCTAGACCTTCGCTCATTTATTACTCTTATAAACTCTCATATCATCTTTGGTTGAAATACTCACTCATCGCTCCCTTATAAGCCTTATTGACTTAATCATTAGAATGCCTCGCTAGACAATCCCGATTGCTCTGCTCATCCTTATTTACTTACAGATCGTCTTAGGTAGCTTAGAGCCATCTTCATCTGACTCGTTTGATTTAAGGGGCGATCAAAGATCTTGAGAGGATAAAGTATACTAGCAATCTCCTGTAAAACCCAATATGGTATGTACAATTGAGATAGAATATATAGAAATAAAATCCAAAACAAACATGATGCCATATTAAATTATATGTGTTATAAAATCAATATTATAAGTTGACACAATAATAGAATACACTAATTATCTAAGACGTCAAACTCTTTCTACAGGATTTTCTATTAATTCAAATTTAACAAGATATAATTTGAAGGCATCCGATATATATATGTATATGTATTAATGCATATATAATATTCCCATTTTATTGGATTATTTGAGGTAAAAAAGTGCATTTTTATTTGTACTGTTTAAAACTCTAAGATTCTCCAGCTCTGTGCTTATTCCCAAAATGGTCGGTTCCTAACTTCCTAGTCTATCGTCGCTTATGTGATGTACTTTTGGAAATTATAAATACATCCTGGTCAGATGGATCTATGCATCTAAACTATTAAAAGCTTCTTCTTTTTCTTCCAAACTGTATTATATATTATTTAAAAAAAGGTTTTATTTCTTTCGCTACAAAATAACCGTTTTTGTGTCTTTATAAGTTAAATAATAATGCCATACCACGAAACAAAAACATAGAAATCCAACAATTAAATCAACCGTACCCAAAGGGAAATATGATTTGATAGTTGATTAAATACTTAGAACTCAACTCCACTTTATACATCGTGGGGAATGTGTTATTACTTGCTTAATTTTTATTCTCAAAAATCTTGAAAAATATAAAACAAAAACAACAATTTCCCAACACTTAAATCCTAATCCTTTTCCCTAACAATAATTTTTGTTCTCTTTTTTTCATTTAATTTCCCAATTTCATTCATTGAATCAAGCACAACACCTAAGAAGGAAAAAAAAAAAAAACACCTAGATTATTGAAGTATAGTAGGGTAAAATGAAAACTTAAATGATAGAAAAAATATAGTTATTCAATATAGTGAAGATGAAATGTGAAAATTATATTAGTTAGTAGTTATAGATAATTTATTTATTTGAATGTAAGTAATTTATATTTTAATATGAATAGTTTTGATGAGAGAGTCAATAGATAATAATTTATAAAAAGAGTTCGAAATTAATTTACTCTATTAAAAGATCTATATTCGTGTATCATTAGATTATAGAGGTTTTATTATTAAAACGTTAAAGCTGTCCCTACTCTGTAGTTTCAAGGTATTGTTAACAATCGGAGTTACGCAAATTTTTAAAAGTCACGATATCCCCGACCAATAGTTTCGGGAGTGTATTATGCACTCATTCGAGTCGAATTGGGAGACGCGCTTGAGTCTTGAGAACGTGAATTTTACTTATCGCGGCGAGATCCGATTACAAGCACGCGACTGGGAAGCGCGTGTAGATACGAGGCTCTGTTTATTAGTACATTTTGTAGTATTTGGTTTGCCGTAAGCGAAAAGTGCAACAAACAGTGAACGGTCACGGGGGAATAGAAAACAAAGTGGTTCTACATTTATTTATTTAATTTTGATATGTTGTTATGGCATTACACGCTTTTCCATGACTAGAATACCTGTATTTGAATCTGGCCAAAATTTGGGAATAAAGCCAAGGTTGTTCCAATTTTCTCGTCTTTCACTTTTTCCGTTGATTTAATGTGCTCAAATTTGTCTAGATTTTATATTGGAGAAAGAAAGAAAGATAGGGGAAAAAAATTACTAGCATCTTGAATTAACGAGGAAAAATTCAAGGTCAAGTTAACATTTACGGCTCGTTCACTTCGTAAAATAGAATCAAAGGAAATAAAATTAGAATTCTATGAGGAATGTAATAAGAGTGTAATATATATTAATTTGTTTAGTTGGATTTATAAATAATTTAAAAATAAACATATAATATAAATTTAATAATTAAATTATTCTTAATCCATTTTTTTTTTCAAGTGATAGTAGTGGTTGGCAGCGGTGGCGGTGGCAATGGCAGTGGCAAGAACATTGGTGATAATAGTGGTGGTAGATGGCGGTAATGGTAATGATGGCAGCGGTAATTAGTGGCGGCAATGATGGAGATAATAGTGGCGGTAGCGGTAGCTACAGTGATTAGTGATAGTGATTAGTAATAGTAATAGTAGTAGTGGCGATAGAAATGACTACGGTGATTGGTGATGGCCACAACGACAGCAGCAACAGTAGTGTCAGCAGTTGCAGTGGTGATGGTTGATGGTAACGATGGTAATAGTGGTGGTGGCGGCGGCGGCGACAATAGTAATGGGCGGATGCAATGGTGGTGGTAGCGGCGATAGTCGGTGGTGGTAACTACGGCTGTAGGGGGGCGCCGGTAACGGCGATGGTGGTAGCAGTGATGATAGTAATGATAATAAGAAATCGTGATTTTTTTATTAAATTAAGGAATCTCGATTACTTGATTTCAAATAATAGAGATTCATATAAAATTATAATTCCATAACAAAAAACCAAGTGAACATCGTAATAAGGAATAATGAGGAAATAGAAGTTCAATTCAATGAAGTGAACATGCTGTTAAAGTTTTTCATTCGTAGAAATGTGGGATGGTTGATCAATTGTCGGTGCTAAGGCTGTTAATTAAACCCCTTTGGTCAGCCTCAATGTTTCTTTTTCTTTTAATTATTATTATTATTTTGCCTAATTAAATATATGTTCACCATAAATTTATTTGAGGTCCATATAGATCTACAGTATGATTTTGCAAAAGACAGTGCTCATTCTTATATTAAAACAGTTATTTCAAATAGTTAATTTGTTTCCATACTCTAATTGTTTTTCATCCCAAGTTTATATATATGATTTTTCATACAATCATTGAATGTTTATTTCTCTTAATATTTTCATTATAAGGTGACCTATAATGTGAGGTGCTTTGATGGTGATTTCAATACTTATAATTCGTTCACTTTATTATAATTAAAATTGTACAAGCGAGTTAAACGGATTAATCCGATCCGACCCATTTTGGACCACGAGTTAAATAGGCCAAGCTTATTTAGCTCGTTTTTAAATTGGCAAAAAAAAACCTTAGCCCTAATTTATTTAAAAAGTAAGTTAAATGGGTCAACCTACTAACTAAAAGTATAAATGTATTAAATGGCCTAACTCAAACCGGTCCATTTTGGCCTGCTTGTTAAATGAGTTAAGCTCATTTAGCCCACTCTCGCTTTTAAATAAGTAAAAATATCTCAACCCAAACCTGTTTAAAATAAGCGTTAAAAGGGGTTAAACGAGTTAGCCCATGGTCCAAAGTCTACTTGCACACCTCTAGCTATAATAACAATTTCATTCCATCTTACTTTTTTATAGAAAAATTGTTATGGCGTTTGGTTACATTTTAAGCTTGTAATGACACTTTCATAAGAAATTTCCATTAAAAAATTATTAAATAGCCATCCATTACCATAACCTATGAATAGGTACTTAACACTAGAATTGACTTTTTACCTAAACTAATCTTAGTAAAATAAACAGATGACAACATAACATCCACTTGTAACTTATCATAACTTTATTCTATTCCTTAAAAAATAGTTATTTCATTACAATCTTATTCCAGTTTTGTTTTTGTAATTGAGGAAAAGTACATGTATGGGTCATAATGTTTTTAACATTTATTAACTTTATTTATTTGAGCTCTTAGCCCATTTTTTCCTCTCTTTGAATCCCCAACCTTTTCAAACACTTATGGAAATAATACTTTTGTCAAATTTGTTAAATTTTTGTCTCATCCATGAAACAAATTGATCCATAATAATTAATTTAATAAATGAAATTATTAAATATTTTATTATATAGTATAACAGAAAATAATATTAGATATGAATATGTATATAATATGATAAAAAATAATAATAAATTGATACTATTATTTTTCGAAAATAAAAAATAAGCGTATGAAGAAATTGTAAACCTTACATAGTCAATAATATAAACTCTAATCCAAATCCAAGTGTTCTAAATAATATCATGGGTCAATAAGGTTAAGTAAAATAAAATTTTTATTAAATTATGAAACCGAATATAGTATTGATAATAAAAACTCTAAAAACTTAATCGAAACCTAAATCATGTATAAAAACCTTAAATTTGATGTATGCGCAAATGCCCAAAATCGAACTCAAATTTAACAAAAACCCTAAAACTATAACTTCAAGTTTATCAAACGAATAAATATAACTTAATAGTGATAACACTATAGTTGATTGTAATCATCGACTAATATACATAATCGCGTATAAATGTTAGCGAACATGTTGAAATAACTTGTAAATATTATAAATGTAATAGGTAACAATTAAATTAATAAATTTTTATAAAATCTGAAAATTAATTTATAAATACTAATTATATAATTTTTGTGTTTGAAAAAAAAGTTACATATTTTTATTCTTATTTTCTTTTTCCTCATTTTTCCTTTCTTTTTCTTTTTCCTTTTCTTTCTTCTATTTTTTTTTTCCTTGCTGCCACATTGATCTTAAAAAAAAAATTCAATAGTTTTTCTCCTCCAGGTGTTGTTTCATTAAAAAGAAAAAAGTAAGAAAAATGATTACATTGTCTCATCCCATCCCATTTAATGCACAAGATAACTTAGGTTTGTTTCTTTTCTTTCTTATTCTTATTTACTTTCATATGATCTTGCAAAGCTTTTTGGAACTTGAAAGCAAAAAGAGAACAAAACACATAAATTTAACAAACACATTAATAAGAAGAAGAAGAAGAAGAAGAAGAAGAAGAGGAAGAAAATCCTTATCACCCTTATTTGATTTAATTTGCTAAGGAAATAGGTAGGTGTTTTTATTTATTTTTGTACATATATGTATTTTATAACATGTATATGTATACTAAGTATTTTCTTTAATTATTTACATGTACATATATGTATGCGTGGGTATATATATATTTTATATATAGTGTTTTTATTATATAGTATGTATATGTATGCGTATATAATATATATATATATATATATACTATGTATTTCCTTACTTAGGTATATATACATACGTATGCGTTATTATGTATGTATATATATATACATAGTATTTTTATTATATGATATATGTATGTATGCATGAATAGATATATATATATATATATGTATGTATGTATGTACCTAGTATTTTTATTATCTAGTATACGTATGTACACATGTATAGTATTTATATATATATGTATATATACTTGGTTTTTTTACTATATAGTATAATATATGTATATTTAGATTATGTGTGTGTGTGTATGTATATATATATATAATATTATATATATTATTGAAAGTAAAGATTATGTATATGTATTTATGTATTTTATTATTTATCTTACGTATTTTAGTATATATATATAAATATGTACTATAACCGTATATGTACATATGTATATAAAATACAAACACATGTATATTTATACTCATACGTATAATATATATATTTAAGGTTAAGATATTTTAGTACATAAATATATTATACATATAAACATACATATATGAATAGCATTGTATATATAGAAATACGAGTATATTTAAATTGTACATATATAATATATTATAATATTAATTTAATAAAGATGAAATTATATATATGTATGTACCGTAGCATTAGGAGAAAGTATAATAAATAATTAATTTAGAAAATTTAATAAAATATAGTAATAAATATTAATATATAAATATACCATAAAATACAAAATAATAGGAAAATATGGGAAAAAGTACAAAAAGATATGTGGCACTCCCATATGCTACCATGTCACCACTTAATTATAAATTAATTAATTTTTGTAATTAATAATAATAATAATTAATTAATTAATTAATTAATAAGAAAAATAATAAAGTATAAAAAAATTGAATTAATAAATCGTAAACCCCAAAAATAAGTAAAAATGGGTAATTATAGTAAAATAGACCTAAAATAAGAAAATTACAAATTATACGATTTAAATAATTATTAAATCATAATTATACTAAGAAAAACTTAAAATGATATTTTACAATTATTTGAATCAAAATGATGAATTTTGTGATATTTTTATATCATAATCAAAATTGCGGGTTATAATGTCCAAAATAAACCTCGCTATAAGAAAGTATGTTTGAAAACGATTAAAATAGGCTATAAGTTCATAAAAATATGAGTTAAATCGAAAAGGTTATATACAATTAATAAAAAGTTCAAATCGACTATTTCACACAAACAAAAAACTAATTTAAATAAACAGTACAAAATACAGTATTAATTTAGTTATTTAATTTCTAAACTTACTACTTTTCATATTTTTTAATGTCAGATGATTACGACATTGACACCGACTTACCAATTGACTTTTACAACCCTTGAATTCGAGTATGGTTAAGTGAGTATTTCTAATGATTTCATACTTACTTTGGTATATAGATAGTGAATATAAATTGTTATTAATAATTGAATATTGTATAAAGTTGGGTTTTGCTTATGTATGGTATTATTTGTTAATAGTAAATTTACTTTAAAATATAATATTGTACTGTTTGTTGTATAGTAAATTTGATAGGAATTGATCTATCTGTCACTTTGTTGATCACTGTATAAAAGGACTTAACATTATCCGACTTGAATGAACTAAATTGAAACATGCATAATCATGCATTGTATAACTAATTATGGCGGTCATATTACATGGGGGTAGCGAGAGGCCATATGTAGGTTGATTATTTGTGATTATAGTATTTCATACGGTGCACACATATGATATGACTTTACTTTAGCTTGCAGAAACATTAGGCATTAGAAGTATCAATTGCTTCGCTAAGAGTCGAGTCCAAAAGACTCTATTTAGGGGTGAATGAGAACTACATGAATCTACTCACAATCATAAGTAAAATTAGATTATTGACTAAAAACTGAAAATAGATATACTATTATATTTTCATATACAAAATGTAAAGTTTCGTTGTTATATAAGTTCTAGTATGATACCTAAATTTGATTGGTGCCGATATATCTCAAATCTTAATTTTGAAGAGCGTTAAATCTGAGTTGCATATAGTACCTAGTCATCTGTTTGCATTTGTATGGTATAACAATTGTTCATACATTCATATGATTGAAATAAATTATTGTATAACTTATTTGTTATATGGTTGAGAAAAACATCTTGCTAATCTAGTTAGCTTATACCTCTATAGTTTGCTTGCACAGGTCGATTTATTTGTGGCCCGAGGTTAGTAATTCTTCAATGGGTTAATTTGAGAGTAAGATTAGTAATAAAAGTGAATTTATGTTATTGTATTTAGACTTTAAACCTTATTATGTAATATAATGTATTATTAGCTTGTAATCTAATGTATTATAGACATATTATCTGTAATTACTTGTATATGTGTTATGTACAATTCAATAATCTTGTTATTATAAATATAAAATGATATTACTTATACCTGACTAACTTTAGGTTGTTAGTTGTAGTAGTAACCTTATATATCACATAAAGGATTATCGATTAAAAAGGGAAATCAATCTATAGTCCTTTGTGCAGTATATGACGACTATCATGACTAGTTCACTCGGGTTGTGATAGAAATAATACACAACAAAAATATAATTTTTTCTGAACTTTTGATTTAAGGTTTATAAAAGAATAAAAAGATATGACTATTTTTCTTAGAGGAAACCACAAAAGAAATAAATTTCCTAACTAATTCATATTGATTAGTCAAATATAATGCTATGATAAGAATTGAATTAGACTAAAGGAACAAAGTGATTGCCACATCTCGATAAATGAATGGATAAGATCTTGAATGAAAAGAGAACAGGTGTTTAGGATATCAACTATTAATGATGCAAAAACTACTAAGCAAGGTTTGTTAACAAATGTTTATATTGAAGCCCTAACATCTCTAGGTGTAAAATAGGAAACTAACTGTTAATAATAAAATGTGTAGAAGCAATTCCTAAACTAGAATACTAGAAAATAATAATAATAAGAATAACCAATTTATCGAGTAAATAATAAACTAATAAAAGTAATCTTCTATCAAGTCTATGCCATGTATCCTTAAAATCTCGCCATTTAAGTCTTCCTGAGCAGCTAAATTTAAAATAATTCATTTGTAATTAAGTCAAGGAAATTGATCCCTATCATAAATACAAAAATAATAATTAAAAAGAGGAAAAAAGGGCTTGATGAATTGTACAAACTCCAATCACCTTAAGGTTAACTAGAAACTAACACATATCCAAGATGGATGAAGAATTTAGCATCCTTAATGAACATTCTATTTTTGTAAAGATTTGAAAATATCGAAGACTTGAATAGAATGAAAAAAAAATTTTGAGGAATCAAATAGAAAAATAAGACAATATTAACTACTAAAGATGTCCTTGATAGTTATTTGTTAATAAGTGATTCAATAACACGCCTTTAAGCATATTCCACAAGAAATGTACAATTTGTATTTAGATGTGCAAAGTTTCTTTTTACGGTGTCTTATCAAGTGCATATGGCCCCTATTAAAGGAGATCTTTTAAAAACTCACTAAGTAGTATGGATAAATTAAATCCATTAAAGGAATTCTTTTAAAAACTCACTTAGTAGTATGGGTAAATTAAATCTACTTACAAACTACTTCAACCTAATGCAATATTGACTGGACTTTGATGTAATAACTATCACACACAAGTTCTATCAAATCAAGCTCAAACCACAAAGTACTTGAGTTGATGCTATGCTTGCCTACTCGTGCTTATTTCAAATTAAATTGTAAATCTAATTCATACTTTGATATTACTTCAGTTAGAAGAAATACGGTCTTAAAGTATAAATAAAATGAGTTTAATCAAGTCAAGTTCAATTTGCCAAATAGCACTTTAAGTGAAGACCAAATTTACTACTTCAATTTTCCCAAAGTTTTAAGATTTAATGTTGATTAAATTTAAGTAGAGATCAAACTTAATAGTATCTATTTCGATTTAACTCAACTCAACTCCCTTTATGCTTTCTATTTTGATATTCAAAAAATAGAACATGTATATCCCAAAAATAGTTCTATGCTTAAGATCGGAGTAAATTAAAGTTGCATAAGCTTTAGGGTTTCTTGTGCAATCATTGCACAAAAAGTGTTAAATTGGAAAGCAACCAAATGTATCGGCTCACTCAACCTCCTACTCGATGTGGATTGAATATCTTTGTGGTAACGGTCCCGGGTGCTCGAAGTTTGTTACGAACTACAACAAACTTATGGACAGAGAATGTTGGACACAATGATATCTAAAATAAGGAGTGCAAACTTCGTGAAAAGTACCTTCAGATTTTGATATTGAAACCTTATAATCGTCATTTCAGAGGTTAAAAAGGGTATTAATGGTTTCAGTGACAAATGATAATGGAAGATGAAGTGGTGCTGGCTAGCCATTAATGATGGTGGTTAGCAACATTTTAAGAATGTCGGGGAAAAATAAGTAAAATGATTTCCATTTTTTGAAAATTGAAATTATTTACCTGATATTTACATTTACATTTTTCATAATGATTAATCATCACTATGGACTATTGATAACCGCCTCATCCTTCCACGATTTGTTACCATTAAGAATTGCTAGCAACTACAACCTTGTATTATTAATAAATAATAGATAAATTTTAAGATATAATGCTAAAAAATGACTATATAATATAATCACTATTTTAATTGTTAAGGGGTTTTTTTTTTCTCAATTGTTAATGGGTCCTATTTATTATAATTTGAGGATAATATACAGTAAAAATAAAACTATTAATGGTTTTCAGGAAGGCTATTGATAATTTTCACCAAGGCTAAAAGTTGTCAACGGTTTTTTTTACTGTAATCTAGACGATTTTACTAATAAGAGTTTGATTATATAATATAATTACTTTTAAGTGATTTTACCGTAAAATCTTTATAATGATTTTAGAAAAATCTTAAACAACTAGATAAACAAATGCAGCATTATAATAAGAAATAGTGTGACCGCTAGGACATACATTTTCCTATGAAAATCTTCACAACTTCTAGGTGCCCCATCCACGGCTAAATTTGTTTTAAGGCACTTAAATGTAATCATAATACTACTTGTTTTGTCAAGGAATCTCTTTACTTTAGCTTCTTTTTACTTATTTTTATTCTTTTTTTTTTTTAATCTCTTAACATTATTGTCACATTATGAAAAAAGACGTAATGTGGATTGATAATCAGCTGACAATTTGTAACTTTACCACGTCTTAAAGTTCAATTATTCAACTTACATAAACATTGTTTAGCTAAAAAAAAAAAAAGGGCAACAGAGCACTAAATTACTTTGATATAACTTGGATCTGATGGTGGGAGACAACAATCAATGATCGGTGGCAAAGTCGATCATCACAAAAACGCAAAAAGAAAAGAAAAGAAAAAATCAATTGAAAAATAGAAAAATTAATATTCATTTAAAAAAAAGATAAGAAAATCTCCTATTTTATTAATACATTTCGTAATTATTAACTATTAATGCTGGTAGTTGAATCTTAACATTGGATCAATTTTCACCGGCCTTTACTAATTATCGCTGAAAAACACTAGTTAATGGGATCTCTTGAAACTGTCATAACTATATTTTACTAATTCTAAAATTTTTAATCATAACAAAAGCACAAAAAAGAAAATCGGACAAAAGTATTTTTCCGTGATTATGTACACCCACGATGTGATTGGAGATGGCTGTAAAGTTTCCCAAATTTCATTGACAGAATCACAAGGGGAAAAAGACATAAAGAAAACAAAGTCACAAATGCGAAGGCGACATGGCGATAAAAAGTAAGAAGCTCGTTACATCATTCAGAGTCTGATGATAGTCCCTACATTGTACAGCAGAGATTCCCAAGGTTCCATTCCAACATCGTTTGAGGATTTGTCCTAAACTATATCATTGATTGTTGTTCTTGAAGATTTAATGATTGATTAGACACAATTATATAGTAAAATTCCAAATCCTTTTATCTCCCCCAAACTAATTAAAGAATAATTTATTCGAATTTTATATCCCTACAAATTGTATTTTTGTTAGAAATTGTAAAATTTTAAATTATGATTATCGTGATCTTTTACAAATGTTTAATCGAGTTCATTTACGGTTTTAAAAGTTTATGATTAGATTTACACGTGTTCGATTTTTCTTTTTTTCAATTGTACTGTATTTCACAAGGCCAGAGAATCAAAATAATATATCTTGATGGAGAGTTATGAATTAATTGATAAAATTTTGTACAATATATAAATCAATTGAACATATAAAATAATCATATATAATATTAGGGCAAATTGCACATACACCTTTAAAGTTATTGGTAATATATGAATAGACCCCTTAATTTCAAAAGTACACTTTTTTCTCACCATAACTTTTAAAATAATGCATCATATCTTTTAACCCATAATTAAAACTTTAAATTGGGTATTAATTGTGGTTCTTTTTAATAACTTAGTTTTGTGGGGTTTTAGAGACATTTTGGGTCGTGTATATATTTTTAAAAATTTATAAGAAAATTATCTTATCTACGATGTTATCTAAAAGTTTTATGTAGCTAGCACTTACCTCTTCTTCCAATAATTTTAAGTCAAATTCTCTAACCACCAAACTCACACATGCATGTGATCTTAAATATTTAAATTTAATTACGACGGAAAGAACATTTTGTGCTAATCATACATAATGTACTATAAATCCTAGCTAAGTAATAATTACAAAAAAAAAAAATCGAGAAGCTTCCAATTGCAGAAATGGGAAAGGAATCAATGGATTACTTGCCGGCAGGAGGAAGAGAAGGAAAGAGAAGAGGGAAAAAGCCAAAAAGTAGAGAGAAAGGGAGGTTGGTTTCAGTGGAATTTGTTGTGAGAATTCTATTGCAAGCCCCATACATGAAGCAATTGAGAAAAGATTGAATTTACATGCAATGCACTGATGTCTTCCTCCACTACTTAATCATGCATGATTGCAAAGCCACATTCACCTACCTCCCTCAACTTCTAAGCTTGCCACCAAACCCAATCACTTTTTGTGATTTGTGATTTGATAATATTATTATATTACCTATTAGTTTTACACACACACACATGTATACATTCTTTTAGCCAGGCGGAGGAGTGGGTAGACAGCTGCCTATAATGAGTCAAAATCAACGACAGGAGATCCATGAAAGAAATAATTTTCCATCGTCCGACTATCCCATAAAAATTCAATTTATATGCTTTACCATCTGAGCGAAACGTTTAAATCACTAAGTTACGAGTTATCTTTTGTGCAGATCGAAATGGATTTCATACAATCTCATTTAATTCACTTTACAACCACTTGCTCATGTGTTGATTAGGAAATAAAATATCACCATTTCCAATTTCTTAAAATTCTAAAACTAGCATGAAAATGGAATCGACTCCCCAAAGGTCTTAGAAACCATAAGCTTCATAATTTTTATTTTTTTTTTGTCAACTATGACTATATGACTAAACTCTTATCAAAACAATTATAAATTGATGGAATCAATTGGGTCGATATTTCATTGAAAATGTTGTTATGTCCTTAATAATATCATTAGCAATCATGCAACATTATATATGAATAAAACTGTAAATGATCGTAAATCTATCAATAGGTGCACCTAACCCATTATCTAAATGTATATGAAAATATGATCCATATGACTAAATCTACATGTAAATCTTCCTAGTATAAAGTGTATCATTGACTTGTTACTTTGAAAATGAATTGTGGACATAACGTTTTTGTTTAAAAGAATTTTATATGTTTAGTTGGGTGCATTTTAAGTATGTTATTATTAATGCTTTAACTTCTTCTTTTTTCCTGAATTTGTGGACGATTAATAAAAGGAGGATGGGCATAACCCCAAGTCCACATTAGGGTACTGAAGGCTGTTTGACTTAAAGGAGTCAAGGACCAGCTCATCAATTAGTAAAATATAAAAATATTTAGGGTGACTTGCACAGATCTCTAGGCTAATTATCCATTTTGTGCTTATACTTTAATGGATTGTAATAATTGGTGAATTCTAGGCTTTTATTTATCTTTTTTTTTTTTTTTGCAAATGGTGGGGGCTATTTAGGTCGAGACACTAATTTCTACAATTTCGATGATTGATGGTTGAGGAAAAACATCGCAATAAATCAAAAGTACAAGGGTTCAGTGGTACAAAATTAAGAATTAGGAATCAAATTTGGCAATTCTCGAAGATCTTGGCTTGATTATGTATTCAGTTTGTTGACACATGTGCGATCTAATACGACTTTGATAAAGACCAAGGATGTGATTTGTTATGGCGTATGTATATAGAAGATAAAGCATATGAACCAAGTACAAAAGATAAAGCAAAAATATAAGAGATTTAATGTGTAATAGTTGAAATAAAATTATGAAAAACTATGGGTAAGACTATAAACAATATACTAATATAACAATATAATATAAGGCTGACACAATCTCTCTGAATTAATGCTTCCGTAATTAAGTGCTTGAAATTTACATGGTTCCCTTCAGTATTAACTCAACTCGATACAAAGATCAACATGTACATAAGAGGGAAGGGTGGGGAGGGGGGTCCTCAAAACACTAACGCAATAAAGAAATTAACCTAGGCAACAAGTTAACAAAAAAACTACTAAAGCCATAAACCCTAACATGACTAGCCAAACACCACTGATAAACCACTCAAGCTGGTAATCAAGAGGAACCCAACCAACCAATCAATTAACCTGGGCTAGTGATCAAGTTGCTACCTTTAGTAGTATACCATCCCTTGTAGGGATTAAATAACATGCCCATTGTTCATCTCAATTTCATGATTTTCTCTTGTGTTCACCTTTCTGTGATTTAGACTTATTCATGTGAATTTGATATACAAACTCAACAAATCTCCATTTCATATTGAATTTACACTACTAAATATATGTACATATGCTTGGACTTTTCCCAAATTAACTCGTTTCTTTCAACTTTGATGATAGGAATTGATCTTTAACCTTCACCAAGCCTCAGTTGACCTGTTCTAAGCCAAGGCTAAACTATTCTACTTAGGTCGAGCTACTGGTAGGAAGCTAAGGAATGAGGATAAATTAGGACGGCAAGGACAAAAGAGGCAGAAGCCTTACCAACCTCCAAGGAACTCAAGGTCCAGCCAATGGAGATCCCAATACGAAAGACTCGCTTGGCATGAAGGAGTCCCAAACCTCTTACTTACCAATCCCCAAGTTCAACAACTATGGGTTGACCTTACTAGAAGTACGACAAAGCATAACGAGACTTTAGTGCCTTCACCTTGAGCTCGGATATCTAGCTGCCGATCTATTCTAGCTCGAAATCGAGTATTCTAGACCATTTCGAGTGAGCCCGCATGTCAACCTTCCTACTAAAATGCACAATTTTGTACAATTTGTAATTATTTATTTGTTTTAGCTTATAGTCCTAATATTTAGAGTTTAAGGCTTCATAAATTATTACAATTTTGCTATTAGGGTTTTAAGATTTGTTATAAGTAGCTATGTCTTGTAATTATAGACAATCAATGAAGAACATACTTGACACATTTTTCCTTTGGTATACTTGTAAGCGAACCGAGTATTTCTAAGATTATTGAGTATTATTCTATTGGTCTTTAATCCCTTTTGCATTCTTATAAATCTTTTTCAAGGTTATGATGAACCTCTTTTAGACTGCCGATGTGTTATATTTACTTCCATTAGAAATCTGAGTGTCGATTTAATGTTTGTGAATCGCAATGAACCCTATTCTATGCTCAATCCTAATTTGCATTTGTGATAGGTGCATGATATCCTTACATATTCACGTTTTAACCCATTTATTTACTATTTTCACCTTCAACCCTTAAAATCCCAAATACCCATTTCATATGTGTGAGTGAGGTGCATGTTAGTGCCTTGATAGACGACAATTCGGCATATCATTTGTACTCTGCTCAACTCCAAGCAATTGATTGCCTCCCATTGCCTTATACCCAAATGAAGTCATTTTTTTATTCCCAAAAAATATGTGCTGAGTTATGATTTATAAAATGGACACCACTTCTTCACTCAAACCACCTCTACCCTCATTTATACTCTCATCAAGTCTCTTATTACTTTTGGGACCTCTTAGGCCTAAATTTATACCATTAACCTATAGACTCACTCCTTACGACAAATGAACAAAGTAAACCAAACTCTTACCTTACAAGACCAAACAATTGGTTCCTTTTCTTATAGCTAATCACATCGACATGGAAATGCCTTACCCTACAATTGACATCCATCACCTATAGGAACAAGTTACATAATCCATACTCCTCTTACAATAGCTTGACCTCCACGAGACTCTAAGTCTCCCTTGCAAAAGCAACACATAGCAATCCTAATAGATACCTCATAACTAACGTAATATTAATTTACCCAAAAAATGCAATCTAACTTGAACTTCACCTACACAAAAAACTTCTAACTTTTGCATTGGCTCATAATTCTAAAACGATCTTTGTGTAATATATATGGAATATACTCATGAAACTTATTCAGTTACTGGGAATATGTAATAGCCCATCGTTTTATGGCTTTACTACTGCCTTATCAAAAATTGTTTTACTCTTGACATCTTGCATCTGAATCATTTCTATTTGAATGTAACTATTCTTCTTGCATTGAAAGTATACTACAAGCATCTACATCATGTTAAGAATGATAAGAATTACTTAAAGCGACTAAACCACCTATAAATGCAACTACCTCTAAATCCTAACCATGGTCTATTTGTTAAATGCTTATAGGTTATCTAATAACAGTGTATCAAAGACATAAGATCAAGTCTATTACTCATCTTATACCATATTCTCTTCTAGTATCATTAGTATAACACTATCACTTAAACTCAACAAGATTTCCATCCTCTACCTTTACAAGTTTAACTACACTTAAATCATACTTAAAATAGACCAAATATGTCTAGTCATCGTACCTTTACTCTTCAGTATTTAATAACCTTAAATCCTTGATCTACTCAAGACACATATATAAACAAGTTGAAAAGAGAGTAAGACATTTATGATTTAACATGGAAAACCCTAAAAGAAATGGGGTAAAAAGAACTACAACATGATTGCAAATGATCCAATAGTATAACAAGAAAGAGAAAGAGAGATAAAAAGAATCTAAAATATTTATGGTAAATGAAAAAACTTATGTAATAAGAAAACACAAAATAGGTACTAACAAAAGATCAACACAATACCCTAATCAACTTGATGTGGCATTGTCTCGGTCAACATTCAAAAGGCTACTCCATAGTCGAGCACCTCTTATGGTAGTCAACTACCTACATCTATTTTGCATCTCAACTTTATTCATTTGCTCTTTTTTTTTACATACTTATGTTCCAAAACTCGGGTATCCTATAAATTTATGATACAAACTCTACAAATTTATTTATTTTTTCTTGTACTACATATTGAAATAAATGTTCTCAACAAAAAAACATTTCGTATGCAAAAATATATTCCCCTATATTTGTTGAACCTAGGGTTCATTAATTGATTTTGATGAGAACAAAATAAAAGTAAACAATCAAAACCAAATTATATTTGATTATATTAAGATAATTGAATAAGATTGATTAATTTACTTAATAATTAAATATATCAATTATCTCTACAAGAAATTTAATTCTTGAGCGATGATTAAATGATCTCAAAGATAGATTGCAAAGTATATTTATTTGTTGGTTGCCAAAAGTATTTTCAGGTGTTATTTAGGTTACCAACATGACAGTTGAAGACAGAACCAGATTGACGGTGTAAAACCCTAAAAAGCACAAAGAAAAGCTCACTGGCCTGAAGGAGCTAGCATGTCGATTTACTTGCCGATGTTCAGGCCGATAGTATAATTTATTACCAGCTTATCGATAAGGATAAGGTACTGGTATACCGTTAAGTTTGATCAAAGTAACCATTGAAGCATTTAATGCGCGATAACATAAAGAATTTAATGAGTTAATATAAATGCTCAACAACCTGACCAAAGGAAAAAAAAAAAAAAAGATATGATATTCTACTACAACCAAAAGACATTCCTTTACATTCTTTAGTGTTATTGCTTACAAATTATCTTTTGTACTCCTTACTTGCAATCAAACAAAAGAGACCTGGTGTGTAGTGCTTAAGTGTTTATATACTTTGTAATCTTGAGTGAAAGAAGAGCATTATACTAGAGATTGTTGTGTAAAATAGTGATTGTGTATAAGCTTGTATAAGCTCTTAGAGCATTGTGCTGAGAAATTAATAAAGTGAAGTAAAATTCTTGGTTGGAAATATTGTGAGTCCATGGAGACTAAAGAGTGGTCCGAATTTCATGTTATATCCAAGTTTGAATTTATTTATCTCTATCTTCTTTAATTTCTGTACTTATTATTATTTATTGTTGTTTTAATTACTTTTATTATTGCATTTAATTAGATATATCGAAAAAGAATTGCATATTATCCTAAAACTCAATTCACTTTCCCCTCTTAAGTTTAGCTAAGTGTTCTTCAATATTTACTCTATCCTTAGTACATATAGTCCACTAATATGTTGATAAAACTAGATAACAAGAATTTCTCTTTATTTATAAAGGCATCAATAATGGTCACATGAGGTGTATATAGTTTGAAGATTTTTCAAAAGTGTGCAAATAAACCACCCCTTTTCTAATTTTTAATAAGTTTTATGGAAATGCTTGTTATCAAAATTGATAACACATCACAAACACGAAATGGAAGGTAATTGATGACAAATACCCAAATAATGAAATTGCATAAAGAGTAATGCTTTTTACGCGCCAAATTACTTCTTATTAATAATTGTTAAATAGGTGTAAAATTCTTTTAAGAGAAATATCACCACTCATATCTCAATCGTACAAAATGTTTTCAGGACACGTGAATCTCTTGTAAATTCCAAATTTGGTAGTTTCTGCTCTATTTCGATGGATAAAAAGAAAAAAAGAAAAAGAAAAGAAATGATTATAGTACCGTTGATTAAATAATATAATTTTACTTAAAAGTCATGCCAAAACAGCCTCTAAGAGAAGGGGAGCGGGGTGTTTTTGGGTTTGTGGGGAAGATGCTATAATATTTATATCACCCTAAATTTTACTCCTTTTATATTTTTCTTTTTCACCCTTCAATACTAGTTCTAAATCCTACTGATAGAGTATTCCATATGTTGCATTTTTCCTTTATCAATTATATAGTACATTCTTTTTATATGCTATTCATTTTTCTGTCAACACTAGTAATTCAAATCTTTGTGTCTCAATTCATGTCTCACAAATTACAAAATTAACATCAAAATATTTTCATATATCAGTTACAAAAAAATATAAAATTTGAGTTAGGTATAAAGTTTGAATTTTAATTGACAATTTTTTTTCTTCCATTTCCACTAATTGACAATGTTCTATTTTATAAAACGAAAATAATCAGTATTTTCACATAATAGTGAGTGGGCCTTAGGCACGGGTGTCGTAGGTCTTGTCATGTCTAATTCTCCGGCGTTAAAGGGCGTTGTTTACAGCTAATACTTTTGAAAAACTTCACAACTACAAATGACCCTTGTCATGTTGGACCCTTTTTAGTGGTCCACTTCATTATTTTTCAGCGATTTGTTGCCTCCATCACAAGCTTCTTAACAAAACGAAAATGATGCTTCCTTAAGTGCTAACTGCTACGAGGAACGATTATACATGGCCCTTCGGTTCCACCCGGGTTGGAATTGGAACCGCCTATTCCATTTTAAAAACCAACGGTTTTTGGGCGAGTTATTACACATCTCTCTAGAAGACCCACGTACAAACTTCACCCCTATTTGATCGTGAACTAATTTTTTTATGAGTTTTTATAGCACTAGTTTGGAATCGTTTATAACGATTGGATGGTAAATTTATACTTTTTAAAAATTATAAGAAATTAAGTTATACTTTTAAGGTTTAAAAATAGATAACCTCGATTCTAACATGTATGATTAGGTCCACTGGGTTTGCTAATATTTTTTAAAAAATGATATCTTAATATTTTTTTAATCATATATCAATGCATTGCTGTCTTCATTCTTCAATCCAAGCTTTCTTTAGCTTGTTGGTCTAGATTTCTATATCTTTGGTTTATGTTTGATTTTAAAGAATATTTAGATTCTTAATCTTAGACCCAGTTTTAAAATTTTGTTCTTTAAATCTTCAATAAAACAAAAAACCAAAAGGCAGAAACGTCACAAGACATAAAAGGAAAATAATAGTAATAAATAATTATATTTATAAAATTTAATCTAAAAATATATTATGATTAAAAACAATGAAAATAGAAAAGTTCAAAAATAAAATATTTGAAAATCCATGGAGGCCTACCAACCATTGAAGGGTGTGCTTTGCCAAGTCTCCTGGAATGTTATAATACATACATATACATATATATATATATATATCATAACTTTTTTATTATTTTTAATGTTTATGTGATATTATTTAAGCTTTTGAACTTTTATGTGATTTATATTATTTTTAATGTTTGTGATGTTTTCTATTATATTATAACATTTATACAAGTAGAAATTTGTAATTATGCTTTTGTAATAATAATGGCATTATGAGGGTTCATTTCAGACCAACCGCATTAGCTGTAAGCCCCTATGTATAAGTGGACATGAGACCTAACTTTGCACTACTTCCCCACTTTGTACCATTTTTAATGCTCATGTTCCTTCTACATGGCTAAACCAACCGGCAACCTATATCTTTCATTCAACTGCCTCTTTTTGTAATTTTTTTTCTTTCTGTTTTTCCGGGAATCTTGAAAAAAAAATTCACTAAATTTTGTGGAACAATAATTTTTGCTAATTGAAACACAAGAAAAGACATATATAAATAGCATGAGTGAGCAAACAACTAAAAAAATGGATCCATTATTTATCAAGGAGCTTTGATATGATATTTATAGAGAAAGGATGGCCCAATAAGAAAGATGGTTAATACTATAATCTTCTTTTCAACTTCGGATTCTATGGAGAGAATAGTAAGATTTATCTTGTCTTATTTATCTCGTTCTTCCCGTCTATTTTCATTAGAATTATGTGCCCAACTTGACCAACCTCAATTAAGGATGGATGAGTTGAAACTACACTAAGCGGCTTGAAGCCAAATTAGACGACCAAGGCTAGAGTTAGCCATCACTGGCCCAAAGACTCGCATTCTAAGTGGGTTGTAATGACTGATCTAGTGAGTTCAGATTCAAAAGTCTATATATAAAATAACCTATCAATAAAAACAAGTAGTATTATATTAATTATTAGATAAATGGATTCCTTCCAAATCTAATTAACTTTAAATATGCAACGTGTAGCTTAAACATATCTCTCGTATTGTAGGTAAAAAGTAACAGAATATCAAAATAGTTCCCAATGTGACAACTTATAGGAGGGGTATTATATAGTCAGCACTAAAAATTTTGTGGTTCAAAAACTATTCATATATAAATACATATTCTCTCTCGCTTGATGAAGAATAGGACAATAGGGCTGGTAAATATAAAAACGAGGTCCCATATTAACTCTCTCATTTATCAATATATGTATTATATATAAATATTAGTGGTCCGAATTTCATGTAAACTAAGTTTTGGGCACAACTTTTTATTTTAAAGTTAGCTTCTTTACTATATTGGAAAATCAATTAAGACGTACCCCACTTTTTTTCCCCCTTCTCTAGGGGGTTCTAGTTAACCTTGTTGACTTGCTATTGTATTAGCTGTGCTAGGTACATAGGTATATTAATGCATTTAATAGTCTTACCTGCCTTCAGATTTTCTTCAAATTAGCGACTCGAAAGTAGGTGGCTATTAATATTTATCATGCGATTCATTTATACACACGTACTGGAATCCATGTCTAGAAAAACTGGGATCATATATAAGCTTTATTAATGTTATTAGCTTTGGATCATATGGTTAATTCAAATATATAAGAGATTAAAAATTAAATGAAAAGTTATATTCGATAAAAAATTAAATTCGAGTTGAACTGAGGTTGAATTATAGGGATTAATCTGAATTTGACAATATTACATTTTATATTCATGTGTATATATATTTGTGTGTGTAACAGCAGATACATATATTTCTATGGCATGTGTCAATAAGTGTTCAATATTTTCCATATATTTGTTTTATTTTATTTTTTATTTTTCTTTTGAAGTGCTCAAATAAGTCTTAAGAGAGATAAATTGTCTCTTTAAACTTCTTAATCAATGCTTGGAGACTAGTGTAGAAATATAATTCAGCCAAACTTGGTGAGTTATTCTACTTTAATTTAATATTTATTCAAATCTGATTTAGTAATAGTCAAATTAAGCTCAAACTTAAGTTATTCAAACTCCAACTAGATAAGATATAACTCAACTAGCTTGAAAGTTTAGTTGACTTGAGTCGCACTACTAACAATTGTCGAGTAGGTCGAATTCAAAATAAGTACAATATAATGGACAAAATTCATCTCAAATGATTGAACAAGGCATAAAATACTTGTATCACTAAATGCAACACAAGAAATTTATTATTCATTACTTCTTGTATCATTTTGTCTGTTCTTCTTATTCGATACTGTCTATCATTCCACGCATGATTGTTCGAAAAGTAGAAATGTCTACATGGAAGTCGGGGGTACTTAAATTTGGGCAGGGCAAGATGAAGATGGGGATAACACATAAGCATAATCGATAACAACAGTGCCGAGAGACACACAAAACATGCTACATACTGAAATTCGTAATACCCTAAAACCAGGAGGTCACTCTCAAAACTTGGGAAATGGATGAGTTTGCCACATAACCAATGGTGTCAACGTCTTCTTCTCTCATTGGATGTAGACATAGTGTAGGACAATAATGGGGTCATCTTCGTGCTTCCTCTTAACCCATTTCAATAGTGGCTATTGTTCCTTGGGACTTTGAGGGGATGAAAAAGTGCAAGTGCTTAGGCCACGATGCATGGCCAATTCCCCCCATTTTATTAAATAAAAAAATAGAATTCTTGTTTTTGTGGTCCATTTTTCCTTTTAGAGTGGATAAAGAATTTTTCAGATCCATTAGTAAGAATGTGGAGATTTATTTAATTAATACATTAAAGCAACCTCTTTACTTGATATGAAGGGGTCAGTGTTACAAGTTATAAACCATTTAGATCATCAAAAGCAGAAAAGAAAGAATCAAAAGCTAATGATCAAAAGCTAGCCAAAGAATGATCAAAAGCATCATTGGTAAGAGGTAGAGAGAGTTAGGAACTCATAACTTCTAATTTTCTATTTGGATTTGAGAATCAACTTTGTGAGGCAATGACTTTTACATATGAAAAGTTAAAGGGTTCATAGGATGTTAATAAAGATTGATTTGTGCCTCTTATGGTCTAGGGCAAAATGCTTGACCATTTGGCTCTATTTCAAGAGAAAAATTTGCACATTTTGGCAAGATATTAAGCTAACAAAGATTTTTTTATGATATTTTAGGAAGTATATCTTAGATGTATTTCATTCTTGATTTATTGGAATTTAGAGTTTCTTCATTTACTTAATAATTATGGGGTTATTATACTATAAGTTCCTTATTAATCAATTGTATTTATAGACTTTTGAATTTACTACAAACTCTTTCTCCTCTATTGTGTATTTTCACACTTTACATTATGTCATTATTCGAAATCCATTTAACTAGCTAAAAAATCGTTGTTTTATTGTGTTAGCTAGCTAAAAAATCGTTGCTTTGTTGTGTCTTAGTCTATAACCAATGTATCCAATCACACACTATGTGATAGGAATCCTTTGTTATGTGTAGTAATCAACAACTAGCATCACGGCATGCAATGTTATAAGTATGGAACTACTTATATTTATCGTAACAAAGAATAATATATATATCTCATTGAAATTACAAGCAACAAACAAGTAAAAGACATTTGCTACTTATTTGAATTGTTCATAATGCATTAATTGAAGCTTAATTCTCCAAAAATTGATTAATTTGATAAATACTAAGGGCTATTCTAAAAGTAAGGTTTTGGTAGATTAGTAGTTTATCTTAGAAATTTATATGTCATAATGCAAAATTAGTTAATAGTTAAGGAATATATAACTAATAAGTTTTTTCAACTACCTAGTTTAAAAGTTTCTAAGTAATGTTGACTTAATATTCACCATCTTAGTCACACAAACCAATATTAATTTTCTCCTATAATCTATATAGTTAATCTACTTACATGGGGTTTTACAATTTCCCTACTAAATATGCAATATCCTTTTTGTGAAACATTACAATTGGGCTTAGGATCAAAACAAATCAACAAACTTCCCCCTTAGTTCTTTCTCTTGTTGTCTACTTATTATGTTACACCCCGAAGTGACAAAGTCATAACAGTCTTACCGTATAAATTAATTTAAGATAGTAGCTGACCTTACAGCTACTATCGTAGATATGATTTATTCTAAGCATTGACGACTACCCGTTTTGAAATAAACAATTCATACGAAAATACCATTAAAGTTACATATGGAGATTTAAAAGCATATTTATATAGATATATATTGACTTAGATATCCTAAAAGATACTTACACATCATAGTAGTTTAAGATAAGAAAAATTTACACAATTAGATTCATACAACCCAAAAGTTACTAGCAAAA
Organism: Lumnitzera littorea; assembly: GCA_024138015.1. NCBI lineage: Eukaryota > Viridiplantae > Streptophyta > Magnoliopsida > Myrtales > Combretaceae > Lumnitzera > Lumnitzera littorea. The sequence goes on along the minus strand of JAMXBB010000009.1, from coordinate 9,366,041 downwards.
CTCTCGAGTGTTCTGTTGTTCTTCCAATTTAAGTCTTCACTCTCCCAAAACCTTCAAAAGGAACTAACATCTAAATAATTATAACGTGACATTTTCAGTTGGCACCTGCAAAAAAATCTATAAAAGTGTAAGTAACCAACAGCTTAATAAGTAAAGATGAGACCTAAGATTGTATCACAATCACAAGTAAGGTTATTAAGAAATTAATTAAATGCAATGCAACAACTAAGTGCCACTACGCGTTGTTATCTAATCTGTTATGAAATTAGAGAAATTTCACTTACTCTAATCCAAGTTTGAAGAGTTTCCTTATATATATGACGGCTTATAACTGAACCTAGGTTTGTATAATGGGGTCATCTCCCCTCCTGTAACTATCTTTTGAACTACTATTCTCATCCTTGCCACGACCTCCTCTTTTATCACTTAGTTTGACTAAAGATAAAAAAGAAATCATTATACTACAATGCTATCCCTTTAGAAGGTTTTGGTATTTAGTCAGAGAATCCCAATAGTTCTCTAATGGGTTGCAATGCATGCTTGGTTATAATTATAAATCAAATTTAATTAAGTCTATTTTAAGGTGAGCAAACAATTCTACACAGCGCAAACAATTTCAAACCATAACAATAAGCTACTCAAATCAATCAATTTTAGAGACACATAGGCCAATTACTTACAAATACAATCATAAGCCTCTAAATATTATAAAATGGTGCCCCAGAAAACTATAACATATTGATCCCAAACTTACTTAAACTCTCTTACATGCTTATTGAGGTATGATATGGGTTGCAGTTTTACCATTTGTTCATCTAATAAAAATATCATTTTAATATATATACACTTATTATATATAAGCTTTGAATTATTAATTTTAGTTTAAAATTATAATTTTATTCAGTTGTTCAAATTATATATTGCTTATAATCAAGCTAATTATAAACTAATTTCTAATTCAAGTTCTAAATCAATTCTTAAATTAAACTTTAATTCAGTTTTCCATTATAATTTTTATACGTAATCTCTTGGAACTCCCCATGATCATTATGTGAAGTTCAATTATCCACATTTTAGATATACTAAGCCCCTTATCTAGTTCCTAAGGAATAATCTAATTTATCATATATGCCCAGTTTTTAATTTAACTTTCAAATTTGCTTTTAATATGAAAATATCTTACAATTTTAACATAATTCTCTAAATTTTCATTTCAAACCAAATTTTCCCTATATTACTAATGTCATAATATTCTTAATTTTGTCTAATACACTTTACTCACTTAATTACTATTTTCACTTATTATCTATTTATCACATATAATACACATAATGTACACATCTAACATTCCCAATATTACAAATACCATCCTTCAACATCTATTAATATGCCAAGATATCTAAATATATTACAAATAAAAAATTTCATCAATTTATTAATAAATCACTAAATAAACCTAAAAAAATTGTCTTTTATTAAGATTTTAAGGCCTAAAAATTAGATAAAATTTTTAAAAATAATTTTTATGAAAAACTCATCATAGAAATTTAACATATACCCTAAAGTACACACAATAATTTTGGATTAAAAACTATATTAATAAGGTATTTGAAAACAAAAGTGAAAATCAACTCGTGTTTAGCGATTTCTTAAAGGTCATATATTCTGGGTCTTAATTTTATCAAATTGACATTTTCCCTTAAAATTACATACAAAAATACTCCAAAATACCAACTTTAAAAATTTTCTACATAAATTTCATAGTTTTAGTAAATTTGACAAAATCATATCAAAATTTAGACTCATTAGAAAAACTAACTTACAACTACCTTTGGCCACCTTATGGTTGTCAACCCAATCAGGCGTGGGGGTTTTTGTGTGGTGGTGGATTTGGTTGCTCCAGGTATTGGTTTGGCATGGATTCCTTATTTAAGCCCTAATTGCATTATATTTTTGTCTAATTTTCTAAAATTAGATACTTCTCTCTCTCTTAACTCTCCATATTTTTTTTAAGTTCCTAACTAATCAAAATGAATTCTGGTAGGGTGTTTCTGAATTTATAAGGGAGTTTGGGTATTTCTTTAAATTTTCTTATGCGAAGGGTCCAATTTCTTTTACTTTTTCCTTTATTAAGTGTCTTAATATTATTTGTTGATTGCTTAACTCACTTCCCCTGATTGTCATGCCTACAGACATTTGCACACTTGACACTTATTTTTATTAATTTAGTATTATGTTAGTATATATATTAGGTATTTTAAGTAATTTTGAGTATTTTTACCTACACATAAATACTTATATAGTACAAATAAATACTTGTAAATATTATTTATGTCATTTTATGATTTTTAGTGTGCATATAATTTATCTTTATTGATTCGTTNAACTAATAAGTTTTTTCAACTACCTAGTTTAAAAGTTTCTAAGTAATGTTGACTTAATATTCACCATCTTAGTCACACAAACCAATATTAATTTTCTCCTATAATCTATATAGTTAATCTACTTACATGGGGTTTTACAATTTCCCTACTAAATATGCAATATCCTTTTTGTGAAACATTACAATTGGGCTTAGGATCAAAACAAATCAACAAACTTCCCCCTTAGTTCTTTCTCTTGTTGTCTACTTATTATGTTACACCCCGAAGTGACAAAGTCATAACAGTCTTACCGTATAAATTAATTTAAGATAGTAGCTGACCTTACAGCTACTATCGTAGATATGATTTATTCTAAGCATTGACGACTACCCGTTTTGAAATAAACAATTCATACGAAAATACCATTAAAGTTACATATGGAGATTTAAAAGCATATTTATATAGATATATATTGACTTAGATATCCTAAAAGATACTTACACATCATAGTAGTTTAAGATAAGAAAAATTTACACAATTAGATTCATACAACCCAAAAGTTACTAGCAAAACTCTCGAGTGTTCTGTTGTTCTTCCAATTTAAGTCTTCACTCTCCCAAAACCTTCAAAAGGAACTAACATCTAAATAATTATAACGTGACATTTTCAGTTGGCACCTGCAAAAAAATCTATAAAAGTGTAAGTAACCAACAGCTTAATAAGTAAAGATGAGACCTAAGATTGTATCACAATCACAAGTAAGGTTATTAAGAAATTAATTAAATGCAATGCAACAACTAAGTGCCACTACGCGTTGTTATCTAATCTGTTATGAAATTAGAGAAATTTCACTTACTCTAATCCAAGTTTGAAGAGTTTCCTTATATATATGACGGCTTATAACTGAACCTAGGTTTGTATAATGGGGTCATCTCCCCTCCTGTAACTATCTTTTGAACTACTATTCTCATCCTTGCCACGACCTCCTCTTTTATCACTTAGTTTGACTAAAGATAAAAAAGAAATCATTATACTACAATGCTATCCCTTTAGAAGGTTTTGGTATTTAGTCAGAGAATCCCAATAGTTCTCTAATGGGTTGCAATGCATGCTTGGTTATAATTATAAATCAAATTTAATTAAGTCTATTTTAAGGTGAGCAAACAATTCTACACAGCGCAAACAATTTCAAACCATAACAATAAGCTACTCAAATCAATCAATTTTAGAGACACATAGGCCAATTACTTACAAATACAATCATAAGCCTCTAAATATTATAAAATGGTGCCCCAGAAAACTATAACATATTGATCCCAAACTTACTTAAACTCTCTTACATGCTTATTGAGGTATGATATGGGTTGCAGTTTTACCATTTGTTCATCTAATAAAAATATCATTTTAATATATATACACTTATTATATATAAGCTTTGAATTATTAATTTTAGTTTAAAATTATAATTTTATTCAGTTGTTCAAATTATATATTGCTTATAATCAAGCTAATTATAAACTAATTTCTAATTCAAGTTCTAAATCAATTCTTAAATTAAACTTTAATTCAGTTTTCCATTATAATTTTTATACGTAATCTCTTGGAACTCCCCATGATCATTATGTGAAGTTCAATTATCCACATTTTAGATATACTAAGCCCCTTATCTAGTTCCTAAGGAATAATCTAATTTATCATATATGCCCAGTTTTTAATTTAACTTTCAAATTTGCTTTTAATATGAAAATATCTTACAATTTTAACATAATTCTCTAAATTTTCATTTCAAACCAAATTTTCCCTATATTACTAATGTCATAATATTCTTAATTTTGTCTAATACACTTTACTCACTTAATTACTATTTTCACTTATTATCTATTTATCACATATAATACACATAATGTACACATCTAACATTCCCAATATTACAAATACCATCCTTCAACATCTATTAATATGCCAAGATATCTAAATATATTACAAATAAAAAATTTCATCAATTTATTAATAAATCACTAAATAAACCTAAAAAAATTGTCTTTTATTAAGATTTTAAGGCCTAAAAATTAGATAAAATTTTTAAAAATAATTTTTATGAAAAACTCATCATAGAAATTTAACATATACCCTAAAGTACACACAATAATTTTGGATTAAAAACTATATTAATAAGGTATTTGAAAACAAAAGTGAAAATCAACTCGTGTTTAGCGATTTCTTAAAGGTCATATATTCTGGGTCTTAATTTTATCAAATTGACATTTTCCCTTAAAATTACATACAAAAATACTCCAAAATACCAACTTTAAAAATTTTCTACATAAATTTCATAGTTTTAGTAAATTTGACAAAATCATATCAAAATTTAGACTCATTAGAAAAACTAACTTACAACTACCTTTGGCCACCTTATGGTTGTCAACCCAATCAGGCGTGGGGGTTTTTGTGTGGTGGTGGATTTGGTTGCTCCAGGTATTGGTTTGGCATGGATTCCTTATTTAAGCCCTAATTGCATTATATTTTTGTCTAATTTTCTAAAATTAGATACTTCTCTCTCTCTTAACTCTCCATATTTTTTTTAAGTTCCTAACTAATCAAAATGAATTCTGGTAGGGTGTTTCTGAATTTATAAGGGAGTTTGGGTATTTCTTTAAATTTTCTTATGCGAAGGGTCCAATTTCTTTTACTTTTTCCTTTATTAAGTGTCTTAATATTATTTGTTGATTGCTTAACTCACTTCCCCTGATTGTCATGCCTACAGACATTTGCACACTTGACACTTATTTTTATTAATTTAGTATTATGTTAGTATATATATTAGGTATTTTAAGTAATTTTGAGTATTTTTACCTACACATAAATATATATATATATATATATATAGAACAAACAAATACCTCTAAATATTATTTAATTTATTTTATGATTTTTAGTGTATATATATTATATCTCTAACGATTTGTTAATTATTGGAACCTGTTTTTATATGTTTCCGATAAATAATGAATAATATAAATATAACTTAATAATATAATATTTAATTATTTTATTTTCTTAAATCCAAACTAGTTGAATCACTTCTACTAATATTTCTAACTTTGTTGTAAAATTTGGACTAGATCAAACAATTTACAAGATTGTGCTAATTTTACATACTGAATTTAGCATAACTGATTACGAGGCTTACATATTGGTAAAGGGATAGGCTCTAAAAATATTTGTAGTATCCTACTCAAACTAGTAGACGACTAGTGGCCTTTTCAACCACTTGACTAAAAAGTTCTTAAGTAGTATTAATTTGGTATTTACTACCTTATCTTAATGAATCGACTAATTCTTTTCTTGAATCTACATGGGACTTCTAACTCATATGTGGTGTCTCTATTCTATTAAAGAAACATTATAAAAGTATCATTCTAAATTTAGGTAGCTATTTTTGTAGTTTCTCGTAAGTAAATATCAAAATCTTCAACTGCAGATTTTACTTTATATGCTTATCTTTCCACTCTTTCATACTTTGCGTATTTATGATCATCAAAAGACACCTCATAAACCTTAGGATGATTGGAAAGACCAAAATCATTGGTAGATTAGAACTTACTTAAGTTGATGGATGGTGCAACAAATCGTTAGAAAAACCAAAAGAAGTTACTTTTGAATTTTTTTCTTTAATTTTAGGAATAATGAGTAGCCACCTACCACCTTGAATTAGTTGTGCCACCCATCAACATAGGTGATTTATGCCACCTACTGATGTTTTGGGTGTTTGCCAGCTACCCTATGGTATGGAGGTAGTTGACTATTGGCTACTACCTTGGAAGGATACGCAAGCCCTTTGGTAATTAACTACATCTATTAATATTAATTTACTACATTAATAATTGTAGAACAATAAAAGCCAATGCATATCCCCTCACTTACAATGGCAAGTGATGAAATATAAATATACAAAATATCAAAAACGAAAATACAAGTATACAAAGTATTAAATAATGGAAATATAATTACATAAAGTTGTATTCACCAAAGAGTTAAAGCACTATACCTTTGTTGTTTATAAATAGTAAATTACTTTTTTATCAATGATTTTGGTTTAAATTCGAAGGAATTCAATATAGATTGGTCTTTGCAAGAAAGGAAATTTATACACTATAATTTCATAGGTCAACCTTAAAATAAATTAAATTAAGCTTAAAATAGTTATTCTGATTAGTTACATGATCCAAACAAATAGACCCGATTTAGGATAATCTCAGAGGATTTTAGATGAGCTAATTTAAAATAGGACTAATTATATAATTGTGCATATTTTAATCTTTCTTAGGAAGTTTAAGTATTAGCTGGATTCCATTATGTATAATTAAGCTTTGTTCATCTCTCTTTAGCCTATTAGAGTTACTAAACCTAAATTAATCTTAGCCATCAATTGTTCTTAAGATTCTTAATGGTGAATATTACTTAATACGTTTTTATGCTACTAATGACACGGTGAAACCTAGCCCTTTATCATAATTCATGTCACTTAGCATATCCATGCTTGCTTGTTGAGATAGTCTCTTATAGATATCTAATCTCTATCTAAATCACCATTTTTTGTTGTTTTATCACAACATTAACCTTGACACAAAGCACATGGATGCATTGTGCATTCATTATATTTATAACAAAATTACACTTCTACAGTCTTTTATTTTATTTTATACAAGCCATTATTTTTTAACCATACTTTAAAATAAGATGCCTTCTAATACCATGTGTGTGGTATTCTGTGCTTCTATTGGTAGAATTTGTTAGGCCTAAGCCCATTCACTTTTACTCAACCTATCGTGTGCTAGCTATTGTAGATATTATCTCTAAATCTTTCACTATCACTCTCTCTCTCTTCTTTCGAACCCTCTTAAGGTTTGTTACCAAGGAGTTGTATGAAACCCTAGCCTCACCAATTCACTCATATATGAATCTTTATATCAATTACCCTCTTTCGGATATTATTATAATAATTCCATAAAACTAATTGGTCTTAATTTGTTTTCTCTTGCAAGGTTGATAATGGTGATTTAAGTTCACCAAGGACTGTAAAAGGAAGATAAACGAAGGAAGAACAAATACTTTACAAGAGGGTTTCGATGCCTTTTCCCCTATGTTACTTTCTTATTTATACTTTTTCTTTATATACCTTCTATAAATCCATTACAACTGGTGCTAGATCTATTCCTAACTACTTCAAATTGTTAGATTTATTGATGTTGTTGTAGATATCTTAATATTGTTGAATGATCGACACCATTTCACTTATTTTTACATGTAACTTCTCTATTATTGTGAATAGTCTCATAGCCAAGTAGGTTTCTTCACGATTCTTTCTTTAGTTGTAACATTTGCCCTCGAATTTTAAAAAAGGACCTTAAGTCCATTGAAAAACGTTTAAATCCTCCCATGATATTTTTATGGGAATCAAGTTATCGGACCACTAACCCGCAGCTGAACTCGAGGATTAGAGGGACTGGCAAGACGAATCCTCTTGTTTCAACTAACTCGTGCAGAGGTCGAGTATCTCCTTGCCAACCGATTCTGCCTACCTAACCAAATGACTGCTTATTTCTCGCATGTTGAGTGCTTTAAACCCCATAACCAGCAATTCGGGGTTCCGATCGACTAAAAGATCCGATCGAATCTAAATTATAAGTAAAGTTAGAAATATTAGTAAAAATAATCTCATAAGTTCGAATTTAAGAAAATAAGCAATAAAATAAAAGAATATAAAATTTCCAAATTTTAAGTATATAATTCGTTATTTATCAAAAATATAGAAAATGCGTAAAATACATTCCGATAACTAACGAATCGTTAGAGATAAATTATATGTATACTAAAAATCATAAAATAACCTAAATAATATTTAGGAATATTTATTTGTACTATATATAAATTTACCTGCAGGTAAAAATACGCGCAATTACTTAAAATACGCGAAATGTGCTAAAATAATACTAAATAATTAAAGAAAATTCATAATTAATTAATGAAAAATAAATAAAAATAAAAAAATAAGGAATGATCAGGATTTGGGTCATGGCAACTGGGGAAAATAAGAAAAAAAATTAGCTAATTAAATTAGAACAACACAAAAGGCAAATTGGATGAAGATAAGGTAATTGTCTAATCAAATTAATGCACAATAATTTCCTTAAAGCTCTATAAATACTCCAAATTTTTTAAAAGCTCATTTTGGATGTCAGGAAATTTAGAAAAATAGAGAGAGGCAAAATTCAGAGGAAATTTGGGTTTTACAAAAATATTGCAAAAATCTATGCAATTGTGGCTTATAAGGAGAACCCAAACCTAAACCTAACAAGCAACTAAGAGTGGACGGCCACCACCACCACATGGTGGTGGTAGCGCCTAGATGGGCCAATACACCTATGGCCACCCAAATCGGTGAGTTCGATTTCCAGCCTGATTTTGTGTAATTTTGTAAAAATAGTAAATATTCTTAGAAAATTATAAAGTTTGTTATTCTAGAATATTTCAGTATGTAGTTTTTATGAAAAATATTATTTTGATGAAATATGTTCCGTGATATATAATCCTTAAGAAATTATGCAAAACCGAGCATATTTTGGTTTAGAAATAAATGACCTTAAGAATATAATTTTGAATCCAAAATTTTTATGTAGACTACTTAGATGATATAGAACAATGCTATGAAGCTTGTTTTCAAAAATTAATTTTCTAAATTTTTAGATAATTTTTAGGCCTTAAAATGAGGCATTAAATGAGTAATTTAGGGTTAATTAAATAATTAAATAGTTAATTACTGATTTAGTGAATAATTATATGTTTTAGGATGTTAAAATCTGATGAAGTATGATACTTGTAACATTTAGGGTGTTAGATATAATTATTAGGCTAATTATGTAGTAAATAAGTAATAGGGAAAAATAGTAAATTTTAAGTTAATTTTGTAAATTAGAGTAATTAGGATAAAATTTGATTTAGGATGAATTTAAACATTTTGAAATGATAATTGATGTTGGGAGGTGATAATTAGATAGATAGAAATATTAGATGTGTATTATGTACATGATAAGTAATAGTACATAATATGCAATTATTGAAAATATAATAAATAGAAGATATTAGGATAAAAATTGATATTATATAAATAATACGGATATATAATAAATCTGATAGAAAACTTAAATTTATGTAATTATATGAAAAATGTAAAAATTTCTCACATCATGAGTAAATTCGGTACATTAATAAGGGTTTAAGTGTATCGGGTAGAATAAAATATTGACTAGGGGTAACGATGGTATTTAGGATATCTGGAAGTAATGTGATTAATTTCACATTATGAGTTGAAACGAGTTTCTAAGGTTTGGGTATAAAATAATACTTAGAAATCAAACTAAAACCTAATTTAGAAAATCGATACAGAAACTGAACCCGAACCTAACCCCAAACCCAGAATAATTGTAAAAGATTTGAGAACCTAGATAATTGGACATATTAAACCCTAAACAAAAGATAACAATAAGCGTTATAAGATAAAACCAACCTATAATAATTATATGAAAAATTGAAACTACATTTGTGTTATAGGGATGATCGACGATGGCTTGAGCGAGTCGGACGTCGAGTGAGTGAGCGAGGAATCAAGGTAAGTTGGGATTAATACGTTGCTGTATTTTGGAGGCTTAAAATTATACTTGGTTGTGCTTATTAGATAGTTGACTGTGTGTATGTGCTTGATTACGAGTGATATTATGATTCTGTATGTTGTTCTGACTTGTATTATATGAAATGATCGATCACCCTAAAATGACCTTAATAAAGATATGACTTGTAATCATAAATCGGACTTGCATAGCAACCTATTAGGGGAAACCTAGGATTCTCTAGCCAAATACCGACCCTTTGGAAAGGGATAGTGCCGGATGGCATAATGGGTCCCTTCTTCATCCTTAGTCAAACTAAGTGATAGGTGAGAAGGTCGCAGCAAGAGTGAAGTCAATGGTTCAAAGGTAGTCATGGGAGGAGCGGTGTCTCCATTACACAAGCTTAGGTTTGATCGTGAGTTGTTGTATTAACCGCAACTCCTCAACTCAGATTAGAGCGGGCAAAATTTTTCTAATCTTACGATGAGCCGAACAACATCATGTAATGGCATTTGTTTGAATATGCATTGCACCAAATGATTTGGTTGATAACCTTGTTTATGTTTGTAGTATAGTTTTAAGTCATTCATCCTAACTTACTGAGTTGGAGTTGCTTACATCCCTATAGACATCATACAGGTGCTGGCTAAGAAGCTGCTTACAACTACTCTAAAGCTAGCAACTGCTGGATTCTGGGAAGTGAGGAAAAACATTTGAAGAACAGACATATATTTTTAAGGTCTAAGCTATTATCATAGAATTTTTCATTTCAGAATAATGTATTAACTAGGAAATAGATTACAATGAAGCGTTGTAAACATTAATTGTAATAATTGAATTCTAGTGTATATATATATTTTCTCACTTTTTTAGGTAAGTAATTTATTTAAATTACGAACTGTTTACTTCAAAGTGGATTAGTTGTGGATGCCTTATATAAATCAGGTTTAAGATAGCGGTTATAAGGCTAACTTCTATCTTAGAATGGTTTACATGATGGGATTGTTACAACTATGCCGCTTCGAGGTGTAATAAGTGCCAAGAAGCGAAAGGCTAAGATAACAACCCATCTTCATTCTTGCACATGCCTGGCAAATTATTTACCCAGCCGCATCCTTGTTAAGATGTCGAGAGAAGGAATCTGGATTGACCAAGCCACCTTTGTTCAGACAAGTAAGCTGTTCGTACTTTTTGTCCACATTTTCAAATGGCATCACCAATATAGTATCACCACGTATACAGTATCGTATATAAAATCCATTACACTAATAATTGCTTTCCTTATATATTCATTTTTATCCTTTTGTATTTTGTACATTACTTCCTTAGGAAATACCCTTTTTGTCTTTTCCTTTTTGAGTAAGTTACCTTAACTTATGGGTATAAATATCCTTATAATTGTAGTTGTAACAAGCAGATTATCCTTAATACACTTGAGTATTTTCTTCTTTGCATAAATACTACTTATTTACTTTTAGCTTCACTTTTATCCTAACCCTTGAGTAAGGCTAGGTGGTGAGTAACCTCATCGGACTAATTGATCTGTTATATCAAATTATGCCGTAAGTTCTCGAAAATTCCGTTGGTACGTCATATCCTTTGGAGCTATTCGTGGGTTTTTGCTTACCCTTCATTCACATTCATCCTTTTACACATACCCCATCACTTTCCTTAGAGCTTTCTGCAAGCTTAGACCCATCTAGAGACTGGCCTTATCTATTCTTAGACACGGTTCGTAACAACTTGGTATCAAAGCGAAGGTTTTGTGTAAGCTATAGTTGGTTCTTTTAGAAGTTCTGTTATACCATGTTTTGCATGTATGAAATAAAGCAAGTTGCTCTGTTCATCTTAGCTGCTATATTTGCTAGTTGTTAATTTCCTGAAATGTTTGTTTGAACTTTAAATTTGTAGGGAAAATGACAAACCTGAGTGTGAATGTTGGTATGGGAGATGACAATAACAGAGTTGTCCATCATGGATGATGGTTTCAAGGAATACCCAGAAGCACTAATGAGAGACTTAATGAAGTAGCTAATCTTTTGGTGGATTTGACTTGAGCTGTTCATGTGTTGTTTTACCGACCAACGGAGGCCGCACAAAACACTCTACAAGCTGCTCAACTTGTTAAAAGTCAGAACCCAGCTCTACCAGTTCGAACTAACTAAATCCATTAACATATAGTATAAGTCTGAACATAAGCTTCCACATCCATCTTCATCCCTTCCCGATAAAATTCCTAAGCTAATCTCTTATATGTTTTAAGAACCCTAAAGCGTCCTACTGTAGGCATTGAATGACATTTATATAAAAGTGTAGGAATAAGCTTGGAAGTAAGCACCAAAAAAATCTTGTCCTTAAAATATAAGAGACCATTCTTCTAAGATGGCTCTTATTTCAACTGTTATCCATTCTTCATAGCCTTAATCACTTTTTGAAATGTAGCTAGATGATGATACTCTTGTTATAATTCCTCTATCAAATGAAAGCAGGGCAAAGAATAAGCCATGCAAACTGCTTCATGTTGTCTTAACAGTGAATTAACTACTTTGTTATCTTGACATGACTTCTAAAGAATCATGTAGTCAGAGTTAAGCAACTTAGCCAAATGTTTGTGTTACTCGAGTGTTTGAATAACCTGACTAAGAAGCTCCTTGAGACTTCTATGATCTATCTTCACCACAAAGTGAGATCTTAATAAGTATTGCCTCTATTTCTTGTCTATTTCCACCATAGCATGCAGCTCTCTAACATAAGCAAAGGTTTTTGTTAGATGACAAGGTAGCTTCTTGCTGAAATTAGCAATTAGGTATCCCTCCTATAAAAGCACAGCTTCAATACCTATAAATGAGGCATTTGTCTCTATTACAAATTCTTTAGAAAAAATCAAGTAAAGCTAGTAAAGGAGCTAAGACTAAAGACTCCTTAAGTTACTCAAAGGCACATTTCACTTGATCAATCCAATGAAAATTATCCCTCTGTAGCATGTTAATAAGTGGGGTTGCTATAGCAGCATATCTTAGAATAAATCGCTTTTAATAACTAAAGAGGCATAGAAAAGCTCTTAATTACTTAATGTTTCGAGGTAATGACCAATCTTTCACCACTTTTACCTTTGATAGATCTAGGCATACACCTTCTTTAAACATCACATGACCTAAATAGTTTATAGTACATTGACGAAAAGCACATTTACCCTTCTTCAAATACATGGTATTATCAACTAAAGCTTGAAGTACTTTGGTCAAATATTCCACATATTGTTCGGTGGATTTACTATAGACTAATATGTTATCAAAAAACACAATAACAAATTTCCTTAGGTAAGGGTGAAATATCCTATTCATAATAGATTGGAAAGTAACAAGTGTATTACTTGATCTAAAGGGCATTAAGAGAAATTCATAGTACCTTTCATCAGTTCTAAAAGCCTTTTTTTCCACATCACTAGGATGCATTCTGATCTAGTGATAACTTGTCTTTAAATCCAATTTAGAAAAAGTAGAGGCACCACTTAGCTCATCTAACAATTCATCAATAGTGGGGATAGGGAACTCATCTTTGATCGTCACTTAGTTGAGTACTCTATAATCTATACAGAAGTGCCTTGTACTATCCTTCTTTTTTACCAACAATATTGGCAAAGAAAAGGGACCAATACTGTGTTAAATAATCCCTTGTTTCAACATGTCAGCAACTTGTTATTCAATCTCCTTCTTTTGAAAATGAGGGTTTCTATTGGATTTTACATTAATGAGATTACTGTCATTGAGATAAATTTTGTGTTGAACATCCCAAAAAGGAGGCAATGATGAAGGTGCCTTAAAAATATGAGAAAATCTACCCAATACTTGTTCAATAGTAGTATTGTAAGTGATATTCTCTAAAGTATTAATCACTATCAGAGCGTTAAGTTAAAAACAAGAAACAATGGCATCTATGTGAATCATTCGTTTGAATTGACTAGGAGAAATTTGAGAATTCTCAAGGACACGATCTCCATTCAATGTAATTAGATACCTATTCTTCCAAAATTGTAAGGACAGTTTGGTGTAATCTATAGTAATAGGTCCTAACTGTTGGAGCCACTGAACTCCTAGTACCAGATTAATTCCTTGAATAGGCAAGACATAAAATGCCTCTAAAAAATCCATCCCTTGGTTGATTAACGACACATTTACTACACAATGACCATCACATTGTAGCTTCCGTCTATTACCAATCATCACATGAAATTTGGGTACAGGCTCAATAGTTGTCGAGCTTGATTTTTTCTTTCGGTTTTTATAAATTAGTCTTCTCTAAACCAATTAATATGAAACCTTACTTGTTTAATGCTGACTCTTGACTAGGATTTAAACAAAACCAGTTTTTTTAACTTTGAAAATATTTTGGAGTCGTCACCCAACCGGAGTTGGAAAAAAGAGTTAAGTTATAATAAATTAATTGGGTGGATTGATTATAACTTAGCTACTGATATTTCCATAAAACTGATTTTTTTATTAAAATGATTTTTGGAAACCAAAGATCTAGATCTGTAGGCTAATTTTTTAAACTCTAAACGAGTATCATTTTTTATCTCTTTGAATTTAAATTTACCTTTCAATACCTTTATAATGAAATCTATCTACATGCAACTTAATTTAATTTTAAGGAGAAAAAAAAGATAAAGCAATAAATTATTTACAGAAAATAAAAAAAGAAAAATTTCCGTATATTTAAGTCACCCTGTACATATGAGTGCATACATACTCGCTATTCGGAATCAAACTTCCATAGTTCATTTAATGAAAACTTTAATAAGTTGAGTTGATTTTAATTTTTGAAAAGAACAGGTTTACATTTTTATCCATTTCAATTTATTTAAAGAAATTTTCTAAGGGTTCTAATTTAGGTTTTATTTTTGGAAATTCTAAAGCGCACTAATTTGGAAAATGGTTGATTTATTTTTTTATTTTATTGGAAAATTAGTTTTTCTAAGTGATAAGACAATTTGTTCATTCACTAACCTATTTATTTNTGAGCTGTTCATGTGTTGTTTTACCGACCAACGGAGGCCGCACAAAACACTCTACAAGCTGCTCAACTTGTTAAAAGTCAGAACCCAGCTCTACCAGTTCGAACTAACTAAATCCATTAACATATAGTATAAGTCTGAACATAAGCTTCCACATCCATCTTCATCCCTTCCCGATAAAATTCCTAAGCTAATCTCTTATATGTTTTAAGAACCCTAAAGCGTCCTACTGTAGGCATTGAATGACATTTATATAAAAGTGTAGGAATAAGCTTGGAAGTAAGCACCAAAAAAATCTTGTCCTTAAAATATAAGAGACCATTCTTCTAAGATGGCTCTTATTTCAACTGTTATCCATTCTTCATAGCCTTAATCACTTTTTGAAATGTAGCTAGATGATGATACTCTTGTTATAATTCCTCTATCAAATGAAAGCAGGGCAAAGAATAAGCCATGCAAACTGCTTCATGTTGTCTTAACAGTGAATTAACTACTTTGTTATCTTGACATGACTTCTAAAGAATCATGTAGTCAGAGTTAAGCAACTTAGCCAAATGTTTGTGTTACTCGAGTGTTTGAATAACCTGACTAAGAAGCTCCTTGAGACTTCTATGATCTATCTTCACCACAAAGTGAGATCTTAATAAGTATTGCCTCTATTTCTTGTCTATTTCCACCATAGCATGCAGCTCTCTAACATAAGCAAAGGTTTTTGTTAGATGACAAGGTAGCTTCTTGCTGAAATTAGCAATTAGGTATCCCTCCTATAAAAGCACAGCTTCAATACCTATAAATGAGGCATTTGTCTCTATTACAAATTCTTTAGAAAAAATCAAGTAAAGCTAGTAAAGGAGCTAAGACTAAAGACTCCTTAAGTTACTCAAAGGCACATTTCACTTGATCAATCCAATGAAAATTATCCCTCTGTAGCATGTTAATAAGTGGGGTTGCTATAGCAGCATATCTTAGAATAAATCGCTTTTAATAACTAAAGAGGCATAGAAAAGCTCTTAATTACTTAATGTTTCGAGGTAATGACCAATCTTTCACCACTTTTACCTTTGATAGATCTAGGCATACACCTTCTTTAAACATCACATGACCTAAATAGTTTATAGTACATTGACGAAAAGCACATTTACCCTTCTTCAAATACATGGTATTATCAACTAAAGCTTGAAGTACTTTGGTCAAATATTCCACATATTGTTCGGTGGATTTACTATAGACTAATATGTTATCAAAAAACACAATAACAAATTTCCTTAGGTAAGGGTGAAATATCCTATTCATAATAGATTGGAAAGTAACAAGTGTATTACTTGATCTAAAGGGCATTAAGAGAAATTCATAGTACCTTTCATCAGTTCTAAAAGCCTTTTTTTCCACATCACTAGGATGCATTCTGATCTAGTGATAACTTGTCTTTAAATCCAATTTAGAAAAAGTAGAGGCACCACTTAGCTCATCTAACAATTCATCAATAGTGGGGATAGGGAACTCATCTTTGATCGTCACTTAGTTGAGTACTCTATAATCTATACAGAAGTGCCTTGTACTATCCTTCTTTTTTACCAACAATATTGGCAAAGAAAAGGGACCAATACTGTGTTAAATAATCCCTTGTTTCAACATGTCAGCAACTTGTTATTCAATCTCCTTCTTTTGAAAATGAGGGTTTCTATTGGATTTTACATTAATGAGATTACTGTCATTGAGATAAATTTTGTGTTGAACATCCCAAAAAGGAGGCAATGATGAAGGTGCCTTAAAAATATGAGAAAATCTACCCAATACTTGTTCAATAGTAGTATTGTAAGTGATATTCTCTAAAGTATTAATCACTATCAGAGCGTTAAGTTAAAAACAAGAAACAATGGCATCTATGTGAATCATTCGTTTGAATTGACTAGGAGAAATTTGAGAATTCTCAAGGACACGATCTCCATTCAATGTAATTAGATACCTATTCTTCCAAAATTGTAAGGACAGTTTGGTGTAATCTATAGTAATAGGTCCTAACTGTTGGAGCCACTGAACTCCTAGTACCAGATTAATTCCTTGAATAGGCAAGACATAAAATGCCTCTAAAAAATCCATCCCTTGGTTGATTAACGACACATTTACTACACAATGACCATCACATTGTAGCTTCCGTCTATTACCAATCATCACATGAAATTTGGGTACAGGCTCAATAGTTGTCGAGCTTGATTTTTTCTTTCGGTTTTTATAAATTAGTCTTCTCTAAACCAATTAATATGAAACCTTACTTGTTTAATGCTGACTCTTGACTAGGATTTAAACAAAACCAGTTTTTTTAACTTTGAAAATATTTTGGAGTCGTCACCCAACCGGAGTTGGAAAAAAGAGTTAAGTTATAATAAATTAATTGGGTGGATTGATTATAACTTAGCTACTGATATTTCCATAAAACTGATTTTTTTATTAAAATGATTTTTGGAAACCAAAGATCTAGATCTGTAGGCTAATTTTTTAAACTCTAAACGAGTATCATTTTTTATCTCTTTGAATTTAAATTTACCTTTCAATACCTTTATAATGAAATCTATCTACATGCAACTTAATTTAATTTTAAGGAGAAAAAAAAGATAAAGCAATAAATTATTTACAGAAAATAAAAAAAGAAAAATTTCCGTATATTTAAGTCACCCTGTACATATGAGTGCATACATACTCGCTATTCGGAATCAAACTTCCATAGTTCATTTAATGAAAACTTTAATAAGTTGAGTTGATTTTAATTTTTGAAAAGAACAGGTTTACATTTTTATCCATTTCAATTTATTTAAAGAAATTTTCTAAGGGTTCTAATTTAGGTTTTATTTTTGGAAATTCTAAAGCGCACTAATTTGGAAAATGGTTGATTTATTTTTTTATTTTATTGGAAAATTAGTTTTTATAAGTGATAAGACAATTTGTTCATTCACTAACCAATTTATTTATTTATTTATTTATTTATTATTATTATTATTATTATTACTACTACTATTACTATTTATATTATCTTATTTATTTACCTTTTATTTTTATTTTTAATTTTTTTGGTTAAAACGTGAAAATAAATAAAAATAAAACTAAGTATTTCTTCTTTTTTCTTATCTCTCTCTCTCTCTCTCTTTTACAATTACAAATTATAATTACATTTAGAACAAATAAATAAAATGAAATAAAGGAAATTAAAGGAGCTAGAAGTGGGCAGGTTGGACTGGAGCTCTAGATTGGTTCGGTTCGGTTCAGATTGGGTTGGGTCATTAGATCCCGCACAGTAGTTGCTCATAAATGCGCTTGGGGTGGATTCGAGCACCAAATCGAATAGGAAAAGGCTTTTTTGTGAGTTTTCGATTAAGTTTGGGGGTTATAGGAAAAAAGCCATGGTCAACAACAACCGTTTAGAGGTAGTTGGTGTTTAGGTGGTGAGTAGTAGTTGCGATTAGCATAGGATTAGCTGTCTGTAGGTTCGAGTGATAAAGTCTTGGGTATGTGGCTAAGGATGCAGTGGTTGTCGTATAGTGTAAAGGAGATCAGAGTGGTGTTGTTACGTGTGTTAGTGAGGAAACAATGGATGAAGGTCATTAGTTGGCTATAGGCGCCACTGATGGGGTTGATCAATGGGTATTCGATTGGGTGCTATTTGTATATATAGGTTATTGTACATTCAATCGAAAGAGAGGGTAGGCTGTTGGGGATGGATTTGTGTATGTATGGTTCGGTAAGAGAGAAAGAGGTCAAGGATGGCTGTGAGTGTATCATGTACTAATAGCGCACAAAGGAGTCAGTGTGGCTATTGTTAGTTGAGAGAGGGTTGTAGGTGAGAGAAGGTTGCATTGACAATGTAAGTGTTGTGAACAATATATATGTAGTTCTTGTAAGCAGATGAGAGTGGCCAATGGTGTTGGTTTATTTTTGTCTTGAGAGAGGGTGTTCAGTTGTATTGGGGCTATGGCATCAAGGTTGGCTATTGAAGGTGGTTCAGTTAGGGGGGGAAGGGGGTAAGAGAGAGAGATAGTAAGGTCGATGGTGGAGTTTGTGAGAGAGAGTGAGTTGTGTGTGTGCTGATGGG
Source organism: Lumnitzera littorea (assembly GCA_024138015.1). Taxonomy (NCBI): domain Eukaryota; kingdom Viridiplantae; phylum Streptophyta; class Magnoliopsida; order Myrtales; family Combretaceae; genus Lumnitzera; species Lumnitzera littorea. The sequence goes on along the minus strand of JAMXBB010000009.1, from coordinate 9,346,913 downwards.
GTTGAAGTGAGAGAAAGAGTTCCCCATTGCTCTGTGTGTGTACTGTTTTTGAGTGTAAAAAAGGGAGGTAAAGAAAAGGAAAGGGGAGAAGGAGAAAGAAAGTATACTATCAAGGCCAATCACAAAGTGGTATTAATCATGAATAGACACGTGGCCCAGTGATCTCTTGACATGTGGCAGGCGTTGTGCGTGGAAAAAATAAAAGCAAAAGGCATTCTTATGCCTTTGATAGGATTTGAACCCAAGACCTCTAGCCAAACCCAATGCAAAGCTTAAGTATTTATCTGTTAGGTAGTTGGCTTGACCTTTCTTAAATTTTATATTTTTCTAAATTTATTATTTTTTGGCTTTTCTTAAATTTTCTATTTTTTGCATTTTTCTAAATTCCTTATTTTTTTAGCTTTTCTTAAATTTTATATTTTTTTATGCATTTTTCTAAATTTCTTATTTTTTTTGCTATTCTTAAACTTTCTAATTTTTGCATTTTTCATAATTTAGGATCCCTTATCTTATTTTAAAAATTCTGAAAAAATAAAAGGCAGAGGCAAAACTGAGGTGTCTATAATAGTCAATTCCAAATGTCTCACCAATCTCTTTTGCATAAAATTATGAGTACTCTTAGAGTCCATTAACATATTGACATGTTATTTATTCAAATATCTTTTGAATTTTTCTCTCTTAGGCACCATCTCCCCTATCAAAGCATGATAACTAACAGTGAATGATTAAGTCATCTCAAAAGCATCATAATTAGTCACTTCAACAGGTATATCATGCATATCATCTTCATCCTTGTCCTCATGTTGCACAAGTAGTAAGTATTTTGCTTTACACTTATGTCTATGATGATACTTCTCATCACAATTATGGCATAGGTCTTTATTTCTTCTCACTTGTAGTTCTTCTTGTGTCATCTTTTTTATTGGTAATGATGGTTTGGGAAGTGATAGTAAAGGAGGTTGGGATGATGATGAACGTAATGAAGAAGTGGAAACAAGTGAAGGTGATGACAGTTTAGAAAATTGGATAGATGAAGGATTATTATTGGAAATAAAAGGTTTTCTGAAAGAGAATTGGTCTAATAGTTTGACCTTATGCATTTTGGCAATTAAAACTGCTTTAGTAAGAGACATAAGCCTAGCTAACAAAACATCTCTTATAATACTCATTTTGAAACTACAAAGAAAGCAACTTACTATGAAAGCGTTAGATAATCTTGTCACTCGATTCAAAAGATCTTCAAATTGTGATTGATAATCTTTTACTGTGCCACTTTAAGTAAGTTTAGATAAAAGCCCTTGAACATCTTCAAATTTAGATGGACCAAATCAACTTTCTAATGCTTTTGTGAACTTTTTCTAGGAACTTAATTACTTATTGCGATGCATCTATTGATACCAATGTAGGGCTCTATCTTCCATTACAAAAGAAGCAATGATAAGTCTTTGTTTATCTAGAATTTGATGGAAATCAAAGAAGTGATTAGCTTTGAAAATCCAAGCAATTGGATCATCTCTATTGAATTTAGGCATCTCCAATTTTATTCCTTTAAGGAAATTATCAAAATTGTCCTTGGGAAGGTGATGAAGTATTCTGAACATTCCCTTTTTTCCAACTAAATACTCTGATTCCCATTTTCTTTCTGCATTAGTAAACTTTTAATTTCTCTAACTATTGAGTTAGTAAATGAAATTTATCTTGACCATCCTGTTGCATTGACTATTGTCTAACTTATAGAGCTTCAATTTTGTCATCAAGAATTTGAGTTCTAATACCGTTCGTCATTGCGAGCACACCAATGTCAAGCCCAAGCATACTCACTTCTACTCAACTCATTACGTGCTCACTATTGCAATTATTATCTCTAACTCTTTTGCTATCACTCTATCTCTCTTCTCTCAAACTCTTTTAGGGTTTGTCAATAAGGAGTTGTACATAGCCTCAACAATTCACTCGTGTATGAATCTCTTTGTTGATTACCCTCTTTCAAATGTTATTATGATAATTCTAGAAAAGCAACTGATCTTAATTTGTTTTCTTTTGCAAGGTTAATAATGGTAATTCAAGTTCATCAAGGACTCTAGAAGGAAGAGAAAGAAAAAAATAACAAATACTTCACAAGTGGGTTTGGATGCCCTTTCCCCTCTATCACTTTCTTATTTGTACTTTTTCTTTGTACAGTTTCTATAGATTTGTTACAACCATTGCTAGATCTATTCCTAACTATTGTTGAACTAGCTACTTAAGACCTATTAATATTGTTAAAGATTTGTTAATATTGTTGAATGATTGACACTATTTCATTTATTTTTACATGTAACTTCTCTATTGTTGTGAATAGTCTCATAGCCAATTAGGTTTCTTTACATTTCTTCCTTTATTTGTAACGGAAACAGTCAATTTATTATGTAACCATTATAATCCCCATTTTATTAACTTTTATAGCCATATTGACGGTTAAATGATATAATAAACTACCATCATTACTAAATTTGAGCCAATTTCTCATTTGCGCCAAGAGAAAGATCAGGAAATGAAATGACCACCGACAATATCTATATTTCCTATTGAAGCCACATAATTAGAAACATTAAATAACTTCAAAACATCATTACCTATCAAAACTTCATGCCACTCCATATAAATAGTGATCAAACGACCACGTGACCTATATATATAGATATATTAATTATATAATATGAGACTAATGGTCGTACGCCCGTGAATGTCATGATGTAATTTGATTTTTCTTCTTAATTAACATTATCGATGACTCGTTACGCAGTCAATTAGTAGAGAAATTAAATATGTGGACATATTTATTTTATTTATCTCAAAAGAGGACAGCGTTATCGTTGGAGAAATATATAAAAATTATCAAGTCTTGTCTTGAACGGCGAAGAGAATTAGTTTTGAATAGGCTACGGTGGTTGTGTAATATGTTGGTGTCTTCATCATGGCATGCATGCACTCTTCTTTCTAGTACTAAGAAGTGATTCGAAATTAATAGTGGATTGCGAAGGCCCTTGTATAGCGGTACGAATTAGTATTATTAAATTCTTACGGCTCAACTTGATTCAATCATGGTTTAATTTTAATTTAATTTCCTATCGAATTTGGTTTTCCTATTAATTTTTTACTCCCTCACATGTTTGAGTTAATTACTCGATCCGGATTTGACAACACTTTGTATAAATACCAATCTTTTAAGTAATTGATCTAAGTTCAAATCTTTTTTCTCCCAAATTGAAATATTGTTTGGGAAAAAAAAAAGAATATGATGATGGATTATATTAGACTATGAGAGCATTAGTGGCATATACACTTCATCTTTTTTTTCTTAAAAAACATTATTTTTCCAATTTAGTTTTGAATTATCTATCCATTTCTGTCTCTAAATTTTTTCTTAAGTTACTTGCTTAAAGTCATCATGTTTAATTAATAGTTGTGACTACAAAAACAAAGATATCGTTGTGATGATATCATTAGTATTTAAAAAGTTTAGACGATTGTAATCTTTGGTTGATAAATTTAAGATAATTTAGAGAAGAAAATTTGAGGATCCTAATCCCAGAAAATAGCATAGACATGCTTTTAGGGTTGGCAATTTGTATTAGGGAATTGTATTTTATGTTTAGGTCAAATGGCTTTGTGTTTAAGAAAATCAACTCACAACAAAACATTTTTATCAAATTATATTGAAAACCTAAACTCATAACTATGTTTGATTAATAAAAGTGTTTGTATTTGAGTCAAACTAATTTCTCGGTTAAAAGGAATTTAAAATAAATATGCTATATGAAAATATCTTTCCAATATTGCCTTTTATTTGTTAAATGCTGATAGTATAATTGGAAACTACATTATAAACTATAAAAATGCCAATAAAGGTCATTTTTTATCTTTTAAGCTAAATATGTGGATAAGTTCGAATAAAACATAATTGCTTGAGGATCCATCATCTATTGATTTAGAATTTGAGTGCCGTCTGACTAACTTACACAAAAATTTAAGGCATAGTTATTTTATGGAATTATTGCGTAGCCTGTTTTAACTAAACTAAATAAAAAGCAATGCATACATCTAATTTCATTTTCATTAACAATACAAAGTGGTCTTACTAATAGGATTAGGTTTGAATGAGATATGACTCATAATTCAGTTCCTATAAATAGTGAAACTTAACATTGCAAACACATGTTAGAAAATAGAGTGTAGGAGGATATCAAAAGTTAAAGAGTATTACTTTGATCATATTTGAAACTAAATGGGCATAATATGAGAGAAAGAATGAAGATAATTGGTGAAGATGATGGCTTATCAATAACAAATAACAAATAGGGAGAGAGGAGAGAGAGAGAGAGAGAGAGAGAGAGAGAGAGAGAGAGTATAGTAATGTATGGAGGTAGACATGAAAGAAGAGAACAGTAAAAGTAATAATAGAGTATAAAGTTATACTATTACAAATACTAGTATTAAATGAATTTGTGTGTCAAACCTAGATGTATTTATAGAATGAATAATTGGATAGGTTTTTAAATGAATTTAGGTGCTGAAAATCTGAACCCAAATACTTTTATAATTGGTTCAAAACAATTTTAACCTATTTACTAATTATGTCAAGTTTTGCTTATAACTTATTCCTAATCATATCGTGTCATCTGTCATGTTTGTGTTAGGTGAAATATGTACCAAATTGCTAGCCTTACATGCACCACAATAGTATCTTTAAGTTCATATGGTAAAGGAGTAATTAACCCCATTTTTATGCCTAGAATTGAATTAGGTGAGACAATTTGAAAAGAAAAATTAAAGGGATTATGAGTTTGAAAGTAGTTAGAGCTTATAATTTCTCTTAATTTTTTTTTTTTTTCATTTTGACGGCTAAAACTTTCTGTTCATTTTGGCACCTCAATTTGTCCAAATTAGGGATGTGGTCCTGCCCCGTATTATATGAGACTAATAGAGGTGGGTTTTTCTAATAAATGGGGCAGAAATGGGGATCCTTTTACAGGTCGCAACATTAGACGGTGTAAGGGATGAATATTGAACTACGAAATGATTTAAAAAAACACAATAATTTCAGTTAATTATTTGTTTACCTGAATACACAAATTATAAAATAATAAATTTATTAATTAATAGAATTATCGCACCCCATCCCTACAAAAAATGAACAAACAAATCAACAAAATAATTTTTTTTTTCTTTAATAAAGCCGTTGGGATTAGGTTGAAGATTATAATCTTAATATTATTAAGAGATTTCGCGTTCCAATTAAGGACAATAATTAGCATGTCCTTTGCTAATAGAATATTTAATGATTGTTACTTCAAAATATGAATAAATGAGCAACTACTAATTTCTTTTTCTTCCCCTAGTGAAAAAGATAGTGCTATCCAATTAATGAACGATATAGAGGAATATCATTCAATTAAAATACTTATCCAAGTTGTTAATTGTCTCCATCACATAAGATAATGAAAGCTCACCTATAAATTCACCTCCTTCCAATCTTACTGGTTATTATATTCACATCAAAATTTTGTCATTGTCGAGATTCTTACCCAGTAATATAAAAGCTGATTTCTCAATTAGGTGGATTAAATTCTATTTTTTTCTTTCAATAATTATAATAATTGTTGGGAAGAAAAGGGAAAAAAAAAAAAAGTCACCAGATACTAAATATAGGTCGTTATTACCTTTTCCTTCTATAGAATCTGCAATTACTACGATTCTCTTTTCTCACTCCTAAAATAGTAGTTGTGGCCTTAATTGCTCCCATCTTTTGACATTTAATGACAAAGTACTCGTTATTATGTTTAAAGTGCACTTTCAGCAAAAGTTTTCGATAGAATTAGCTGTCTGATTATCTAAAGGGCACATTCATTTCACATTGATTAGGGTAAAGATATATGTTGAATTCGTGATAGATATGGTCATGTGCTTGTAGTTGTAGGTTTCTTGTATGTTTTGATAAATGGGTAAACGTTATTAGAGGTGTGTAAATGTGTTTTGATTTATGGATCAATCTGTTTAACTTTTTTTTTTAATTGGTTTAGGTCAAGAGAACCAAATGAACCCGATTCGTTTAATCCAGAAGTTAAAATGGGTCATTTTAAGTTTGTTTCTTTAATAAATTTACATTTTTTATTTGTAGGTCAGTCTTTTTTAACTCACTTTTTAAATGGGTTATGTTTAAGATTTTTTAATTTATTTAAAAAGCAAATAAAAAAAATTTAACCCATTTAATATGTGAAATAAAATGGATCGAGTTAAATTGATCCATTTAATCCACTTTCTTACCTTTAAACATTATTGGATAATTAAGATGCTCAACAATGAAAATGGATGGTAGAAAGAAGGATTAGAGATAAGGAATATAAAAGATTTTAATCAATGGATATATGACTCCTAGACATGACATTCCACTGACTTTGGAGCTGTTTTACTAAAATATCAGGATAGCATTATGAACTGTCCTCCAAAATCAATTATATGTGCATGCAAACTTTAGGTTATTTGACCTATAGTGAATGAAAATATATATTAGTTCAACCACCGCTCTCTACTACTTATTCTAAGTGCATTTATAGAGTCCATTTTCCTGTGTACCATCTGTTGCCCTAAATCTGGCTACCTATGTGCTTAAAATAGCTGTAAATTTCTGTTTGTGAGTCACAATCATCAAGGCCCATGTCTACTGATTAACCTTCCAGAAACTCAATAATATGGGATACTAGATAGTATGTGGTATTATTTTCGGAAACAAAATTATAGCGATGGACAATGGATAGGGGAAAAAATCGAGTGTACTAGAAATTTATCATCTCCGTTTAATTTTCCTCCATTTTCTCTCAATTTATTAATTTTATGATCTTGTCACATGTAACTAATGATTAAGATTAAAAAAAAAAATAATGTTGTTATGATAAAATCTCGTAATATTTCAGTAATCAAAATAATCTCAACCATTAATTTATAAATAGAGGAAAATTGAGAGAAAAGTAAGGAGAGAGAATCCAAATTCATCTAACCTAAATGGTAATAATAGTAGAGTCATCTTATCTAATCATGCACCATAAGATTTCAAGTTTTAAACAAAGATTTTTCCATTAATATTGCATAATTTTTTTTAAGATTAATTGTTGATTGGCCTTTATAAAGTTTTTTATTTTTTGTTTTTTTAATGACCTCCAATTTTTCGATCAATTCTACTTTGATCTTCATCCATAAAAAGATAATGTACCGCGAACTTCTTGAGCTCAATTACCTTATTAGGCATTTTATTTTAGGATAATCGCGACAACGTGTAAATTTACTACAATCTACTCTACGACCTAGTAACCTATGTGCAGCATGCATGAAAATTTATAACCTCATGTTGATTTGACATTGAATGGAATTTAACTGTTTGGATTGAGACCTAAAGCTAACTTCTCATTAAGATGTCTATTTAGTGATTAGTTTATATCTCGAGTGGACATTTGTATAAATATTTGATAGTGTAAGATATTAGTAAAATAGGAACAAAGTTACATCACGTCATCTTAAGTTAACCAGCCCAAAAAATAGAAAAGTAACACTTATCTATAACTATAATTTTGTTATTTATCATATGCTGGATTTGATAATTTATCCTAAAAAATTAGGAGAAGTCTTGAACTTTTTCTTTAAATACATTATACACCTTTTCAAAGTGTAATTGAGAGCTACATATATATGGAATTCTAAAATATAATTTTAAAATTTTTGATAAAGAAACAACAATTATACTAAACTGATGATATTTTAAGAATGTTTAAGGTACGGAAGATAAAATATTCAATTGGTAAAACCGTAAAACCCAAAAAAGTTTTGGGATTTACTATACACTTTGAAAGATTTAAGATTTTAATCGACAAAAATTTAAAAGAACTTATGACTCGTCATGGACTCTTTCTTTATTTTATGTGTCAAACCCGTGATTAAAATCATATTATTATTATGCTTATACCATGATAATAAAGGAGCATAATCTATATTCTTCTCCTTTGGTTAAAAAGAACCGAAAAAATCAAATCAACTATTATATTACAACTTTAAAGAAAAAATTAATCGAATCTAGAGAAAATCAATAATCATATCACCACGTTACAGCATTATTCGAAAAGGTTTTAATAACTATCAATAATTACCAAAATTTGGTGTTTTTATTATTTTGTATTTTAATTTCAACTACTATTATTCAATACTCTAAATTGTGTTTTCAATCCAAAATTCATCATTTAAAATAGCAACCGCCAAATATGTAATAAAAAGAAATTTCTTCCTCCTCATCTTCTCTCTCTCTTATAAGCTTGCATCAAAGTCAAAAAAAAAAATCAAATAATGCCATTTTATAGTAATTTGACGTATTGTAAATTATAAAATACAATTTTATTTTATTTTTGCATGCTTAATACGAGTATGCATTTGCTAGTTGTTAAAATAATAATACCATTTTACGTTTGTATGATGTCTTAAGAATACAGCATTCCTGAATTATAGGTTGTTTAGTGCTAATGAGCCGAAGGGATTGAACCCAGTGGACCCATCAACGGAATAGGGCCCAGCCAGTTGCTTTTCATTTATGGACCACTCCACCGAATTGTTTTAACACACACGTTTGCTTATACCTTTTTGTAACTTATACAACACCTATGAGGTTTCTTTTATCATGTGGGAGTTTCTACAACCTCATTTTTTTTATTTTTTTATTTTAATGAGATCGATCTTTCTTATTATTTTATCATTCATTTTCATGTTTTTAAATTTAAATTATTGAATTTTTATTCAATAATTCAAATTTAAAAATGATCAAATCAATAGTAAAATAAATGATAACACCAATTCCTTTAAAAAAAAGATAGGTACTTGAATCATATCATTTATCATGAGAAAAGGCTAGTTTGATGTGGAAACCTAAAAATTGTGATTTAAACATAAGAAAACCATTTGGGAAAAAAAAAATGAAATTCGTTATTTTATTAGATGCATGTTTCAGCACACATGATGATTTTGCGTTAAAAAAAAAAACCACCTAAGATGCATTGGGAGAAAAATCATATAATCAAAGTAGCAAATTCATCATATACTTACTATTTAGTTATAAATATTAGCTCAAAAATAAATTTAGGATTGATATATATTTAATACATATAATAAGGAAAATAAATAAAGATTTATCACAATACATCAATGGACCACTCGAGTATGAATCCTCTTAGTTGACTAACTTCTTTGTCAATCGATTGCCCATCAATTGTAACCTTCCCTTGTATCTCCCGTATTTGGCTTAATTAAAATTTTACTACTAAATGTGTTATGTCATGAGATATAAATCATATTTTAATATATATAGGATTGAAAATAGAACCATGCAACCGATGACCCAATTTTAGAATTATGGTAAATTTTGCTTTATCAAATATACACATAATATATATATTATTCTTTTTAATAAATTTTCTTTCTGAGCTTGGAGGTATCGAGGCTCCTTTAAGCCTTCTAGATCCGTTCAAAATGTGCACTATACATTCTCGCCACAAATTTGATGCCACATTGCTATGTTTATATCCATATCTAGAAAGTTCGCGTTGTCACCTATATGCAAATTCATCATGTTGATCTAACATTTTGCTCACTAGTGCATGAATTCAATTTAGTGCCCAGAAGCAACTGCCAATGACCATTTAAAACTTATCATCCATATCGACAAGCTTTCAAATTTAATGATTGGGCATAAGGATGACTCATCATTCATCACAATATATAACAAATCAGAAACACCTCTCGATCTCAAGCTTTTTTATCATGCATTAAATAATTAGTATTTGTCATATATGTGAATAACATTGGATAAGGCTTATCATCCTAATCAGATTTTGGAGACCTCTTCTTTCTCCCTTCTTATCTTTGAAAACGAAAACTGCTTCTCTAACCCAAGACATACTGTACAAATTGAATTCGAAGTGATTAGAAATATGAATATGATATAATATCTATCCTCTTATCAAACATTGTATTTTGACATTTATAGTGTAGTAACATCAAGACCATAATTGCTTAATCTAATCCAGATTATAGGTTTTTATTCACCAATTGAAACTTGTTTATAGGGTTTTTTGGACACAAGCTTCTCGATTTTGTGCCAACCTTATAGGGCTTATGACCTAGGCTACACCTCTTCTAGTCTCGACTTTCTCCTAATGACCGACTTCAACTCAAATCCAACACATGACCTATCTAGCTAGAAAGACTCCTAACGGCTAGAAAACAATGGATAAAGGTGAATAACTAAGTCAACAACTGTTTCTTACATTTGTAGAACACAACAGGTATCGTGACTCTACTATCTTATACTTGCGGGTATGGTTTCTATTCGCTATCTTCCCTCCAACTGCTATGTTCCATTCCTCTATAAATATAAAGTTATCATCCAATGGTAAACTATTTAATATTTTGCACATTTAAGTTTATTTGTTACCTTTGAGTACCCTTATTCTCCACACATACATTTAACTTAAATATTATCATAGTTACGCCGAATAACACTTCAATATCTCTTACTAGTATTTGTCTTGCAAACTCACGGTTATGTGAAATTCACTAAAATCCCTATCGATAAATATCCCGAAACGACAAGACCATTCTTTCACCGCCTCACGGGATGGCATACGGGATTCATTATTGCTCCCTTGCCATGAGACTCTTACTCAACTGACATTTTGATCTAGTTTTAACAATTTCTTACTTATTCATATCAATATCTCTTACTTGTACAACTGATGCTGAGCGGGTTTTGAACATTAAACGGACCTTTTTCAGAAACATCGTATATATAATGTTATTATCAATATATACTATCATCATTTTTGGTGTTACATCTTTTGCGCAATCTTAGATCTATTAGCATGCCTAGTTTAGCCGTAAACGTTTTCAATAGAACCAAAACTTTTACAAGATCAAGAAATCAGATTGGAATTGAAAATAGAAAAAAAAAATCTTTAGAAATAGGATAAAAAACTAAAAGATTCCTTTAATTTCTTAATCTTGTCGTCCCTTTCAATCCATTCTTCTTCTTTTTTTATCATCTCTTAATCCTCGTTCGCTTAGATGTCGAAAAATTTTCTCATCGCATTTTACTTATGGAATTCGTTTGCATCCTCTAGTGCAAAAAAGAAAAAAAAAAAATAATAATAACTTAAAATTTCTAGAAAATTCGTAATTTGTCATCTAGCTTTCCTTGTGATCGGATTGCCACATATTCAACAAAAGTCTTTTGGAGAAATCCATATCCATTTATTTGTTTATTAATGGTTTGGTTGATCCTACACCACCCAATAAAATATTCATCAATTTTTGCTGATTTAGCCTATTGGATAATGTTTGATCACCAGTGGCTTCTCTTTTAGTTGCCTCATCTATATACTCCGTTGAGTACCACAGGGCCTTTGTAGGATACTCGTGGATGGGAACGAAAGAAAGCAACACCTATTTCTTTTTAATTTTCTATTTTTACTTAAATGAGTGTGTACCCAAAACTATTTGTTCCATTAAGAAATTATCTACTTGGGAAGTCTATGAAGATAATGATTAAAATTTTAAAACAATTGAAATATTCGTATATAGTACTCAAGGGATAAAATGTATATCATCTATATTATTTAAGTTATAGTAGTTTTTTTTTTTTGTCTCTTTTTCATATTTTCACTAATTATCCCTTAAATATATTGAGATTATTAAATGATTTGTTATAATAATCTAACTTAATAATATCAATGGCAAATGAATAATGTTACAAAATAATCTCTCTCTCTCTCTCTCTCTCTATAATATAATATTTATTGTTTCAAATCTTTTTATTTTTGGAATTTTATAAAATTATTCTCTTTTTTTCTCCTGTTTATATTATATTTATTGTCTCATATCTTTCTATTTCTTAATAGAAATGACCTACTAAAAGTAAGTAAATATATTGAATTATCATCATTTGATGATATGTCTCATGCATTTAATATTATATACACATGCAGTATGGATATGCCGTTTGCTATTTTATATATGTACACAAATATATGTGTATTTGTATATATGGATGTACTATGATATATGTAAGACGGAAATAGCTGGAAATGAGTCGATCTTTGTTTTGTAAGGGTAATATTTTTATTATTACCAATTCAGATTGTGAGGGGAATGAGCTAATTAATATTTCTTAACAAATTTCAATCAAGATTTTGGTGAGGAGTCGATCTCTTCTGACCGAGTTGGACTCTAACCTTTTGTGATACAAATTTTGACGTGATTTGCATGAAATTAGGATATAAACCCCAAATAAAAGTTGTAGAACGTACCAATTTCTTTCCTACTTTCTAAGCAAATGTCTACTTCACATCTCGATAAGATGCAGGATGAAAGCCTTCTTTTTTTCTTTTTCTTTTTTTTTCTTTTTGTTAACGTGGATAACATTCATTAACTAAAAGAAAATATTTACAGCTACATCAAGCATATACACATCAACATTTCTGACTCCCAAGGTCAGAGTTATAAAACAAAAACGCTCCAGAGAAGCCTAAATCGTTGCACAGCGTAATGCCTTTTTAGTGGTTGCTGGTTGGTGAGCTATATGATCCTTGTGGTGTGTCAAAAACTTTAAATTCGCTTCCAGTAAGCGCGATTGAATATAATGTGAAATAAAACCTACAATATATAGTGTACTATCTGAAATATATAAATTTTATCATTTTTTTTTCTATAAATTTCAAGTTTATTATATTACAGAGGATTGAAATTCGTTACATTAATTATTAAGCTAAGCCTATTATTTACTTAGTTTAACTCTATGGACTAAGTGACAGGGACTAATGAGTTCGATTAATCATTAAGATGATTATTGGAGAATTGGCTTGATAAACTTGAAATAAGGATCGTTGAACTAGTTTATCTATGTCTAACATTTCTCAAGTAAGCTCATATATTCTTGAAGAAGGTTATTAGCCTTGGATCATTAATAAACTCATTCAAGATAACTATGAATTGAATAAGTTCTATTTCATCTATTGATTACTTCGACGATTTGATGATACTATCAAAGTAAGGAACTTATAAATACCCAACATTTCCTCTTTATTTACAACTCTTAGAAAGAATTAAGAAACGATGTTATTTTGTAAAACTCTAAGACCAAGCAAACAATTCACACAAAGAGCCAATCTTATTTGCCTAAGCTATAAAGTAAACATTTGAGGTCCTCTAAAACTGTCTTATCCGTTATCTATGCATTTGAAATATTGAGATGTTTATTTTTTCTCATTACCTCACTCTCATCTCATCATCTCTTTAGGTATCATTCTCGTTTTGCTTCTCTAAAATTATGCATAACACGTCACTTACATGGTATGTATGTGAATACTCCAATCAAACCCCTACATTTATAATGTACAAGTTCTTTACATGCAAAACTTATGGAACCTAGAGTAAAATAAAATTACAAAAATCGTATCTTTATTATTTGAAATTTATATGATTTTACAATTTAGTAAATGACAAAAAACAAGAAAAAAGAACGGAAAACTCGATGTTGGAAAGAAAATAAGGAAGAATGGAAAAAGTAATGTAAGAGAGATAGGATTAGGTCCAACTCTTTAAGCTTATCAAATTTTTAGGCTTAGGTTTAGGGGATCAAATCAAACTAAACCACTGAACTGTAATAGAATCGCTTCTTATCAAATACTAAAATAAGCTATGTTTTTTAGTTTTATATCATATCGACATTTAAGTCTAACCTTACTTATATTTTCTTCCTTTTTTATTAAATCCTCATTTCACTTTCAACCTCCATAATCCATTTCTTTTCATTCATTGTCATTTCTCTTCTTTAACAAACTCATACATCTTCATTATCTAAGATGCAATATCTCTATAGCACAAATGTTGGGTGATTTTAATTTTTATGTAATGTTTCTCAATTTATATGTCAATGCTAGTAGAAAAACTATGATAACTATTAGTATTATAAAAGCTTTTAAAAAGTCATTCAAACCAAACCACATTAATGCATTTGAAGTGGTTCAATTTAAGATCCTAAACCATTAAAAGTGATTTGATTCATGAAGTATTTGAATTGAAAAGCAATACAATTTGGTTCAACCTTCAAGTTGAACTGACCCGACCATGAACACCCTTACAACAACCCAATTGGAACTCTTACCAATGAGGTATTATTCATTTTGATATGGTATATTGTATGGTTTTGTCCTTCAATACAATTGCTCTCCAAGAGATCACCTGTTGTAGGTGTATTCCCCACTTAATAATTTTAACTTTAAGGTTTCAATAAACTCTAAGTCATTATATCAAATGGTATCTTGATGATTACGGTTTTATTATCTTTTATTTGAGGGGTATCATAGCCCTTAAAATCTATCAACGAACTCTTTAAATCTTTGGTTCACATGTCTTATATAACGTCTAATTGTACATAAATCAATTACCACTAGTGTAGAACCATAATACATTATGTTTAAGCTAGTACGTGAAAATTTTTTAAATATTCATTATTATAATATATTTAACTCATGATTATAATTTTTGAAAAAATGTTTTTCATTTTTATATTCACTAAAAATGTTAGTATTGAATTATAATTACTTATCCCTTGTAAGAAAAACATTCTTCTTTTATTTTTCCTAACTATTAAATATTACAACTTAGAAAAGAGGGATTCAAATTTCATTCTTACCATTTAGAAATCACTACTCAATTACACTAACAGTGTTATTGGCAAGACGCTTTCTTCAACCCAGAACGTGGGAAGATGATTTTTAAGAAAATACTTTTATCTAAACAAACGGGCCTATGACAAATTGGGTATTTTTGCTTTACTTTTGGGCTTGTCATATGGAAGGGCAACCTAGCTGGCTGTTGATGTCCAACGAGTAGCAATAATAGGTTCGAAGCATGATCAAGCTTTTGGCCCAATAAAAGGATCGACCTAAGTCCCATCTGAACTTAACTTAAGAGATTTATTTTAGGTAATTTCTTTCGTAAGAGTTAATTTGACAATTGAAATATACAAACTACAATAAACAAGAATCTTAATTTTTGCTCTGTGGATAGCCATAAGATGTATAATTTGAGATTTAAATATTGGAAATCAATATAAACTGACGAATTTTGATTTAAGTAAAGAAAATCTTCTTATTGTTTACATTAATTAAAGGAAGTTGAGAATTATGTAAGAACTTGATCGATGCTTGATTCTACAATTCTCTTGTATTGAATTGTAAGGATGTAT
Organism: Lumnitzera littorea; assembly: GCA_024138015.1. NCBI lineage: Eukaryota > Viridiplantae > Streptophyta > Magnoliopsida > Myrtales > Combretaceae > Lumnitzera > Lumnitzera littorea. The sequence goes on along the minus strand of JAMXBB010000009.1, from coordinate 9,331,594 downwards.
CCAAGCATATCGTTATAAGATATCTATTTTGTTCAACTCGATAAAAACATTGTAGAATATTATTTTATAGGATTTTTATTGGGTTTTGGGATATAATTAAAAATCCTATATATAATTAAAAATCCTATATGGTTTAAGATATAATTTTAGGATTATAAAAAACTTAATAAGAAGCATGACTTGATAAGAGATGATAAATTATTTCATTTACTTTATCTTATATTTATTGTATTATGAAGATTAACAAGTATATTTAAGCATTTGTTCTTAAAAATCTTATAAAAATATACTAATAATAACTTAAAAAGAAAAAACAAAATAAAAGATATTATATAATTAGGGTAAGATAGTTAGTTACAAAGTCTATAATGATTTAAGAGGCATATTTTAGTAATACAAGAAAAAACCCTTTAGGGTCTTCAAGAACTCAAAACCTTATAAGAGCATGTGTTGGTAATTGGAGTAAAATCCTATTATATGGTTTTGGAGAATGTTAAACTCTATAAGTGTAAGCCTTAAAAGTAAGTTAAGTAACTGTAAGATCGAACTTAGTACATAAAGTTTAGGACGATAGGTTAAAAGATTCAATTAAACCTACATTATAAACTATAGTAAAAAATATTAGTAAAAATGACCTCGTAAACTTGAATTTAAGAAAATAAGTAATAAAATAAGAGATTATAAAATTTTCAAATTTTAAGTATATTACTTGTTAATTATCGGAAAGGCAAAAAGTGCAATCTAATAACTAATAAATTATTAGAGATAGATTATATGTATACTAAAAAATATAAAATGACCTAAATAATAATTAGGAATGTTTACTTGTACTCTAAATGTATTTACGTGTAAATAAAAATACGTGAAATTGCCTGAAATTAGTTAGAAAATTATAAAATAAATAAATAAAATTATAAAATAATTAAGGAAAAATAAGAGGAATAGAGAATGACCTAGATTTGGTCGTGGCAGGTCAGGAACTAAAGAAAAAAAAATTAACCAATAAAAAACAAGCAACACAAAAGGCAAATTGGAAGAGATTTAAGTATTGTCTTATCTAATTAATGCATAATAATTCCTACAAGGCTCTATAAATAGCAAGAAAAATTATAGAACTCATTTGGACAGTTAGAAGCTTAGAAAAATTGGGAAGAGTTGAAAACAAGAGGGAAAATTAAGGTTTAAAAAATTCTTTTGCAAATCTGTATAGCAAAAGTTTGTGAACTAAACCCACATATCACTACCATCTAAAACCGAACCACCACCACCATCACCCCACTCCAAACTACTACCTGGACCGGTTGACACACCTGAACCAATGTTAGAGGCCAAAAAGCCATCGAACCAAGTGAGTGTCACATCTTCTTCGATTTTGTAAAATTTCTTAAAATTATTTATTTTACTCAGAAAATTATGAAATTTATTATTCTAAGGTTTTATTGTATGTAGATTTAGGGAAAAATAGTGGTTAAGTTTAATCACATCTGTAAATATAGAGTTCTTAAGAAATTAGCAAAACCGAGCATAATTAGAACTAGAAATAAATAGATTTAAAAGTATAGTTTAGAGCTCGAATTTTTTCTGTAGAATGCTTAAGTGATATAAAATAGTGCTATGAAGCCATTTTTTTTAAATTAATTTTTGAAATTGTTAAGTAATTTTTTAGCCCTAAAATGATGAAAAAATTGAGTAATTTTAGGTTAATTGGGTGATCAAGTGATTAGTTACTAATTTAGATGGTAATTAGATGTTTAAGGATGTTAATCTCTAATGTGGAAACCTAATCCTAGTCTTTGGAGTGTTAAGTGTAATTAATATAGGAATTATGTGGTAATTGTAGGAAATTAAGAATATGTGGAATTGGAATTTTAATAAATATGAAAAAATTAGGTTTATTTGGATAATATAATAATAAAATCAGTACATAATAAATCTGAAACAAAATTTAATTTTAGGTAATTGAATAAAAAATATAAGATTTCCTCACATCGAGAGTAAATTCGGTATTCCAATCAGAATTAGAGTGTACCGAATATATTAGAACACTAAATTAAGACCCAATGTGATATTAGAATACTTGAGCTTAATGTGATTAATTTCACACTAGGATTCGAGCATATTTAGGATTCCTCGTAGTCAAAGACAATGTAGAATCAAAACATGAATTTAATTTAGAATCCGAACCACAAACTAAGGTAGAGTGAATTATTAGTAAATAATAGGTATACATGGAAAAGTGAGTTAAATTATAACTTAGAATATGTATCATTAAAGTATAAGTACTAAAAAGATGTATTTGTATTATAGGATACCCGGAGACGAACCGACCTACAATTAAGTAATTGGGCGATCGAGAATTCCAAGTAAGTTAGGTTATTACTTTACCGTATTTAAGTACTATTTTAAGGTACTCGGAAACTTAGGATTATGTATGATTGTGATTGTAAATAATTTATGCATGTGTTTGAGTATCTAAATTCGTGTTGAAATTTGTATTGTGATTGATTATGTATTATGACTGGATTGGTATGAAATTGTCTAAACACCCTAAATAGAACTTAATCTTAATCAACTCTAATGCCCTAAATTGTCATGCATTACAACTTTTTAAGGGATCATTAAGATTCTCCAACCAAACATCGATACTTTTGATAAAGATAACGTTAGATAGCAAATTGGTCTTTTCCTCATCCTTAGTCGAACTAAGTGATAGGAGAAGAGGTCGCAGTAAGAATGAGTGCATTGGTTTAAAAGATAATCTTAGGAGGAGCAATGTCTCTATTACACAAATCTGGGTTTGGTTGTGAGCTGTTGCATAACATGAAAACTCCTTAACCCGGATTAGAGTAGGTGAAATTTCTCTAATTCCGCAACAAACCGAACTACGTTGTGCGATGATACTTGCTTATTGCATTGCATGAAAATAATTGCTTCATAATCTTGTTTGTATTTGTATATATTCATGACTCTCCAATTCAACTTACTAAGTTGTAGTTGCTCATACCCGTATGGATCCTTTTACAGGTCTTGATTTCTGAATACTTTGAGTAATATGCTGTTACGCCCCGAAGTCGTAAAGTCACAACAGTCTTGTCGTGTAAACTATTCTATGATAGTAACTGTCCTTACAGTACCTACTATAAATATAATCTACACAAGGTATCGACGACTCCTCGCTTTGAAGTAAACAGTCCAATTAAATGTTTAACTACAATTATGGTAAATATCACAAATTTATAATAAACATATATAATTATATGTAAAGTCCACAGAACTTCCCAGGAAATTCTACATAAACACAACGGTTCACTAATTTATATAATAACTATCAGTCTTTCATCCTCAACTACAAAGGACACACTAGCTATACATCACTACTAAGTAAATTGATCTTTACACCCCTAATTTCAAAAGAACTAACCTCTAGATAATTGTAAGGTAACATAATATTCGAAGTATTCAGAAATCAGAACTTGCAAAAGGATTTATAAGGGTATGAACAATTACAACTCAGTAAGTTGAATTGGAGACTCATGAATGTATATAAACACAAACAAGATTATCAAACAATTATTTTCATGCAATGCAGTAATCAAGTGTCATTACACAATGTAGTCCGGTCTATTGTGAAATCAGAGAAATTTTACCTGCTCTAATCCGGGTTAAGGAGTTTCCATGTTATGCAGCAGCTTACAACCAAACCCAGACTTGTGCAATGAAGACCTCACTCCTCCCGCGATTACCTTCGAACAATTGATTTCACTCTCGTCGCAACCTCCTCTCCTATCACTTAGTTCAATTAAGGATGAAGAAAGGACTATTATGCAATCCTACGCTATCCCTTTCGAAGGGATCGGTATTTGGTTGGAGAATCCTAATGATCCTCTAACGGGTTGCAATGCATGACATTTTAGGTCATTAGAGTCGAATAAGATTAAATTTCATTTAAAGTTTTCAAACAATTCACCTAATTCAATCATAACACAAATTTCAGCACGAATTCAGATACCTCAAATACATGCATAAACTACTTACAATCACATCCATATACAATCCTAAGTCTCCGAGTACTATAAAAATAGTATTCTGATACAGTAAGTAATAACGCAACTTACTTGGAATTTCTTAGTTGCTCAATCACTTAATTGCAAGATGATTCGTCTCTGGGTATCCTATAATACAAATAGGTCTTTTTAGTACTTATACTTTAAGGATTCATATTCTAAATTATAATTTAACTCATTTTTTCGATGTATACCTATTATGTACTGATGATTCTTTCTATTATATTTTGAGGTTCAGATCCTAAATTAGATTATAGTTTTGATTCTGGAGTCTTAAATATGCTTGAATCCTAGTGTGAAATGAATCACATTAAGCTCGGATATTATAATATCCTATTGGGTCTTAATTTTGGTATTCTAAACTATTTGGTACACGTTAATGCTAATTGAGGTATCAAATTTATTCCCGATGTGAGAAAATCTTATACTTTTTTATACAATTAAATTTTGTTTTAGATTTAGTATATTCTGATTTTTATTATAATATTATCTAAATAACCATAATTTTTCAGATTTATTAAATTTTGAATTCCTCATATTCCTAATTTTCTACAATTACTACCTAATTCCTAAATTAATTACACTTAATACTCCAAAGGCTAGGATTAGGTTTCCACATCAGAGATTAATATCCCTAAACATCTAATTACTATCTAAATCAATAATTAGTGTCTTAATCACCAAATTAACTCAAAATTACCCAATTTTTTCATCATTTTAGAGCTAAAAATTAACTTAAAATTTTCAAAAATTAATTTAAAAAAAAAGGCTTCATAGCACTATTCTATATCACTTAAGCATTCTATAGAAAAAAAAAATTGAGCTCCAAACTACACTCCTAAGCTTATTTATTTCTATAACTAATCATGTTCGGTTTTACTTAATTTGTTAAGAACCCTATATTTTCAGACGTGATTAAACTAAATCACTATTTTTCCCTAAATCTACATACAATAAAACCTCAAAATAACAAGTTTCATAATTTTCTAGGCAAAATAACTAATTTTAAGAAATTATACAAAACCGGAGTAGATAAGGGACTCACCTAGTTCGATGCCTTTTAGCCGTCCAACTCCAGTCCAAGTGTGTCGGTCAGCCTAGACGGTGGGTTTGGAGTGGGGTGGTGGTGGTGGTGGTGGCTCGGTCCCAGGTGGTGGTGGCTTGGTCTCAGGTGGTGGTGGTGTATGGATTTGACTCACTAATCCTAACTGCACAGTTTTCCTTTCTTTCTTTTTTTTCTTTTGGTTTTTCTCTTAAATTTTCAAAGGTCTCTATTTTTCTCTAATTCTTAACTGTCCAAATGAGTTCTGTGAATTTTTTCCCTATTTATAGAGCTTATTGGTAATTAATATGCATTAAATTAGATAAGACATTATCCAAATCCCTTAATTTTTTGCTTTTGTGTTGCTTAATTCTAATTGGCTAATTTTTCTTTTTTAGCTCCTAACTTGCCACGACTAGATATTCATCATTCCCTATCCCTCTGATTTTTCCTCAATTAATTAATAATTTTCTTTAATTATTTACTAAGTTTTTAGCCAATTTAAGTAATTTTGCATATTTTTATCTACACGTAAATACATATGGGGTACACGTGAACATTCCTATTTATTATTTAGGTCATTCTATAATTTTTAGTATACATATAATCTATCTCTAGTGATTTATTAGTTATTAGATTACATTTTTCGTCTTTTCGTTAATTAACAATTATTATACTTAAAATTTGAAAATTTTATAATTTCCTATTTTATTACTTATTTTCTTAAATTCAAGTTTACGGAGTTGTTTTTACTAATTTTTTTATCAATAGTTTATAATTTGGGTTTGATCGGATCCTTTAACCAATCGTCCTAAACCTTATGTTCTAAGTTCAATCCTACATTCACTTGGTTTAACTTTAGGGCTTACATATACCGCCCTACAACTATCCACATGTTAGTTTTTTTTTAAACTTAGGGTGTGAGAATCAATTTGCTTAGTGGTTAATGTATATCTAGAGTCTCCTTAGTAGCTTAGGATTGAAAGATTAATAGTTAATATGTAAATTAGTTGACTGTTATGTTGATGTAGAATTTTCTGGGAAGTTCTATGGAATGTACATGTAATTATATATGTTGACCTAAAGTTCTTGATAATTGCTGTAGCTTTAGCTAAACTCTTAATTGAATTGTTTACTTCAAAGCGATAAATCATATCTATGGTAGGTACTGTAAGGCTAGTTATTATCATAGAATGGTTTATACGTTGGTACTATTACGACTCAGTGACTTTAGGGCGTAACAATAGGGCCAAGTATAGATTTTATAAAACCTAATTTGAATTCGCCCAAATTACATCTTTAATGAATGGATTCCTTTTATTGGTGAGATTCGGTTTATGATTTTAACTTTCAACAATATATGCACTTTTAGGAGAAACAAATGCTAAATTTAGCCTTAGATATAATTACATTAAAAGAAGAAGAAGAACTTTTACTTGTAATTTATCTTAGTTGAACGGGCATAGAATACTTTTGAAGAATAATAAAAAAAATGGGTTAGTATTAATAAGGCTATAATTGAAAAAATAAAAGGAATAAAATATAAGAATTAGCTTATAAACTATTGGAACATCTTTTAAGGGGAAACAAAAACACGTGTCCTCTTATAATCTTAACCAATAGAGTTTGATGATTAATGTGCTCCTTAAGCTAAATGGGCTGGACGGAGGTGACTCTAAGTTACTTAGGTCAACTTGCAAAATAAACAAAGATGAGTAGAACAATTAGAGGGTTATTCAATAAGGATACTTCGATGCTTAAGCCAATAAAGCTTACAAGGCAGCAAATGCTTTCTATGAGAAGCTCAAGAGTGAGAGTGGAAGTAATTAGGAGTAACAAATGAGTGAAAGTCTAAGTTTTACCTAGGAGGGGTAAAAGCCAAGTATTTAGATGCCTAACCTCTGAGTCCCTATCAACTCATGGTATATGGCCCTATTTTCGTAGGACTTTGAGCTAGTGATGGCAGTAAGAATAATTGTCTTTAAGCTTTATGCCTATCTTTTTCTCTTAAATGTTTAGTATTATTGTATGACTTTAGCCATATAGGCTCGAGTTTTCCTAAGGGCGAATTGCTAAGGGTCTTATTACATTTAATACAATGTGAGTGTTGCGTGGCTTAGTTTCATGAGGTTTTTGTAAGTTTTGTGATGTGAGCTACTAATGGTTTGTTTTTCTTTTTTTCCTTCAAATTGAACTATAAACCAAACAAGAAAATTAGATGTTGGTGTTTTTGAATTATTATCCATCTGGTTTATTATTATTTAGTTCAATTTAATTTAGTTTATTGTTAGTCTTATCTTGGCTATCAAGGAAAAGAAGTAAGCTTAGGCTTAGTGCAAATAAGGGCATCTCCTTGTGATTGGACTTTCTAAAAGTTGTATCCCCTTGACTTAGAGTCTCATATCAAGCACCGTATTATCTTTTATAATTAATTTATCTATACAGATATTTAAAAGTATTCAGGTATCTATTTAGATAGTCCTTATTTTTTTTTTCATTTCCAATTAATAAAGGCCAATTTGACTATTGATTTGTTGCAAATTTCTAACTGTAAAGTGTTTTGGTAGTTGATTTGATGAGAAATGAATTCCTTTTATTTTAAAATCGTAATTTTTTTTCCTTTCATAATAACCAGTAAATTATAATTACAATATGAAACATTAATAAAAGTATTGTAATATGAATTGCGCATTCTGACGTGGTGTGTTAAGTCCCTCCTGAAGTACTCCTAATCAGTTTTTGCTACTTCGCATTTCTTCTTCTTCCCCTTCAAATCAGTTTCCTCTTTTGCCGTTTTCGCCAAGAGGAAGAGTTTCGGATTTTTCAAAACCCTAACTCAGACTTACCTATCCCAACACGGGCACTGCACAACATGAGCCGCTACGACAGTCGGTCCGGCGACCCCACTTCTTACCGTGACCGTAGAAGGTAAACATACAACCCAAAAACCCTAAATTCCAGTTCCTTTTTTTTTTTTCTTCTTAGACATCATTACTTTACGTTCATGTGCATTGATTGAGTCCAATTGGGATGTAAATTTTTCTTCTTTCATGCACTATATTGCTAATTTAGTCTCATACTAGTTTCATTCGAGCCGAGTATAACTAATTGTTTTATGTATTGAGTAAGTTCAAATTTTCATTAGGGCTTAATTTTTTAATTGCAGTTTAGTGTTGAGAAACTAGGGCATGGTTAATATTGGGTTAAAATTTATAGACAATGGGAGTATAAGGTTTTGTTCTTTCATGTACTATTTTGCTTATTTAGTCTTGTACTGGTTTCATTCGAGCTGAGTGTTAAATAAGTGTTTCACGTATCGAGCAAGTTCCGATTTACTGTAGGGCTTAATTTTGGAATTTCAATTTATTATCGAGAAATTAGGGCACTGTTAATATGGAATATTGATTTGGGAATTTACAGATGATTGCGTATCATTTCCAGTTGCAATGTACCTGTTCCTAGTTCAGCTTCAGTGTTCTTAGTAGTGAAAGAAATATGCACTTTAGGTTTTATCTGATAGTAATGCTAACAGTATGTTCAGTAGGATGGAGTTGTGTTTCTTTATGCTTGGAAGAATAAATAAAATGAAACTTCTTTATCAGGAATGTTCTTTAGAGGATGGAATGGGGCAAAATTAAGATTAAATTATTTTTAGATAGATTAACTTATAAATAATACATAGCTAAGTGATACTACTGGCTGAAGATGGAAGTAGCAGAGATTAGAATGCTAAGATGGATGTGCTTATGCACAACAATGAAACAATGGCCATTTCAACAGGGATGGATCCAAGAACCAGACTCTAGAATGACATCAAACATAGTATGTTATTTTTGACATGGAATAGGATTGGAGTGAAATGCCCATTTTGGATAGCAAAAAAAAGGCAATGGCCATTCATTGCTAAGGCAGGAGCTTTTGCCCCCTTGAATTTCTATTTCATGAACCAAATGTGATAATGGCCCTTCAAAAAGGTATAGATGAGTAATATAGCCATTGTCCCTCATTCCATAATTCAAATGTGAAATTGGTAGTTACAGCCTAACTTGGTCTTTAGATGGTGACTAGAAAAAAAGAATACTCTTAAATGGTTGTTAATTTCTTGGGAATAAGTTTCATCAAGTAGCTGTATTGGGGGTAGAATGGTCGAAAACCTCTTTAGGTCTAAGTCAATTCAAGTTTCTTTAGATAGTTGATGGGGGCGAAGGGTATTTTCTTGGCATTTAAGGTGATAAGTAAGATGGGTTGTGCAGTTCTTGCTATTGAAAATTCTCTTAGAAAATGATAAAGAGATTGTAGTTTGGCAATATCCGATTTACATTATAAATTATGTTCGGTTGTAACCTCATTCATTAATGCAGTGCTAAGTAGCTTACTGCGTACTAAGAGATGAATCTTCAGAAGAATGTTATCACGCTCTGGGGAGCCATATGACAATTTCAGTAAGGCGGGAATAAGGTGCATCTTGTGGGAAAAGAAACAATAATATGTTGTCAATGTCTATTATTGTTTTTATGGAATCTGCTTTTCTGTTTGAATCAACATGTAATGAGTAGTTGGATCAGGGATAGACCATGTATCGATTGGATTCCCGTTAATCTATCCTTTTTACTTTGATAAGTAAGTTGTCGCTTGGGATGGGACCTGGCCTACGACTAAAAGCATAGCAATTGATGGTTGTTCAATATTTGCTTGTCTAGTGATTCTGCATTTGGAGGGGCTTCTAGTTACAGTGCTCCTGTGCGGACGTCAACAGGAAGAAAGGATTATGATGGAGCAGAGTCACCTAGGAAGACAGATTTGGATGGCCTGACTCCTTTTGAGAAGAACTTTTATATTGAGTCACCTTCTGTAGCTGCAATGTCAGAAAGGGAAGTTGAAGAGTATCGTCGAAGGAGGGAAATTACTGTAGAAGGACGTGATGTCCCAAAGCCTGTGAAAAGTTTTGAAGATGTAGGTTTTCCAGGTGAGTTCCAAATATCATCTATTTCATAATTTGTTAACTCGGTTGAAATAAATCTTTAGCGATCTTTTTATTCAGGCATCTGGACTTTCTTTGAAGTGCTGATAGCAAAAGCATTTTATAAGATTCAGAATTTGTGTCTGAGTTGAGAATTAAGCTCCTTGTTTATTTATAGTATAAAGGAAGAAACCGTACAATGAAAACATATATCAGCAGTGAGGGCTTTGCATCTTGATAACCTCATTTTCAATTGAGCGGACCTGTGTCCATTTAATTTGAAATCTGCTAATGTCTACGCCTATGTATTCATGCATCCATTGATTTCTTAAATTGACTCATAAGAAAACCAAAGTAATGGGGGTAATTTGAGCAGTAAAATTATTTCTCTATTGAATTCATGCAACAAATCATGGCTACTTGATGGCAGATTATGTTATGCAAGAAATTACAAAAGCTGGTTTTGTTGAACCTACACCTATTCAAGCTCAAGGTTGGCCTATGGCTCTGAAGGGGCGCGATCTCATTGGTATTGCTGAAACTGGATCAGGGAAGACTCTGGCCTACCTCTTGCCTGCTATTGTCCATGTCAATGCCCAGCCAATTTTAGGCAAATACCTATATTCATTCTCTCAAATGTCAATTACCATTTGTTTTGCTTCTAGCTGTAAATTACAATGTATCTCATAAACCTATTTGTTCCTCAGCTCCTGGAGATGGCCCAATCGTGTTAGTTTTAGCCCCAACTCGTGAACTAGCCGTTCAGATACAGCAAGAAGCTACCAAATTTGGTGCATCATCAAGGATAAAAAATACATGCGTATATGGTGGGGTTCCAAAAGGACCTCAAGTGCGTGATCTCCAGAAAGGTAGGTGGTGATTAGATTAAAGATAAATATGCTGATCTGAAGAGGCGGGACTTTCATAAACTATTCATCATTTGGTAATTGAGTTTAAATTGTATTTGGTTATTAGTTTTCTTTTTTCTTTTTTGCATTTTGGGATGATAGTTGTGATTGTAACGTTTGTGGAACAGGTGTTGAAATCGTTATTGCGACTCCTGGACGGTTGATAGATATGCTGGAGTGTCATCATACTAACCTGCGAAGGGTGACATATCTGGTGTTGGATGAGGCAGATCGAATGTTGGATATGGGTTTTGAGCCTCAAATAAGGAAAATCGTTAATCAGGTTCTTTTCTTATTTCTCTGTAATTGCATTTGTCACTGAACCAGTTCGCCTCCTCTGAAACAAAATGGAGAAGAATGGGTGAAGCAATGGCTGTACTAACACTTTGAGATGGTTTTCATTGCTCCTCTTCCATTCTTGATTAGAGGTATGTAAAAGAGCTAACCACTTCTATTTGCAGATTCGTGGGGATCGGCAGACATTGTATTGGAGTGCTACATGGCCAAAGGAAGTTGAACAGCTGGCAAGGCAGTTCCTTTACAACGCTTACAAGGTAACTTCTATCAACGTTTCATCACATGTAATAACCCAGTGCAAGCTTCAAAAGCCATGTTTATTCATGAGCAACATAAGTTGCTGCTGACCTTGACTCAGTATTGGTTATTTCTTTTCATTTTATTTCCACTCTTGGGAGGAACTATCCACCATTTTTCTTCAACACATGTAAAGGAATTCTTCCCCCCCTCCCCCCTTCCCCTGGGGTGTTATTCCATCTTATGTACTTTAGCTGAAATTGTTTACCTCTATCCTCCATCTGTGTGTCAGGTGATTATAGGCTCTGCAGATTTGACAGCTAATCGTGCAATCCGTCAAATTGTTGACATCGTCTCTGAAAATCAAAAGTACAATAAGTAAGGAACATATTGGCTTCTTTTCTTTATCTTTTGAGCGCTCTTTGAATGTTAAACTAATAAATCTCACTACTCAGATTAGTGAACTTGCTGGAGGATATAATGGATGGTAGCCGCATACTCATATTCATGGATACAAAGAAAGGATGTGATCAAATCACACGGCAACTTCGCATGGATGGTTGGCCAGCTCTCTCAATCCATGGGGATAAAAGTCAAGCAGAAAGAGATTGGGTCCTCTCAGAGTTCAAAGCAGGCAAAAGTCCTATAATGACTGCAACAGATGTTGCTGCACGTGGTTTAGGTATAGATTTCATGTTGTTGTATTTGCGTAGTTACTTCATGCCATGACTTGGGATGTCCTTCTCTGGATGTGTCGCTTAAGCTTGTTCTTCAGAAAGTGCTATGTCCTGTCTATCTATGTAAGAGTTGTTGAAACTGAGTCCAACCAATAGAGCAACCAAAGTGTAATTCAAAAATAAGCGTGATGCCACTCGTGTGATTTTTCAGGATAATGCATAGTGTGCTGATATTTACTCCTCAGAGCTGCTTTTTTTTTGCAAGTACATAATTGTTTTATCTATTCAAGGCTTTTTTTTTGGTGAACTGTCTATTCGAGGTTGCTGATGATCATTTATTTAAGATAGAGATGTATGTAACCTGGCAGATTTACAAAATTTCCACTTTCCCTGCATTTCTCTCATTCTTGTATGGAGATGCTGCTTCCACTATTTTTTTGTGTGTCTATATGAGTACATTTGATTTAGTGCCAGTTATAAGATGAGTGTTCCTGCATTTTCATTCCTGGACCTGTCAACTTAAAAATCTTTATTCATTCATTTACTTGATTTATTTTTGCTTTTATATATGACTGTCTTCTATTTCTGCCTTTGGGGGTTTTCTTTTCCTGTTCATCTAATTTGGTTTGGGTGTTGGGCCATAGAAGGAGCTGCATGTGTGTATTACCATGATAAAAATTTTTCCCCCACTGTCGAATGGCCATAATAATCATCAAAAAAGAAAAAAGGGGGAAATATGCTTTCTTTTTGTCATCCTGGTAGTGTCTTATCTGGTCTTTTGTGTATTTAGCTTTTTTTACTTTTTATTGGGGTTTCCTTCTAATGATTGTTTATTGTGACAGATGTAAAGGATGTAAAATATGTGATTAATTACGACTTTCCTGGATCCCTTGAGGATTATGTCCACCGAATTGGGCGTACTGGAAGGGCAGGGGCAAAGGGAACAGCATACACTTTCTTCACTGCTGCAAATGCCAGATTTGCAAAGGAACTCATTTCCATCCTTGAGGAAGCTGGACAAAAAGTTAGCCCGGAGTTAGCAGCCATGGGTCGTGGTGCACCACCTCCACCAGGTATGTTGACTGTTCACCATGTCCTCTACCACATTGAATTTTTTCTCTATTGAAGGGGAAAAATTCTTCTTGAACTTTCAAAATTTGCATTTTCTCCAAATCTCTGGAGGACTGCTTTTGGAATTGAAGCGAATATCTTGTTGCACTTGTAAATGATCCTATGCTGCGTCTTCTTAAGAAGTAGTAAGTCATTGTCAGAGCTATAAAATTTTTATCGCTTTACTTCCATGTAATTTATTACTGCATGTTTTAATATTCATGGGGGATGCAGGATGTGTGTATGGTCCAATAAACTTTCTTTAGTAGTGCCAGGCTCTTCAGTTTTATTCCTGATAAGAATTTTAGCTATGGCTGTGCCCTTTGTTCTTTTCAAAACTAACTTTATTTCTGACTTACAGGACACGGTGGTTACCGAGATCGGGGCAGATATGGTGGTGGCCGTCCTTGGAACCGATCAAACGAGGGCTAACTTGGTGGATATGCCATCAACATTTTGGAATGCAGATTAGGAGGATTGTATCTCAGTGACAATGTTAGGGAACATTCTACATATGAAGTAGAGTTTAATCGCTCGCATGCGCATCTGCTCCATTCCCATGTGAAGTCCTTGAATTAACAGTAAATTTTAATCGGAATGGTTACTTTAGTGATGGGAAAATTTATTTATATTATGTGAAATGTAAATCTAGTTTCAAGACTGTCCATGTTCCCCTATTTTTCAGTTTCAGATTACCATGTGGGTGTCTTCGAAATTGATTGAAAAGGTACCAAATTATATTTTTTTCTTTCGATTGCAAACAATAAGTATCTCCGAAATTTTTTCGTTTGTGGTAAAATTATGCCATACTTTTCTTTTAGAAAAAGTATTAATAGATGTCTTATAACCCTTCTTTAAGTCACTATAAAGGGAAAATTTTCATTTTTGTATAAATTTGTATTTCTGAAGAAAAAAGTTATGTTGAAATTGAGCGAAGCACATTATTTATTTACATTTGACTTTTGGACTTGGTGATGGATTTAAGGATTTCGGCATATAGGATGATTGGTGAGGAGAGGAGATTTGGTTTAGTGGGTTTAGAGTAGAAATTGTTGGATTAATTCATTCATTTTTAATTATTAAAAAAAAAAACAAAAACCCTCATGTAACGTCACTTCTTCTCCTGCCCTCTTTTCACTCTTGTAAGGTCACGTATAGAGTAATACTAATACAGAATAAGCTGATCATTATATCTAGATTTTCTTATTTAGGATGTGTAATCAATGTAATAAATTATTTAATTTATTTTCCCTTTAACAAGTATAATGATATTATCATTGTGGAACCTGTTTTTGAAATAGAAATTCTAGATTTACATTTGAATATCTTTGCTGGATTGAAAAATGGTTTATATTTATTATTATGTTTCCATGATATAATTTCAAAACAATTTTTTCATGAAAAATGAATGAAATTCATCTAGTTGGAACTTATTCTAGCAGAAGGTGAAAAAATTTCGATACATCCCTACTACCTTCAAGAGGGTTACTTTGGTTACTAAAACTTTTATTTAAACTAATTGGATTCTTGAAAATTTTAAATTGTCCATTTTGAATCCTAAATTGAATCAAACTAGTAAAGAAGAAATCACAAATTTAGCTAAATTAGATGGGACTCCAAATCACGTTACATTGTGTCCTATATGCCAACGTAATTTATTGAGATGATCAAACTTTTTCCAACTTGTGGTTTTTCTTTTAACTTTTGGTAAATTAAAAATTTAATTGTTTCATTTTCATTGAGTCCAATAGTTTGTTTTTCAATATTACTTTGATCCTCAGAAGCCTATTGGCTTAATAATAATAGATAAAGATTAGAAAAATACAAGAATGAAATTGTATTAAAGAAAGCATTTTATCTTAGTTATATTTTTTTTTAGAAAAAAATTTTTAAATCTTGATATATCTCAAATAAAAAACCATTAGTAATGCATGTACCAACGTTTTCGCACACAGAGATTATACATATTGAAATCCCTTCGCCACGTGCTAAGAAATAAAAAAGATGCATTGCTCCCGAAGCACTTTATTCCATCGGTAAAAAGATTGCTACAAGAACATGACATTAGCCAAAAAGAAAATGAAACCATTCCTTACTTTTGCAGCAACGGATTCACATCAGCAATTCCAAGTTTATGGTTTGAAATAACGTTCTACAATTACAATAATATATCTAGGTTGCTCTTTTATCCCAGCTGAGCTACCAGCTGGCTCATTGTACTACACATATCATATTTTGATTCCACCAGCTCCGGTGGACAAAGTTCAACAAAACCCTCTCTTAAACTGAATTGTTAATCGATTTTTTTTTTTACCATTCTTAGTGTAAAATTTTAGATTTAGTTTTATCCGAATGAAATGAAATCCTAAACCTATCTTTTAATTAAGTTATAAATCCAGCTGAATACTAAAAATTCGAATACTTTATTCGATTAGATTAGTTTATAATTTTGATTCTATTCTATATACAGCTCTCACTATCACCATATTCACACCTTACATACTATAAAATCTAGATCGTTTGTATAACTTTTAACATCGATGAAAGCTTGTTAAGATAATTAGTATTCTTTTAATAAGTCACTTGGATAATAAATAAGATACCTAAGTGCATTACACATATTATTAATAAAATATGATAGCTTTAATCTTTATTTTTTACGAGACTAATTTTTACTTTTAATTTATATTTATTAAATCTAAATCGTTAAAAATATAATTTATTCGATAATTTAGATTGAATCAATATAAAAATAAAAATAGAATAGGAGCTCGACTGATACCCTATAAAATAAACACATATAGATATAAAAGTTTTTTTTTTCCCCTCTTAAGACTTTCCCAAATTATAAACATGGAAGATAGAATATCCTATCCTAACAATTGGGTAAGACACAAGATACATGTATTTTCCAAAGTCTTGTGTAGGTACTTAGCCACTCCTAACAACATATCCATTGATAATGAGTCCGTTTAAATTATTTTTTTTTTGTTTATATCTTATATGTATTTATTTTATATTTGATTTGTATATGTTTAAAAAATAATATTTCAAAAATTATCTTTATTTGTTTCTATTTTATAATTATGATGAAAATAATAATTGGAGTTAAAATTGAAAAATGAAAATTCCCGTACTATTAAGAAATGATATTTAAAAAATATATTTTATATATTAAAAATAGTTATTTTAATTGATATTTTTATAAATATAAATAAAATAAAAGATAAATAAATTCAAGTTTCTATAAATTTATTAGATTTTTAATTTATAAAAAAAATATATGTATATATAATTATATTTATATTTATTTATATTTTATTTTTACCAAACCTAAAATTGGAATAAATACCAATGAACCAAATGCAATTCATTAAAACTTGACTAAGTTCTGTTCCTATTCCTTTCTTTGTCTTTATATATTCCGTGACACAACACCTAAGACATGATCACTACAAGCTTAACATCATCAAACTGCAAGTAATTCGAAAACACAAAACATCGATACGAAATATGGAATCCCAAACTGGATCTCAAACTCAAACTCCAAACCTTCCAAAACAACCCAGCAAACCACGTTCTAGATTCATCTTGCCTCTTTTTTTAACCGCTAATCTTGCTGTTGGAGGTACTACACTGTACTATGTTCTTTTTTTTTTTTATCGTACTTATCGATTTTCATGTATGCTTGTGAGCACTGCTACTTTCGGAGCAATCTTCTTGGTTTAGTGGTGTTATGTATTTTATGTATTTGTCTGGTGATTGTAGTTAGTTTCATGATGTCTTTCTGGGTTTTTAGATATTGGGTCGATTTGCTTTTTCACATATATATGGATTTTTATTTTTTTTTTCAATCTTTTTTCTAGTTTGATTGCTTTCGGTTTGGGTGCATGCAAGAACCCAACTTGTGATTTGATACATGTGTATACGTTGAGTCTAGAATCGTTCGAAAGCCGCGGACGAAGGACTTTTACACAAGGGGATAGCTGCAAATTTTTGAGAAATAAATAGAGAAATTTTAAAATTTTGGAATGATTCAAGAAAATTTTAAATGGGGAGGAAAAAAGAAAGATGTGGAGGAAAGCAATTTTGTATGATTAGGATAAATCTGCAATAGCCACCCAGCGGAATTGATACCTCAGCAGTGTTGAAACTTCAGGAAATTAAAAAACTTTTGTTGATGGTTATAAAATTTTCCGAAGAGAAGCCCAAGATTTGGAAATGCTGTAATTGTATTATAAATCGGGACAATTCAAATTGTGTCATCATGTCAAGATCCAGTTTTGAATCGTGTTGTCATGCTAAGTTTAGTAATTACAATTGTATGTGAGGGCTCAATGGGGTTCTTTGTTTGTATTGTTGGAAGCGATATTAGAGCATTGATCATCATAATTTTTGGAGTAAGAGTAGTAGTGATTCTTACAAAGCTGTTGGATCTATTAGGTTCCCCTAATTAGTAAATGGATCCCACAGATTACAATGCATCGAGTGTATGAAAGAAGATGATCCCTTGTCCTTTAGGATACAATCTGCACTAGTCTACAAACTCGAGTGCACATGATGCGGGATGTATTTCGATCTGGTCTGTGATTGAAGAAGCGAGGTTATTGTTATTTCTGATATTTTCTTGAGGGGTTCGATCCGATATCTGGTTGGGGTGACTCTACTTAATCTTGGGAGGGATTGGCATCTCAACATAGTAGAGGTTGACCGGTGGATCTACCGAGCAATTGTTAAGTCCACGGGAATGATTTTCATGAAATTATAATCTCTAGTCAGTAACAGCTCCATGCAGCTGAATACGACCTCTGCAATTTTGGTTTCTGTTGCTAGACATTCATAGATGAGTTACTTAGTCGGCTCAATGGCAGAAACTGGGTTGATACATCACCAAATCTGCGCTCTGTAAGGTTTTTCACTATAAAGGTTGTTAGAAAGCTTTTGTATGCAATACCTCCCTGCAAGTTATCCTGTTGAACATAGGATTGTGAAAGGTTGAAAAATTGCTAGGAAAACTTGAAACAGGTATATAATTAGTCAGTTGTGGAGTAGTAGTGGCGAGTGATAATAGGAATTGTAGAAATGAACTTCGTTGAATTTCTTATGTCAGCAGTTATTGCTTGCTATGCCTTGCTTAAAAGTGTCATTCCTATGCTTCTCGATGTTATGAACCCTAATTTCTATTGCTATTCGCTTGATGCTGCGATTCTTCTTGTAGCTTATCTGTTAACGAGACCTAAGAAGGACACAAGCACAAGAGATGAAGAAGTTCCCAGCAAAATCCCTTCTGCTTCAGTACCTACTACAGAATCCACAACTGCTCCTGCTGTCGAGAATAAGCCGATCATCCCCCGTGAACCCATCCCCGAGGATCAGCAGCGTCAACTCTTCAAATGGATACTAGAAGAGAAAAGAAAGATCAAAACGAAAGATCGCGAAGAGAAAAAGCACATGGATGAGGACAAAGCCATTCTCAAACAATTTATTCGTGCAAAGACGATCCCCGAAATCAAGTAGATCATCCTGCTGCTTGATCTGTAACATTTCCTCCATTGCATCCTTTCTGTATGTACTGAATGCTGATCTTTGCTCCATTGAATGAAAAATTATCTGCTGTGATCAATTTAGGAAAAAAGTTTTACTTCTAATTTTTTATTTTTTTCTTTTTTTTAATATCGTGATTTGTTAATCTAATTTCAATTTGTTCTTGTTTCCTATTAAGTAGATATGATTCTCAGGAAACGTTATTTCATCTTTATGCAATCGTGTGTAAGTTTGTATTATTATTATTTAGCATGAGAATAAGAAATTTCTAGAATTATGATTACGAAAATAAACTGGATAGATTTACTAAACTCTTGGAAATACGCAACGGAAATAAATTACGAGTACACACCGGTTGAATCAACAGCTCGATCAATGACACCTCAAGGATGTGTTGTTCATCCGATGGCAGATCCCGGACTTGAAGGTTGATCCCGAAAGGAGAACAGGTGAAGGGTAAGAAGGGTCATGAGGTTAAATAGGGATAGAATTAGAATGAACTGGATTAATAAAAATATTATAATATAATTCATATTTATTTATGATGTAATAAAATTTACTTATATTGTTATAATATAATTAAAAGTTGAAAGTTTTTCATGATTGATTTTTTTTAATTAATATTTAGTATTTAAAGGAAAATATGAGAGAAAATAATATATTTTAATTTTAAAAAATCTTGTAAGTTCTTATAGGAATTAGATTTGATCGATCGATTAATTGGGTTGAACTAGGATCATCAATGAGGGTTAAATAAAATAAATAATTCGGACAGATTTTATAGAGAGATAAAATCAAATCGCATTGGACTAGATCAGTCAATTTGGATTTGATAATATTGGATCTTTTTCAATTTATATCTGTAATCACAAACCAGCAATAAGCTTATTCAACTTATTCATAAAATACTAAAATCCCGAATATATTTTAAACAATGAATAATAAACTTGCAACAGATACGGATCTCAAAACCATTCTTAAAATGTAAACGAATAAAATGAGAAGAAAATTCCAGATTGAAAAGAAAAAAAGTTTATGCTAATATAAATCGTCCATTTAACATGGATTAATTTTATATAAAAAAGGTGAAAGAAAGTGATGAAATAAAGTTCATGAAAGTAATCCAATTATCAAGCAAAAACAACACACCCGACTCCATATCTACATAATTATGTCATGCGTAAAATTTTTTTTTTTTAATCTCTAAAATATGAGGACTATAGGAAGCTATAAACTAGTTGGAAGCTTTTTTTTCCTTTAATTTTTCCTCCTTAAAGCCCCACAGTTTTATGAATGAACCGCCATTTTTATATTCAAAGACAAAATTGGGAAAAAAAAAAAAGGCTTGCAATCTTATATTCCCCTTCTAAAATGTAATTTTAAACCGTTTTTACTTTTAGAACCTACACAATGGTACGTATCAATCTAATATATATAGTAAGATTATTCAAGTTCATCTTACTTGGAATATGAAATTCTTTTGTATTAAACTCTTATGTATTTATCAAGACCGTTATAACCTAATAGAATGAATACCGCTTTTTTAAATGAGATAGATTGAGTTTGATCTTCTCCAAAAGTTGTAACTATAACAATTGGCATAAAAGACTTTTGGGGTTTTTTTTTTTAAAGTTAGGTTTAACATCTAATTTAGTTTTTTTTTTTATCAATCTAATATTTCAATAGTTAAGAATCTTCAAAATCAGGTAATAAATCAACATAACATTAATTATAAATATGTGTTTATATAGAAGTCATTTTTCTTGGTATCGAAGAAGAAATGTTGCAACATAAATACTTTATAAGGGCCATGTAAATGGGCCATTTTAAAAATTGGAAATGCTATGTGCATAGCAGAATTTATCAAAAAATTAAGAGAAAATGTTGATATAAAAAAAGAGTTATTCATGTTTGTGAAATAAAAAAGATGCTTACATTATTACTAGTTGTTAATAGACCTTTTCTTGGTCTAAGCTCAAGAGGCTTAGGCTTAAATGCTTCAACATGCTCGAGTTTCCTCGAGCACTTTTTGGGGTCGGCAATCCAATCCCCTTCAACAATACAATAGCTCAGCCTTCCCATGAACAATTTAGCCCAGACCAAATGGTCGTCTTACCCATCGACAACGCAACCTACTTGGGGGCACCCTTTAGCACTCCTCCGATCCTGACCAACTCAAGACCTTAGAACTCTCAGTCCATGTCCTTATTGTACCCAACTCTTCTGGACCTAAAACCCTAAGGACTCCATTATCCTCGGGGCAGCCAAATCAAAGGCTCCACATACCTATGTCAACCCCAACCTTGAGCAAATATTAGGTGCTTGGCATGTGACCTAAGGATCATAACGCAACAACTACTCTACTCAACCTTTCTCTCTCTTTTCATTAGAAACTCCTTGACGGCTTGTTGTATAGCTTAGAAGCCTAGTCGCTCTAATTATGATGGCTGCTCATATTGATGTAACAAACACTCTTCTCGATAGCCACCAATCGGAAGAAAGGTGTTGTCCTTTCTTGTATTAAGCATGCCTCTTTGTACCAACCACGCACAAGCCAATCCTCATTTGACATGTTTGGCGAGTAAGTTTCATGCCTTATTAATAGGGCATGAAGCTATAGGTACAAGAGTCCGCACCCCTAAGCACTCTATACACACTTAAACACTTTCAAATTTTTCCTTCATTTCCTTTCTTGCTAACTTTAGCATTAGAAAGCCTTCATTGGCACTGCTATATGGGGCTTTCTTGCAGATCCATCATTACATACGGTTGCCAAACCACTAGGAGACAACTTGAAGACCATCACAACGATACTCATTACCCACTAACTACTAGGAGACAACTTGAAGACCATCACAGTGATACCCGTTACCAACTATCACCACTTATATAATAATCCTATTAACTTTCTTGTTTCCAATTTTATACATAAAGAGTTAGAATTATGCTCTTACTATTACTTTCGTTTGAGAATTAAGGTATTGATAAGGTAAATATTTAGTCTATCCAACGACAGGTATAATAGTATAAGCTCCTTTTTTCTATGTAAAAAAAAAAATTATAATAGCACAAAATAAAATCTCTTCATTAATATTCTGAACTAATGGTTTTTTTGTTTTCTAATAATTCTCTTATCACTATCATCATAGCTACTACCATTGTCGCCTTATTACTATTATTACCATCGTCTTCATTACAACCACCACCATCATCCACAAATTTAGGATTGTTGAATTTGCACTTGTCTCTCTAACCCAAATATCATATATTACAATTATAGCTTTGTATAAACAAAACTTGATGCAATTAATAAACGGATCAAAACTCAAACTCATTTACGAATATATCGATGGGATTCAATATCTAAACCCGCCAATGGATTGTTTAACAAACAAGTCCCATACAAACATCTACATTTAAATCACGTACTCATTTAAGATTAAGAATTGTGATATGTATAATATAGTTTTACACTTTAATATCTTACTATTAAAATCTCTTCTCTAATTTTTGCTTATGCATATCTCTCTCTCTTTCTTTCTCTCTTTATTCAATATTATCACTTTGTCATTAGTCTGATTGGTTGTGATAAGAGAATTATTAGAGCAATATGTTTAACCTTTCACTCTAAAGGGATCATTCTGGTTGATAAGACTTAAAACACACTTGTGATAACTTGCATGATGTGTTGGGTTTAAATCCAACTATAAACATTTTTTGGAGTCACGTACATTGATGAGAATCAAGCTATGGGACCCTTGACTCGCAGCCGAGCCTTAGGATTACAAGGGCTGGTACGTCAAATTCTTATGTTCCAACCAATCCTTACTAAGACCGAGTACTTCCTTATCGAGTCATCTTTAATGCCGTGTCGTATGACAGCCCATTATTCTATGGTTTACCAAGTAGATGAGTATTCTCTAGTGTCGAGCCATACATCACTAAGCATCATCTTTACCGAAAAGCCGAGAGAGAGAATCCGGATTGATTAAGCCATCCTTGTTCAAATAAGCCCATATGTCTATACTTTTTGTCTGCATCTTTGAACGACCTTGCCAATACCACATCGCCATGTGTACAGTATCACATGTAGAATCTGTAGCACTAATGATTATTTTCTTTGTATATTTATTTTTGTCCCTTTATAACATTTATATTACCCCCTTTAGGAAATGTCCTTCTTGTCTTTTCCCTTTTGAGCAAATTGCCCTAGTTTGCGAGTATAAATACCTTTATACTTGTAATTATAAGACATCAAATAATCTTCAATATACTTTTAAGTACTTTCTTCCCTACATAAACACTGTTGTTTACTCTCGGGATCACTCTTATCTTTTCTCTTAAGTAAGGTTAGGTAGCGAGTAATCTTATTAGACCAATTTGTGCATCACATTGAATTTTGCCATGAGTCTTCGGAAGTTTCATCGATGCGTCATATCCTCTAGAGCTGTTCGTAGGTTTTGCTTATTATTTTCATCATTTGCTTTCACCCTTTTGTACCTTTCCCTATTGACTCTTTTCGAGCTTTCTACAAACTCAGACCCATTCAGCGACCGGCCTTATCTATTTTTGGTTATGGTTTGCAACATTTTGATATTAGAGCGGGGGTTTTGTGTGAACTATAATTAACTCTTCTTGGATTTTTGTTATGCTTTGTTTTGCTTGTATGAAAAAGAGTCAGTTATTGAGTTTATTTGACTGTGATGTTATTAGTTGTTCACTTTCTGAAGTGTTTGTTTAAATTTTGAATTTGTGAGGAAAAATAACAAATGCAAATATGAATGTTGATACCGGTGATGATAGTGGAGTTATCCACCATGGGCGTCGATCTCAGGGAACTCTTAGAAGCATTGACGAGAGACTCGATGAGGTAGCTAACTTCCTAGTAGATCTAACCCGAGCTATTCATGCATTGTCTTGCCAACCCACTGAGGCCATATAAAACACTTTACAAGCTACTCAACCTGTTAGAAGTCAAAACCCAACTTGACCATTTTAAGGTGGAGGAGTTGGTAGACAAGTAAAGCAAAAGATAAACCGGAGAGAGTTTGATGAGGTGGAAGAAGAGTATTTTGAAGAGTAGCGTGTACAAGTCCTTAGAGCATCTAACTATGTGAAGTTTCAGATTCCGAGTTTCAATGGATTTGGAAATATTGACGAGTCTTTGGATTAGGAAGAGAAAGTGGAGTGTGTGTTTAATTATTACTAGTATAAGGATTACGAGAAAGTGAGGACTGTTGTTGTTGAATTTTCTAGATACGTTGCCATGTGGTGGAAGAATCTTCAGGCCATGAGAAGAGAGAAGGGTACCGAGAGATTAATACTTAGCTTAAGATGAAGAGGGTGCTTAGAAACAGATTCGTACTAGAAACATATCTCCAAGATACTTTCACACTGCTTCAAGAGTTGAGACAAGTAGGTCGAACTGTTAATGAAAATGTTCAAAAATTCTAAATGCTTATAATAAGATGCGAAGTGGAGGAACCACTTGCCCGAACAGTTTCAAGGTTTGTTATTAGATTGAGAGGAGACATTCGGGTCATTGTTGAACTCTAACGATTTGACACAATGGATGAAGCTGTTAGGATTACCTAGTGGATAAAGAGGCAAAGAAGAAGTTAAGTAGCGACCAGAGTGCCAATTAGCCGACCCAGACAGGCAAGTCACCGGATACTGTCGAGTGCCAAGTCAAGAAGTAGAATAGATGTTAGAGTCGAGCAGAAAAGCAGGCCTGAGATATAGTGCCAACTCGAACGTATGAGAAGGGGCAAGGGTTTGGTAGGAAAATC
Organism: Lumnitzera littorea; assembly: GCA_024138015.1. Taxonomy (NCBI): domain Eukaryota; kingdom Viridiplantae; phylum Streptophyta; class Magnoliopsida; order Myrtales; family Combretaceae; genus Lumnitzera; species Lumnitzera littorea. The sequence goes on along the minus strand of JAMXBB010000009.1, from coordinate 9,306,966 downwards.
AGCTAGATCAAATGCTTCAAATGCCAAGGGTTCGGATATATGGCTACTCAGTGCTCGAACCGAAGGATAGTGGTCACTAAAGGAGACATCATGAAGTTAGACGTAGAGAGTACGGTTCCTGTTGAGAATGAGAATGTCAAGAAAGAGTTGATCGAGAAAGATGTGTATACTGAGGACTTGAACCAGCTACTTACGGTTGTTTAACGCACCATGAGCGTGGAACCCTCACAAGAGGAGGAGTAGAGAGATAACTTATTTTATATCACTTGTAAGATAAATGACCAGACGTGTACCCTCATCGTCAATAGTAGGAGCTACATTAATGTGGCGTCAACCGACCTCATCTCAAAATTAAGGTTGCTGACTGTTGAACATCCAAAATCGTACAAGTTACAATGGTTGAGTAATAAGGGAGCATTATACGTCACTCGGCAAGTATTACTGCCGCTCACTATTAGTAATTACTCCGACTAAATTCTTTACGACGTACTGCCCATGTATGCTTCCCATGTGTTGCTAGGAAGACCGTAGTTGTTTGATAGGAGAGTCATCTATGATGGTTATAGGAATACCTACATGTTTGAGAAGGATGATTGGAAGATCATGCTGAATCCGATGCCGCTGAGAAAGGTGCATAAATTACAAATAAAACTTACTCGCGAATCGAAGAAGACTTTGGTAATGAGTAGAGCCAAGCTCCGAGAGGCCATTAATGCCGATGAACTGACCCTCCTTTTGGTTAGGCAACTATTAGAAATGAAGGGGCAGGATGAATTACCCCAGAAGGTAAAAGAACTATTAGATGAATATACCAACCTATTTCCAAAACAATTACCTGAAGGGTTGCCTTAGACTCGAGGCATAGAGCACTAAATTGACTTAATACTTGGTGCTGCACTGCTAAATAAGCCAGCTTATCGCATGAATCTTGAATAGGCTTCTAAGTTTCAATGTCAAGTCAATGAGTTGCTAAAAAGAGGATACGTGAGAGAGAGTCTCGGCCCTTGTGCTGTACTTGCACTTCTAGTGCTGAAAAAGGATGGAACCTGGCGGATGTGTGTTGATAGTTGGACCGTGAACAAAATCATGATTAGATATAAGTATCCGATCCCAAGGATAAAAGACATGCTGGATGAATTGAGTGGAGCCAAAATTTTTAGCAAGATTTATCTCAAGACCGACTACTATCAAATCCGCACGAGGCCAAGAGACAAGTGGAAAACTGCGTTCAAAACTCGACATGAACTTTATGAGTGGATAATCATGCCCTTCGGCTTGTCGAATGCCTTGAGTACCTTCATGAGCCTCATGAACTATGTATTGAGATATCTCATCGGAAAGTGTGTCATAATGTACTTCAACGACATCCTGATCTACAGTATCGACATGCCGAGTTACTGTAAACACATCAGAGCAGTTTTAGATATTCTCCATGTTGAGAGATTATTCGACAACCTAAAAAAATGTTGTTTTTGCTAACATGAAGTGGTATTCTTAGGCTATGTAGTCAGTAGAGAAGGCTTGTGAGTTGATGATGAGAAGATTCGAGCAATTGTTGAATGGTTGACTCTTACTATTTATGTCGACGTGAGAAGTTTCCATAGATTGGATTCGTTTTACCAAAGGTTCATTAGGAACTTCAATATCTTCGTTGTACCACTTACTAAATTAATGAAAAAAAACATCGATTTCTGATGGGGAGAAATGGATGAGAGGAGTTTCGCTAAGATAAAAAAGAAGTTGACCTCCCCCTTGGTGTTATTGCTCCCCGACTACGACAAAATTTTTAAGCTAGAGTGAGATGCGTTGGGCATTGGAATAAGTGCTATCCTGATGTAGGAAGGCTAACCAATTGCCTTTCATAGTGAGAAGCTCCGAGGAGCCTGGTTAAGTTACTTCGTATGTGACAAAGAACTCTTGGCACTAATCTGAGTACTGCAAATGTGGCAGCACTATCTACTGCCGAAAGAATTTGTTATATATACTGATTATGAGTCACTGTGGTACCTTCGAAGTTAGACCAAATTGTCTAAGTGACAGGCGAGATGTGTTGAATTTCTTAAGGGATTCAATTTTGTGATCAAATACAAACAAGGAAAAAGCAACGTAGTTGTAATTGTTCTTTTAAGGTGGCATGCGCTCTTGTCATAACTGCAGACCGAATTGTTTGGTTTTACGAATATCAAAGAATAGTACTCCGAAGATCCATACTTTTGACCAATAATTTTGCATGCATAGATGGGAGGATAGTGGATGAGTATTATGCGGAGGATGGCTATCTATTTCAAGAGGGGAAACTGTGCGTGTCGACTTGTTCCCTACGAGAATTATTAATCAAAGAAGCCTACAGTAGCAGACTCTCCGGACACTTTAGAGAACAGAGAACCTATGAACTATTAAATGGCTAATTCTTTTAGCCGAAAATGCGAAGGGGTGTATACTAAGTGGTTAAAGGTTGTGTTGTGTGCAAAAAGGCCAAGTGTCGAACCAAACAAGGGAAAGTAATGCCCTTACCTATTCTAATGAGACTGTAGACTAAGTTAAGTACGGACTTTGTTCTCGGACTGTCGAGAACTACTCGAGGGAAAGATTCTGTAATGGTAGTCATGGATCGGTTTAATAAGATGGCACATTTCGTACCCTGCACCAAAACTAACGACGCTTCGACTATTACTTCTTTTTTCTTATAGGAGGTTATGCGGATACACGGTATGCTGAGAAATGTAGTCTTTGACAGAGATCCAAAGTTCTTAAGCCATTTTTGGAGAATCCTATAGTGTCGGCTAAGAACCAAATTGCTCTTCAGTACCTCATGTCACCCCCAAACTGATGGTCGAACAGAGGTGGTTAATCGTACTTTAGGGTCACTACTTCGAGCTGTAATAGGCAAGAACACGGCTGATTGGGATGTCTGCCTGCCAGTAGTTGAATTTGCTTATAATCGAATTGTACATGACACCACCAAGCAGACTCCCTTCGAGGTGTTTTATGGATTCAATCCCAAGTTACCCTTCGATTATGCCCTTATACTAGTATTGATGTAAGAGGACCCTAACGCCTCGGCCAGAGTACAATATCTCCAGCACATCTACGACAATGTCACTCGGCACATTAACCAAGTTGCCAAGAGAATACGTGAAAAGACCAAGGGTCAATCGGCTAAACAGTTTCAGCCGGGAGACTGGGTATGGCTACACTTCAGCAAGGAGCAGTTCTCGAACAAAAGGAAAAACAATCTATTTGCAAGGGCAGAAGGATCTTTCAGAGTTCTCTAGAAAATTAGTGACAACGCCTACAAGTTGAAGCTACCTGAAGAATATTGGGTTTCTGATGCCTTCAACATTGCTGACCTTAGTCCATATCACCCTAACGGAGGACTAAGTGAACACTATTTGGATTTGATTCCAAATCCAAAACAACCTACAGGGAATGATAGGAATCAAACTACGGGACCCCTGACTGGCAGCCGAGCCCGAGGACTAGAGGGGTTGGTACATTGAATCTTATGTTCCAACCAATTCCTGCTGAGATTGAGTACTTCCTTGCCAAGTCATTTTTAATGTCGTATCGTATGATAGCCCATTATTCTGTGGTGTGCCTAGTAGATGAGTACTCTCCAGTGTCGAGCCATACAATCACTTAGCATCATCTTTGCCGAGATGCCGAGAGGCTAAGAGAGAGAATCCGGATTGATTAAGCTATCCTTACTTGGACAAGCCTATTTGTCCGTACTTTTTTTTTGTATCTCCTAACGACCTCACTAATGCCGCATCGTCACGTGTATAGTATCACATGTAGAATTTGTAGCACTAATGATTATTTTCCTTATATATTTATTTTTTCCCCTTTATAAAATGTACATTGCCCCCTCTTAGGAAATGTCCTTTTTGTTTTTTCCCTTTTAGGCAAGTTGCCCTAATTTGCGAGTATAAATACCCTTGTACCTGTAATTGTAACATATTAGATAACCTTCAGTATACTTTTGAGTACCTTCTTCCCTACGTAAACACTGTTGTTTACTCTCGACATCACTCTTATCATTTTCCTTAAGTAAGGTTAGGTGGCGAATAACCTTATTGGACTAATTCGTATGCTACATCGAATTGTGCCGTAAGTACTTGAAAGTTCCATTGGTACGTCATATCCTTTGGAACTGTTCGTATGTTTTGCTTATTATTTTCATCCTTTGCTTTTACCCTTTTGTATCTTTCCACATTAACTCTTTTCGAGCTTTTTACAAGCTCAGACCCATTTAGCGATCGGACCCATTTAGCGATCGACCTTGTCTGTTCTTAGTTATGGTTCGCAACATACATAGTACAAACTATTTTCACCCAATACATAGGTCTTAGGGTGATTCATGTACCTAAAAGTAATAAGTTAGAGTATGATTGTGCCCTTCTTAAAAAGAAAATGCTTAACTTTATATTTCCTTCTAATTTCTGGCATTCTTTTATAGAGAAAAAAAAATAGTATAATGTATTTTAAGCTTTCATTCTATATACATACCCATTTAATCATACCTCAATAAATGCTAACATCATTAGTGAAGCCACTTAGTATTACGAAAATTTAAAATAAATATATTGATAAGTTTCAATTTAATTTAGTTATTTGATACTATAATCTATCCACCAAAAAATTATACCATAAGTTTTTACTACATCGTATAAGGCCAACAATTTAGAACTTGATACGGTATAAGACGATTATAAACAAATCTATAAGTGCAAAACTTGACACTGTTAATACGCAAGTTAGACTCCTTTGGACCCATTAATAAATGTGTCCATGTCCTAACTTAACATTTGAACCTGTGAACAAACTTGTTTAATAAATAAATCTCAGTGACATATGTAGGCCTAAATTGCAAATCCATTCAAAATTAAGATTTTAAATATTTATAGTTCTCTACTATTTCATTACTCTAATCTCTTCTATAGTATTTACATATAAGCATACCTTATGAAGTCTCTATGAGTGACAACCAAATAATTTACTAATTGTTCTTCATTTAAGTTAGTTATATAATGTTGTGAATTAACCTACATACAAATTATGCTATAAATTTTTGCTTGAGTTAGGCATAAAGTACTTGAAATTTGAGTTAATGGTTAGATTATTAACCTATTATGTTTTAATTACACTTACCCATTCATTTAGCCTATAAATAAAAAAATTCTTTGCAAACATCAATATTATTCTCAACATGGTTTTGATTATAAGAATTAAGTAACCTAAAGAGGACATTAAAAACATTTTTTCAAATGGAGATTTGTTGACTATGATATATTTTAAAAAACAAGTTTAACCAAAATGTAAGACAATCCTATTAAGTTGGTCAAGTTATGGTTTCAAGTTTTTAAACATGAGTAATAAATAAGTCATATTATGGATTGAGATTTTTATACACCTCGTTTAGGCTGCAATGAAACATGACCCATTAACATGAATGACCAATTTTAAATTATAGTATTAATCCTATACCCGATAATCGAATTCTTTAATTGTTATATTTTTATCAAACTTATTCATATATTTAACTTATAAAATAAAAAAGATATATTTACATGTATTAGTGCAATTTTCAATGTAATTTTTGCTATAATCATTAAGCAAATCAAGGACAATAAAATGGGGAAAAAGAAAGAGCATTGAGGATGATATTGAAAACATATTTTCCATCTGGGGACTAGATAGCTACAATATATTTATTTAATTATTTTAATTGATAAATGTGTTCAACCTGAACATGAAACACATCATTAAGTAGATTGGTTACCGATTGAGGTTTTCAAACATGATTAGTGAATGAGCTACGTTAAGTGTTGAGGTTTTCAATATACGTTTAGACTTAAATATAAATCACCATCATCATCACATTATTAGACTCGTACTACCACTAGCATCACCTATTTCACCGCTTGTATCATCAATATTATACTACTACTATTATTACATTATCTCGACACAATATTTGTTGGAACTTTGTCACTACACCATAGTTACGACTTCATTACTATCGTCGTTCCTCGGTTCTTGTTGGTAGTTGATTAAAGTCTATATATTTTGGGCTTGCAAGATAATGTACAGTGAAGGGATGCTGAGGGGTTATCTGGTATGGCCACTCCAATGCTTAAGTTAGCAATAAGTTTTTTGTAGAATAAAATGTTAAGTATGTAGACTTAGAATACAGAGTTTGTAGAGAGGGTTACCGTTAGGTAGATATTTGGTATTTATAGTGAAGTGGAGTTGGCTGTTGGAAATCAATTGGTGGGGGAGATCTTCTTCCGCAATCCTTAATATTTAGGATGTGGCTATTTTATTCTTATCTTATAATTTATGTCTATTACAGTTTTTCATGGGCTTGGGCCACTAAAGGCTAGGCTCGAAGCCTACAGAGGCGAGCTTAGGGAGGCAAGGCTTGACGGATCTGGTTGAGCTTGAAAGGCTCCTGTTTAAAGTACCTTATTGACAACCATCATCACTACAACAATTATGAATGTTGTGCATTAGTAACACCTCTTTTACATTGTATTATAATTGCTATGCTACCATCTCTCTTACCTATCCATTACGCCATTACATAGTCATTACTATTATCAATAGACTAATGCATAATATTACTATTGTAGTTGTGCCACATAGGTTGTAATGAGTTGATAATGTTAATGTTATTATAGTAATAGTCATGGTAATGGTATTAACAATGATGGAATGACAATTATATCTAAACTAAATTAAAATTTCTATTGTGATTAGTGTCTCAAACATAATATAAGACTTCTAATGTAATGTTTCCTTGTCATGTGAACAAATCTTATCTTAAAAATAATTGCATTGCGAGAAAAAGTTTTCTAGTTTGATACCTGTTATATTTGCTTTATATGGGTCTCCATCTTTTCGATTCACCATTTATGTTTTAATTATTCAAAAAAAAAAAACCTTTAGAAAATAATTTATCATTTTACTTTTGAATAAAGTAATTAAAAAAATAAAATAATAAGCACAAAGTTAAAAGTAAAATAGTCATGTTGAGCGTATAATTTGAAAAATTAAAAATTAAATGCATATAAAATAAATATAAAAAGCATACTTACGATATTTACAATTTACCGTAAAATTATTATACTAGATATCATAGGTGTCCAAATATCTAATTAAAAAATTACGAGTTATTGTTTACGGGCCGACCCCACAAAATTGCAATTAATAAGACTTGATAGCATCGCACTGGCTCGGCTTCGAAGCTCTCCAAAAATATCAAACAGTCGAAGACATCGCACGTCTCTCTCTCTCTCTCTCTCTCTCCCCTCCTCAAACCCTAGGGCAAGAAATATACAAGAAAAGGTACTAAAATTCTCCAATTTACTCATAGCATTAATTGCTTCAACTTTGAATTATATATATTTTCCTGCAATTTGTTCATACGCTAATTGTTCTGTGTTTGCTGTTTAGGGTTTCGTTTGATTTTTTTTTTCTTTTTTACTGTTGAGGTTAGGGTTAGAATTCGCTTCGTGTATCGAGCTGGAGAGCGAACTTTCTCGATGCCATTTTGTTTGCTTTTGTTCACGAAAGTGATTGAAAATCAGGGTCTTATTTCCAGGAAATGAAGTATTCTATACTAGTTTACTTCTGAAAAGGTCGATGTCGTGTGTAACTTCGAATAACTTGCTGTTGTTCGAGTTGATTGGTTTTTTGATAGTACGACTCGTGTGTAACTTCTTCTTCTTCTTCTCCCTCTCTCTCTCTCTCTCTCTCTCTTTCTTTCTCTCTCTCTCTTGGCTTACCCAAAAAAAGCGAATAAGATGTTGCACTTTATCAGCTTAAATGGCTGGATTCCAAATCGATATATTTGAGCTGGAAGTTGAATTTGAGTAATAGATTGTAATAGACAAAGTACATACACCTCCTCGGCCAACTTCATGCTCCTCGGGTACATTGATTTGGATTTTGAAATGGTATTTGATTGAGCAAGTAAACCAGTTGTTGTAATATCTAGGGATCCATACATTTGAAGACGTAATCTACATTTTATTGTGGTGTTCCTGTGTCAATAATTCAGAGGAAAGTGCATGTACAAATTGGTGTACTCAAATCGTTCTTTTTTATTTTTAAATAGGGTTAACAGGTGTTATAGGATGCTTTTAAGGGTTCTTAGGTGACATCATAAACCTAAAATTTGTTGGAACTATAAATTTACGTTCCAATTGTACAGGTAAAAATGGCTGGAAGAAATCGTATTCCTCGTGATGCTTTTAATAACAGGCGTGGGTACCCCCCTCCTCCTCCTCCTGAAGTCTTTATTCATGGTCCACCGCTACCTCGAGTTCCTCCTCCCCCACCTGTTTTATTGGAAGAGGAGCTTGAGATGCAACATGCCGAACTTCAGAGATTGTTGCAAGATAATCGAAGGTTGGCCGAACATCGAAATGCTCTACAGCAAGAGCTTGCTGCTGCGAAGGAGGATCTTCATCGGATGAATCTTGCCATTGGTGACATTCGAGCAGAACATGAAATCCAAACTAGGGAACTTGTTGAAAAAGGTTTGAAGCAGGAAGCTGATATTCGAGCAACTGAACCTTTGAAAAAAGATGTTGTCCAGCTCCGTGCAGAAGTTCAGAAACTGAACCAGATGAGGCAGGATCTCTCTGTGCAAATCCAGTCTCTTACCAAAGATGCTAATAGGTTGAAAGCTGAGAATCAACAGATTCCGCATTTAAAGGCCGACATCGAAGGCTTGAATCAGGAATTAATGCTTGCAAGGTCTTTTTCTCCCAATGGTTTCTTTCACTTACTTTTGTTTTTTTGGGTGGATTTAGTGCATTGTTTTAGTACCCTTGCTGCATTCTGCAGCAGTGTGTCTTGAATGTATGCATATTGCTGAAAACGTGACGGTGTTGCCGATAAAAATTCTCTATTATAGGACTGCCATTGAGTATGAGAAGAAGGCGAATGTTGAGTTGGTGGATCAAAGACAGGCAATGGAGAAAAATTTGGTTTCTATGGCACGGGATATTGAGAAGTTGCGTACAGAACTTGCCCTTGCTAGCAGTGATGCTAGATCATGGGGTGCTGGTAGGACTCCTTTTTTGGCCCTTATGTTATGTTACTCTTAACTTTGTCCCAAATGAATAATTTCTTTATCTGTAGGTATTCCGTTTGCTAAATCCATAGTATTTTTTTTTGCTCATCCTAACTATGTGCATCCTGATCATGGTGGCCGCAGGTGGACCATATGGTGCGAAGTTCAGCAGTCCTGATGCAGGATATTCTGCTTCCTATGGAGATGCATACAATGCTCATCGGGTTTGGTTTCTACCATAAATATTTATGTACTTTATTTTGTGCAGTTTCAGGATTTGTGTTTATCTTAACTTTCTGATGGGGTGTTCATTGCCTTCCCTTTTCATTTTAAACAGAGCGGTGCAGCCAATGGTCCTCTCTACAGCTCAAGCCTTGGTCCACGTGGAGGAATCGAGAAGCCTCGCATAAATAGGCGTTGATATCTGGGCAGTTTTGCTCAACAAATAGAGGCAACTCTGTGATTTATGTGCTTCTTCCCCTGTTCTCGAGTGTTGCAAGTAGTTCTATTTGGATCCATTGTTAGTGATCTTTAACTTTATGCGGGAGTTCTATGCTATGCTATACTTTCTGGAAACATACTTTTCTCCCTTTCTTGAAGTATGTTTATACTATTTCTGCAGAGTTAAAATAGAAATATTGTGTTGCATGTTTCTAATGCTTCCTTGATTCTTATGTTGTCAGTCCTGAATATATATATATATTTTTTTCCATTTTGGTTTCTTAACATGTTAAAATAGAGGGGTTAATATCTCACAGTACTTCATCATTGGCCCTGAATATCTTTCTGCAAAGTTGTTCTGGATGTTTACATGCCTACCATGGGGAAAGAGTGAGTCAAGCTGACAATTATATTTGTGGTGACATAAGTACCTTCCAACATTGGGTATTGGATGGGATTTTTTTAGCGAGGGAAGTGACTTCTTTTGGCCAGCTGGCAGGGAATAGTAGTTCTCATTGAGGTCAGCCATTGCTGTAGTATAGAAGTTTAGGTTCTTAAGTTGGAATCTACTGAGAACAAAGATTTGGATGGGAATTCTGGGAAACTTCTTGTTGTGGATGTACCATGAGTGTCTTTTCCTTCCATTTCTGATGAAGTGAGATATCAGAAAAAGAATAGGGCTAAGAGCTATGCACTGTGTTGAAACAAGGAGTGGCTCTCCGTAATTAGCTGCTTGCTTCAACTCTTGCTGCTTTTGCAATTGCGGCACATAAATTTTCAGACCATACAACTCCTTTTTAAGCTAACTAAGGTTAAAACTTGGGTAGTTGGTGAAACTGTTCCCTGAAGATTAATGTGGATACTATCCCAACTTTATTAATAGTTTTTGTGGAGTTCTCAATCTTTATCTCTCATGAAATCAAGATATATTGTTCAATATATGTGTTGAATATATATTGCTGAGTCCTTGTTAACCCATAGCTTGGAGGGGCATTTTTTTCTTCTGAAGTTTGTAGCACTACCTGAAATATGGTTGCAGGATTTGAAGAATCCATGGCAAAGAACTGGCAGGTCATTTGATATATATGGTGGTTCAGGGTCTATATATGCTTCTTTTGTAACTAATGATATCATCTTTCATAAGAAAGAGGAAGCATGAGTCATAAATGATGTTGCGAGATTATCATTGGATGGATACCTGATGCATTACACAAGCTGTTTTCCTTTTGCATGTGATGTTCTATGTATTTGAAAGGGGCAACGGATGGGATTCTCTTTACGTGCTGTGCTACACATACTGTTTTACTTGCTGGAAAAGATGAGTGTGCATTTTCTGCTACTCTTGCTTGTGATATTTGGCTTATCACAGAAAGAAGCTTCAGTGACAGTGGTTTATGGAACGAAACAAAAGAAAGATAAATAAATGAATGAAGTGGACTATGGTTACCACCACGTTGCAGATACCGATCCTCTGGATGTTGGTAGGCCTTTTAGAGATGTGAAATGAAAAGTGAACTAGTGAAGTTCAGATTTGTCCAGTTTAAGAGAGATGTCTAACGATGATGTTTCTTATATATCTGTGTATGCCATTATCTTGGTATATTTCTCTATTCTGGTGACATAGAATGTCAAACTGTCGATGTCCTTTGAATCTGGAAGTTGTAGTGATCACATCTCTCTCTCTTGACAAAAGTATTTTGATAGACTTACAAAGAAACAATTATATTGGTGTAGGCTGGTATCTGTAAGATTGTAGAGTTGTCCTCATTGAGTTGCTCATTTGGTCTTTCGTGCTGTCCATCCATGATGCATGATATACTGTGAGGTTGACTCTGTGTTGCCTGTGTAAAGGCAGCCATGACATCGGATGGATTTTGTTGCATCTTTGGTTGAATCTTTCTCTGAATTTGTTTCTGGCTGTCTAATGTAAGTGCTTAGGTGTGGTTGGCTACACTTGAATGCAGAACTGGAGCTTCCTTGCACCATTGGATGTTCATCAAATGCTTGCGATACCCTTTTGGTCATTTCATCTCTTTCTTCACTTAAATATTTTCGTGACTTACAAAAATTTAGTATATTGGTGGTAGACTGGTAGCTGTAGAATTGGCATCGTTGTATTTGTTGAGATGCTGACTCGGTCATGCATAGAATACATTGAGATCGATAATATTTTGCCTGTGGAAGGGCGGTCGTGACATCAGTTGCATCCTATGTTAAACCTTCTGTAATGTTTTCTCTGGCCATTTGAAGTAAGTGCTCCATATGGTTGACTACACTCACTTGCAAATCTGGAGCTTCCTTGCACATTGGATGTTTATGAAGCACCTGCCATGCCCTCATGGTGGTGTAAATATTTGAGATCTTCCTCTCACATAAAAAAGCTGCTTCGGCTTCCTCTATGGTCTGCTAGCCAGTTGATTGAGGGTGAACCAGCAACATCTTATGGAAGACATTAACCATGCCATGTAGCAGAAAATAAATAAAGATCCGAATTTATAGGCAAGTATTCTGTTTTATCTTGAGAATCCCACAATGGATTGTGCTACTTTTCAGACCTTTTAAGTTTATATCATGTTTTTTGTTACCATTGTGATGCCCAATTTCCTAAGATAGCCTTATAATCTATTTACATGCAAGACAATTAGAAAAATGCTTAGTTCTGGCTTGGCATAGCCTTTGTCTACTGTAGTTAATATACTTACTATTGTTCATTGGAAATAATAGGCCTTGGTGGATGGGTGTTGTGTTACTCTGTATTCATTGTAAGTGTAGAGATACATTTTGCAGTTGATAAATTCTAGCAAGCATAACTTGGCTTTTATCTGGAGTAGTAAATTATGTTGGACAGACTGCTGGAACAGCAAACTGGGACAAAATGGTGGGTAGCCGTAGGACTTATTTTTATGAACAGGTCTTTTGTGAATCTTTCTTTTGCTCCAGGTTGTGGAACTTTTAGGCATCCTAGTCATGGCAAGATTGATTGAAGTTTTACCCAAAAAAAGATCGATTGAGGTATAATCAGCTTATTCAAGTTTGGTTGTGACAACATGAGATTATTTGCCTTGGAAAGGAAAGACAGCTTCTTGGAGGTGTGTGATATTGATGCATCTACCTTAAATTTGTGAATGTTGGAAGCATCATCCTTGATATGCGGTTTATCTTAAAATTTATTAATAATATGAAGGTTTCTCATGTCACATGGTTTACAGATGAAAAGTGGCTGACATGCTTGGTGTTTTACGGGATTCAAGTAATTTCTAACTGTAGTTACGTATTGGGTACAGTTGATGCGACTGGAGTATCTTATGTGTTCACCAGTAACTTCACTTCTTTGTAATCATTGTAGAATAGGTCTATCTAACACTGGAAAAACATTTGGAGAATTTGGTGTAGGACTGGGAGATTGATTTAAATGCCCAGGGGTGACCAAGTATAACCAGCTATGAGTTTGGTTGCGACAATATGAAATATTGGTTGTTTTTTTAAGGAAAACCAGCTTCTTGGAGGTGTGTGATATTAATGCAACTACCTTAAATTGTGAAATCTTGGAAGCGTCATCCTTGACCTGAAGTATATCTTAAAAATTCATCAGTACTATGAAGGTTTCTCATCTCACAGGGTTTACAGATGAAAAGTGGCTGATGTGCTTGGTGTTTTCCAGGATTCAAGTAATTTCTGATGGTAGTTACATATTGGGTACATTTGACATGACTGGAGTAGCTTTATGTGTTTTGGTTTTACTCTTCACTTCTTTGTGATCATTTTGGAATAGGTCATCTAACACTGGAAAGACATTTGGAGAATTTGGTGCAGGATTGGGAGATTGATTCGAAATGCTTAGCGGTGACCAAGTGACTATATATTTATGTTGTTGATAAAAAGCTCTTGCTTCTGTAAGTAGTTGGTCAAGTTGCTTGTAAACCAGTTGCCCCATATAAGTAAGCCTATATGAGTTAGGGGGCTTTGACATAATTTCTGTAATCTTTAGACCAAGCTCTTCATAATAGTGGCTGAGAAAGATCCTTCTGTAGTGTGGAATCCTGTATTCTTCTTTTACTGGTTGACGGACAAAAGGGATTTCACATCTGAGTCATTGAGACTTACAAGGAGGAGAATCCATGTTATTTGGTTTTCATCAATGTAGTAGACTCAAGTTTGGATTTGAATCTAAATGCTGGTTGCAGCTTGAGCAGTGAAATTATGAAATTAGGGACGGTATTCGGGAAATGAGATTTTCAGCATAAGGTAGAGCAGTTTAGTGGTGCATACTTACAAGAGGTGGTGCATAGTTAAAGTGAAGAGAGCAGTTTTGGACCTTTGGTGGCTTGGCATGTCTGTAGATGGTCAGATGAATTACATACCTATAACTATTTTGATTATGGCTTAGGGAGGGCTTTGATGGTTTGTATGTTCATCTATCTGAGCTTTCTAGCGCCATCCTCAATACACTTCTTCATACATGAAGCCCAGTCACGTTACTAAAATTGCACACAATACATCTGACGCTTGATTGAATTGCTTATTTAGCCAAGGTCCTACACGGTTTTATACAGATAAAGTATTATCCATGTTTTTTCTTTTCTTTTTCCCCTCTTCTTAATAATTGTTTGAATTTCAGTTGAGGTACTCAATGGAACTTTCCTTAAGCTGAGTTATGTATCTTGCAGGGTAGGAGCCATGAAACTAGAATGAGAGTATTCAGCATGTATCTGGCTTTATGAGATGGAAGTGTGCCCAAGGATATGCCAAGGGAAAATCGAGTTTACTCATTATTCACTGGCCTCTGGTACATTCTTATTGTATTTTACATCCACAGAATGTCAATAGTTTTTTACCAATATCTTTTTCTCGCCTTTTAAATACATAGAGTAGGTAGTGTGCTTGCTAAAAAGGCACAGGGTAAAAATTCATCAGTTCAAAGTAATCATGTGACTAATTCCTTAGGGCTTCATATGATAATGTGTCTGAGTTAGAGTTTTGAATAATTAAATTGTCTCTAGTTTTATCCCTTGTTTGACATCATGCAAACTGATTAATTACGTGTATTAATTGTGGCTGCTGGGGGGTGTGCATGTAATGTCCTGTGTTTATGTGTTGTTTTTTCTAAATTTTATTTGTGTAATGCTTCAGATGTAGGTCAGTTATATTGTTTTGTGGTTACTAGGGGAAGTTATGGTAGATTTGTGGAAGTGTCAGGTAAGGAGAAAAAAATAATAAAATGGGCACTTAACCCGACTGTTGCTCCTATTTGTATTATCACAGTGAAATGAAGAAAAAGTTTGCTATTTTGATAATCCTAGCTGTACTTAGCTCCTTAGTGTAGAGCATTTAGTTCATGGATTGGTTCTGAGCATCACTCTTCCCACTCCTCTTTTTCTCACCATGTCCTCCTTCATTGGAAGTCCTGTATCCTCACAAAGGTGGGGAAAACTCATGGCTTGCATGAGATGAGTGGGGAAGCAAGGGAAGGACTATGGTCAGCCCAGAGACTCCAATGAGGAAGAAAATGAAGGGGACCCAACATTTGCATGAGGTCAAACGCAATTTTCAAAGGAACTGCTGGGGGGTTTGGGGGGTTGCATAATTGATATGTGTAGGAATCGTGGCTGTTGGTGTGTGTTCATGTCATGTTTTGCGTGTATGTGCTGTTTTTTCTAAGTATTGTCATGTGTGATATTTCAGATGTAATTGGTTATATTGTTTAGTAGTTACTAGGGGAAGTTATGGGATTGTTAAGCAAGGAGAAAGAATAGGAATGGGGGCAGATTACCCAACTGCTCCTCCTATAGTTGTAACATTGGATCCTTTTGTGTTCTTACAGTTTTGGATGATGGAAAGAATGGATTATTATGGGTTTAAGTGTTTATTGGAATAAATAAGATAAAACATATAACAATTATTAATTAGAACAATCTAATCAATAATTGAATTGTGTATTTAATTCCTATAACCAATGTGGCTCACGTTTACAGAAAACAATAAATGGGTTATTAGATGAACTGGTATGACTTATGGTAAATGTAATCAATTAAGATGCTACAATCGATAGAAGAAATTGATTGAGAAGATGGAGTGAAGGACAAGCCTTTCAATATTGACAAGTTTGTCAGGAGACATAACAGGAAAACTGATACAACTATTTGTTATACAGAGACAAATAACCTCTTAATAACCAAGGAAGCTGATAAGGGCAACATGGTCATAATCTGAAAAATAGGACATAAATCAAACGTATATAAATGTAAATTAAAAGTTGAATGTCATGAATAGTTGCTCTGGATCATTAATTTAAGAGTCCGTATTAAAATGCTTTTGGAAAACCTTTGGCTCTTGGCTACAGATGTTTTGGACCTTTTAGTTTTGCAAAATTTGCAATAGCTCTGATCATAAAATCCTTTTTCTTCTTATCTGATATCTTCTGAGCTTCACTTCTATGCATCCTTTGACCTTGTAGCTGTTTCTTGGGAACTTGATTCCCATCAAAACTCCTAAAGATGAGATTGATTGTGATTTTGTTCTATACTGAGCAAAAGCTCCGTATTATCTCTATCCTGTGGGAATTTCTTATTATTGGTTGAATGACACTAATGTAAAATTTGTATTTTCTACAAAGGTTTCATGAACTGATGACTGCAAGAGGGTTTCATATTTTTGACCAATTGTTTATACTTGCCATTGGTGTGTTCTGTGATTGTTTAGCTCTTGTAGTCTTTTCATGGAGTTTCCCATTTGCTTATATTTTCTATTGTTTAGCTGCCAATGTACTTCACTCTGTTACCCAAAAAAGAATTTTGCAACTTCTTATCAGAAGTTAATCTCTCCTTCTCCCTTTCCTTCCTTTTGGATTCTGCCATTTTACTTTTAATACAGTTTTTTTTTTAATCTTTATTTATTAATCTATTTATTTAAATAAATTATATATTCCTTCTTTTCCATGCTACCATATTGCTTTTGGTGTGTATATGTTTTTTTGTTGGTTCGTTCCTTTGGGATTCCACCATTTTACTTTTTGCTCTTCTGGACAAATTAGGGCCTCCACTTTATTTTCCATTTTGATACACATATCAAGCAAGTTGAAGCTATATTGAATTGTAAACTTGTAGACGGAGTGACTCTGTGATCCTTGTTACTAGTTTGGTTTGGTCTCTTGGAAAGGAATGACTCCATTTCTATTGCTTGCTTTTTGTTCTGATAAATGGTTGTGTTCTCCTGTGTATCCCTTAAATAATAAGCTGTCATAGGCATGTAATCCATGTTGAATTTTAAAAATGGGCTAGGGTTTCTGCAACTAGTTGCAATTTTCGAAGAAATTTGTGTGGTGCATGTGCAGATGTTGTCTCTTATACGGACTTTCATTACTTAATTGTACGTTCCTTTTTGTTTTGTTTGGAGATGAGAACACCGTGAAATACATGGTTGAGTTTTCTAAACATTGCTGTATTTCACTTTTCAATTTGAACCTTCTAATATCAAGAAAAACCGACATTCATTACTACAAAGTCAAAACTTACTATGTGATGCATGATTCATTATTACTTTGTAGCCTTGATATGATTATTGGTGCACTTGTTAGAGAATGTTGTTGCACGATTTTCATGGTTTTTGGATAAAAAATGCCATCATTTGTGTCTCTTACTGTTAATTATTTCGTGCACGTCATATTTGAATATGCTAACTTTGTTGCTAATTCAGTTTTCCCCCCACTCTAATGTGCAGGCAGTATAATTATGGCATAAATATCCATGCTGTGCTAGACACGAATGATTCTGTGTTTTGAGGATTTGCACAAGATGAATCTTTTGATGGATGCATTTGAAGCTCCAGATGTGCAACATGAGTGAAATCGCAACCAACAAATCCTGGTTTGGGTTCATGTTCATCTGTCACCTAAAAATTTGAAAACCCAAAATTTAAAATTTAGGGAAGGATGGCAATGGAAAAATACGTAGGATTGCACAAGGGTTGAAACCATGAGTGGCTGACCTATTGACCTTGTGCGGTTGGGCCAATCTGTATAGACCCACTATATGGTGAGCCAGTTTTAGTTCTGCGAGGGTCGCTCGATAAGTGAATGTGACCTTGAAATTTAGTGGTCCGGATGTCTCTGCTAGACACATGTTGTATGGAAGATGCTTAGGTCACATTTAGTTTTTCAGACACACAGCCGTGAAGTGCAAGTGGCAACTCCGATTACACGAGTATCAACTTGGTATCTTACACGTGTATTCAACATGTTGAAAAGAATGACACTCGACCTCTTTATTTTATAGAATAGTAAATAAGCTCTTGTCTACTATATAATAATCAAAATTAAAGGGATATTTAGTTTTGTGATCTTCCGGTGGGTTTCCAACTATCGTCTCTGATTTGTTTGTGCCCATACGAATTCAGAGATCGCTTTCAAATATTTGGCGGCGTTGCCAGGTTTATTGCACTAAACACTGATGCATATTAGATTGTATTTACAAAATGTAAGGTTATTAAAGAGGATCCGAGGGGTATTGAATCCGGAGAAATGTGTAGAAGTCTAGAGCTTGGAAGTGAGGCCATTCACGTAGAATTAAATTAAAGTACGAAAATAAGAATTCTTGGAGGATAATATGATACTAATTATTTTAAGAAACCGATATTTACGTGTTCTCAACGTATGTATATTTTCAAGTATTTGGTGGGATCAACAAAGTGGAAGATAAAACTACTAGTTGGATCGTTTATTTTTTCTCCTACATATTAATATTATTTTTTCCCCTAAAATGTTAATTTGAAAAAATGACATTTATTTTTAGTAGTTTTATTTTATTTTTATAATATTAGTCTTTGTATTAGAAAAATTATTACCGAGTTTGTTGGTTGGCTGCTTGATCACCAAATGGTATGGAAGGGTTAAATGTTCAAGGTCGTTGGGTTACCTTGCCTAGTCCATCAACTTGTTGTGGGGGTGGGTTGGCCTAAATTCTTGTTTGCTTATTAAGTGAGCTATAATAGTTAGCTCATCTGCTCACCACGGTGAGCTAAAGTGAGTTGGTATGTTTAGTTCTTTTATATAATTTTGCATAAAATTATAAATTTGTAGTATCATACATATAAATTCACATATTTTTAAGGCATCATAAGATAATAATATTCAAAGGGCTGAGACCTAATTTGTATGAATACTATCATGAGAGTTATCGGTTTGAATCTTACCTTATAAGACATCAATTGTGTTTAGTTTCTATATTACATTTAAGTGTAGAATCCTTTGTTCTAATAGATAAATAAACCTTAACACTCTTAAACACTCGGTTTACTTAACACCATATCTTAGATGAGGGGGTTCATAATTGATTTATCTCCAATAGGTTGCAATTCACCTGAATTTGATGCATAAGCTCGAATTCCCAATATCTTGAGTAGTAACATCTTCTCATACACATATTTATGAAGTGAGAGTAGGAGGTAGTACCCTTGATCTTTTGCCACTTATAGGAGCTTTTGTATCAGGGAAGATGGTTCCAACATCATTAAGATCCTCTATACAACCATTCCCATGTACATTAATAGGGTAGCTCACAAGATGGACTCCTCCCATGTCCACCACATCTTTACTGCTATAGATCTTCCACATATTATCCCCTATTGAATGAAATTTTTTCACACATTCAAGACTATATGGCTCTAGAAACAATCTTAGATCATTACTATCTCTTGTATGCTCATACCATAATGACATTCTATATGCGCGAATGTCATTTTGTGTTAAACCATGTTGCTTGTTATGTGAGTGGGCTTTGGTGGTTTGGTAGCATCCAATCGCTATTTCGGTGTCTCTTTGCCCGTCCATTGATCTTTGGTTCACATTTGCAGATCCAATTAGGAGGTAAACATCATCTACTGCACAAGGAGCATCATAAACCATTGTTAAAAAATTGCTATGTCATGTCCTTATTAACAAAAAAATTTGAGATGCAAAGCACAGCTAAGGGGTTTCCTTAACACTGTGTTTGGGAAGAGGGAATTTGGGAGAAAGGAATGGGGAGGGGAGGAAATAGGAGGTAATTATTTCCTTTCCTTTGTTTGGTTTAGAGAGGAATGGAAGAAGGGAAGGAAATCGAATGGAAATAAATACTTGAGCCTTATGCAAAAAATTTTCCCCAAAAATAGGAGAGAATCAGAGGGGAATAAGGAGTAGTTGCTAAAATTATCAATTTAACCCTTCTAATAGGCCTTTCCTTATATTATATAATGTTATTACTTTTTAAGGGCAAATTAGTAAATTTACACTTTATTCTATTTTGTTTTTACTAATTATTGACATTCCTTCTATTTTCTTTTCCCCCATTACCCAAACATAATGGAAGGAATTAAAGTCCCCATAATTCCTTCCTCCATATTCTTTTCTTCTTCCCTAATTCCTCTCTTCATGCTAAATACAATGTAAAGGTTCTATAATTATGCAAAAACCAACATGCCAAAATCATCCGAATGAGAAAATATTTATTTAGTATGATATATCATGTGTCTATCTATGTAGAGTTTAATTTTCAATGAGATTCTATTATATGCTATTTATGGTTTGACGGTACATTTATATGTTAGAATTTTATTGAAAGTTGTACTCAACATGGAAAAACACGTGGTGTATCATGTTTAGTGAATCCATTTAATTCAGTTTGCTGCTTGTGTTTCAAAATACAAACCTATCATGACCTTGGAGTGGACATACACCATGAACCTCCTATGCTTTTGCGAATTCCAATATTGAGTCCCGGGGTGCGGAGAAGATGGAGGAATCAAGTCTGTTTTCCCCACTCCTTCCCTATTCGCGAGGCAAAAGAAGTTCAAGTAGTCTCTAGGATGTCCTGAGCCACCACTCTCTTGTATGGCTTCTCCGATCAACTTGTACATCATCGACATTGTTTCTCTAGTCCAATGCAATATGTCCTGCACAGTATCACTTTCAGGAACTCCTTCCGGCCACATAGGAATCACGATGTACACCGCGAATCTCTGTTCCGCTCTAATCTTGTTTGCAACTTTTAATGCTATTTCTATAGGGATCAAGTTACTACATCCGCAATGCTTATCTCTCCCCCAGAACTCGCACCCTCCAATGAAGTATTGGTTCTCGATGTATATGAAACTCTCCGCACGTCTAATCGCTTCTACATAAGCATCGTGTATGCTATGCTCCATGGTTGAGTTTCTAGGGAGTTGGCTTGTTGATACATGGTCTATCGATCGAAAGACTTGCACCTTCCACTTGCGCTCAGAGGGAATGCTTGAAAAAAGCGGTGGACTAGCAAGAGCCGGGATCGTGCTAATCGGTACTAGCAAAGTAGGATCAAATTGCTTGCTCCACCTCTGCTCAAAATTTCTCAGCACATCTCTAGCAGCCTCGCCGGTTACACAAGCATGAGTGTCGTGCCACGGTGCTCTAGGCCCTCCTTTGTGTAAACTAGCTCCTGCAATGTTTGTCTGATAGAAATCCTGGCTATGGATGTCCGTGTTGAGGGTGTGAAATAAGGAATGCTCTTGAGTATCGTATCGGCCATCACAAAGGTCTAATCCTCCAAGGAAGCTTAAGATTTCGCGATTGCTAGGGTTTTCAGGCGATGGAGCGTCTAATGTTATAGTCTTTTGATGGTGAGCGAAAACCGTTGGGAATTTGTTGTGCAACCTTGGGGATAATTTACATACTACTTTGGTATGCTTGAAGTAGGCGAAGGCGTCCTCGTCGTGAGTGTTCATTACTCCTTTGTTCTTGATTAGAGGTAAGGAAGTCTCATCATCCCATAACATGATCCTCACAGCTACACCATCCTCTGCCTTTCGTTTCAACAACTCCCCTATTGTTACCCCGATCGCGTATCTCATATCCGTTTCGTCATCCCTAACCTGTTGAAGAAAAATTTTTATTTGTTAAAATTGTAAAAAATAATGCACTATGTAAATAGGATGTGTAGCCCATAATCCATCTCATTGCTCAAATAGGATTTTTAAACCGGTTTCAAAACTTTATAGGGTTTTTCACTCTATATTTGAAACCAATCTCATTATTTTAATAAGATACTCGTTTTTTGACTCATTAGAATACTTTATATATATATATATATTGCTGAATAACTATTTTTTTTTCTTTAATCATTATTGTAGAAATTAATTTACATTATTAACAGAATATAAGTAACATGATGAGGATTAAGGAATTTAACTATTGCACCCTCTTTATCCTATGTATCTTATTACAGTATGAGTGGAGCACCTAATAGTATTGTTATACAGTAAATTTAATGATCTATATAGATTTTATCTTGATTTTTCTATATATTTTGATTTAATGTATATGGTCAATATTTGGATCAAATTTATTTCACTATTTCTCTATGCTATATAACAAATATACAACTACTTTCTGTTAGTTGATTAAAAAAAAAAATCACATAGATACGTATTCATACATACGAATAGAAAATAATAAATGCAATCAAAGTTGTTATTATTTTTATTTTTATCTATTTATTATGTTAGATATTAGAAATTTTAATTAATATTATATTATTAATTTATTATTTTTTATTGGGTAATAAGTTTCCCATTAGATTTTCTTGAAATCCTATAACCTATCTCAAAATTCTAATGGATTTTTAGTTATATTCCCAAACTCTATCGGGTAATACCTTATAGAGTTTTTAATGAATTGAGTGGATTTAATATCTTATAATGACCCACTAGATTACATCTCTAGTTAGATATGTATATCTTAATTACCAGGACTAGCTTTGGATTGAAGGACCAGCCCACAATGTAGATCAAGTACTTAGCACCCTCCATAGCTTTAAACACATCCTCCCACAATCTTCTCGGACGGCCACAAAGATCATGTGGAGGTTGGAAACTGAATAGACGATGAGCATCCTGATAAAGTTGCACATGGCAGTTTGATCTTTGAGGAAAACTAGCATTCCTTAGACCCTGAAATTCACCATTCTTGAGTAAATCCCCCCAAGTTGGTTCCGATTCTGCAGGTTTGAACCACAAACTGAGCTGCAATTTCAGTTTTGGGTTCGGCTTTCGGTTTTTTTCCATTTCTAGTGGGAAGAATCCTTGTAGTAAGCTTGATTCTTTCAGGAAGCGTTCGCCATTTATGTGGAGCTTTCCTAAAATGGAGCAACCGGTTTTCATTGTAATGGTGATGACTGAATCAGATGGATGAGCACAATGAATCTGAAACGTCTGGTTCCAGAGACGGGCGCTTTCTTGGCTGGTCTTTGCAGCCTTTTTGTTGTTTAATTTGATGGTCACATAAGTTGGCTTTCCATAAGGCAATACACACTGGAAAATGGTAATGTAGAAATTAGCTAACCAAGATATGATGCATGTGAATAGATAATGTAGGCAAAGCTATCTAGAACAAGAGCACCTGCACTTTTAGCTACCAAAATAATATAAATATCATGGGGGAGAAAATGGCACTATGATGATTAATCGCTAGCATTAGCAGTCGGTCTCATTATCTATCCTTTGCATCAAGACCTATGTTAGATTTCATTTCACAATATAATAGATTTTATTTTTAGAATGTATAGTATATATTATTATCTAATTTAGATTTCTTTTATTTCTATTTAATTTGAATTTAAATAATTCAATAAATATATTAAAATAAATAAGTATAATAAATCTACAGTTTTTTTTTTAATTATAGAAAATATCGAATTAATATTTTTCTTAGAAAAAAGATTTTTTTTTAGAGAAAAACTATTTGGTCTACTCCACACAATCCAACAAATTCTCTCACATCGTATTTTTCTTTTTGAGAACAAGAAACAAAAAAAAAAAAAAAAAAAAAAAAATCTGAAAAAAATTGGAAGAGAATGAAAAAAAAAAAAAAATTGAAGTTTTGAATATAACAAATGTTGAAAACATTTTTCGCAAAACAAATGGATACTTACGCTGAATGGAAATGGTGGCGCATAAGGCGTGGCATGGAAGATGGTGACTTCTAGTGTACCGTGAAGAAACTTCATTTTTGGTCCCTCCATTATCGATCCAATGCTGTTGAAATCCTAAGTTTCTTCGATAAGATATTTCCAAAGTGTTTGCAATACGATGGAAAAAAGTAGCTTCATGTTTGTATTTAAGTTTGGTGATGAGAATGCTGTTATGAACTTAGAAGCAAGACCAAGACTTGGAACGTAACGGAATAAATTTTGTAGTTGGATAGACTTCAAATTATTATTGCTATTCCTAGTCTTAGAGGCAACCCTTTAAGTCTATCTTCATACATTATGCTTTAAGTTGAAGTCTTTTCCCCTCTCCTTTATAATTTCTTCTAGCCATCCCAATTCTCATTTGCAGATTATATGTTTCATATTTTATATCCAATTCGTGTCAATGTCAAAAGTATATGAAATTGAATAACGATCATAAATGATTAGTTTACAATTATATTATATTTATTTATATTATAATCATGTGTAATTTTTATGTGTGTGTGTGTGTGTTTTTTAATGTTTTTTTTTTTTTATAATTATATTATATTCGTGTTTTTAAATCACATCATGTTAGAAAATTGCTGCTCTTAATTTATTCAATTGAAGGAATGCAGTTTTACATGTACATGGGGTAATAACATTAATAAGGTCAACTACTTAAGTACATGAGTCTAATTCATAATCCATAGTAATAGCATTAAATAGATGTTATAATAATTTTAACTTTCTTCATTATACGCAAACCCCTAGGGTAGTTTTAATTTATTTAATATTTGGACCTTACGTTTACGTATACAATTGCCTTTTTCTTTGGCTAAAAGAAACTTAGATCAGAGTTTATTAATTAACTCGAATTTTTTCTATATTCCAACTCGTATTATATTTATGTGATCTCGATTATTTTATACTAGGGTGTGCATGGAATATGTTCAGGCAATTTCATAATTATCGAGTATTATTGCAATGATCTTAATAGGTTGTAAAAATTAATTTGATTTTAGTAAAAAATCATAGGGGAAGGCGACACAATATTCCTGTCGCTGGTGTTGGACCAAAAATATGGAAAATTCTAATGGTTAAATAGGAAAACAATCTAAAAATCGAAAATCATTTTTCTAATTTTTCATTCATAGTTTTTGCGATGGTTAACCATCCTCGCCACTGATCCTCGACTTCGTCATTCGCCTATGATAATATCTGAAGAGCCTAAAGCTTTCCAATATAAAAAAAAAGTGTGAAAAACGTATTGTGCGAAACAAACATAACATTCTAGATAAGCAAGAGTTTCAACATTGCCATTGATATTTGCAGTTTTATTTATTTATTACTTACTTATTTTCTAAATTTTTTTTTATTTCATTCCACTTACACTTCGCAAAATACAACTAATTTTCTATTTTCATCATCATTTATGTCAAAACAATTTATCATATTCTTCAACATAGACTAACCAAATGAGATTGTAAATCCATTATATATATATATATTTTAAATGCTTCGCATGTGCTGTTATACCGATTATGAGAGATCTTTTACTCAATTTTATAAAAAGAGAAGAAAAGAGAAATATCGAACACATTTTCTATATTTTTGTATCCTATAAGACCTTACTGTCCATTAAAACAATCGAAAACCTAAAGTTGTTGTCATTTTAAGGTTCATACTTTGTAATTTTTTATGCCATATGTCTAATGGTCGTTGTTTAAGCTTGGGCAGTAAGCATTATGTTTTTCCAAGTAATTACTCAATCCTTTGAAAAGATTTTGGTGACATATTAAGCTATATGATTATTGCAACGTGGAACATACTCCGCCGCAAGATATATGTTTTCCCTTGCCCTTGTGGAACATGAGCTCAAAGGACCTCGAGCCTCAAGAGGTTGATTATATATAAGAAATTATTATTACTACGTTCCCTAAACTATTAACTAGATGTAAATACAATTCTTAAGTTTTAAAAGCGTAATTTTATCTCTTCATAATTTTTAAATACATGTAAATATATAATTTCCAAAACGTTGTTATTTGTGGTTCTTTTAGCAATAAATTTGGATATTTGGCAATACTTTAGGAATTACTTGTGTTTCTTAAAAAGTCAAAATGAAAATAGAATCAGATTTTCAAAGTTTAGAAGGTCTTTTCATAATTGACCTATATGTGGGGGTTTATATTTATAATTATCCCACTTTTTTTAATATAACCATGTTGGATGATAACTTTATATTCTATTTTTATTTCTAATTAAAGGTGGAATCTAAAGTACTATAAGTTACTTTTACTATTGTATAGTCACTTTTCATCTAACAATTGTCCAGTAGGTCGTAGAGTTAAGAAGGAAGCTTTAAACATCCTTTATTTATTTATTAATTCATTTTTTTCTTATGATCGAATTTCTTATATATGGAGGCATATTGACAATTTAAAATAATTACTAATATCAAACGCATTATTTTCAAGTTTTGTTATACTCAATGTAGTTTTTTCTTTTATAATTATAAATTGTACAGCAAAACCTAGTAACATGTTGATGCAAAACAAATTAGGTAATGGTTGAAAAATTATGCAACTAGACTCCCAAAAAATTAAAAAATCTATTAAATTTCCTTTCCGTCGATATTAATATGTCAGGCTGACAATGACATAAGCACTATCTATATGTTTTTAAATCCAAGTTGATCCCTGTGATTCAATCTGATTTGATTTGACTCGGTTATAAAATTAGTTCGATTTAATCTTGATTGAACCTCGGTTCTACCTTTTTAACCCTTGATCTTCTCATGTGTTCGAGTCAATCATCTAGATTGAATTTAACAACATTTTATACAATATAAAAGGGCAAGTATACCCATAAAATAAAATAAAACTACAACATCCTCCAAAGCTTTTAAACAATTATACTTATTTCCCTCTTTCATATGATTTACCAATTATTTTTTTCCCTTATTCCTTTAATTTCTATATGGCTAGATTAATTTATACATAATCTAATATATGAATTTGAACAGATGGCCAAAACGCGTGTTTCTTCTTATTCTTTTTTTATTTTTACTTTGATCTTGACATTTTATCTATATATTTTTTACTTTAATTGTTCATTCATATGGATCCCACATTAGTATTTCAATAATTTAGGATGAGATAAGTGTAATTTCTTAAAAAAATTTTGAGGAATCTTACTTTCTTCCATCTTGACATCAATAATATTTCCTACAATAAACAATCCCAGTTGCGTTTGTATCAAGTGCAGTGCAGTTTTGCACATTATTTATTGTAGTAAGAAAGCTGATTTGTAGTTGTACAAGCAAAATTTAAGGTAAGTCTAACATGGCATATTCTCCTATTGATACCAGGTACATTAATTGTTGTGTTAAGTGATTGAAGCAATGAGGAGTGACATCTGGAAGATGTAAAGAATATACTTATTAAATGATGCATATCAATTTATGGAGAAAGGCTCCAACAATACTATAATTATATAAGGGGCTAGATTAGAAGAACGTCGGAGGAAAGAATTTAGTAGAAAGGAATTATGAAGATATTTGATTTTTATCCTGTGATTTTGGATAATGCAAAAAAAAAAAAAAAAAGAAAATAAAGAAATTTTAATTATTATTAAGGAAAAAATATAGTGTAATGTAAATACACTAATATAAACTTAAAAAATAATATTTATTTAATAGAAAAAGAGGAATAAAAAATGACATGTAAAGGAGGGGTAAATTAGGAAGTTCCTTTTTTATTTATTTATTTATTTTTCCTTCCTTCCATCCTCTTTCTCTCTTATCTTGAGGGGAACACAAAGAAGAGAATTTAAGGAAAATTGTTTATCTATATTCCTTTCGCCCCTAATTTCTTTCTCTATATATCACTACAAAAATAAGTTTTTATTGCTACAAAGTAAAATCGCAAGAGTAGATTTTTTTTTTTTTTTTTTTTCATTGCTGAGAACCTTACCAGCGAAAAAAGCTCCCCAGAAATGGTAGCAACTAAAGCTATCACATTAGACCCGAACAAGGAGTTTTATTCGCCAGAAATCGGCTTCTGGTGAACTAAGTTCGTCACTCAAGTATTTGTCAAATTTGAGTTTAGTTTGCCACTTAAGCAGTCACCGGTGAATTTAGTTCGCCACTGAGTTTGGTTAATTTATTTTTTTATATTTGTCATCCTTTTTTCATTAATTTTGACAATTAATAAATTCTCTTTGTTAATTTAAATAACGTAAATCATATTTTAATAATTTATAACAATATTTTAGCCCCATTTAATGGAAAATAATATTATCAACTAAAAATTAATATTCAACTTAAGTTAAGAATAACCGCAACAATAGTAAAAATAAGTTGAATAACATAAGTGATTAGCACATATATGGTACAACAAAATATAACAAAGTGAAAAGAACAAGCATATATAGTCCAATAGGAAGAACAGCTTAGAGTATTGTTTGATAATGATAGCAATTATTAAGGCAAGTCACAAGTAGAAAACACAATCCATACGGAGGGTCTAACATTAGAATCTGCACTTGGCCTCAATGCCCCCTTGTTCTCTACCATGATTCGCCACAGAAGACGATAAAGTGGAGTTAGAGCCAATTTTGCATGGTCCCATCATATACTATTCTTGTGGGGCAAAAAGAAAACACGTATGGAATAAAGTGTTAAGATGGTGATCCACTAGGAGAATATGCCTGTAGGGTAGGCTATGAAAAAACACCAGGTGTAAAAAAGCTTCTACAATGGGCACCTATCTAGCTACCTAGAGATGATGCAGAAGGCGACCGAGGATAAGGCGTCTACGGATAGAGCATCTGTGGCCGAGCATCTAACTTTCATATCACTTTATCATATTTCTTGTTTAAATCAGTTAACTATTGATAAAGATCATCTTGTCCAGTAGTCTTGTTAAATATCTACAAGGAAGACCCAAACTACATCCAACTATATCCTGATCTTCGATAATAGCTCGAACTATGACCTAAGGCCTTTTGCATAATGATAGTATTAGACTTAGGTTTATTCCCATACTCTCTCTTACTCGAATCTCATCCTTTGCCTTCTTTGTTAATATCATCTCTTATATATAATAATCAAATTATTAGCTAAATCGACTTGAAGGGCTTAATAGAGTAAAACTGAATTCTAATAAGTTATATCCTTAGTCGATCTTGTTCAACATTGAGATGAGTCCATGCTGTTGTATTTCGCTCTTTCCTTTGATGAAATTGATATGCCCAAGTTCCAATATCTATCATTTTTTAGAAAAATTGAGAATTGAGTTAATATATATGAAATTGATATTGAGCAAATATCTAAATACCAACAAGCTTAATTCTATTTGACATTGGCCCTGGACAACTATGAAAAATTAAGACTTATTACCAAATAGATGGGAAGTATGGAATTCTCGGTTAGCCTGAAATCTACAATGCTAAGCGAAAAGGAAAACAATTGACCTCAAGTCACAATATTCTGTTAGTATGGAGGTTGAATGGATAAATGTTGCTACCGAATATAATCAATGCCATTTAATTCTCCTCCTCATACAAAATATGTCTTCTTATCAAACCGTATGCCATGTTCCAATATGCAGGTGGTCCAACACCTTTAAGAACGACCAAGACAAGGATAGAATTTCAATAAAGAAAACATCGTTCTTGGATGCATACACTCAAACCATATGTAAAGGATAAATATGTCCACATGATGATAAATCCTCTGCCCAGCACAATGCATATTTTAACAAAGAGAGAATAAAATCCAGCAAATAAAGCTTTGTTAAAAAAAAAAAAAATCTAGCAAACCCCATCAGATTTATTTAATACAATCTCAACAATAACGGAAAACATTATTATGTCAAAACAATATAAATAAAATATTCTGTAAATTATAACAATGTAAATTATGGTGTAGAATACAACCATGCAAGCCATAAATAGTGGAAATAAGAAGGGAATGGTCAAAAGGCTAAAAGATTAGCTATGAAACAGAGAATAGCAAGCAAAGTGCAACCGGCCTATGTCAAATAACAGTCCAAGCAATTGACAACACCACAAGCCGAAGAATAGTGCTCCATGAAGACTAATCCCTTGAGTAATACTAAAAGCAACCGAGTTGAAGAAAGGCATTGATGGAAGACAAAATAAGAATCACTGCCCCTAAGTTGCATTCGGAAAGAACGCCTCCAAGCTTCTTCAATTTTCTTGTGGTGTGGGAGTTCATATTAATTTTTTTTTAAACTATAAAAATAAGCTGAATTCACGTAAAAACTACATATTTTCTTGCCGAAAGACGATCAGAAACCAAAAAAATGAAACAAATAATTTATTTTTTGTTGAACCGTTGCTGCTGTGGTTACATGCTGATCTCAGATACCTATACATTCACAATAAGCAAACCGTAACTTCTTTCTTGCACTTGAAAATCCTAAAAAAATATTGATTATTTAAAATCTTGGCTCTGATAATTTGGTAATCTATCAACAACGCCCAAGATCATTCCAGAGACAAACAATTAAATGAATGTAGGATTTTCCAATGCGCAAGCAAAATAACATGTTATTTAAGTTTAGAGCCCTCCACTTTTTCTTAGTGGCTTCGAAAAAAGATACTCTAGTGATATGTGGATACTTTAATTTGGTCTGAGTTTACAGATCGCGACCCTACAAATAAAATAATAAAATTATGTTGTAAAATTATACTAGATGTAATATCTTTTATATGTCGGATTAAACTCATACCTTATAGTTAGGATTATTAAAGAAAAAACCGTTACAATGATTTTTTCAATGCTCTAATCCACAATATGATTTATCTCAAGCCTTGTCCCCATTCTTCTCATAATATTCTCGACAATCTTTGCACAAGTCACTATAAGATTTGAAAGCAATTTGTTTCATATTTTTCATCCACAATTGACTTTTCTTTCGTTGATATTGGCCCACATCGAACTTATCTTACAAAAATGAATAAAATAAATCAATCCAACATGAAAAAGGTGTATTTAAGTTTTCAAACACACTTATAGCAACTAAATTGTAATTATTCACTATCATTGTTATTAGAATTTCACTCGTCATTATATCTTATATTACCCTTTATGTTTTCATTTGGAGCAGGTATTTGTGTTATTGTCCTAAGGTCTACGAAGGTACGTTTCGACAGAATTGCTTAGGGTTTACTTATTTTCTTGCTAGAGTAGCTCATCTTCTATAAGTTGGTCAGTGATCTCATTACTATTAGAATTTTCTTTAGTAAATAAGGCTTGATCAAATAAATGGCGCTGTTGAATCCTTTGGACTACTCTCCAATCGCTCGAATGTTTTTTGGGTCTTGTAGATAGAAAACTTATTGATAATAATTAGTAAGTATGTATGGATCATTGCTGTATCATGTGTTGTGTGTGTTAATTGATAGCATATCCCCATCAACGATCTTGGGGATATTGCACTCAGTATCATATCATTTGCATTTGAATAAGAACACATGACAATTCTCATAGTAGTTCACCTTTACTGTAGTTGACAATATCTTATAAAATGTAATTGGGTTACTGTAACAACCGACCAAGACACTAACTCTACTATTCTATGTTTTAAGCCTTGTCATCTTGAATTTTATCATTAATCTGACTTTACCACACAACTAATATAGAGGTGAGAGTTAGTTTTTAAATCCCATGTTAAGGTTACCGGGCCATTAGATATTTGTTCTCTATAACCTACCCTAAGCTCCAAAATCTACACAAAACAGTAGATGTTTAAATTGATTCGTTTTGTTTAGATTTGTCTATATAATCCATTTGCTTACCTTATTTTTGAATCATAAAGGAAACTGTGTTAGTATCAACAGGCTTGCATTGTGAGCACTACGTATGCATGATTCTTGCTCAATTTCCCTATTTAAGAATGTAACTGTCAAGTATGAACATGGGTAATGTCTTAACTTTAGGATACTAATAATTAGAAGACATATACATGACATATGGTCTTACATCCTTACAGTTATTCAATATGGTCCAACGCATCTTGTTTATTTCATTACTAACAAAAACATATTTGAATGCACTAAGAGGATGCATTGGCATTACAAAGAACCGAAGGCTATTGCTTTAGATGGAGTTAGTCTCACGCCTTGAAGTGGCAGAGTTATAATAGTCCCACTGTGCAAATAATTCTAAGATAGAAGTTGGCCTTATAACTGCTATCCTAGACTTGATCTACACAAGGCGTCCACGACTAACCCACTTTAAAGTAAACAGTTCGTATTTAAATAAGTTATTTACTTAAGAAAGCAAGAATATATATATACTAGAATTTAGTTATTACAATTAATGTTTATAACGTTTTACCGTAATCTATCTCCTAGTTAATACATTATTTAGAAATGAAAAATTTTAAGATAAGAGCTTAGACCTTAGACCTTAGACCTTAAAAATATATGTCTGTTCTTCAAAGGTTTTTCTTTACTTTTCAGGATCCAGCAGTTGCTTACTTCAGGGTAGTTGTAAGTCGCTTCTTAGCCAGCACCTGCAACGACGTTTATAAGGATGTGAGCAACCATAGTTCAGTAAGTCGGGATGGAGGACTTAAAACTATACCATAAATACAAATAAGGTTATCAACTAACTTATTAGGTGCAATGCATGCTTAGGCAAATGCCATCGCACAACATTGTTTGGTCTGTCGTGAGATTAGATAAATTGCGCCCGCTCTAATCTAGGTTGAGGAGTTGTCGTTAACACAACAGCTCACGACTAAACCCAAACTTGTGCAATGGAGACATCGCTTTTCCTGTGACTACCTTCAAATTATTGACTTCGCTCTTGCCATGACCTCTTCACCTGTCACTTAGTTCGATTAAGGATGAAGAAAAGACTCATTATGCTATCCTATGCTATCCAATGCTATCTCTTTCGAAGGGGTCGGTATTTGGCCGGAGAATCCTAGGTTTCCCCTAATGGGTTGCTATGCAGGTCTGATTTATGTTCACAAGTCGTATATTTGATTAGGTTCAGTTTAGGGTGATCAATCATTTTATACAAATCATATAATACAAGCCAAGCAGCAAATCAAAATCATATCATCGGCTCAAAACAAACACAATCAAGTATAATTTCAAGCCTTCAAAATACAATACTGTATTAATCCTAACTTACTTGGACTTCTCGCTTACTTACTCGAGGTCCGACTCGCTCAGGCCATTGCCAATTATCCTTATAATACAAACGTGGTTTCAGTTTTCCGTATAACTATTATAGGTTGATTTTATTCTATAACGCTTATTGTTATCTTTTGTTTTTATTTAGGATTTAATATACCTAACTATCTAGATTTTAAGTCTTTTACAATTCTTCTTGAATCATATTAAGTTCTGTTTCAATTTTCATATCGATTTTTAAATTGGGTTTTTAACTCAGTTTTTTGTTATAGATTTATATGTACACTCGATCATGCCCCGAACAGGAAGAGTTGTAACAGTTCCGCCGTGTAAACTAATCTAAGACAGAAGCTGACTTCATAGCTACTATCGTAGATACAGTTCACACAAGGCGTACAACTCAACTAGTTTGAAACATCTGTTCTAACACCTGTTAATAACCAAACCTATGGTAAAGTTTTTACAAAATACCTATTCTAAATGACTTGCCATTTAGTACCACAATAGTATTTATATAAATGTTTTACGTCCAAAGGTAAAGTTTACAATTAGAGTTTATTAAAAATCATAGGTTTTGTAGTCTATATACTATAAGTTAGGAAACTAGTGGGCTCTTAGGGAATTCCCAATTAGTTTCCTCAAAACTCAAAGATAAAGTTATAAGCTCGGGTTCAGTTGATTCCTCGATTTTCACTTTCCCAAATAGCAGCACACTAACCTGAGAACGGTGGTACCTGAACATCTTATTCTTACTCAATACTTGCAAAAGAGTCTGTAGGGATGTGAGCACAACTAGCTCAGTAAGTGGGTCGGAGCCAGAAGAGTACTGTACAATCACAAATAAGGTTAATAATTATGATGAAATGCAATACAATCACTCAAATGAAACATCGCATAGTGTTATCTAGTCCACTGTAAGGTTAGAGATATTACATCCGCTCCAACCTGGATTGAGGAGTTTCATCGCGACTCAAGTCAGATTAAACTCGGGCTTGTGCAATAAAGAACAGCCTTCTCCCATGACCGCCTTCAAACTACTTTCCCAAATAGCAGCACATTAACCCGAGAACGGTGGTACCTGAACATCCTATTCTTACTCAACACCTGCAAAAGAGTCTGTAGGGATGTGAGCATAACTAGCTCAGTAAGTGGGTCGGAGCCAGAAGAGTACTGTACAATCATAAATAAGGTTAATAATTATGATGAAATACAATACAATCACTCAAATGAAACATCGCATAGTGTTATCCGGTCCACTGTAAGGTTAGAGAAATTACATCCGCTCCAACTCGAATTGAGGAGTTTTATCGCGACTCAAGTTAGATCAAACCTGGGCTTGTGCAATAAAGAACAGCCTCCTCCTATGATCGCCTTCGAACCACGGCCCCCAACCTTGCCGCGACCTCCTCGCCTGTCACTTAATTCGACTAAGGATTGGGAAAAGACCATTTCAGCTATCTTCATCAAAAGAAGTCGGTATTTGACCTAACATTTTTAATCGTTTCCCCTAACTTGTGATTATGCATGTCAAATTACATTTTAGTCGAATAACCGTTAGTGTTAATCAGGGGTGACCAACAAGTTTACATAATACAGAATCCATGCAAATATGCAGAACGGCATACCAAGGAGTTGAACTCCTATCACAATCGAGTATCATCCACACATACAGTATGTGCATAATTATCTAACTACAAACACAACCAGAAGTACTCTTAGGTCTCCGGACGCTTTAAATAGTACCCAAGCAAGCCGTGAAGCCACAATTCCAACTTACTTGTTTAGACGTTCGCTATTGCTGACTTGAATCGTCAATTGTTTTTGTATTGGAAGGTCCTAATTACACAAAAGACCCAAATTCGGTTTTCATAATAATTACGAAAACATTAGGGTTTAATCTCTAATGGTTATATATATATATATATATATTATTTCCATAATATACAGTCATGTTATTACTATATATCGAATTAAGTTATTAATTATTGATATTGTACATCATATATACTATTATGTATTATATATCGTTTTGATTGTATTGAAACGTATTTTTATTTATTAATTCACGTTTTAATTCCGGTAAAGTTACCGAAATATGTACATTTTTGAATATGATAAAGTTATAGGTTAAATTACTTAAGGTTATCCGATTTTAATAAAATTAGTGTCATTGGATTCGTATTGACGTAATGACACGTTTTATGGGTTCTATTTCTAGAGACGGCTTTTAACAGGTAGTTTGAGTTTTTAATACAGTTATATATAATTATATAAATATGATCGTATTATACGTAATTTACATTATTAAATTGTATTTCATCTAATTTGTTCATATATTGTTACATTATAAGTATTATTTAATCTTAATATATCTAAAGTGTATCCTAATCAGAAAATATTAATAAATATAATAAAAATATCCATTTAATCCAATCTGATCAGCAATTCCCACATATAGTTTTTATTTAACTATTTAATTTATTTTAGCTTATTAATATTACAAATACAGCCCGACTTCTAAATTAAGCTATTTTACTTAATAAATTCGTAATAAATAGTTTGGGTTACCAAATAAATTCCCGAAAATTTCTATAGACTCCTAAAAATATAGGGGATTCAGTTATCACTTGGTTTCAAGTTTCCGATTTATTGCCTATATATTTATATTGACAATTTTACCCCTAAATTATCATAAATTAGCTAATTATGATTCTTTTAACACCAAATTAATTTCAATCTAACTCAATACTGTTATTATTTATTATAGATCAGTACATGTCCATTTCATCAATTAATTTCATAATTTCCTATTAAATTCATAATTTCAGCCTATTTTCGAGCTATTTTTAAGCCTAAAAATGCAATAAATATTAAAAATATTCAAATCAAAATTCTGGCTATATAACAATTATCTATATATCATACACATCCTACATAAAAATTTTCAGCTAGAAATAACATCATTTAGTACATTTATTTTACAAATATAAATTCGAGTGAATAGTAGATTTCTTAATAAAATATATTAAATATTATGAATTTTTTAAAAATAAAAATATCACATGAAAGCATGTTTAAAATAAAATAAGTACAAATTTTTTCATAATTTTCGGGGTTGATTTACTAATTTTTAGAAATTATTGAAAAATAGGGTAGGAAATTGACCTTGGTGTTTTTGGGTGCTTCGGTGGCCGGCGGCGGTTAGGTGGTTGTTGGACGGCCAACGCGGTGGGTGGACCATGTGGGGTTGGATGGGTTTCATAGCAGAACCACTCTAGGTTAGGGTTTTATATTTTCACTAATTTTCCCCTATTTTTTCTAAATTTCTTTTTATTTTCTACGATTTTTTTCTAATTTTTCTTTCTGTTGTTTTTGGTTTCAAAGGTGAAAAATGATGTTGTTCAATAGATTTATAGTGGTTTAGGTCAGTTTCCTTTTTTCTTTATTTATTTATTTATTTTTTTCTTGCTTTTTCGTCAATTAATTGCAAGTAGGAGTTGCATTTGCTTGTAAATTCACCTTTTGATTTAGCAATTGTTCAGTTTTGATGATTTCCAGCAGTTTCCAGACATGAATCAGCAATTGGAAGGCTTTTGAATAATATTTTGCAATTATTTAGGTATTTTGAGTATATTTTATTAATATTTAATTATTTACTTAATATACGAGTATATATTCCTTGTGAATATCACGTGTAATATATAACTATACTCATATAATTAAGTTTCTAACATATCTTTTATTTTTAGGATATGTTTTAAAGTAAATTTCATGAATTCAACACAATATATATATAATTACATAATTTATGGTTAATTTACGAGTATAATTATTATTTATACCGGGTATACTCATAAAATTACATGTATTTTTATATAGTAAATTATATTATATTATCTCATTTTATAGCTCAATTAACTTATGTCTAAGTTCTCATTGTAATCTAAGTTCGATTTTAAAAGTTCCAAACATTTTAGTGTTATATTAAATATTTCAACTTCTAAGGGCAAAATTGGGATTTTGGGTCATTATTACTAAAATCTAATTTCACTGTAATATCTCGACTAACTTTTTTATTTTAGTGGTAAAGGTTAGGCTTAATTGAATAAGTTTCCCTAATAGCCTTAAATCTAAGCTCGGTTATCCTAAACTCAATTTTGGGAGTTTACACACCCTAAGAAATCATTCTGACCCATAATATGAAATTAATCGTATTATCTTCAAATATCTTAAATATCGTTTTTAGTCTTTAACTAGTATTCTAGTCCGTGTGGTACACTCAAATCTTAATTTAATTACCGAATTCACCTCTGTTATGAGAAAATCTTACATTTTTCATATAATTACCCTAATTTAAGTTTCCTATCAGATTTATTATATATTCATATTATTATCATAATATTAATTTCAACCAATATTTTCCTAATTATTAATTTTTCATACTTACATATTACACATTATCACCTAATGTGTACATAATGTATGTATATAATATTTCCATTATTTTAAATATCATCTCCCAACATCAAATAACATTTCAAATATCTAAATTCATCTCAAATTAGATTTTGAACCTAATTACCCTAAATTACCAAATTAATTTAAAATTTATCATTTTTACCTATTACATATTTACTACATAATATTCTAATAATTACATCTAACACTACAAATGCTACAAATACTATACTCCATCAGATTTCAATATCCTAAAACATATAATTGTACATCAAATAAGTAGTTACTCATTTAATTACTTAAATAATCCCTTAATTACCCATTTTATGCATCATTTTAAAGTCTAAAAATTATCTAAAAATTTTGAAAATTAATTTTTGAAAACGGGCTTCATAGAACTATTATATAACCCTTAAGTAGTCTACTAAAAAATTTTGGGTTCAAAACTACACTCCTAAGGTCTTTTATTTCTAATCCGAATAAAGTTTGGGTTTGCATGGTTTTTTAAGGATAGTATATTTATAAACATAAAATCATCAAAATAGAATTTTTTTCCCTAAATCTACATACTTAAAAAGCTCAGAATACCAAATTTCATAACTTTCTAAAAATATTTATTATTTTTACAAAATTAAATAAAATCGGATTGGAAATTGGACTCACCTGTATAGGTGGCTTCGGTTACTACCGACTACCGTGGTCTTGTCGGCCGGTTTGGGAGCTGCAACTATCGTGTGGTGGTAATAGTGGCTATCTACTCCCAAGTACTCGTTGGGTTTGGGTTTTCCTTAGAAGCTCCAACTGTACAGTTTTTTTATAAAACCTTAATTTCCTCTTAATTTCGTCTCTCTTTAGTTTTCTACAATTCCAAACTTTCAAAATGAACTTATGAAAAATTTGGGGTATTTATAGAGGTTTTGGGGAATTATTGTGCATTAATTTGATTAGATAATTATCTTATCTTTTTTTATTTTTCCTTTTCTGTTGTTTTAATTTAATTGGCTGAATTTTTTCTTCTTTTCCCTAGCTGCCACGACCTAAATCTAGATCATTCCTTATTTTTTCTAATTTTTATTTATTTTTTATTAATTAATTATGAATTTTCTTTTTCGCATATTTTAAGTAATTATGTGTATTTTTACCTACATGTAAATTCATATATAGTACAAATAAATATTCATAAATATTATTTAGGTTATTCTATGATTTTTAGTGTACATATAATTTATTTGTAGCGATTCGTTAGTTATTGGAATGCATTTTGCGCATTTTCGATATATAACGAGTAACATACTTAAAATTTGAAAATTTTATATTCTTTTATTTTATTACTTATTTTCTTAAATTTAAACTTACGAAATCATTTTTACTAATATTTTTAGCTTTACTTTATAATTTAAGCTCGATTGGATACTTTAACTGATCGCCCTAAATTCTACGAGCTAAGCTTCAAGTGACTGATTGTGAGTCTTGCAGTCAGGCCCATTAAAAGTATCACAATATACATAACTCTTGTATACGACATGTTTTCATCAAGGAATCTTTACATGACTCTTACAGATTTTATGTTGAGACCTAAGTACTATAAAACGATCTTCCTGAAGAGTTCCTTCTTAAACTTAAATTTAGGTTTGCAATTGTTCATTGATGGAAAACTATATTTAGTTAGCAGTCTAATGTCTTCTTGCTCTAATGGTGTAATGTCCTATCTAAATTTCCTTCATAACTTAAGGATAAGACAACTTATTCCCTTAGCATACTGTAAGTTGAATTAGGGTGAATAACAAATAATAATACTAGTAGTATCATGTCATAATCACTTAAGTAAGTTATTAATTTAGTTATGATACTTTATTATTTAACAAAGATATAAATGTATTAAATGTATGCCATGCTCATGTACATGACATATGTTGGTACCAATATTTTAGCTTAGCACTTGCACTTATCTTGTTGGTCGACACTCCTGAGCATCTAGATAACTTATCTAGTAACCTTACAAGTACTTAGCCTAGTAGAAAACAATGCCATTCCCATATGCTTGGAAACTTAGCTTTAGTAACTAAACTAAGTTGTTTGCTTAATGTAACCAAGCTCTTGAGAATCAAGTTAGTTAGTAAAACTTAACTTTCCAAACAAAACTTTGCTAGACAAAATCTCAGTTTTTAGAAAACTTAACACGTGGATCCTTCTTGTGCCATGTTGTGAG
This sequence comes from Lumnitzera littorea, assembly GCA_024138015.1. NCBI lineage: Eukaryota > Viridiplantae > Streptophyta > Magnoliopsida > Myrtales > Combretaceae > Lumnitzera > Lumnitzera littorea. The sequence goes on along the minus strand of JAMXBB010000009.1, from coordinate 9,267,641 downwards.
TGCATCAACTACATATCGAGTGATAGTAAGTAACATTAAGTGATACTAAGCAATACCAAGTAGTATTTCTATCATGACCCTAAAGTGAATTTAGTAGGATTGTCTAAAATTTTCATATCATGTGTACACTTATGATACGAAAATCGCCTTATAAGTTAGAGGTTGCAAGACTCTACAAAAAATTAGTCACTAAAGTTTTCAATTTTTAATTTAATTAACTTATTATAACATATAAGTGACTATGGATATCTAATAAGCCACAGTCCATCAGAACCGTAAAGAATTGGTGTCCCCTACCAAACGATAAGATTATGTAGTAAAGTTCTAAAACTTAAACTTATGAAAGTTACAAAATTTGACTATAGTATTAATAATTATATGTAATATTTCAAACCGTTTATACAGTCTATCATCATATTCTAACTTTTAAGTAGCTCAACACTAGTACTCAACACTCGACTCGTAACTTATGCCCAATCATCTAGCAACTTGTAAGAGAAAACTATTGGAGAGTAAGCTACAAGAGCTTAGTGAGTTATCTCTCGTACTATACTAGGAAACAAGTTATCAAACAGTTTATTATTAGACATATGAATGCATGAATAAGCAGTATGCCAAACAATATATATGCAGTTGGCCAAACAATATATATGCAGTTGACTAGTATTGCATGCAACATTGGATTTAACGCCCTCTGAAGTAAGGGTTGGAGATACATTGGTACCAATCACAATCGGGTATTAGTACCTAGGTTTTTAACCATATATAAATACATATAGAAATTCCTTATTTCATAAAACAGATTTCTATTTCCAAAAGTCAGTAGTATACAAATATTCAGGTTTAGTGGTGAAGTGGCCTTCGCAGTCCATGCTCACACTTTACAGCGGTGGTCTTTAGACACAACCTTTAGTCACCCACGATTAGTGTTTCCGGCGTTAAGTAAACCCGCGAACCAAGGGTAGGGTCTTGTTGTACCAATACTCATGCACTGTGCTAATTAAATCATGTAGGAATCCATCTTTCTAAGGCCCTTCATTATCAACTGTGTGAGGTGACGGCCGGAACATTATATGCAATGTTCGTGCTTTATGCATGATCCGTTTAATTTTAGTTAAGTCGAATATGATTAAGTCGACTTATGAGGTGATCAACAAATATCAACAAACCATTCAATTATGCAGTAATAAATCATGCAATTAATTATTCAACTATTATGTTTCACCATCTTTTACACAATACACAATTGGTATTCAGACACATGTATAACCCATACCCCCATGCATCAAATTATTAACATTTGCAAGTGTATTCTACTAAATTTTGCATGACATGCATGCAACACTCTTAAATGTTTTCTGAATTCATTATGAAGCTTCATACTTTTTAAGAATCAATTCTCCAAGTGTCCATCTTGTTCCCTCATGCATTTTATTTAATTAGATTAATAACTTATCCACATATATACATTTTATATTATTATTTTCTAATTTTGGGTACGTTCATGTACATTTAATATTTATGTAGTTATTTCATATTCAATTTACTCAAGTAAAGTAATTTACGTCTAAGATCTCATTAAGTTTTAGAATTCAAATGTTGAGTTTTTGATAAAATTAAACAATATCGATGAAATCACACTTTCATTAACTTAAAAAATTTGTATAAATTTCATTTTGTAAAATAAAATTTACTGGAGTTCTTCCTTTAGCATTTGTGACCTTTTGGTAGAGATTAATTCAATTTCAAGAGTATTTTCTAGAAGCGCTAAATATTGACTATGGTCACATTATGTAATAATACTTCATAACTCATGCTACCTAGGACTATTTTATTTGCTCAATTTCCAAGCTATATTTTCTAAATTTCTCATTAAATAAAAATACACTACCATTTCATGTCTAAGAGAGTTGGTGTCCCACAAATGTGGATCATGATGAGGCAGTTATTGGAAGTATTTGGATAGGAGGATAGGAGGGTAAAAGACGAACTTTTATTAATTAATTAATGTAATGAAATTATTATTGAATGGTATTAGGTAAGATTATACTTGTATCTTTTCACTTTCTTCTTCTGCAATCACTATAAAGTTATCAATTTTTCAGATGAAAGTTATTCCATTATTATCTTTTATTCTATGTTAATATTGCAGTTTCATATCGTCAGTATCTTTTTAACTGCTTTTATGTGTTATTATTATTATCTTTTTTCATATTTCACTAATCTTTATTCATACATATAATTTTATTATTTCATTAACTAACAATAAATATTTCATCTGTTTGATGTTTTAAATTTTGTGTGTGTATCATTTGCTAGGACTGTGGAGATTGGGCCCAAAGTAATAACTTATTTAGTTTAGCATTTAAGGTCGATTGTTCTTAATTCCATTAACATTTACTTTCCCTATTAAATTCCTGAATGATCCTTGTTTAGAAGCTATTTTCAACTTGCTGAATCTTCTATAGATATTCTTCCTCAACTAATGAAAGTTTCTTGTGTAATAAAGTTCATTAATAGCATTAATATAGTCGTAAAAAGTACACTATATAGAAATTCTAATTACTATATACTAATGAAAGAGCGTTGACTATTTGGAAAAGGTCCATGGCTCTCGAATTCCTAACGATAATGAAAACTTTAATGACTCAGAAAGGGATGTGGATTATAGTGAGTTTAAATTAAACCCCAATTAAATGATACCATCCATCAAAACACCTTTAATGGAGGTTCTGAAAGTATTATTTTACCTAGTTTAAACCTTTGTACGAATGAATTAAATTTCACTCAAATATTCAAATTAAGTACCCAATTAATCTCTGAACCTAAATAATAAGCCTGACTTATTATATATACTATAAAATGTATCAACGTCTATTTATTAATATAAGTTGATGATTTTTATCATCATTCATGTAATACACATGACAAAATATCTTGAAATTGTCTAACAGGCGCATTTACAATGATTTCTTTCACAGCGTGTACACGCGGGATTAAACCCACGGCAACGACTCCCACATTCAAAGTTCGTAACGCAAAATCTGTTGACTTCTACATCCGGAGTAGCTCCAACTGGGGATTCCTCAATACTTAATGCATGTTGTACATTGCAACCTACAACAGTAACGATATACAGTGATTAAGCATCCAATGAGCATATTAATAATATATAATCTATCTAACACATAAAATAAATTGGATCGTATAATCTCACTTATATCACATGCCACATCTTCGATAGAAGATGTTACTAAAACCGGGTAGACTAGTGATTTATCTATTTATTTTTATTTTTTTCATAAGCATACAAACATAACTATCTAAATTAACGAATTTCACTGTTGGCGAGTCTTTTCTAAAAAAAGAAAGAATCTAATTTTAAAATTCATATTAGAGGGAAGAGGCGTTCCGATTTTGATTGATACCACCACCATTTGACTTCAAATTAGTAAATTTTTTTATTATCAATAAGGAAAGCTTGAAACTGTAGAATCTAATATATATAGAAAAGAAAACTTGCTTTTACATGCATCATAAATTAATGGATGTTAATATTCCCTATGAAATGGCAAATTTGTTAGTAAGTGTTAAAAACCACAAGGGAAACTTACATAGTTACATGTGTATTTTCGTTATGAACAACTAATATTTAATTATGGAACCTCCATGTGTTTATTTTATGTTTTTTAATTAATGATAAAAAATGGAACCCCACGTTCATAAAATTTATCTAAAATATTCGTAATTTTCATAAGAGGATCACAAAAAGACGCACAATTTTTAAAACATTATGTAAAATGCCATTGCTTATTTTTGAAAGGTTTTTTTTTTAAAAAAAAAAAAGGGTGAAAAACCCTATTTTTATCGGTTCTTATTAAGTGTTATCGGGATGCATTTATATTGAAAATCTAGAAATGTTCATAATAGGCTAATAAATGTATTTGCATTGACAATCTCATCAAACACATTTCATCCCACGATGGCATTCAATGTAATTCAAACAAGTAAAATGAAGTTTTTACTATTTTAAATATGATTTTTTATATTACATCATGTAGGAAAAAGGTATCTTTACTATTGGTTCAATAATAAATACAAGAAGTGATTGATAACACGAAAAAATATTGTGAAAGTTAATATGAAATCAATGCCGTATCGATATAATCAAACAATAGACTAACAATTTTACACTTAAGTTCGGTAACAAAACAATCAGAGTGTTGAATGCATAAGCATGAATTCGTGCCATTAATCATTTATCTAAATACAAGCATATTATCAAATTTGTTGAATGAATATTGAATTCCTCATTTTAATTTAACCAACAAAAAAAGTCACCAAATTTCATAATGTAAATCCCACTTCAACGGATGCTGAGAAAAAAGATCACTTACAATATACAAGAAATATGATAGTCATGCCAAAAACAAATCTGGAAGAAATTTTCTTCATTGTCATTCTGCTTAAACTCTCAAATTTGAAGAAAAATATCCTTAGTATGTGCTGATAATGATATCAAGACAGATCTTTTTATACTTGTGTTTTGTTGTCTATTTTTGGTTGTAAAATCAAGTACTTAATGAAATTTCCATATTGGTGATAGCGAATATGGAAATAATATATGATGTTATGATTTTTTTCCTAAAGCAATTAAATATGATATTTACTACTTATTATCTAATAATTCCAACCAAGTTTCTAAATCCCCTGTTTTTACATTTAATTTATAAATTGCCTTCAACCTATTCTCTGAGTATTATTAGTGAAAAATTCATTCCGAACCTCTAAGCTATCCTCTGCCTTCAACCAATATCTTAAAATTTTGTTAATTCACTCACTCTTATTTTAAGTTACAATTATATGATCAATTTAAAACAACAAACAACACTCTAAACAACTTTCCTCAACTTCATTACTTCTCAAACCTTATACATTACATCGCTAATTTATCAATTTTACCCTTATTTAATATATGGAGCAAAATATGTACAAATAATCGAAAAATATATATTACTTAGGATTTGTGCTTCACGAAATCCATGAAATACACATTATATTGAGAAAATTATCTCATCTAGAAAAATAATAAAATCGCATATTATATTATATACTTCATATTATGTATTTAAGCTCTATTTCTTCAATAAATGACTAAAAATAGGGAAATAATCATACTTAACTTTGAATTTAGAATATTGTATATATCTCAATATTGCTAATCACTAGAAGTTAGGCTAAATTGATTTTATACACAAAATACATTAAAACTCCCTTACTTCCTATAATTAGCAAAACTAATAATAAGTACCAAATAAATTACTATAAATAGTAAACATAATATTTTTCAAAAATTATTACTACCAAAATTTAGCATATATTATAGGAGTGTTGTATAAAATTTTTCAACTTGAAACAAAATCATTTAATAATCTTGAAAATTTAATCAACATTCATAATAACAGGGTACCTTCTTAAGTAAGTACCCTAAATTGATATTATTTCAAGAAAATAAAATTACCAGATGAAAGTATATGTGAAATAACCTATGGAAACCAAATTTCATAATTTTTTGAGGTAATTTGATAATTTTAGAAAATATATCAAAATTAGATGGGAAATTAGACACTCATCGACGTGCGGTGGTCTAGCCATCAGGGTATGTTAGCCCAACTCCCCTTGCCATCACTTGTTTAAGTTCCAAGCCTCACCATGTTAGGTTACATGTAGCTATGAGAACCCTTAAATGTTTTTACTCCGAATTTTCCTTATTTTTTGTAAAATTTATGTATTTTCCTTCTAGAGAAAATTCCTAATGTTTGAGTGACCTAAAATCAGCAAGAATGAAGTTTGAATCCTTTTGTATAATGCTTAGGTCAGTGGAGTGAGGAAAAGCTAAGTACAAGTGTCAAAGGTAGTATTTGGTGTCATTTTACTTGATTATTGTCATTTTCCATTATCTATTATCAATTCCAGCTGTCCCTATTGCATATGAGATATGTCATGCCTAAATCCTCGAAGTTTGGGTATTTTTATAATTTTTAAGCAATTAAATACAAATTTTAGTAATTATTTGATTATTTTATAATATATTTACATATCGAGTGTATAACGTATATACTACATGCCTATATAATCACATTATATGTTATTTGACCTCTAAATATTATTTGTATAACTTAAATAATTTATTTCTAACGGTATATTATGTTTCAAGACTCAAATGTCAAACTCCTAGTAATTAACAAACATACCCGAGAAAAATATAATTTATTAAAATTAAATACTATATGTACATTATTTTGAAAAATTGATCCTATTAACATTTTTCGTCTAATTTTTATAATCTTATATTACGATATGGTTCAATTTAAACAAAATTATCCAAAAGCCCTAAATCATTCCGATCGCCCTAAATGTCCTTACTCATATTAGTTAGTTTAGTGACTAGAGTACTTAATTAACTAGGTTTTATATCTATCGGCTTTAGAAAAAAAAATTACATAATTACAAATTATATATGAAAAATTACCAAAATGTCGTTGTTATGTTGTATCTTAAGATGCGACATTACTATTTGTATTAGTATTGCATTAACATTTATATACTGTGGTTATATTATATTTTCAAAATGCGATATATGAACAAATATACTAATATAGCATCATAAAGATGCAAATGCACTTTTAGTATTATACTAGTGTTGCATTTTGAAAATATGATATTTGTACAAATAGTTATATTTTATTTTTAAGTTATGATATAATATTTTTTTATCTAATTTGTATTTTTTATAATATTTATTAATTTTGATGGTAAATATACAAATTTCTCTATATTTTTTGCTTTAAAAAATTAAAATCATTATTCAAATTTTTATCTACACATTGCTAATCATTTAAATTTTTATTAGCGCATTATGTAGGCTATTTGACTAGTGAATAATTAAAAGAAAAATAATTTTTAACAAAAAGAAGATCAAAATTGACAAAATGAAAAGTGTAAGTAGCTTTTGAATTAAAACATCAAACGGTTATATAAGACGAACATATTTTATGTTGCATATCATGTACAAAACAGATATCTCAATTTAGTAGTTATTTGCTATACTCTATCATATCACAATTAACAATTTAACATTTTAACAAATGTACATTAGCAAATAGTTAAAGATATATGTTTCATGTTCTATGATTTTATTCATTACATCTATTTTATTAATATATCTTCATTGTGGTAGAATCTAATAATTATAATGGACTCCTTTTTTATGTAATAAAAAACTTTCTATTTCAAATTATTGATTACAAATAAATTTTATTCTTGTATATTCATTCTTTTGTAATGCCTAGTCATATAACTCTAAATTATTAATATCCTTAAGTTTCATTCAATTTGATATGTATTTATTATAAGAAATATGAAAAAAATTCTTTGTACATTCATTAACTTTTGATTTTCTAATAAATACAGAATCATTTACAATTAATAATAAAATAAAATATACAATAGATAAATAAAAAAAATTTTCACTGTATGAGAAGAGAAACCAAATGGTTTTCATTATCAATTTTTGACTCCTATAGTTCAAATCGAATAGAAAGTTTGATCAATTCCTATTTCTTTATAATAATCAAATGATGTTTTAACTAATTACCAAAAGACATAAAACATATAGATTAGTTAAAAAATAAATATACTAAATTTATAAATTCATAGTCTTAAAAAGAAAAAGAATTATGAAGTATAGTTTTCATTTTTGGCAAAATCTTATACTAATATTAATGGGTATTACAAAATAATAATTGAAGCTTAGAGCTTCATTCTATGTTTGAGTTTTAGACCCTCGATGTAAGCCGAAAAGTTAAACCAAGTGACCGTATGATTGAACTTAGAACACAAAGTTTAGGGCGATCGGTTAAAGGATCCAATCAAACCCAAATTATAAACTATTGATAGAAAAATTAATAAAAATGACCTAGTAAACTAGAATTTAAGAAAATAAGTAATAAAATAGGAGGTTATAAAATTTTCAAATTTTAAGTATAATAATTATTAATTATCAAAAAGGTGAAAAGTGTAATCTAATAACTAATAAATTACTAGAGATAGATTATATGTATACCAAAAATTATAAAATGACCTAAATAATAATTAGGAATATTCACATGTACCCTATATGTATTTACGTGTAAATAAAAATACGCGAAAGTACTTAAATTGGCTAAAAACTTATTAAATAATTAAAGAAAATTATTAATTAATTAAGGAAAAATCAGATGGATAGGGAATGATGAATATCTAGTCGTGGCAAGTTAGGAGTTGACGAAGGAAAATTAACCAATTAGAATCAAGCAACACAAAATCCAAAAATTAAAGGATTTAGACAATGTTTCATCTAATTTAATGCACATTAATTACCACCAAGCTCTATAAATAGGGAAAAAATTTATAGAACTCCTTTGGATAGTTAGGAATCAGTGAAAAATAGAGAGCTTCGAAAATTTAAGAGAAAAACTAGAAAAAAAGAAAGAAAGGAAAACTGTGATGTTAAGGTTAGTGAGTCAAACCCACGCACCACCACCACTTGGGATCGAGCTGCCACTAGCACCACCCCACTCCAAACCCACTGTTTAGGCCGGCTGACACACTTGGACCAGAGTTGGACGTCCAAAAGGCATTGAATTGGATAAGTCCCTTATCTGCTTCGGTTTTGTATAATTTCTTAAAATTAGTTATTTTGCCTAGAAAATTATGAAACTTGTTATTCTAAGGTTTTATTGTATGTAGATTTAGGGAAAAATAGTGATTTAATTTAATTATGTATGAAAATATATGGTTCCTAACAAATTAAGCAAAATCGAGCATGATTAGAACTAGAAATAAATAGGTTTAGGAGTGTAGTTTGAAGCTCAATTTTTTTCTATAGAATTCTTAAGTGATATAGAATAGTGCTATGAAGCTATTTTTTTAAAATTAATTTTTGAAAATTTTAAGTTAATTTTTAGCCCTAAAATGATGGAAAAATTAGGTAATTTTGGGTTAATTAGGTGATTAAGACACTAATTACTAATTTAGATAGTAATTAGATGTTTAGGGATATTAATCTCTGATGTGGAAGCCTAATCCTAGTCTTTGGAGTATTAAATGTAATTAATTTAGGAATTAGGTAGTAATTATAGAAAATTAGGAATAAGAGGAATTGAAAATTTAATAAATCTGAAAAATTAGGGTTATTTAGATAATATTATAATAAAAATCAGAATATACTAAATCTGAAAAAAAAATTAATTTTAGTTAATTGTATAAAAATGTAAGATTTTCTAACATCGGGAATAAATCCGATACCGCAATTAGGATATGCGTGTACCGAATAGTTTAGAATACTAAATTAAGACCCAATAGAATATTAAAATACTCGAGCTTAATGTGATTAATTTCACATTTGGATTTGAGCATATTTAAGACTTCAGAATCAAAACTAGAATCTAATTTAGAATCCGAACTCGAAATAGAGTAGAAAGAATCATTAGTACATAATAGGTATGCATGGAAAAAATGAGTTAAATTATAACTTAGAATATGAATCCTTAAAGTATAAGTATTAAAAAGACTTATTTGTATTATAAGATACTCAGAGACGAATCAGCTTGTAACTGAGTGATCGGGCGATTGAGAAATTCCATGTAAGTTGAGTTATTACTTACTGTACTAGAGTACTATTTTTATAGTACTCGGAGACTTAGGATTGTATATGGTTGTGATTGTAAGTAATTTATACATGTGTTTGATGTATCTGAATTCGTGTTGAAATTTATGGTATGATTGATTTTGTGTTGTGATTGAATTGGTATAAATTGTTTGAAAACCCTAAATGAAATTTAATCTTATTCGGCTTTAATGACCTAAAATGTCATGCATTGCAACCCATTAAGGGATCATTAAGATTTTCTAACCAAATACCGACCCCTTCGAAAGAGATAGGGTAAGATTGCATAATGGCCCCTTCTTCATCCTTAGTTGAACTAAGTGATAGGAAAGGAGGTCACGGCGAGGGTGAAGTCAATGGTTCAAAGGTAGTCGTGGGAGGAGTGAGGTCTCCATTGCACAAGCTTGGGTTTGGTTGTGAGCTGCTACATAACATGGAAACTCCTTAACCAGTATTAGAGTGGGTGAAATTTCTCTGATTTCACAATGGACCGGATTACGTTGTGCGATGACACTTAATTGTTATATTGTATGAAAATAATTGCTTGATAATCTGGTTTGTGTTTATATGCATTCATGAGTCTCCAATTCAACTTACTGAGTTGTAGTTGCTCATACCCTTATAGATATTTTACAGGTCCTGATTTCTGAATACTCCAAGTATTATGTCGTCTTACAATTATCCAAAGGTTAGTTCTTTTGAAGCCAAGAGTGTGAGGGTCAATTTACTTAGTAGTGATGTGTAACGAGAATGTCCTTTGTAGTTTGAGGATAAAAGACTGATAGTTATTATATAAATTGTAAATTAGTGAACAATTGTATATATGTAGAATTTTCTTGGGAAGTTCTGTGGACTTTACATATAATTATATATGTTTATTAGAAATTTGTGATAATTACCATAATTATAGTTAAACATTTAATTGGACTGTTTACTTCAAAGCTAAGAGTCGTCGACGTCTTTTGTAAATCATATCTATGGTAGGTGCAGTAAAGCCAGTTACTATCATAGACTGGTTTATACGGCGGGATTGGTGTAACTCTACGACTTCGGGGCATAACACTCGACATATAACATCACATAAATAATCTGTTTTAACAATTTCAAAATCTATATAAAGGAAAACACAAGAAAATTTGCTTTCTTCTTCTTTTTGTTGCACCATACTGGCAGGCTAATCTGTTATGTGATTCATTTTGCATGAAACCAAGTATAAAGTTGATTTACTAATATACTCTTCTAGAGGTTGTGTATTCTTTCTATAGGGAAAACAAAATTATAAACATATCTAAATTCCCAAAAATGGGGGAAAAGTTAAAAATTGAAAAATAAAAAGAAAATTGAAACTTTCACTTTGTTTGGCTTGAACACAGCTATTAAATCACCAATAACCCCATATAGCTCCAATATTCCTTATTTAAATTAAATTGCTCTAAATTCAATTAATTCAAAAACCCAAATAGTAACATTTGATTCTTCGTTTGATATAACAGTTCAATTCCTCTAAAACCCCAACTTTAAAGGAAATTTCTTAAATTCAAATGGTGATAACAACAAATTGAATTGAATTGTTAACAATAATACATAAGCAAATTGCAAAAGTATCAGCTAACTCAACGAAATATAAATTCAAGCAAACTTCGTTTGAAAAGCAATTTACATATGTCATTTAAAAACTAATACATCAACAGCATCTAGTACAATTTTGTCCTGGGAAAGCATATAAAAGGAATGGCCATTTTATTGTTTATCTAACAAAATTAAGTGATTTCAAGTTAGCATTACCACTAATGTTGTTTATATTCGGTTTTGGTATAACATTAATAATGCGTTTCAATTTTCATTAACATCAATTCACATCAAAATTCAAAATTTAAATCATTAATTTATAACATTAATAATTTGTTATAGTTGTTATTGATATTAATTTCCATTATGACTATATTCTCTTATTTTGTGTACATATCAATCATTGTTAATACAAATTCATATCAATTAATAATTTAAAATATAGTGTCATAGTCATTGCATTTAATGTTAATAATATTTTTCCATTCATATTAAACCCAATTCTCATGAATAACCTATTTGCCATAAATTATATGTTTTTATTCTTATTGATATTAATAACCATAATAAATGATCCATTTATCATAAATAAGGAAGATTCTATAGTAATCTTAGGTTATTATGATGTTATGGTAAATCAAATCCCATTTTAGTAAATCATATCATAAAATGGAAAAATGAAACTAGTCAACACGTTTTTTTTTTTCTATTGATGAATATAATTTATTGAAATATGATAAGAATAATGCTAATGATAGCTTTTATTCTACTATATATGTCATGATTTACTGAAATCGAATATAATTTATTATAACGTTATGATAATATGGCATTATCATAGAAAATCCTGATAAATAATATGGTTTGATTCTTATTAATATCTATTACCATTAACAAACGCCTCATATATGCACATATTTTGTCATTACTTTTTTCAACTTTTTGTGATTAATAATACATTTCAATTTTAATAATATCGATTCACATCAAAATTTAAGATTTAAATCACTAATTGATGATATTATTACCTTTAACACTATGGTAGATTCTTGAGACAAGTCGCCATATGGCAATAATAAATATATACCAACTTTATTTATTTATTTATTTATTTTAATAGTTTGGTAAAATTGTAAGCTTACTTACAGCTCTTTTAATGCCCAATCTAGTTTATTTCTACAAGCAACATCCCACTGATGATAGTTGGTAATCACTTAGAATATATGCCGGCCCATATAAGAAATACCAACATAGATGGCTCTAGACGAAGTGATCACAAGTAATATCACTAATATTAAAGAGTCCAATCAGATATTGAAATTGACGCTTTAAAAGTTGACACGTAGTTGATTGAAAAATCAACCAAAGTTGAGGTGTCGAATGTGAAACTGTTTATTTATAAATTATAATATTTTCTATTCAACAAATATTTGAAAAAATAATTTTGGTTACTTTTTAATCCAAAATAATACCATATAAAACTAAAAAAAAATGGAAAACCAAATAACAAAATATTCATTTGTTTTCTATATTTAATTAAGGTAAAATGTAAAATTTGGTACATGAACTCACATTTTTTAAATTTATAACCTAAACTTTTAATGTGCCAATTTGAAGCTAAACTACCTCTTATGATTTCATTTACTGAAATACCCTAGTTAATCTAGTAATTTAATTAAATCATAAACTCACTTAGGTTAGTATCGTTAGAAATAAAAGTTAAGATCCCAATTTAATTATTTTATTTATTTATTTATTTTTAGATCCTTACTTTACGTATATATTGAATACATTAAATTTTATATTTTATGTATAAGATACAATAATTTTTTTATTAGTACTCCATATTATGATATTTATATAAAAATTTATTTTCCTACGCGGTGTTTATATATTCGTATTAAAATTAATTTCTTATTTCTTTTTTTAAATATAAATTTTACCCTATATTTTATAACTTACTCTAAAACCCTAGACTAGACCTATTGATTCTCAATCGCATTCCTCCTCTCCCTTTCATCTCTATCCACTCTCTCTCTTAGCTGTTCACTTTCTCTCTCTCTCAAAGTGTACTGTCTCTCTTGACGTTTATTTTTTATTTTTTTCTTTCCCTCTCACTTGACCTTTATCTCCTTTTCGACTCTCTTTCTCTCCCTCACCTCTTCTCTCCCCTCAATCAATTCTTGACCTTACCCCCCTGCTCTCTACTTTCTCCTCTCACTCTGTCCCTCATTCCCCCAAGACACACACAACTTTAGCCGCCATTTTTCCACTCATTAATTTCCTTGGCCCCTCTCTGTCGTCTGTCCCTTCTTCTTTCGTCCCTCTGCAATTCTTGGCCCTAACCTAATTCCCTCTTCTAAGCTCAATTTTCATTTTTGTCCTAACTTCACCTTCGGAAGTTGTTAGCAAGTTCGATTTCATTCGATATATTATTAACTTGTTCGAATTAATTTTGGTTCCTAAAATATTCTTAAGCTCAATTTTGTTCATTGGTTTGTCTCTCATTTTTCGTGTTTTAAAATTAACTTGGTAAATATTATTAATTAAATATTTGCATATATTATTTTACGAATGATTTATTTTGTATTGTTGTTTATTTTAGGTTTTTGTTTGTGCCATTCGGTGATTCTTTTCTCGACTTAGATTTACAATCCATTTTCGATTCCATATTCGGTACCGTACTATTAGCATATATTTTACTATTATTTAATTTATTATCTCCGTTGTTGGTTTTGATTAAATATTTTTAGTATTTCAATTACCGTTTTTAGATTATTTGCTTATTATGATATATAGTGTTACTTATGTAAGAGTTATTGTTAAAGTTATCTTATGATATTTCAGATTGTTAGTTATAGATGTATATATTAAGGTTAGGTTTTTGTTTACTTATATAGTATATTATATCATGCATGGTATGTCCATTTTATTCGATTATTTTTACTTTGTCATTTTTTATGAGTTTTCACAAATCATATTTTATTTTCCAGTTAAGTACGTATTACTTATTTATCATATTATTTTGATAATCTAATTATGTGTCCATTTTTATTCTTCTTTTATATATATATGTGTATGTGTTATATATATAAATATTATGTATTTTATGAGTTTCTATAAAAAGTGATCTTATATATATAGTTATGTCATTTTTTAGCTTAATCATATTGTGTTATCATTATTTGATTGAACGATTTCCTTTGGGACTTTAATTGATTAGATTATAAGCTCTTAAATAAATTTTTATTTAGGGCTTAGTTTTAGAATGCTTAAAGGATAACATGCTACTTGTTTTCTTTTAAATTTATGGTGTTCGATTTCCTTTATCGAGGTCTAACTTTTGTTTGGATTTGAGATCAAAGTATTGTATTCAATTTTAGAGCGATTCTAGATACGTGGTATTTATTGTAGCTTGTGATTACTAGATTAGAAATGATCTAATCGAACTAATCTATATTCGGCTTAATTGATCTTGATTGTTGATTTTGCTTGATCCACTCGCTCTAGAGGCTTGCAGTGGCAAATCCCTAGAGGAGTAACGACTGATCATGTGTGAAGATTCCTTAGCGGACTCGTATATGGGACGATGTAAGTAGAACATTAGGTTTTAGACTCTGGTTTCTAGGTGTAAATGACTTAAAGAAAAACGTGTTATTATATCCACCTAAATATGTGGGTAAAGACCATGCGTGGTGGGGTTATGAATACCCCCTTATTATTCTATTGGCCTAAATTAAGATAATTAAATTGTTGATTGTATTATCTACTATTAGGTGCATATCTGTATGTGAATGATCGGTCTTGGTATGTGTAAACCTTACAATCAGCCACTCGAGATTTCGATTGGTTGAAAAATTCGATCGAACCTAAATTATAAAGTAAAGCTAAAAATATTAATAAAAATGACTCTGTAAACTTGAATTTAAGAAAATAAGTAATAAAATAGGTGACTATAAAATTTTCAAATTTTAAGTATAATAATTGTTAATTATCGAAAAGGCAAAAAAGTGTAATCTAATAACTAATAAATTACTAGAGATAGATTATATGTATACTAAAAATCATAGAATGATCTAAATAATAATTAGGAATATTCACATGTACCATACATGTATTTACGTATAGATAAAAATACGCAAAATTACTTAAATTGACTAAAAACTTATTAAATAATTAAAGAAAATTCATAATTAATTAAGGAAAAATAAGAAAAAATAAGGAATGATCTAGATATAGGTCGTGGCAGTTGGGGAAAATAAGAAAAAAATTAGCCACTTAAATTAGAACAACACAAAAGATAAATTGGAAGAAGATAAGGTAGTTGTCTAATCAAATTAATATACAATAATTTCTCTATAGCTCTATAAATAGCAAGAAAATTCAGAAGCTCATTTGGTCAATTTGGAGAGTGAGAAAAATAGAGAGAGGCGCAATTGAGAGTAAATTAGGGTTAGAAAAAAAAATAATAACAAAACTATGCAATTAGGGCTTTAGAGGGGAACCCACACTAAACGAGCACCTGCGAGTGGACAGCCACCACCACCACATGGTGGTGGTAGCGCCTAGATCGGCCGATAAGTCCACGGCGGTCGGCGGTGGTCGGAGTTACCCAGATCAGTGAGTTCGATTTCCAACCCGATTTTGTGTAATTTTATAAAAATAATAAATATTCTTAGAAAATTATGAATTTTGTTATTCTAAAATATTTTTGTATGTAGTTTTTAGGAAAAATATTATTTTGATGAAAATATGTCTTGTGATATATGATCCTTAAGAAATCATGCAAAACCGAGCATGTTTCGGTTTAGAAATAAATGACCTTAGGAGTGTAGTTTTGAGTTCAAAATTTTTTTGTAGACTACTTAGATGATATAGAATAGTGCTATGAAGCCCATTTTCAAAAATTAATTTTTTAAATTTTTTAGATAATTTTTAGGCCTTAAAATGAGGCATAAAATGGGTAATTTAGGGTTAATTAAGTAATTAAATAGTTAATTACTGATTTAGTAAATAATTATATGTTTTAGGATGTTGAAATCCAATGAAACATGATACTTGTAGCATTTAGGGTGTTAGATGTAATTATTAAGTTAATTATGTAGTAAATAAGTAATAGGGAAAAATAGTAAATTTTAAGTTAATTTTGTAAATTAGAGTAATTAGGTGTAAAATTTGATTTATGATGAATTTAGACATTTTGAAATGATAATTGATATTGGGAGATGGTAATTAGAGTAATAAGAATATTAGATGTGTATTATGTACATAATAAGTAATAGTACATAATATATAATTATTAGATATATAATAAATAGAAGATATTAGAATAAAAATTGATATTATGATAATAATAGAAATATACAATAAATTTGATAGGAAACTTAAATTAGGGTAATTATATGAAAAATATAATATTTTCTCATAACGGGGGTAAATTCGGTAATTAAACTAGGATCCGGGTGTACCGCACGGACTAAAACACTAGTTAGAGACTAAAAACGATATTTAGGATATCTGAAGATAATGCAATTAATTTCACATTATGGGTCGGAATGATTTCTTAGGGTATACATATGAATCTTTAATAAAAAAAATTGAGTTAAAAACCAATTTAGAAATCGATATGAAAACTGAAATAGAGCTTAACCCGATTCAAGAAGAATTGTAAAAGACTTAAGATTTAGATAATTAGGTATATTAAACCATAAACAAAAGATAACAATAAGCGTTATAAGATAAAACGAACCTATAATAGTTATATGAAAAACTGAAACCACGTTTATGTTATAGGGATGATCGGCGATGGCCTGAACGAGTGGAACCTCAAGTGAAGGAGCGAGGAGTCCAGGTAAGTTGGGATTAATACGTTGTTGTATTTTGGAAACTTGAGATTATACTTGGTTGTACTTGTTAAATAGTTGGTTGTGTGTGTGTACGTGTGCATGTGCTTGATTATGAGTGGTGCTTGATTATAAGTGATGTTATGATTCTGTTTGTTGTTCTAGTTTGTATTGTATGATTTGTATTGAATGAATGATCATCCTAAACTGGACCTAATCAAATATTCGACCTGTAATCATAATCGGACCTGCATGGCAACCCATTAGGGAAAACCTAAGATTCTCCAGCCAAATACCGACCCCTTTGAAAGGGATAGCGCAGAATTGTATAATGGTCCCTTCTTTATCTTTAGTCGAACTAAGTGACAGGGGAGGAGGTCACGGCGAGGGTGAAGTCAATGATTTGAAGGTAGTCGTGGGAGGAGCGGTGTCTCCATTGTATAAGTTTGGGTTTGGTTGTGAGCTGTTACATTAACTGTAACTCCTTAACTCGGATTAGAGCGGGCATAATTTCTCTAATCTTACGACAGACTGGACAACGTCGTGCGATGGTATTTGCTTGAACATGCATTACACCTAATAAGTTGACTGATAACCTTATTATATTTATAGTATAGTTTTAAGTCTTCCATCCTAACTTACCGAGTTGTAGTTGCTCATATCCCTATAGACGTCGTGCAAGTGTTGGCTAAGAAGCGGCATACAACTACTCTGAAGTTAGCAACTACTAGATTTTGGGGAGTGAAGAAAAACATTTGAAAAATAAATATATACTTTTAAGGTTTAAGGTTTTATTTTAGAATTTTTCATTTCTGAATAATATAATAACTAGGAAATATATTACGGTGAAGCACTGTAAACGCCAATTGTAATAATTGAATTCTAGTATATATATATATTTTCTCACTTTTTTAGGTAAATGATTTATTTAAATTACAAACTGTTTACTTCAAATCGGGTCAGTCGTGGACGCTTTGTATAGATTAGGTCTAAGATAATGGTTATAAGGCCAACTTCTATCTTATAATGATTTACATGGCGGAGCTATTACGACTCTACCGTTTCGGAGCGTGACAGTATGCGTATGTGTTTGTACACCCGTATAGGGCTCCTGCTCATTCTTTCCTTTTTCAGGTACTGGATTTGAGGATTTTCTTATTTATGAGGAGGCATTTGTTGATGACATTTAGGAGGGAGATGAAGTCGAGTATTTATATTTTTATGATGACTAGATAGAGTGTTATCTATTTTACTAGTGATTTATGTTTTATTGAGAATTATGTTCTCTTGAAGAGATGGACTCTTTTGATATATGGGAATTTTAATTATTTGTTTTATCGTTTATTGTTGGTTGTGAGTCGATATGTTTTTGAACTCTATTGGGTTTTTCAGTTTTATGAGTTTATGAGCGAAAGTAGTTCACACTCCCTTGTGAATTTTATATATTATGTGATGTATTTCTTTATATTTTTTATTGTGGACTTAAAAAGTTTTATATATTCTGGACTAGCCGTAATATGTAGTAGATTGCAATGTTATTTAGGATTCGGAACGTTACATTTACTTTTATTTATCCAAATGAATATTTCAAGCACTTGGAGGAGCTACTTATCACCGATCATTAATATAATAAAATTTGGCAAATTAGGATTAAGTAGCACGTCGAGTACCATAAATGATAACAATTGAAAATGAAGACTGCCACCTCAAAAATAAAATTAAGAAAAGAGTTTGCACAAATTTAGCCAAAAAAAAAAAAAAAAAAAACAAAACTCACTTCTTGATTAGATCCTCTGGACATAGAAGACCCTAATTGCATTTGCCTAAACTGGAAACCTAGTTTCAAATCAAATTCAATCTTTCTTTCTATTGTTACCACAGTTCTAAGAACATAAGAACAATGCCAATGTCAATGCTTTCCAAGTTCCAATAATCCTATCTACAAAGCACATTCTAAATATAGAGCTAATAAAGGTGGCCATCCATCTTGAGACTTCCATTCCTAATTCTTTGCAGCTGAAAACTTTCGCTCTCCTAAAATTTTTCTAACTTGATCATGCTTACTAAAAATTACAATCACCACACTTCGCAATACTAAATTGTGTGAACAATGACACAGACATGAGACTTTGGACCATCAAGATTTAAGAAGCAATTTTAAATTAAAGGCTCGAAATCCGAATATTTAAGGATTCACATGTGGAGAGATTTTATGGTCGTGTAATCTATTTCAACGGAATTGATTCTACTCTTTATCTTATTATTTAATTTTATTTTCTAATTTTGAATAATTGAAGTTAAACTTTGTTTAATTGCTCAAATTTATTAGAATATAAATTAAGAGTAAGATAGACGACGATATTGATCCTTTAAAATAAAAGACATAATCATAAAAAAAATCCAAATATAGGAGAATAAATTTGGAGAAATGCAAATAGTTTTAAATAGGTAAGCTTTCATGGACATCGGGTATTTTTGGGTGTTTGGAGATTCTGATTTGAAACTAGATTTTAGTTTAGAGAAGTAACACTAAGGTTATTTTTATTTCTGTTTTTGTTTAGAATGTTTGATGAAAAAAGAGGCTTCGATCTTTTTGGTAAATCAGATTTGTACGTTTTCCTTTATTTTATTTTCGACATGGAAGTTTTCGATGTAAATCCTCGTCATTGTGGCATCACATGCCATGTCTACATCTCAATAAGCTCAAATTGGTCAAATAAATAGTCCGTGACATTTGGCATCCTCTACTAAATAGTGATATTCATACAAACAAAAGGAAGTGGAACGGAGTTAGACAGGATAATGTAAATAACCTTAAAACTTGGATGTGGTGGTTAAATTGGTAGTCTAAAAGTTTTAAGTATTTAATTATAACAAAAGATTAAGGCATTTTCTCATCAATTAGCCATAGTTCCCAGATGAAATTTAGTAATTTTCTTTTCTTAAAAAGCTTCTTTTTCTTTTTCTCTTTTTAAATGTCTGAAAGTAATTGGAAAAGCGAAAAAGAAACAAAATCTTTAATTTATCATCGTTAAAAAAAATCGAAAAATCCTCCCTATTCATTGAGTTAAAACAATTAACAAAATTCCCCTCATTAATTACTTTTTTTATTCCCATTTGCTTGGCCACTTCCAAATCTCCAATCCAACCCTCCCACGTTTCCTTCTCTCTCTTCTTTTTCTTCCTCTTTACTCTATCACCTTCCCACATTCTTCTCCCGAATCCCAAACCAAAAATTCTCAATGACAACCTACGGCACAATCCCAACCTCCTCCGCCCCCGGCCCTTCCACCAACCTCCAATACATCTCCCGAGCCAAAGAACGCATCAAATCCGGCCTCGCCACACGCCGCCCATGGAGCGAAATGTTCAATCTCCACTCTCTCTCCCTGCCTCCTTCCTTCTCCGACTCGATCTCGCGAATCCGTGTAAACATTCCTTACTTCCGTATGAACTACGCCATCATCGTCCTCTTCATTCTTTTCCTAAGTCTTCTCTGGCATCCGATCTCTCTTATCGTCTTCGTCGTCATGATGGCTGCGTGGTTGTTCCTCTACTTCCTAAGGGACGAGCCTCTTGTGGTTTTCAATCTGTTGATCGATGATAAGGTTGTGCTTGGGGTCTTGTCCGTGTTGACGGTGGTTTTCTTGTTGTTAACGGACGTGACGGAGAATATTGTGGTGGCGCTGATTATCGGAGTGGTGGTTGTGTTGGTTCATGCGGCGGTGAGGAAGACGGAGGATTTGTTTAGGGATGAGGAAGCCGCGGCGTTAACGAGTGGTGTTGGGGTCAGGATTGGAACGGGATTTGAAGGCTAGGGTTAGGGTTTTGAATAATTGAGAAATGCTTGTGTTTTAATTTAATTATTGGAAGTGGAGTTTTTGTAATGTTATAGAATTTTTTGGGTTGAAGAGTGCAGGGGAAATTTGAATTATGAATTTTGGGTGGAAAAATGTGAAATTTATAATTTGTAATATATATTTTTTTTATAGTTATGGGAAAACAATAAACTAAGAGTCATTTACTCCAATTTTAAGTATTTTCTCTTTTTTCACGTTGAATGCTATTGTCCATTTATTTTATTATTTATAAATTTTGGGTGGCAAAAATATGGAATTTGTAATTTCCATCTATCATATCTTTACTTATGTGGAAAAAAGAAACCAATAATGAAATGACTGAAGAGTGTTTTTTGGAATTAATATTCAAGTGACTCTTCTGGGCATAATCTAATAAATTAGTTCAGTCCAATCATTAAAATAATTTGATAACCGCGTCAGAAAAGGGAAAAGGAAAAAAAAAATGTTAAAAAAGAATAAAAATATGCTTACTAGAAAAATATTCTCAAATTTAAGGCAATTGAGGGGATTTTTAGATCAACTAAAAAGATGTGATTTCAGTTTATTTATAAGTTCATCGTACATTACTCAAGTCTATACCCAATTTTAGCTTTATAAACAATTATTTTTTTCATTAATCAATGTAGTATAAATCAAATTCTATTTGGTTATATGTTTATGAAATGTTTAGTTTTATCCTTTTTTCATACTATACAAATATACGTTTTTAATCGACATCCAACCATGTTAATAATTTAAAATTACGAAGATATGAAACCGTTATGGGAAAAGTAATTATTCTATCAAAATAGCTATATAGTGTTTTAGAAATAAGGAAAAAAATCAAAAGTAAAATGTCTAAATTTAATGATGTTAGCATTGTCGTTGCGCAAGTGAGTGAACATCTTGGGGTTTTATATTATCTCGAGGCTTAACCATCTAACTTGCATCTAATGTCTAAATTTAATGATGCCGGCACTGTTGTCGTCTAAGTGGGTAAACATCTTAGGGTTTTGCATTGTCTTGGAGTTTAACCATCTAGGTTACATCCAATTGGGTAATCTATCCCTAATCCTGACTGTAAGCACTCGAAAACAATGCGTACATAAGGATCGGAGAAGGGTGCATTTGTTGACTTCTTCACTCATATCATACTGAGGATTTCTAACCGACCTCCTCAATGGTACATGAGGGGGTACGAACTTAACTATTAAAGATCTTTTTCATGACAGGAGTATGATACATATGATTCTTGGAACTCTCCCTGATGAATAGCCTATGGTACTCAAATTCTAACGGTTCAGGAGATGCCGGTAGCAAGAAGTATGAGGGAGAAGCATTATCTTGAATTTGTACATAAGATTGTCTACGTCCTTAGCCTCCCACTTGATGACGACCACGTCCTTGATGGCCTCTTTCTCTCTATAGCTCTCTATAGCTCGTCCAGTGAGGAGTCGTCTTAATCTATATGAGGATTGAGTGTAGCTGCATTGCTCAAGTGGACCCCAACAATCTCCTAGATGAGGTCATTGACTTGATGTTACTCAAATATTATGTCCTTATATAACATGTGTGACATTCTATATATAAAGTTCTCTTGTAATCCGAATGCAAAAGTTTGAGTAACATATAATTAGAAAAACAAAAATATAATTGAAAAAGCAACTGTACATATCATATATATCTAGGATGCTCTCGATTGGTCGACATATCTGTGAGTAACTTGTTGGTACAAAGAGATGTAGTCAGGATGTACATCAAGCGGTAGTTAGATCTAAACTATCCGATTTCATCGATCCTCCCAATGTGCTATACAATCTGTATACTGTGTCACCTAATTGATCTTAATCCTACTCCTCATATTGATTTCATATAGTACCCATTTGGTGTCAAGGTAGGTTAGGATCTTCTGCATCCCACCAAATTGGTAAGCCACGTGGTTGGGATTGTACATATCAACTCGAAGTTGATTATATATCAATCCAACTACCTAATTATAAGTAGCCCCAAAAGGAACTCTAACTACTATTCTCGAGCGCTTATCATACCGCACCCCATTCTCTCCTTCTATAATAATTCCACCAACATAACAAACTGACTTTATATTATCGATTGTATATCTGTTTACTACATCAATTGCATAAACTTCAGCATGCGCATGTAAAAATACTACCTTATACGAGCAGACACACTTTGCTTGGGTTTATGAACACATCACTTAATTTGATTTTACTATCTTAATCCCTTAATGGTACTACAATCAGTAATAATTTCAATTGAAACAAATAAAGAAGTTACACTACTTCGCAGGTTAATTCATTGTCCACACCTCTCAACAATAATTATTGGTACACGTATTGCTTAATACACATGTATACATATAATATAGTAACGAAGACAAATTTATGCATAGAAAAACTACATACGTATAAATATATACTGTACTAAATAACAAACACAATGCTTTGGGAAAAAAATATTTTAAAAACTTAATGGCATAAAAAAAAATATATGGCACATATATATACTAACAACCATAAATTTATATTTATATATATAAAAGAAAATAGCTTATATGTTATAGAATAGACGAATGTTTTCATGTGTCAAAAAATTATCAGTAGACAACAATGTATCGTTATGCATGAAGTAAGAATACCATTTTTTCAAAAAACATGTACTTAAAATGGATCAAAATGAGTAAAAATGATACTTTTTCCTATATTAATGTCTAGGGAGAGAAAGTGATGATAGCATACCAATTGTCTTCCTATTTCGAAAAAACTTCCCACAATATAGATTTACATTGTGCAAATACTTAGATTCTATGATTGATTCGTAAAAAGAGAGATCTAGATGATTGATTTGGTTTAGAGAGATTGCAGATTGTGTAAGAGAGAGAGTTGGGAAGAGTATAGGTTGCATGCAGAATGGGAGAAGGCGAAAGAAGATAGGATGAATTTATTCTTGTGGAAATTGCCTCTTTCAACTGTCATAAATCTAGTAATATTTTTCCAAGAGTCACATTTGTGTATTTTTTTTTTCATTCTTTTTTTCCTTTTCCCCATCAATAAAAGGGCCTGCATATCAATTAAGGTTCTAATAATAAATGTTCTTAGACTATTCTTTATTTTTTTTCCTTAACTATATGGGAGAAAAGATTCCAGCCTTGCTTTATTCAAATGGGAGACTAGTGATGTTATTGTTGCAATGGTTTTTGAGGTTCTTAGACTACTTATTATGGGAGACTAGTGACGGTATTGTATTAAGAATTAAATGTCAAAAGTTTTTACCTTATTTAATATTGATTACTACTTTATTAAAATATGAGTTCCACATATACAATCAAGTAATGCTAGTAATCATTAATCTTGAAAATATAATTCATCAACAGTTTGATGAAACATGTACCTAATATTCGCCAATCAATTGGAACCACTACCTAAATCGTGTTGTTGATTGGTAGCTGCAAAATTTCTTCTTTGTAGAAGATAAGAGTCCTAGGTTGCAAACCCATCTTCTCTATGATATATTTTTACTACTTGAAAACATACATTTTAATGACTTTCTTTGTTGATGAGCAAACTACATTAGTTTGGTGAAGTTAATCAATGTTCTTTTCTTTTTCATTTTCCTTCTTCAGACTACATTACAATTAGAGTAGCGAGATTCAAATTTAATCCATTCCACGTTATTAAACAATAATGGCCTTAGTAAGTTAATCGATTTTTATAAATGAAAAGATATTATAAAAAGAAAAAAATTTCTTGTGTACTTGTGAGATCTAAAGAAATTTTGTGAAAATTCCATCATAACTGGTTATCTTAGACTCGAGTATTCTATTGGGTTCTATCTTGATCCCTAAACTTGATTTTAAACTTTTAAGTTTGAAATAAGACTTAAATTTCTTTCCTAAAACAACATAAAAAATTATCTTAAAAGATAATTATCAAATCAGATGAATCAAATATTTTATAAGAACTTGCTTGTTTATATATGTAGACATGGCATTAGCTTTAACCACCAATAATCAACTTTTAAATATAATAAGACTTTGTTTAATTATAAAAAACACGAAAACTCAAATTGTACATAATTGATAAGAAAAATTAGACCTGTAGAATGGAAAACATGAAGACCATGTGTTATTGTTAAACGACTTCATGGCTTAGAAGAACTATCAATATTGCTGCCAGTTAGTTATATACATAAAACATGAGCATTGAACGGTATCTTCGTAATCTTCCTAGCTGTTGCTTGTCCCCACTGCCGACCTGCGAGGATGCCAACAATCAGAAACAGCGCATGTACACCGTCACATGTCGTCTATATATAATTTCACACTAAATATAATGTATGCAAAGAATTAAAATAAGAAAAGAAAAAGAATAAATTATAAATATATATCCCCTTATTTTTCTTTTGTAGTGCTTAACCCTTATAATATGTACGAAATTGGGAATTAAGAATTTCAAATTTTTAAAAATGTGCTTTGAAACTCCTACATGTCAATTTTATTCTTAATTTTATATACTTTTTGTTGTTTTAGTATTTTCTTCACTATACTGTCTAAGAGCAAAACAATAAAAATTTGATTTAAAAGTACATTTTTTAAAGATTTGGGAATCCAATCATTCATTTTCAAAAATATGAGGTGACGTACATTAAAGTAGATATAAGGAATTAAAAAAAACCTACAAGTAGTTTTTCTTTTTTTGGGCCAAATACTATATATTACAATAGTTAGGGAAAAGGGAGTCCTGATTTCGGTTATTTACTCGATCAATATGAGATTACCAAGTCAAACTTCGGTTTAACAATATTTAACTCAATTAGTCTAAATGAGCTTGAGTTGAGTGTAAATTTAATCAAGTTGACTTTGAATATCAATCTTATTCTAATTAGATGAAAAAAAAAATTGTTTTTTTAAATAAATTAGTCTTAATTGAATCAAACTTGAGTTATTTAGTACCACTTCCAATTAACCATAGGCTCAAAATTCTGAACTTAACTAAACTTAAGCTTTCGAATTTAGAGGCAAGTTCAATATAACATAGTAACCTAATTTGATCGTAGTAGCAATTGTTTTTTAATATTGAAATTTATAAAAAAAGTTGTTATTTAATATTAAAATTTATAAAAAAAATCTTCATATATCTATTATTGTCCTAAATATGCTAGCCTTAAAGATCAGATATATTACAATTGTGCTAGCAAAAAAAAAAAAAACTTTTAGGGAGGGATTTTGAAAGAAAAAGGAAAACTATAAAATGTTATTACTAAACCTATATTATAAGATTAATATAATGATCAATAGGAGAATTTTAAATGGTATTAATAATTAAATGGGTTATCTAAATTAAGCTTGATTCAATTTATTTACATCCCTATGTTAGGATACCGGTTAATAAGTTTAAAAAAAGAAACTCTTTATCTTTCAAGACTAATTATACATTTTATGAATATATATATATATATATATATATGCACAATTTATATTTAACTGTCAATGAGTGTCTCAGAACATCAATAACATATTCCTTTTTCTTTTTCCTCCTTAATGGGCAAATTAATAAAGAAAATTTTCCAAGCAAAAAAGAAAATCATGTAGCTAAGCAGCACACCTTATTATAAAAATCTTTCTTTTTATTTTTAAACAATCAAAATAATTGTATTGTTATAAGTTATAATATGTAATGTGATTATAAATGAGATTTAATCAATAATCAATACTATAGGAGCACAAACCCGACATATATGTGTGAAAGACAAAAAGAAAAAAAAAAAAAGTCTAAAATGAAGCAATATATCAATCAGTTGATTACAAAAAAACTATCGACCGACTAACATCGTACATTTTTTTATCAGCCGTCCCCACCATATGCAGCCATATTTTTAGTGATGGTGTTGAAAACTATAGTCTTAGTATGGAGTATAATGGATTCTAACATGTTTTCCTTTTGATAATAAAGATAAAAATAAAACAAAGCTTTGCGGCCTTGCTACAAAGATAAAATTAATTCAAATTTAGACCATATAACATGCTTCCACCTATTTCCACTATACAGAAAGCAAAATGCCAAAATCTAAAAGAATAAAAATGAAATTAACAATTATATGAAAGGCTAAAATTAAATTACCATGACTGCATAAACCCAGTTCTCCACAGGCAAGCTTCTATGTTCTATACATCATCTTCATAAGGTTTCCTCCTAGCTTTATCCTGGAACCCGAGCCTCCGCGTCGGCGTTGGCGTCTGAATAGATAGGCCGCCATTGAAAACTTCCATTGTATCACTCAGTAAACCACCATTGTGGTGACATTGTTGCCATCTCTCTGTCCACATTCTTCGGCTATGTCTTTCTACATCGAACCCCGTCATCGACATGAAGTTTGCATCGATGAGCACATCCCCTTCTAGAATGCGCAACACCTTTGGAATGAAATGGGGAAAAAGAAGAAAAGAAACCTCACTGACAGAACCACAAAGGGTAGTGACATTGTCTAATCTTATTCTAAAAAGCTTACTTTTTGTTTTGACATTGTCTAGATTAGTTGGTACCTGTGACATGCGAGGTCTTGAATCAGGATCCCTTCGGATACACAGTGATGCAGCATGAAGCATGCAATAAACCTCATGCTCTGAGTACTGATGTCCCAATTTCGGATCTATCAGCTCATCAATAGCATAATCTTCCAACAAAGGTCGTGCCTGTTTTTCAACCACAAAGAAATAAGATGACAGAGCCAGAACAAAAAATATAAAATCCTAATGGGCAGCATTAGGCCGCCCTTTTATTACCCATTCGGCAAGACATTGCTGACCCTTGGGTCGATTAAGGTCCACGGCCTTCCGCCCAGTGACAAGTTCCACCAGCACTACCCCAAATGAATATACATCAGCCTTTTCTGTGATCTGCCCAGTTTGAGCATATTCTGGAGCAAGATACCTGTAATGTAGTGATTAACTGAAAAATGTCCAGGAGAAAGAGATAGGTCCATCCGGTTGTACCTAATTTTAGATACTCACCCGAAAGTTCCAATCACTCTTGTTTGTACAGCAGTGTCCCCATCAGGTTGCCACCTTGCCAACCCGAAATCCCCAACCTAGTGAAAAAGTTAGTCAGACCAACGTAATGACATTCATATCCTTGTTCAACCGCTAGAACTTCTTGATAATCTTACGAAGAACAAGAGGAGATAATCTGGTAAAGCTGCAGAAATAGATTTTAATGCTCAAACACATAAAAAATTACAATGTGTGTTTATGTTTCCTACCAGAGGCTCAAAATCGTGTGTGATGAGGATGTTGTTTGGTCGCATGTCACGATGGATAATGCAACCAACTCTGCATTCTTCATGAAGATATCGAAGTCCCCGAGCAGCTCCGACTGCAACCTTTTGACGTGATGACCATTCTAATGGCCTTTTATGGTGGCCTGGGAAAATTAAAATCCCTTAGACAATTAGGATGAAGCAGCAGTCCTACTGTAGAGTCAATGGCCAGAGAAATTACCATAAAGATGAGAATCCAATGAACCATTGCAGATATACTCATAAACTAACAGCCTTCTTTTGTCCTCTATGCAGAATCCAATCAACATGACGACATTTCTGTGCTGCGCACAGCTCAGGACTTCCACTTCTGAACAAAATTCATGATCCCCCTGAGAACTGGCTAATTTGTGCTGCTTGACAGCAATCACCAAACCATCCGGTAGTACTCCTCTGTGCACAGAGCCGAAACCACCCTCTGCCAAAAAATTTGCAGGTGAGAATCCACCTGTAGCAAGCTCTAGCTCAGCATAGCTGAACCACCTTGGAGGTTTGCCAAATACTGGGGCCTTGTGTTGACAAATCGAACACAATGGTGGGGGACCGGGAGGTGCTGCTCGGGACAGTAAAGTCACTTCTTTCATGTCGACACCAAAATCCAGATCACTTTTATAGTGGGATTTTAGAAACTCATCTGGCAATGAACTTGCTCTTGATATGTGAGGCTTATCGGAAACTTTCTTAGAATTCTCATGGAAATGGTTGGAGTGGTTACCATGAGAACTTCTAACGTCTACCATCAACGATCGGAACCTTTGGCTACATGAGGATAGGCTCTGGTTTTCACTATCCGAGCCTGAACTACATTCATCAAGATCCCTAGATTCTTGTATAGGCAAGGAAACTACTTTCTGTATATCTCCAGTCTTTTCCGACAAAGAAAAAGGGGAGGTTCCAGGATCCGAGCTTGACACTGATGATGCCCCGGCTTCGGTAGTGGTAAATGTCGTTCCAAGCTCCGAGCTGGTACTTGTAGCCATGAAGTGATCTTGTATTGAATTCGAGGTAGCATTTTTGCTTTCACCCTGTCTCTTAGATACCTCCTCCAATTCAGAAGGGGCATCATCAGATTCCTTCTTTGGGGAACCCAGCAGGTTCAAACGGAGAACTTTTGGCTGACCCCTCTTCATAACCACAATATTGCACTGCAGCTCTTCCATGCACTGTTTCTCTTCATTCTTCAGTTGTCTGGAGGAAAATTAAAAGAAAAAACATACCATAAAAAATTCTACACAAAGGTTTCACTTCACCTTTTTGCCAGTTTATATATTTCTCAAGTGAATATACAGCAGAGGAAGGGATAATTACTTGTCCAGTACAACCCAATTGGCTTGAGTTGTCTTGGCCTCTGCAGCCACCGTGCCATTAGGAGATGCAGAAACAATCTTTATCTTGACATTTATCTGAGGAAAAGAGATAAAGAGATAAACGAAATCTCTCTACAACCAAAAGAGGGAAATAACAGAGACAAAAATTTGGAGCAGAGCACCCACTTTATTTGGATCACAAACATCATGGAGACGAAGAATCATCTGTGAGCAGGAATCTGTGATATCAATCTTCTGCTCCGCACTTGATCCTAAATGTGATTTCCAGCTGTTTGCACAATCCCCAGCAAATCGAGGGAAACCCCAGAGCCTTCTACCTAAAATTATCACTACAGTTGTTAACCGGTACATAAAAAATAAAACCACATTAGATCTAACAAAATTAGGCTGCTAAGCCTCCGAATTCGACATTGAATTCTCGTGCACTCCTACACTTACTTAATTAAGGTTCACTTCGTGGATTCAATAGAAACCTCGGCTCACAAGTAATAGGAAAATGGACCAACAAGTTTAAAATCACACTAGATTTAATAGGCTTAAGTTTTTCAATCAACTCGTCGTCTATCTAGACTTTACCAGGAGTTGCTATTGACATGTTAATATGCTCCAAGGTAGTTTTTTTTTTTTTTTTTTTCCATTCAAAATTATTATCACTAGTGAAGTTTATCTCTTATTGCAATGAAATCACGATTCATCATGCATGAACTCCATTTTCAAGTCAAGAAAACTGAGAGATATAAATGAAAAGCGAGATTCACATGCTGCTAAACTTATATCTAGAAGATAATTTCAGGATGATAAAGTTTTTATGGCTTCAAATGCTGTCTCCTCTGACGACTTGCTCTCGTAGATTAATAGAAAAGACAACAACCAGGATACACAAAAGAGATTCTGTATATCCGGTAGTAAATGATTGGAGGGAACATGGACGGACCACCAGAAAATTTATTCCATTTCAGACCATCTCCACTGAGATGCAAACACCAACACCAAGAAAGGATGTACACTCTGATTACAAGAAGTAGTCAAACTGAGAAAGGAATATAAATCTGCAAAAACAACCGTTAAATCGAAAAGAAAGAAATACCTGAGCTTTGGGAAGGGACTACCACTAGCAGTGTGATGGAGTCCCCAGGTTGAACGACATGACTGAGGGCCCATACCAAAGCAGTCTTTGGAATTTCCCTAGATGCCTTCACCGCGACGACCACCTTATCCACCGAACCACAACCACCCTTTTCCACCTTGCCTTGGTTCATTATCACATAAAATTTCCGAAAAACCACCTCCTCCTTATTGAATTAACTTCTCAAATCCTCAAACGGATTTTCAACCCCGCAATCGAATTTGCCGAATTCCTCTCAACCATTTGTTCCGTTAAAGCACTCAAATATCACTATGCAACTTTCCTTTATATGCCACTGAAAATGCAAAATAAATGCTCCTTTTTAGGATGCAAGAGACCTCCAAATTTGGCAAATTCAGGTAAAGGTTAAAGTAATCAGCTAAAGCATCTCCACCATTTTCCTATTTACTGTTCACCAAAAACACTGTTTCTTTATTTGTCAACTGCCTAATGTAAACTACCGAAAAGACATAACCCAAAAGGCAAAAAACTCATAAAAACACTACAGAGACCAAAGCACTCATATCATATGTCACTTTTAAGCTTCATCAACTCAAGTAAAACAGGTGAAAGAAACATCTCCTTGAAAAAGTGAGAGACATGTCCTGCTCTTGGATCAAACCCAGATGGATTCTTACACACAGAGAATCCAACCATCTCTGCTTTTTCCACAACCACACACTGCATATACAACCAAACTAAGATCAAATCACTTAGCAGACCTTAAAGATTCAGCCTTTATAGGTTGCAAAGTCACAGGAACATGAAAACTATGTACCTTGGTCACTTGAAGAGATGATGAAAGTCCTGACAAGGAAGAAAAAAATCAAAATGGGTCACTAGTGGACATTGGAAAATCAAACAAATTGCTCTGTTTGATGAAGAAAGTACCATACAATGACTCAGGAGACATCACAATTCACCAGAAAGGAAAATAATAATAATCAAATCTGATAGTACTATATTATCATGCCAATCAAAAAACAGCAATGGAATAAGATAATGTTTTCTTTTCCTTACAAAAAAATAAAGCCTTTTATAGATTTCCACTTATTTACTTTTTTTTTATGAAGTACATAATCACGAGAGAAAAACATATATTTTTGGTCTGAAAATTGAAAAAAAGAAAAGAAAAGAAAATTATTGAATCGTTCTAGAAATCAAAATCAGTGACAGGACAGCCCCATTCATTAAAATCACGTGATGGGAAATTCAACATTCACATTATTTGATGCTTAGATAACTGTAAACTAAGACAACTTACCAAACAAGTAAATGTTACAGGGAAAACTTACAAGAATAGGGAAGATAACAAGATATTGCTGATAGGTGTCAACAAATGTTGTTTCCAATCACTATAGCAAATCAATGCCAAAATGGGGCAATTGGGGATTGGTGTCATTATTGAGGTGTATATTAACGTGAGGACAGTGAAGTGAAAGTGAGAGGACCGAAGTACTGTAATATAATCACGTATCCTATAATTCATTTAAAATGTATTAAATTCTTTCAATGATTTGATGAAAATATTGGTACCTATAATTCTTAAATATTTACTGGACTTTATTAGGTTTTGTTATTCTCTTTTGTACCTTTCAAGCAAAATTTTTTCTTTTTTCATTTGTATTAAAATATAAGGTGAAATTCTGAATTTGATCTATTTCGTTAAAAGATTAATTTTTATATATCTAAATTATAATCTTCTTAATTTAGCTAATAAGATTTACCGAGGTTTGTGATTGCAGTTGCTAAAGGTCACCTTTTAATCTATTAGAATGGAATTGATTCGATAATCCAATACAATACTAATATAATATGTATAGTTGCTAGAAGAATCGATAGGATTCAAGGAATTTATGAGTACATCCTAAGATGCAGTAAATATATGGACCAATTTGCGTATGAATTAATTAATCCTGTTTTGAAGGGTAAGATGCCACATTATTAAGTCCTAATAACTTGAACGGAAAATGAAAAAAAAAAAAAAAGTTAGTATGAATGAAGGGGTAAGGACAATTTCTAAGTTTTTATATCTTTTATTAAACTTTAGACGGTCGCTCTATTCTTTGGATCGAAAAATGTTGATAGTGGTCCGTGAATATTTTAAAACATTAAATAAAAAGCTTTCTACCGTTTTATGATCAATATTAGAAAAACGACAAGTTTTTCTTCAGGTCTAACCAGTGTCTGTAATTAAGTGCCCATTGACGAGTTTTAAGGTTATCCATGAGTCGGTAGAGTAAAAAACGTATTGAGTTGAAGCTTAAATTTAACTTAAATCCCAAAACTTTAAGCTCAACTTAAACGTGATTATGTTTAGAATTTTGGGTATAAACTTGATCTAAAGCCATAGTCAATAATCTCAAACCCTTCTTGATTAAGCTTTATGAGGTTTGATTTTGCTAAAAAAACCATATTTTTTTATCAATTAAAATAATATATGTCTCTAAACTTAACTTGAAACTCTTTTAATAAGTAAAATTCAACTTAAATTTTAGTTTAACAAACTATTTCGATAAATATTAAGTTGAGCTCTAGCAGTCAATAACTAGATTTGATGTATTTACTTCTCTAACTGTCCTTTTCCTAAATCTACCCTTTATTTTTTTTTATTAATTGTCACGTACATTTCATTTGTAAAGTTAAAGAAAAAATTTCCCCAGGACCCTAAGTATTTTATTGGGATGATTTTCTTTGCAAACAGCCACAATACCCACCTTACATCCAACACATTTTCCAACAACTCAGAAAGAGCTGAGAAAATTTTGTAATGATGTTAACGTATTCGTTCGTGACACAGAAACAGTGATAAGAAAGAAAAGAGAGGTGGAGTGTTTGTGTTTGATGCCCAGCAGTTTTGTCTTGTATGTATGTCTGTGTAAAAAAGATAGGCACAGTTTCCAGGGAAATAAAATAAAGTAAGAAATAACACAAGAAAGGGACTAGCCTTGGTACTGTTTATTTCTTTTTTTCTTGTTTAGGAAAATAAAAGTTACGACTCACATGACTACGGTAAAGTGTTTACCTATTGTTTTCTGGTACATGTGGAAAAACAAATATCTAGATTATACTTTATAGTCTGATTTTAAGGTGAAAATGTTTTCCAATAATCTACACACTTTTTATTAAAAAACCAATAAAGCGAATCTAGGATTTTGTCCTCGTTTAAATAGAAAGGGATTTCTATGGCACCGTCATTCAAATGGACGGTTTTAATTTATGATAAATAATCCTTAATTTTAATAATTTAATTTTATTAATGATAAAAATAGAACTGTTGATAGCAAAAGATGAGAATATCGACAATTTTTATTAAAACTGTTGACAATTCACAGTTTTTCACAAAAACTCTAAATAACTTCTATTTTACAAAAATAGAAGATTGTTGACATGCGATAGTATAATATCATTTTAAGTGTTCATAAATTTAAGGGCAAAAATTTATGAGAACGACAAATATAAATCAATAAGTATATTATAAATATATACATATTTTTAAATGCTTTAATACAATTTATGAAAAGTTCCCATGTTAGAGGTCAGGTAGGGAGACATCTAGGCCTCAACCCCTGAACTCACCGATTTTGGATATAATTTCTATTAATTTTTAATGCATCCAATATTTAACTTATATATAAAAAAATTTTAACTACATATGACTTTATATTTTTTTGATTTATTCTATAGCATAATTGGTAATACTGTCCAATTTATCATTTAATTATTAAAATACTTATTAATAAAACGATTGACATTTATCACCCTTATCATGGTTTTGCTTTCAATTTTTTAAAAGAAAACTTTACCCATTAACTTTTTTTTTCCCCTTTTGCCATATTTCACCACATACATAATCACTATCTGTCCATTAATCAATATACTCGAAGTTTCTTTATTCAGACGTCGGGGTGCAGGTGCAGCCACCCAAAGTGTCAGCTTCTTGTCTCCATTCCGGCGGTTTTGGCGGCTGACTGATTCAGTTTTGGCGGCGAATGCGGTGGATCATGCGTCCCGCGCATTGTTTTAAAATAATATTATTGCTTAAAAAAGAATATTCAGATATTGGGTTTATAATTTTGTATATTTTAAGGAGAATTAAAGCATTCAATAGATGACTCTGGTTGGTTCAACTATGAACATTAAGACAGCTTATAAGAGTTGGCAAAATGTATTCAATTTATTTGTGCTCCATTCCGTGTGTAAGCAGTTGTCGTTTTGATAATTAGTGATAATTTAATTTTGGCGATGTCAAGCACGAAAACGCTTGTACTTCTTTTGTTTGATTTCCAAACTATTACGATTTGCAAATTCATTTTTTCTTTATATGGAAGGTATGGTGGGTTAAATTCGACTTTGAGATTTAAGTTTAATAATTAAATGAATTTAATTTTTTAGACTTTACATACTTAAAATGATCAAGGAAGTCTTAAGACATAACTTAGAGAGTAGGTTCATTGAGTCTATTCATATTAAATAAAGTTTTACGTGGCTTAAACTTACGGAAAAAATCACATTTGAAGTTCATTAAAAAAACGAAAGTGATCAATTTTGGCTATTGATCATTCTTCCAACTCAACAAATTAGATTAATCATTCTCTCCTTCATTTGGACATAACCTATTTTAGCCAACATTATCATACTATCAAACTCCTTATTCAAAAGATTAAACACTTGAGTTAGTAAAGAAAACCAAACGCATTTATAGCAAATAGTAGGATTTGATGCTATTAAGCTCCTCAACCTATAACATTTTATGATAGAGGTTTATTGAAATTGCCTATTTTCACTCGTTACCATTTATCACTTGATTATCACATAAGTATAAGTTAAGGTGTCCCTTTAAGTAACATTTAGTTACAAGAATTGGATAAAAAGAATTTAATAGGACATATAAGTATAACGATGATTAGATTGTATAAGTTTATTGTATTATATTTGATTGGTGCAATACTAGACAAAAAATTTTATATTATCTCTTATTTAGTATATGCAAGTACTAAATTCGTTATTATATTTAACATTTATATGCTTAGCATCGTTTAACATATATTTTTATATTATTTGAAATATGATTTGAATAGATTATTGAATTCATATGGTTAAACAAATTATATATAATATTAAATAAAAGCCTTAGATTTGCCACCTATTAAAAAATTAATTATTTATATTATANTATATTATTTGAAATATGATTTGAATAGATTATTGAATTCATATGGTTAAACAAATTATATATAATATTAAATAAAAGCCTTAGATTTGCCACCTATTAAAAAATTAAATATTTTTATTATAAATAAATAATATATAAATATTATGTTTATTTTTTAGAAGAAGTAAAAAATGATGAATTTGGAAAGGTATTTTTAAGAATGTAAAATATTTTTATTTTTATCTTATGAAGTATATTTTTATACTATGGTGTAGATGCGACAAAATATAAGCCTTTTATCCTGTCTATTAATTTAATTTTTTGTATAATTAACAAGTAAAGTTACAAATTAAATATAGAGCAAAATTTTTTATTTAGTTTAATATAATAGAAATTGCATAATTTAGCATTACCAATATCATAGAAATTGTATAACCAAATGTTACCTTAATCACATGCAGCATAATATATATGCAGCATGCATGTGACCTCTATATTCAAGTCCCTACACCCAAAAGGAAAAAAAAAAAAATAACATATGAGAAAAGATTCATTGATATCATATATCACATGTATAATATCAATAAAATTTTCTTCTTCTTATAATTTGTAAAGTTCTTTTTCTTCGTTGTCCAATATATAGCATATGATCATGGTATTATATATAAAGTGTATGTATATGTTATATGTGAATATTAATAAAATTTTTATATGTATAATATATGCAAAATGTGAGTAGTAGTTATCTTAAAAACTATCGGTTTCATTATTATGTAATTATTTATAGAAATTTTAGTATTAATCATATGCTATATGTATATATATTAGGCGTAATACGTAATGAGTTTATGTTTTTTCATAAGATATGTACAGCATGTAAGGGTTATCATACCCCATTACAAACATAAACCAAAGGAGATGAAGAGGAGTTGATATTCTTTTTGTTCTTGCTCGTGACAATTTATAGAATTTGTAAGTTAAATAAGAGAAAAAACAGCTCTATGAGTATCTAACCTATATATATTTGAAGTCAACCATTTAAACTTAAAAAAAAAAATTGAAAAAAGAAGAAGGCGCAATTTTATTCATTTGTTTGTATTTTGTAAATAAATGTAATGTCAATGTATATCACCTTTTCAATCTTTATTATGAAGGCACGTCTTTCCATCTCTTTAATAATAATTTTGCCCTTTCTTAGGGGGAGAAGTCAGCTGTAAAAGAGCGCCTTCTTATCGCATGAATGAAGAAGTTCCAACATGGTAGAGTGATGGAAATACATATAAAGTACCATTTAAACATAAAAGAATTTTATCCGAAAAATTTTTATTTTCTCTAAAGAATTTGCGTTTGAAATTTATAGATTGATCTATAAATAATGGATATTCCCAAATAAGAGTAAAGGGAATCTCATAATCACTACTTGTATTTTAAAGCATTTTTCAATCTTATATCTAGAGTATGAAACTGCTAGATGTCGATGCCCAATCATCCTCAAATTTATTATTTTATATATACTTATACTCTTTATCCAAGATCATTTGCTATTTGATCTTTTAAAAATTGTATGAGATAACAAATTTGAAAAGTAAAAATTCAATTGAATATGACAGTTATAATTTCAAATATTAGGTGCATAATTTGACAAATAGAAATTTGATTGGCTATCATATTTAGTGATTTCAAATTTTAAGTATAAAATTAAAAAAAAAGGGTTAAAACATAGGTATTAATTTTGATACAATCTCTCCTTTGTTTGAGTATTATAATTTGATTGCACAAAACTATCAATTTCATCATATACGATTTTATTCCAATTCTACCATATGCTATCCAAGATTTTTACATATCCATCATGGATGTAACACGTGTACCAATTCTTAAAAAAAAAATTACATAAATACAAATGATATAATACGAATTACTTAAATACCATTGCAGAATTACATCTAAGAAATATGAGTTACTTAAAATAAAAAAAAAATCACATGTAATAAATGTGACGTCAAAAGTTATCTATATTGCTAAATTGCATTAAATAGATGTGATTATATTGAGCTTATTTGTTATTTGTGTTGAAAACACCATTAAGACAATATTATGGTTTAATGACAAAGAGTGAGCTTACATTCTATTAAGTTGTGGGTTCAATCCCATGGATGTTCCTTGGTAATTAAGTCAGTTTGGTTGCGTAAAAAAGGGTGAATTATAGTAATATCA
This sequence comes from Lumnitzera littorea, assembly GCA_024138015.1. Classification (NCBI taxonomy): domain Eukaryota; kingdom Viridiplantae; phylum Streptophyta; class Magnoliopsida; order Myrtales; family Combretaceae; genus Lumnitzera; species Lumnitzera littorea. The sequence continues at coordinate 9,229,520 of JAMXBB010000009.1, read as the reverse complement.
TGTCAATTACCAAAATTACATAGATGTTTTGAAGTATTGAAAAACTATATTTACACTCTGAAAAAAATGTTAGTACTGCAAAGTTTCTTCTTTAAGCAATATTTACTAGTCTTTAGATGACCATGTAATTGTAAGTGTTTTTATAGGCAAATTTAATGTCTAATTGGCATTACATTAACTATTAACATGATGGTTCATTAAAGAAAAATCTTAGTAGGCAAAACTGGTACTTAGTTGTATTTTGAAAATGATATTAATGATAGATTAATTATATATACAAATACTAATATAACCTTATTTAACTCTATGAGATGACTGTATAGATAGGGGTATGAATTTAATATGAAAACATTAAAAAAAAAATTGAAAGAATATATATTCTTTTAGCTTTAAGGAGGAATTTTAATTCTTTATTCAATAGTCACAAGAATTATGTAAAAGAACAATACTATGGATCAAACAAAATAACGCTTTTATAATTTAATGGTATGTTTACTTAGGGGAATGGAAACTATTCCTAACTTATTCCTTATGAGCCTTGTTTGCTTGGGTTTTGGACCTTGCAATTGCAATTCCTTAGAATCCTAATTCTCCAAAAAGTTTGAATGGTGATTCTTAAATGCAACCCATGAATCATAATTCCTCACTCATTTCCTCCATTTTATTCTCAAGATACTCTCATTGGAATTCAAAAATTATAGTTATTTACCTTCAACAAACATCATACCCAACCTTTAAATGAAATATCAATCATGCTATCTCCTTTGTAGCCTTAATCCTGCTGTCATTGTCTTATCCATGTTTCATGCATCTTGAATTAAATGCAAAAACCCTAATCTTCCTTTTGTCCCTTTCTTCCATGCTCTTCTATTATGTCATTTCACTGCATTGAAGCTTTGTGCCTTATCTTTCTCAATAATTACAACTGAGTTTAGGAGCGAATGGGGTCAAGCTCATACAATCATCCTTTATTCACAATCAACCTCGTAAGAGAATGCTTCTAATTAGAGAGGTTGGAGAAATGATTTTTAGAGTTAATGAGATGTGAAATTTGCACTAGACTTCTTGGAGAAACAATTCTAGTTAGATTTATTACGAGCTTCCTTCCAATTCCGTTTTTTTGCTTTCTTCTCAAATTAGGGTTAGGGTTTTGAAGGAACATGATCTTTTGAGTCTGGGGCATTCCTAGATAAAGAGAACATGATGGAGGTATTGTGAAATTAGGGCTAGGGTTTCAAGATTGGGAGAAGTCGATGGAAGAAATCTATTTTTCTTTGTTCTTCCTTTTTTAATTGATTTTGTATCTCATTTTATTATTTAATTTAATAAGGGTGTTTTAGTCATTTTACTTTTTATTCATGTCTTATAACCTATTAAATTTATCATCTAAGCAATGCATGTAATAAAAATTTCATTGCATTCAATTAAATACTGTAATATATAATTACCTCTTCTTACATCTTTTTTCTATTTTTTAATAATTATAATTCGACTCTCTTTTTGTTCTATTTAAATGAATTGTGGGGGTGTAGATACGAATGTAAGGGTTATGTACATGTTGTGTGTGAAATCGCGTTACATGTGATTAGGAAAATGACTTGAGTGACTTATGCAGAATGATCATAAAAGAAGTATAGAGAGAAGGATTAGGCAATCTTGATAAGACTTTAATACGTATGGTGATAGGTGGAGAAATATGGTGACATCAAACTTTACAATTAATGAATAACGGGGTGAAGTTCTTGAAGTGTTTACGTGTTTGATTTTTGAGACAAAATGCGTTAATAAGGGTTTCTCTCTTCCTCAAATGAAGAAGTTAATGAGCTATTAATAGAAAAGGATAGTTGGTCCCATCTTTTAGATCACAGTAGTAATCAATAATTATAATTAAAACCTTTTATTATTTTGGTACGAGCTAAATAAAAAAAGGTTGAATTAGGTATACTGATTTAACGGATCTTACTCTAAGTCTATCATGCTAAAACTTCTTTGATCATTCTAGATATTTAGATTCGACTCTTTAGATCTCGTTACTTTACCTCAAAAAATCAAACTTAATTAATTAAAGGGCTTAAAGCCCAAACTTAAATTTAGCTCTCCATACTTAACTAAATTGTTGATGTTTATAACCATGTAGGTGTCCTATCGGAAAGCGGAACCTAGAATTTGCTGATGGCTTTCTAAGAGATGTTTTGGTATACCTTAGGCAATTCACTTTAGAGATATCATGAAGCAATCTTCTAATTTCAGAAAATAACTTTACACGCAATAAGCATCACGAATCTTCATGCACGTCTTCTGTCTGGCAGCTGTATATATTATTTTAAACTAAAGTCACCCACTGACATAATTTTTAATTTACTGGTTGAATTTAAAACAATGATATCAACTAGATGTACAGTACATTGTAAAAGGCACGTAGAAAGGTCCAAGTTGTTTTCTTGTGAATAATTTTATTTCTCCCAGAAGCTCGATCATCCGACAATGACCCTCGATTTCATGACACTTAAGCTACTGCTATTTGTTGAAGATTAATATAATAAAAAGAAAATTAAACCAGAGCTAAAAATTCAAGTGTCCCAAAATCATTATCAACTTCCGTGTGCATTTTCCATAAAACCCTACTCTTGATTACATATTACAATTAAACTTCCACGATACCTATGCGAGTGATTTCTATGACTCTTGTTTATAAAAATACGTGAGACTTTTTCCTTTTTTTTTTTTTGTTATAGTAAATATTCTCAAGTTCACTATGATCTCAATTTAGACTAATAACTAAAAGAGCAGTGATACTCGCCATAACATTAGAAACATGTATATGCTATATGCTAGATCTCGTAGATATATGTGTAGGCACGATAATTTTAAGTTTATTTTGGTGCACAATTTCGCACATAATTTCGTAACAGAAAACATCTTCCTAACTAAAAATTTCATGAATCTACCTAAATTTAAAACAAAATATGCAAATTGTGTATGTTTGTTTAACTTGTTTTAATTATCATGTATATTTTGACATGGAGTATGATGTGGTTGTGGTTAGTTACCTCCTTTAGTCCTCGAAATTTTATTTCAATTGATGGAAGTGGATTCCTCTTCAACCAAAACTGCCTTTTTTTTCTTTGTTCCTCCACTTTGGTCAACTAAATCAATCATCATATTAATATTAATGTCTAAATTACTAAAACTTTAAATAGTGCCAGATAATCGCACCAAGCAATAAAATCATGCACTATGTGTGTCAAATTGTACTGTTGTGTTATGTCATCTTGTCAACCCGTCGAATAATCATGTCAATCGTTGCATTGCCGTCTTAAGGCGTTTATTAACCGTGTCGTACTATATCATGCCATGCTTATTTTTGTATTGACTCGTGATCAATATTGTCGTAATTGGGTTGGCTCACTTGCTGCAATCTGAATCAACCATAAAATTGGGTCGAATTATCCTTTGAATTCTTTTTAACTGTGATCTTTGTTGATCTAGCTGATCCAACCTTATTACTAATAGACTCGGTTGGGTTTTTTAAATCAGAATTTACTATATCCTTATTTTATTATAGAGATGCACCAATTTATAAAAAAAAAAAAAAATAGATAAAACAAATAAAAATAAATCATAAAATATTATCAATTTTTTAAGTATTAAAAATTTAAATAATTATATTAATCTATAAATAAATATGAATTATAATTATGACCGACACCTCAATTTAACCTTCTTAATCTTTAAGGCCTTCAGATCAGACCTCTTGATCTGAGTTTCATAACACATAGAAGCATAACAAGAAGTCTTGTTATGTGCGAGCTGGGCGTTTCTTGTCTCCAAAGTTATGCTTTTGGATCTGTCATTGGAATCTTGGATCCAAATTCGGCGGCATCTCGCGCTGTACCGTGTTTGCATTAATTTATTTGATTTAATGTTAATACTAGGGATTAGAGTAAACTTTGATACATTAAGCGTTGGGATGATTTTAATAACTTATATAGATTGATGTATAGTTTACGTCTAATTATAGGAAGAAAATTTACCCACCAACGTTTTCCATTGACCAGAGATCCAAGTAATGCAATTCTCTCTCTCTCTCTCTTCTCCTTCTGCTTCTTCTTCTTCTTCTTCTTAACTTCCAACCAGCAAGTGGATAAAGAACCACCAATAAATTATACCTATCCACAAATTATTTGAGTATGATTTGATATTTACTTGATCAGAACGGACTTTATAAGTTTTGGTTAAAACTAGTTCTCAAGTCTAAATAGGCTTTTAAACATTAATTGAGTTTAACTCAAAGTGAATATATATATATATATATATATATCTATATCAATTAGAAGGAAAATAATTTTTAGATAAATGAAGTTTAAATGAGTTCACTCAAATCAAACTCAAGTTGGCTAAGTGACATTTTGAGCAGAACTCTATCTTAAGATTTTAAGCTTGATAAAACTTGTGTCTTAAAAATTTAGATATAGTTTGAGCTCGGGTTTAACACTACAACCTCTCAACACAACTCATTTAGCCATATAAAGACCTATATTAAATTTGTTTTTCTTTGGCCGAGACAATGTTATTGGAAATGGATTATTTTTATTCACTTTTATTAACTTTCTTTAATTTACACCCTTAAAATATTGTTATATGTAATTAATGACTCAAATTACAAAGTATATAACGATATTATGATAATATTATATGATATTTAAAAAATATAGATAGTCTCGATTATTGATTTATAGATCGAGGAAAATTAAGATAAAAGTAAATGTATATCTTTTTCTCATTAAATGTACTAACCATGAAAGCAATCTTACGTTGTTATTAGAACATTTTTTCTTTATCGAATCATTTCATTTCCACACGATTAATATGTCACAAGAGCATCTAAAAGACATTATGTACAATAAAAATATTTAGATATGTGGACAAAATATGCAAATGCAGAGAGTCTCTCGTGAAAAATATACACGAGGAATACTGTACGAAACAAAGTGCTTAGTGATATATAAGATCACGTAAAAATTTGATATATTGATGATTAATTGTGAAAACTCGTACACATCAAAACGTCTTAATTTTGGCTGAATAAGCTTAAAATTAGGATGAATGAAATTCCCTTCCTTAAAAAAGTTTGGCATTTTAATAAGACATTAAAATTTAGAATAGGCACTTAATAATAATAATAATAAGGCTAACTAACTTTAGGCGGCGATACTTGAGCAGGGTAATTGAATTTAGGGCTTGACAATTAGCTCAACCAAAGAACCCCAACACCAAGCCCATCAATAACATACAACATGCAACTCAAGCCCACAATCTCCAACCCAAAAGACTAAACTTCATCTCTTTAAGGTGAATATAATAACATTATTATATAATTAATGAAAACAAAACCACAAACTAAAACCAGCTACCAAACCCTATACAATATAATATATAATGTAAGATGTATTTGGTAAAAGTAATTGTCGAATGCAATATGGAAGAGTTTCGATACGTCTTATTAAAGTTGTCTTTGTGTGTGAACAGTGACAAAATAGATCACTGTTACGAGAAAGAATAAATACGCGAAAGAAGATCGATTGGAAAAAAAAAAAACAAAAGGAAGAGGAGGCTCTTTCCTACGATTGATCAGTGGATCCACTTCGGTGTCTGATATTGCCATGGAACCGGTCCGTTTAACCTTATTGACCCGCAATGATGACGACTCTTGAAGACCAGGTTAAACATGTAACTCCGTTTTTGTTCAACCTAATTGGGTTTTTTGGATACGAATGCACGATTTTCTTCTATTTTTTATTAGAAAATATACCGATTTTTTGAAAAAAATTAACCTGTGGATAATTTTACTATTTCATAAATATTTATAAATTATATTTTTGTTGATTTCAGTTTTATATTAATTTGAGATTTAGCATTTTTCATTCCAAAACAGGTCTCTAATATGAATCTCACAATATTGATTTTTTCCCACGAAGAAAGGAAGTCTATTGGAACTTAAACTATTACACAGAAATAAATAATACCGACGTGGTTCCTGAGAATTGAAGTTTTATAACTCTACCAAACCTATGGTCCTGAAATTTGACAAGGGTTATCTAACCATTTCTATCTTAAAAACTAAAATAAAAAAAAGAACCAAATCTTGCCCACACATGTGCTCCATCCACTCCACTCCACCGGTCCCGGCTCTTATTCATCTGCCGCGTTAAACTTTCGAAGGCTTGGATTTAGCTCGTTTAAAAGTTGTTTAGTTTACACTCGTTTAATATTAAAATTATTGATTTTGGTTTGAATTTAGCTCATTTAGATAAATGAGTCCAAAGTCGTTTACTTAAATAATTCTGAGCTCAAGCTCTTTTACATAAATATGTCTAAATGAGTCCAAGTTTGAACTCAAATTTAAATTAAAACTCAAAACTAATTCAAATTTTTGAAATATAAATTTTTTGATAATTTTTATTAATTATATTGGTCTCATTCTTAAATTCTTATATTATATTTTTAATATAATGTGATAATTTAGTATAATTAATAGGCTTTTGAACTCGGCTTACGAGCTTGTTTATGATCCTACTCACAAGTCTGCCTATGAGCACACTCATTAATAATATAAATGAGCTTACTAGTTCGCAAGTGTATTCACAAGTTTACTCATAAGCAGGTTTGTTAATAATATAAATGAGTTTGGCTTATGAGCTTAAATAAGAACTTAAAAACAACTCGTTTAAATAAATGTGTTTTATTTTGAGTTTAAGTTTGGCTTATTTATGATTGAGCTCAGACCAATCCAAGCTTAAAGTAAGCTAACTCGAATAACTCGTAAGTAACTTAGCTTATTTACAATCCTAATTTGAAGTATATTCCAATATATAATAAGAAGAAGAAAATATAGACAACTTTAGATTTTTACATGTTATAAAAAAATCATTTTAAATTCTAATAAATTAGCAAATAATTCATAAAGGTTGTAAATAACATCCTAAACTTTGACTTAATTATGGAAATATTGCATTAGAATAATCAAAGTATATAACCTTTTCCAAAATTTTCACTTAAATGCCTTTTTTATTCTTTTTCTCTAAATAATAGATTTTTTTATATTGTTAATTTATCAAAATTTAGGATATTATTTATAATATTTAAAAATTTAGAAGTATGTCCACACCAAAATAAAAACTTATGTGGTTTATTCATAATTTTCACTAATAGTATTAGGAAAATATTTAAGAGCATTTGATGAGAAATCAAGACTATTTCATGTAGTGTGTGTGTATTTAGTATTATACAAATACCTTTTTCCTATTTGAACTTTTAACAAATATGTAAAAGATAGAGTCTATGTTATATAGATTGATAAGTAATATATAAGTATCTATAAAATTTTGATATGTATTAGTGAAGGAATGTGTATTTCGAAAAAGTACTATATATTTTTATATATTAAAATTTTATTAATACTTACATGGTATTTATCGATCTATATAGTATATTAATACCGTTAAAACTTTTCTTTACATCAACGAAACCAATAATAAACATTAAAAAAAATAATAATAACAATTACAATAATGGAGACCACGAGGACATGGTTCATGAGACTTATCTTTCCACCAAACTTTTGGGCATGGTAAGTGACGTCTCACCATTTCTATATTAAAAGCCTACGTAGAATTGAAAAAGAAAAGGAGAAATTGAGAGGCACAACATTGACCTGGCACATGCCTCCATCCTCCACCAGTTGCATATTTACTAGAAGTAATTGAAATTTATCTAAAAATCACGGCAATTTCAGATTTGTATATAAGTCAAGTTGAGTCGAGTAAAGATGATATAGAGAACTTTAAATTTTTACATGTTATAAAAAAATAATTTTAAATTCTAATAAATTAGCAAATAATTCATAGAGATTGTAAATAACATCTTAAACTTTGATTTTATTATGGAAATATCCCATTAGAATAATCAAAGTATACTTTAACACTTTCTAAAATTTTCACTTAAATGCGTTTTTTATTCTTTTTCTCTAAATAATAGATTTTTTTTTATATTGCCAATTTATCAAAATTTAGGATATTATTTATAATATTTAAAAATTTAGAAGTATGTCCACACCAAAATAAAAATTTATATGGTTTATTCATAATTTTCACTAGTAGTAATAGTATTAGGAAAATATTTAAGAGCATTTGATGAGAAATCAAGACTATTTTAGGTATCGTGTGTGTATTTAGTATTATACAAATACCTTTTTCTTATTTGAATTTTCAATAAATATGTAAAAGATAGAATCTATATTACATGAATTGATAAGTGATATTTAAGTACTAATAAAATTTTGATATGTGTTAGCGAAAGAACGTGTATTTGAAAAAAATACTATATATTTTCATATATTAAAATTTTATTAATACTTATACGGTACTTATTGATTTATGTAGTATGTTAATACTATTAAAACTTTTCTTCATATCAACGAAACCAATAATAAAGATTAAAAAAAATAATAATAATAACAATCACAATAATGGGACCACGAGGACATGGTTCATGAGACTTATTTTTCCACCAAACTTTTGGGCATGGTAAGTGACGTCTCGCCATTTCTAGATTAAAAGCCTACGTAGAATTGAAAAAAAAAGAAAAAAAGAGAGAAATAGAGACGCAAAACATTGACCTGGCACAAGCCTCTATCCCCCACAAGTTGCATATTTACTAGAAGTAATTGAAATTTATCTAAAAATCACGGCAATATTAGAGTTGTATATAAGTTAAGTTAAGTCAAGTGAAGATTAAGTTGAGCCAAGTGAAGATGATATGGTATCAAATTTGAACTTAAATTTGACTTGAAATTTTATAGTGTGAACTTAATCTGAACTTGGTCAAATTTAGAACTTTAAATTCAAGCTCAACTTGAAATGATAATCAATAAGATCGAATTTGAGTCGATTAAATTCTTTTAAGCTCGATATATTTAAAAATATATTATTTTTTAGTTATAATAATATTAATATTGAAACTTAACTTGAACTCGACTAATAGTTATATTTGACTATAACTTAAGTAACCTCCTAAACTAGTTGAGTTAAACAATATGAAGTTGTCAATCTGATTAACTACTTGAGTGGTTTGAGTTTAAACTCAACTCAATTATTCTCGACTCAAATTTAAATAAAGATTAAGTTGAACTTGAATAGCTCATGAATAGTTTAACTCATTTTATGTCTTAAGCTGGCATCTAAATTTATAAAATCACTATATGAATTTTTACTATTTTTTCAATTTTATATAAAAGTTTAAAATCATTAAATGTCATGGTATTTTACTTGTTAGAGTTTACTCCCTTATCTATATACTTGTTTACATTTGTATTGCATTTGACTAATGAGTATTTTTTTTTTTCTAACTATATTACAAGTCAAGGGACTAATGAGTGCTTACTACGTTGTTTTTTTTTTTTTTTTTTCCCTCTAATGATGGGATAAGTATATGGAATTTAAAAGTTTAGGTGTAAAATTGAAGATAAAAGATGGCAAAGTTCATATAGTAATTTTGGTATTATCCCCGCTAAAATTGATAAAAAGTACGTTAAATATATTACACATTCCTAAAACAAACTCATTTTCTTTTTAACTTCTAAGACAACATTATTATTTAATTTTCTTTTTAAAACTATCGTAAAAGTTAATAATTTAAAAGTCCCAAAAACCACCTAGCACCGGGTGGTGAAAGAACCATCTTCAACTTTTTAAATAACCTCAACCATATACACGAACAACTCTGATGTCGGACTAGAGAACCAACCATTCAACGATGGGATAGCAACTGTCGCCAAAACAATCCAATATGGGTGATTAGAGCTCGGAAAAAAAAATCACAAACTGTAAATTAAATAATAAATCGAATCGAATTTATTTGAAAAAATTGGTTTTTATATAAATTGTTTTATTATAGTTTAGTTTTATTATATATAAAAGTTTGCAATTTGATTTAGGAAAGCAAAGCGAAGCGAACCGTTTGATTAAATAAAAATAATTTCATACAATTATTTTGTTGAGAATTTTTCTTTTTTAAATTATTATTTCCTTATGTGTTTTCAAATTAAGGGTTTTATCTTAGTATCTTTTATATATCTCTCGTATCTTTTCTAGTTTTTAGGGTGTTTCTTTTGTTTTCTTTGTACTGCTTTTTTATGAGTTACTTTACTTCCCTCTCCTTATTGCTTATTCATTAAAATATAGTTTTTTTATCCATGTTCAATCAAGTTAAGTTTATTAAGATCTTATGTAAATTTTATTAAATATTATTATAAATGATAAATATATAAAAAATTAATTGGAAACATATGAAAGTTCAATGGAAAGGAAAATATGTTATTAGAGATAAAAATATTTAGCGAAAATTTGATATAAATGATTCGGATTGTAATTGAATCGATTTTATATATGTTTGAAAAATTTATGAACTGAATCGTATAGTTCAATTCGATTTAAAAAAAAAAAAATTGTTATATTAGATTTATTTCAATAAAAAGGGTGAATTATACTGAGTCAAATCGAACTGTACCTATCCTAATGGGTGACAATAAAATCCCACTTCAACCTTCTAAGTAAATATATAGACTCTACACAAAACTTTGAAGCATATTAAAAAGATCATACTTCGAAGCTATTACTTATTCATTGTATAAATATTAATAAAACTTAAACATATATCGGTATATATAAATATGAATGGTAATCTTTAAAAAATCTTTCCATTACAATTATCATGTGTTTGAATTTTATTAGTATTTATCTATAATATATATATATATATATATATATGTGGTATGTAATACTTAATGAAGATTTTCTTGTATTGGACACATATAAATACAATTAGCTCAACAAAGTTTATGGCATGATTATAAAAGGGTTAACGTGATAAATAGTATTTAAACTTTGCTAAAATGTGTAATACCCAAATTTTGTTAAAATCTGCAATGTACTACATATTTTGAAAAGATTAATTTACGACCTAATTGAAATTTTTGTGATCTTTTTTACTATCTAAACTAATTATGTTAGTTTGTTTGCTAATATGGAGATAAAAACAAATTAGGAATTCAGTTTTCTTGTTATCCAAAACTAAAAGATGGCCGACGGCCACTTATAGTAAGGAGTTATGCAACCCTCCATTAGGTGGCCACCAGCCACCTTTTGACCCTAGAGAAGGTAGAATGTAGTTCACTTTAAAATGTAAGTTGTTTGATTTATTGGTGATTTCTAATCAGTTTTTGATTCATTTTTATATCCGTGTCAATAAATAAATTTGATAGAGTTAATTCATATAGCAAAAAATGATAAAAAAAACTTCAATTAGATAGTAAATTGATATTTTGAAAGTGTAAGTAGTTAATTGCACATTTTTATAAAGCTTAAGTACCATTTATGACCTTAATCCATTATAAAAAGAGTAGAAAAACATAACCCATTAGATAACTCCATTATATTTAGCAGAAGAAAAAAAAAAAAACCCCAAAATCCTGATGCGAAAGGGACAAGCATAAGCAGTGATGTATGCATGAGCACGAAATGACGACAGAAATCCTTTCATATGAGTGGCAAGATCACATTTGTTTCCTCATTCGTGTTGGACAGTAAAAGCAACCTACCCATTAAAACGACACTAGCAAATCTTACAATATTTTTACTTAGCCCACATTTAGGCCGGCTGCTTCGTAATGTTTCCTTGCTAGCTAGGAACTCCTCCAAGAAACTCCACTAGGGATAAACAATTTTGATCCTTACATGAGAGCATGTATTTTCTCAACCACTAATAAAATTTTAATATGTAAAAATATAGTTATTAAAAAAAAATCTACTATCACTACTACATGTTTAAATATCATTAATATTTGATTATTAATTATTAAAACACATAACATATTAGTATTAATAAATCCTTTTTCTTCTCAAAGCATAATTTTTTTTGTGCTATTTTTTTTTTCTTTTAGAGTAGTATGTAGGGGGAAAAATTTATAATATAGAGTCCTTACAATTAAAAATTTAAAGGTTCATGAAAGGGGTTATTTAAAGTTGAGGATGATATTACTAACTATCTAAATTTTAATAAAAAATTCAATTTACTTTCTGAACTTTTAATCTATCAAATTTGGTGCAAAATTAAAACTTTTCTCCACTGCTTACAAATAGATGCGATACGTATCTTATTTTAATTGGTAAATGGATAAGCAAGTAGTAACAATGACACAAAGATATTTCAATGAAGTTCTAAATTTGACAAATTAAGAGTTCGGCTAGTAAGTGGAACTTTCGATTGAAGCTCAGACAATGTCAGTAACATTATGCCTTTAAAATAGTGATGTAGGAATGCTATGGGTTCTGAGGGTTAAATATGATCTTATCTGAATTGTGTAATCTTTTCAATATTGACGTTAACGTTACATGATGTGTCGTGTAAATGTAAAGGGAAAAAAAAAAAAAAAACTAGAAGTAAGCCGGCACAATTATTAAATTTATGATAAGCTTGTAGCCAATGGAGATACAAACATGTTATCACCATTATATTTGTGTTGAAGAAGAGGTAGTACCGATTATTTTCTGCTAGTCATAACAAACATTCAAAAGAAAAGAGAAACACACACACACAAAAGGTGGAATGATATTTGTTGGCTTAGTACATTGTTTGGTATGAATGTGAATGAACATTCGTGGATTAATGTTTGTAGTTTGGTACAATATTTGATATGAATGATTGAATAAAAAATTAATGGCAGCAATAGAAAGCGGTTTTAAACGGACTCTCTTGCTTTGAGAAACGTAGAGAATTCGGAAATATAAGATGCTGAAAACACAAAGATATAGTATGATTGGGTTCTCTTAACTTTTTATTCTCTTAAATCTCCTAAAATTATACCATTAAGATTTGAGATTTGAAAACAATATGGTGTCATTATGATATCACAAAATATTTCAAATATTTAGAAAGTTTCGACTACTGATTTTATAACTTTATCTAAAGTACTTAAATAATCAGTATGGTATATTGAGAAAAAAGATTTAATATTACTAGTATGCTACGTAAAACGATAAGTAACGTGCAAATACTCATAAAATTTTGATACATGTATGTGAAGGAATATACTTTTTGAAAAAATATCAATTATGTTTTTATATATTAAAATTTTATTTTATGAGTACTTATACGTTATTTATCGATCTACATGATGTATTAATACTACTGAAATATTTCTCGGTATACCGATTTACTTTAATTAGCTAGCACTTCATTAAATCAATGGTGTTGTTATAATTATTGCTATTCTTTGTTCATATGAAAATAACAAGACCATTCATTAGGATACATTAATATTGGTCAATACATTAAGGAATTCACTTTCCGCTGTTAAAATTATATAAATATCAATTTCTTCTCCTTACCTTTTCTTTAATAAATTAACTTTAAATTGAGAAAACATTCAATAATACTAACATGCCATATAAACTGATTAATAAAATGTCAGTACTAATAAAATTTCAATAAGTGATTATAAAAACGATAGTTCTTAAAAACTAAACACTATATGGGTAATTTAAGCTATTGATTAATTTACGTGATATATTAGTATTATTAAATATTTTTTTTCTTTAAACATTTTACTTTCTACCAAACTGGAACCAAACCAAATTAACCCCTTCTTCATCCCTGTTTTTATTATTAATTTTTACTTGAAAATAGATCCTTGAAAGTTATTATTTTTTTTTTCATAAAATTTCTATTTAGAAATAGATAATAACAACTGTTAATTTGTCATTTAGGAATTAAAAAAAAAAGAATTTTTAGAGGATCTAAATCCTTTTTATTCTAAAATAGATTCTCTCCCTCTCATTATTTACTCAAAATAAATTTTCGCTATTGTCGCGTTCGGATCCTCACATGCTCATACTGCGTTATGGGTATATAAAGGAGTTGTCTCACCAAAGTTTGAAGGCATGACAAGTATGTTATAAGTGTGGAAATGAAAAACGTGACCCACGTTTTCAAGAGTTTGAATAACTAGTCTGGGAGAAAGTAAATTCAAAACAATGGTGAAAGCGTGAGATTTTTTTTAATTTTTTAATCTATAGTATATGCCATTTGGGGGACTCTTGAGGACGAATAGCATAAGTTGAAAAAAAAAGCACGTTTTGATGTGCTTAGGCTTTGAGTAGGCACAAAGGGCTTAAAATCAATATATATTTGATTTGATTAAAAGAAATATATGCTTTTTACCAATAGAAAAATTTTGGACCAAGAGCCCTGGTTTTGATTTTGGTCATATTAAGATGTGTTCTACTTGGAAATATGTATGTGCTCCTGTTAAGAAACAGAACAATAAGAACCTAATGTTTTATGAACATTTTGTAAAATCTATTATTCGTATCTTTTTGTTATATTATGTTTTTCTAATGTAAAAGAAGTTTTTCATCGATTTCTACTATCCTATTAATAGGATCTCCTTATTCATTATCAATATATTGAAATGCTTATAGAAGTTATTTATAATGAGAATATCAATAACTCCATAAGTTTTAAGATGCATTAATGGAATCATAAAATAACCTCAATTTTTAATGGCTCTGTCAGAATGCAACACTCGATCTTATGAACTACATAGGCCTTTTTGAAACTATTTTATTAATTTAACTATATTTTCTAATCTAAAAAGCAAAGATTTCTTTCATAATAACGATGATTCGTGTAACGGATTAAGAATAATGTTGTTGACTGGTGATTCCAGGTTGGACAATTTTCCATAGTAGGCTATATGCTTTGAGAATTTTAATATAGCTTTTTTGACCAATCTGACACTTTTATATTTACACTTGATATGGAAAATATAGGAATATGCTATTTCCACATGTAGATATGCCTTTAAACGCGGCCTTAGTAGATTTTTTTTTTTCAAATAATATTACGTATTAAGTGGGGAATCAAGCTTAGTCGATCTCTTTAGAGGTCAGTATTTATGCGGCTTTAATAGAATAAATTTCTTAATCAGTACCATTATTAAATACAGTCTTATTCTTGGCTTCCTCTAGTTAATTCCTATCTTTTATTCTTCTTCTCGGTCATTACTCTGTATAGAAACATTAACGAGGGACAGAAAATAAAAGGGAAAAAGTTAAAACGGAATTAAGATGAATAAAGAAAGCATAATTTGGAAATGGAATTCTGAAAAATCAAAAAGAAAAGTGTATTTCCAAGCCTTTTATCCCTTTTTACCTCCTAAACACCTAATTAAGCTAAAAATTAGTCCTTAAATGTAGGTTCACCATTTTGTAGCATAATTAGGTGTTTCACCATTTGTTAATTAACCAGTTTGACATTGACAAGTACTACCCAAGTAAGTAATTACCTTGCACATTTCAAGTATTTGTTAGGTTAGGAATTAAATGAATTTAAGTATCTCTAAGTATCTCTAAACTTTTAATGTTTATAGGGTGTATTTGGTCAAGGCCAAAAGATTTGGGACTATTGATGAAAAAATATGGCGCTCATTGATCAGTTGCGTTCTCTCGAGTAAAGTAGTGAATTTGGAATGATTTAGTAGATGGGATGATGATATTGCTAACGTACATGCATTCCAAGTTATTAGGTATTGATAATTGATAGTAACAGACACCTTTATGGATGGTTAAAATGGACCAATAGTAGTATTGGTTGGTCCGATAACAATTATGGGATGAAGCGACTATGTATTTAGCTCATGGATTGTTGTGATGTACCTACACCCAAATGTTCATGTATATGCATGTGTTAGCAAATCATGAACTACGCCAAGTTTTTAGACATTACAATTGTGCTGTATACCACACTTGATTAAAGATAATAACTCGTACTTGGTGCATTAGTTATGAACTATATATGACACATTTATACGGTTTTTGTATATGTTTGTGGTGATTATGTATTGGTTGTGATTCACCTCTTATGGACTCTATAAGTACAGTAGATAAAAGCTCGTTTCCATTCATGACTATCAACATGGGAGTAGGATCGGCCATAATATGTTAAAAGAATTAAACAAATAGGTTGATTTGATTCAGTTGGTTCTTTTATAATTATGAAGTTATAAATAGTTAAAATAAAAGAACCCAAGTTTAGGTAGAGCTTAACCTAAGAAATTAGCCTAGCCTTAAATGCTACACTTAATCTATGTTACTTTCTCATGTGGGACTGCAATATTGCTATCCTCTCTTGAAAACTAACACTTACGTTGGCCTACTCTAGATAATTTTCACTTTGGGTGGCTCATATTCTACTTCATTGGGTGCCTTTTCTCAAGTAGTTGTCGCGCCCCAAAGTGGTAGAGTCATAACAGCCACGCCGTATAAATTATTCTGAAATAAAAGTTGGCTTTACAACCGTTATCCTAAACTTGATCTACACAAGTCGTTCACGACTAATCCGTTTTGAAGTAAATAGTTTGTAATTTAAATAAATTATTTACTTAAAAAAGTGAGAAAAAATATATATATATATACACTATAATTCAATTATTACTATTAATGTTTACAATATTTCACTGTAATATATTTCCTAGTTATTACATTATTTAGAAATGAAAAATTCTAAAATAAAAACTTAGACTTTAAAAATATATGTTTGTTCTTCAAATGTTTTTCCTCACTCCTTAAGATTTAGTAGTTGCTAATTTCAGAGTAGTTGTAAGTCGCTTCTTAGCCCGCACCTATACAACGTCTATAGGGATGTGAGTAACTATAGCTCAGCAAGTTAGGATGAAGGATTTAAAACTATATCACAAACATAAATAAGGTTATTAACCAAATCATTTGGTACAATGCATGTTTAAGTAAATGCTATTACACAACGTTATTCGACCCGTTGTGAGATTAGAGAAATTGCGCTCGCTTTAATTCGAGTTAAGGAGTTGCCGTTAATGCAACAGTTTACGACTAAACCCAGGCTTATGCAATGGAGACACTATTTCTCTCATGACTACCTTTAAACCATTGACTTCACCTTCGTCGCGACCTCCTCTCCTGTTACTTAGTTCGACTAAGGATAAAGAAGGGACCATTATACAATCCTGCGCTATCTCTTTTGAAGGAGTCAGTATTTAGCCAGAGAATCTTAGGTTTCCCTCAATGAGTTGCCATGTAGGTTCAATTATGATTACAGGTCGTATATTTGATTAGGTCCAGTTTAGGGTGATTAATTATTTTATACAAATCATACAATATAAGTTAAAATAACAAACAGAATCACAGCATCAGTCATAATCAAGCACATGCACATAACCAACTATCTAACAAACACAACCAAGTATAATCTCAAGCTTCCAAAATATAGTATTGTATTAATCCCAACTTACTTGGACTCTTTGCTCACTCACTCGAGGTCTAACTCGCTTAGGCCATTGTCGATTATCCCTATAATACAAACGTGATCTCAGTTTTTTATATAACTATTATAGGTTGGTTTTATCCTATAACGCTTATTGTTATCTTTTGTTTATGATTTAATATACCTAATTATTTAGGTCTTAAGTCTTTTACAATTCTTCTTGAATCGTGTTAAATTCTGTTTCAGTTTTCACATCGATTTCTAAATTTGGTTTTTAACTCAATTTTTTGTTAAAGATTTATATATACACCTTAAGAAATCATTTCGACCCATAATGTGAAATTAATTGTATTATCTTCGGATATCCTAAATATCGTTTTTAGTCTATAACTAGTGTTTTAGTCCATACGGTACACTCGGATTCTAGTTTAATCACCGAATTTACTCCCGTTATGAAAAAATCTTACATTTTTTTATATAATTACCTTAATTTAAGTTTCCTATTAGATTTATTGTATATTTCTATTATTATCATGATATAAATTTTTATTCTAATATCTTCTATTTATTATATTTCTAATAATTGTGTATTATGTACTATTACTTACTATGTACATAATATACATCTAATATTTTTATCACTCTAATTACCATCTCCCAACATCAATTATCATTTCAAAATGTCTAAATTCATCCTAAATAAGATTTTATACCTAATTACCCTAATTTACAAAATTAACTTAAAATTTATTATTTTTCCCTATTACTTATTTACTACATAATTAGCTTAAAATTACATCTAACACCTTAAACACTACAAGTATCATACTTCATCAGATTTCAACATCCTAAAACATATAATTATTCACTAAATTAGTAATTAACCATTTAATTACTTAATTAACCCTAAATTACCCATTTTATACCTCATTTAAGGCCTAAAAATTATCTAAAAATTTCGAAAATTAATTTTTGAAAACCAAATTCATAGCATTGTTCTATATTATCTAAGTAGTCTATACAAAAATTTTGAGCTCAAAACTATACTCCTAGGGTCATTTATTTTTAAATCAAAACATGCTCGATTTTGCATTTTTTCTTAAGGACCATATATCATGGGACATATTTTCATCAAAATAATATTTTTCCTAAAAACCACATACAAAAATATTCTAAAATAACAAAATTTATAATTTTATAAGAATATTTACAAAATTATACAAAATCGGGCTGGAAATTGAACTCACCGATTTGAGTAGCTTCGACCACCATCAGTGGCCATAGGTGTGTCATCCTACCTGGGCGCTGCTACCACCGTGTGGTGGTGGTGGCCATCCACTCCCAGCTACTCATCGGGTCTGAGTTCTTTTTATAAGTCCCAACTGTACAAATTTTTTGTAATTTTTTTTCTAAAACCCTAATTTACTCTTAATTTCACCTCTCTCTATTTTTCTCACTCCGCAAACTAACCAAATGAGCTTCTGAAATTTTCTTGTTATTTATAGAGCATTAGGGAAATTATTATGCATTAAATTGATTTGACAACTACCTTATCTTCTTCCAATTTGCCTTTTATGTTGTTCTAATTTAATTGACTAATTTTTTTCTTATTTTCCCCAGTTGCAACGACCCAAATCTGGATCATTCCTTATTTTTTCTGATTTTTCTTTATTTTTCCTTAATTAATTATGAATTTTCTTTAATTATTTAGTATTATTTTAGCTCATTTGACGTATTTTAAATAATTATGCGTATTTCTACCTTGTGTAAATTCGTATATAGTGCAAATAAATATTCCTAAATATTATTTAGGTCATTTTATGATTTTTAGTATATATATAATTTATCTCTAGCGATTCGTTAATTATCGGAATACATTTTACGTATTTTCGATAAATAACAAGTTATATACTTAAAATTTTTAATTTTTATATTATTTTATTTTATTTCTTATTTTCTTAAATTTGAACTTACGGGATTATTTTACTAATATTTCTAGCTTTATTTATAATTTAGACTCGATCGGATTTTTCAGCCGATCGAAACCCTTAGTGACTGGTTGTAGGGCTTACTGTAGTCATCTCTTAGGTTGCTCCTTTTCATGTCATCTCTTTTGTTGGTTGGCCTCTCAACGAGAACACTAAATGTTATGATCTAAGTTCAAGAGGAGAGCGTAACCCAAAAACCTAACTTGATAGGTGTGAAAGCTTCTTAACCTTAAGTGTTACACTTAGTTCATATTACTTTTTTATGCATGACTATAACAAGATATTGCTATGAAAATTTGAAATATATAATTATTGTGTGAATTATGATTTTAATTAATAGGGTTATGAACCTTTGTATACTCATATTATGATAAAAGTATGTGGCAAGCCATTCACTTCCTTCAAAATTGGGGCATGAAAATTTCTATAATAATCAAGAAATAAGAAATGGAAAATCATAATTAAATTTTCTATGCTCCTAATA
The DNA here is from genome assembly GCA_024138015.1 of Lumnitzera littorea. Lineage (NCBI taxonomy): Eukaryota > Viridiplantae > Streptophyta > Magnoliopsida > Myrtales > Combretaceae > Lumnitzera > Lumnitzera littorea. The sequence goes on along the minus strand of JAMXBB010000009.1, from coordinate 9,209,693 downwards.
TTCAAAATGTTGTTGGAGCATTTATCATGGAGTAAGATTCTTATATGAATCATTATATTGTCTAATTTGTCTTTTGTAACAATATCCGCAATTTGTTTTTCTCTCTTAAAGTTTATCACTAACTCGTTTTCGCATGGAGGTTAATGATCCCAAATCATATTAGGCAACTATATGATAAATGGTGAGAAATTCTCATGAGAAAATTTATAGTGTGTTTGATAAGGATAAGATCATCTAATCTTACACTGTTTTGAATAATAAAACGTAGAAAATATTATTAGTTTTTATAAGGATCAAACCATCTACTTTTATACTACTTGGATGATAAAATCTAAAAAGTATTTTAGTTAATTTTAAATTTTTAACAAATTCTTTTACCATTTATCATTACTTCACTAATTGATCATGTCAAGTAGCCTTCGCATTAAAATTATAGTTTCTAAAGAAGAAAGATGATCGAAAGAATGCTGAATGAAATTGACAATGGAAGCAAATAAGGGAACCAGATAAAAAAGGGGAGTGCATTTGATATTGGGTATTTAGGCATATCAATCTAGTTTACCCATTTCTCCCTAATTCGAATTCAAGTTAATGTTCACCTATATTCAATTTCACAATACTAAATTAACTTTTAGGCTAAACTACTCAAAAAGTTTGTAGAGTTAGAATTGACTTTATAATATGTGACTAAAAAATTTCTTATACCTAATCAAATGCGAGTTAAATTTAAGTATTAGTTGAACTTGAGTCAAGTCTTAATATCGATATTATTTATTAAGAAATTTTTTTTTATTTTCTAAAAAAAATAAATTAACACTATTATGACCTTGAGGAGAGCCTAGTAGAATTGTCTAAAATTTTCATATTCTATGTGCACTCATAATACAAAAACTGTTTGATAAGTCAGAGGTTGCAAGACTCTAAATAATTAAACACTAAGGTTTTTGATTTTAATTAAATAGTTTGATATAAAATATAAGTTAATATGGATATCTAATAAGTCACAATCCATTAGAATCGCAGAGAATCGGTATCCCCCATCAAATGTTAAGACAAGCTAAAATAACTTACTAATTTACAAGAAATACTACATAATCCTATCGTATGAATATACTCTACATAAATTGTTTCTGTATCATTATACACTTTTCAATCAACTCTAACATTTTCAATCCTATCTCCACTTTGTACTTTACTTTCAAGCTTATCTTAATTCCTACTTACAAGAAACCTGCAAAAGAAACTATAGGGGAATGAACAAAGCACAAGTCAGTGAATTCATTCCTCACCATTACCGTTCAAGTGAGTTATTAAACAAACATTATTAGCACACATGCAAGCTATCTATATACGAAATGACTACAAGCGTGATGAATGTAAGCAACACATCCAAAGGAGTTTGGAATTATGGAAGGTGTAGAGTTACGTTGTTTACACGTCAATTTTTCCTCCATACTTACCCGCATGGAGGACTTCACTTTAACCGCATAAGGCTGCCTAAGGGTATGGTTCCACCAGATGTTATTTGACTATTGCCCTAGTCCGAAAATCAATAATCAATATAGGTGGACTCCAACTAAGGTTGCCCACCAAACATATCAAAAGCCCTTCGAACATGAACAGCGAGTCCATCTCCTTATCAACAAATATTTAAGGCCCCACGAGTACAAAAATGCGAGTCCTCTCATAATCAATTGAAGATATTATGCTAGCTTTGCCTTTAAGGATACAAATATTATTTACGGGTACTATGAGCCTTCATAGAAATCATACAAAATATATTTATGATTGAAAAAACGTTTAAAAAAAAAAAACTTTTCTAAAAAATTTCAAAGTTAGTAGTCTCCATTAGTATACCAATTGAAATTACAGACATGCGAGATATAACTAGTTATCTTAATTGAATAATTATATTTACCAATTTAAGAGAGTGATCACATGGATGATAATATACAAAGCAATCAGTCGTTCAATTAAATAATTAATATCAACTAACAAGTAGCACATAAGTAATAAATAACAAGCAAATAGCAAATCATAAGAACTCTCTCACCTGAGTTAAGGCTCACTTTTCCGACCTTGGAGAATTGCAAAGCTCGATAATCGAATACCTAAAAGATGAGAAAACCTATAAGTATTCTGAAAAATTAGGTTTCTTTGTTAACTAGATATCTGTCATTATTTGCCTAGTTTCCCTTCTATAACTTATGTATGATATAAATATAGTTTGACTTAAATCCTTCATTTAGATTGTTTTAAATTTTCAATCGCGTATAACTTTTTTAGTTTAGTTCAGATTCTTATGAATTTATAGTCCATTTTAATAATTTTTTAGCGTATTTTCTCATAGCGGGGTCTGTTTTGCACGTTGTAACTTGTATTTTTCATTATGGTTTAGAAATATTATGAATTTTATTATTTTGATTTAAATAATTATAAATTATTATTTTAAGCTATTATTTACATATTTATGATTTAATAAACTTCTAATTCTTATATCTTGCAATTTTCTCATTTTTGAGTTTATTTTATCATAATTTACGTATTTTTTCATTTTTAAGGGTTAATACCCATTTAATTCATTTTTACTATTTTCATAATTTTTTCAATTATTTAATTATTATTTTAATTACGAATTTAATTAAATATTGACATGGCACACATGGGTAGGTGCCACATGTCTTTCCCAAAATTTGTTTATTTTCAATATTTTTCCTATTTTGTATTTTTTTGCATAATTTGTATATAATTATATTTATTGTTATATTTTATTAAAATTTTCAAATTAATTATTTCCTATTTTCTTTAAAACCCACAGCAAATATTTTTATATGCACTACTTTATTCATTACTTTGTTATTATCATATGTTATACATGTATTATTTAAGTATACCCATATATTTATATGTTATACTAATAATATAAGTATTTTTATACACATACCTATACTTATGTAATTAGGTAGTATAATCCTAAATATACTATATGTGCTATACACTTATATATACATATATTATACCTATACATATACTATACTCGTATTTTTCTACTTTATACCTATATATATTTTCGGCCACATACTAATACATATACATATGTAATGAAAATACCCAGTATACATAATATTATTTATGTATATATACATACATGTACATATGCATAAACCCTTATACTAATTATTTGTAGAATCTAATATGACATGTATGTACACTTGAATATACCTATGAGTAGATGTACATGGTATAATACCTATTTTCATAAAATCCCAATATATGTACATAGGTTTTTCTTTTTAAAAAAAAAAAATTTTGCACATACTCTTAATATACATAAAATATTACAACATACATGTGTATAAAAATACATGTAGATGACTATTACAAAATAAATATCATATACATACTAAATACTCTTACTTTGGTGTCTTGATTATATAACCCAAGGATTGTTCTTCTTCTTCTCCTTTGATTTACTTGTTGAATTTTGAAAGCAAAATAATATAAAGAGGAAGAGACAAGGAAGTTCACAGTTCGGAAAATGAAAAGGGTAGGTGAGATTTTGTTTGTGTATTGAAAAAGTGTGTGTGTTTTTCTTAAGTTTGATCATGGAAAAGAAAATGAACCCAAGTGAATAATAGTGTTTTTGTGTGTAGCCTAAATGAGAGAGGAAATAAAGGGAAAAGAGAAAAAAAGACAAGATAAGGCTTGAGGAAAAATATCAAGTCTTCCTTATCTTACAATTTAATCACATGGAGACGAAAATAAGGACACATGGACTGCAGCTTTGAATCCTGTCTAGCACATGGAGGGAAAGGGAAAATAAGAAGGAAAAAAAAAAAGAAAGAAAAAGGAAAATAACAATAATTATATGTAATTTTTCTAACCATAAAAATAACATTTATAAATTAATTTTGAAAATTTATAAAAATTTATCAATTTAATTAGTACCTCTTACGATTATAATTTTTACGAGTTATTTTGACGTTTTCGTTAAAAGTTTTACGCGACTACGTAATTTAGTCAATAGTTGTAATTGACTATGATTATATCACTATTAAGAAATATTTATTCATTTTATAAACTTAAAATTATAGTTTTAAGGTTTCGATCATGTTCAGATTTATTTTTGAGTTTCTATGTGTACATTGGATTTAAGGTTTCTGTACGTGTTTTAGGTTTCGAGCAAAATTTTAAGGTTTTTATCCTTCGTATTATGTCTGAGTTTAAAATTTTAACTAGTTTTAAATTTATTGACTTCATTGAGTTAGAGTATTTACTTATAATGTTTAAATCGATTCATTACTTAAAATATTAAATTTACGAGGTTCATAAATAATAAACGAAGTTAATTGAGTTGAACTCTAATTTCAAACTTTCAAGCTTAAAATCATATATCATTTTGACTTGACTCTAGTAGATTGCCAAATCCAACATCTGAAAGAACCATGTCGTAAAATATTGGTATGCAATTGGTAAATTGTTTCAAGTGGATTTTGTTTGCCATGTCAATAATTAAATAACATGGAATGTTGTTTTGTTGTTTCTCCAACTATGTCAGGGGGAAGGAAAAGCCACGTCAAAGTCTATGTAAATAAAACATATGGGCAATATGTGTTTAAACAGAGAATGTGTATGATTTTTAAAAATAAAAATAATCATAATTATTTCCAAAGTAATTGATATAGCTTATCATCTTTTCGGATAGAGCGAGCGCTCATCGCATTGATCTCTTTCTTTTTAGGGTTAGCTACACCAGTTCTCAAGTTTATGAATTTAGAAGCGAAGTAAAGAACTGAAAGTGAAAGCGATTTAATCACTCGAAGTTAGTTGTTGAAGTGAGTTAAAGATCTTTTCGAACAAGAAAATTTTCGATTTTGAATAAATTGCTAAATAGAATCACGATTTTTTTGACATCTTTCTTAAAGATATACAAGATAAGGTAGCTATGTCCTGCAATTGTTTGAAACTTCGCTAATAAAGGAGTTCGTAATGGTTCTAGTTAAGTTTCATATAGAGGAGTATGACGATGTAGATTCAAGCCTTTCTTTTTCCTATTTAACCCTTCATTTAATGGGCTTTGGCGACATGGTGCCCTATCCTTTTCACATGCATATGCAGAAACGTGATGAAATGTCAAGTAGGAAAAGATATTTGCAGATCCTACGAATCATATGAAATTAGACATCAGAATGTACTACATTGATACGTCCCACGTCCGCAATATATTTCCATTGTCCATTTGTCATAATTGTTAGGTTGTTACATAGATCAATTCTTTAACATTATGAAAATCAACTGTGCATTTTGTTCAGTCAATTCCATTCAATATTAAGGTTATACCATCGTAATTGGTATGTGTCAGGAGTAAAGGAATAAGGGTAAAAAAAGTATGACAATTCCTACCATAACTTATAGATACAAATTTTCGAATTTTGAAATCGAAATCTATTCTATAGTATGTAAGACCCATCTTAAAACCCTTTATTTCGTAAACCTATAGGGTATAGAGCACTTATGGAATTTCTAAAATTATTTATTAAGTTTTGTAATATGAAATTTCAAGTAAGTTTTCTAACTGCTGCCAATTTTTTCATGTACTTGTAACTAATGCATCCATCAATGAGATAAACTACAATAATGTAATCACGTATTTTTCAATCACATATTTCTTATGAAGATATACTTCATAAACCTAAAACTAGGTAATACTATTACAACATTGCAATCTATCATAAGATCTAAGATCATTTATTTAAAATAAATAACAATGCTAGATCCATTATAATATTTTAATACAATAACATTTGATGAAGGGATAACAACAAAATAAACCAAATTTCAAACAATTTCAACTATATTATAATCCTTCTTCTTTGATGAGTCAACGTGTATAGGTCTTGAGCTTGTATTAAGTTAAAAATACTATATTTTATTCTATTCAGTATTATTAATTGAGAATTTTTATAGAGAAGATCTAGTGTATTCTAGAATTAGTATGCTGATACCTTAGAATATAGGTTCATGATGAATTCAAAGTGTGTAAGTGCTATAGGAGTAGGTTTGAATAAATGAAACCAAAATCTGTCTTATAATCTTTAATACTCATTTAAAACCTATCTAACCATATAAGATAGAGTAAGTTTCAAGTTTTATAGGGTTATGTTGAATTCTTTGTCATTTTTGGTTAAGAAGGAAAAATTTTGAAAACCTAACAATGATGAAAAAATGATAGTATGGAAGCTATTGTGAAATATGTAAAGCTTCATGTAAAAAATTAGTCAATAGTTAAGTAATAAATACTAATAGACATTTTTCAACCACTAAGCATAAAAGATTTTAACTGGTGTTATTATCATGGTTCATAAGTTGGAAAGAAGTGGGTGTGTTCAACTTAGGTTTACAACGAAGTGAGTGATTTCGACAAGTGGTTTGTTAGTAGATTAAGTGTTCTCTAAACGTGGATTCTACCCTCTATGAGCAAACTAGATGAAAACTGATACTACTCTCTTTATGATGGTCATGGCAAGTTGAAATCGGTTACATAGTTGAGTATTCCAAATATAAGGGGCCTTGAGACAAAGCCAAGAAGAGTTTGGAATAGCCCTGGATAATCAGGAAGAGAAGACTAACTCACCATTCAAAATACAAGTAAAACAGGATGTCAAAGGATGGTCAAGCGTTATATAAACACTTTAGGAGAAGTGAAGCCCCCCATCTCATGTCAAGTAGCATCAAAGTAAAAGGTTCCAACTTCATCAAGCCATCTAAATATTACTAATGTGCTAAGTGAAATGATAATTCTTTTTTGTAAGAAGAAAAGCATGTAGGTAAAAAGCTTAAAAGAGTAACCACTAGTGGAGGACATGTTGCAAGAAAGGCAACTATGTTGGGAGTCCTAACTCATGTGGGTTAAGCTTAAGAGGAGGAGTGGTTACCAGAGAGAGGACATCATTACAAGAGAGAGGTAGCTCAGTTATGAGGTGGCTTGTAATAAGAATCTACTTGAATCCCTATAAACTAAACTTCAATAGGTAGACTTGGTCGTACTATGAGGTTACCCATTAATAAACGACCTTAAAGGACAAAAGGAGAAGGTGAAGACGAGAGAATGCCTATAGAAACTCAAAGTCCTGGAGGAGATGATCTTAAGTTAGAGTTGGCAGCAGTTAAAAGGGGTTTATGATTTATTTAGTATAGATAATGGCAAGGTATTGGCTTCCTGACGAGGGTATTGTAAATTGGGGTAAAAAAGAATGTTACGGTCCTATAAGTTAGAAGGAAATAGGAATGTTCAACTTGTAATTATAATGAATTGACTGACATTAATAAATGATTTGATTATAGGTTAGTTATTTTTTGTAGGTATGACTTTTTATGAGTAAACTAATCGGGAGCTATTATTGCTCTCATAATAGTGGCTATAGTAGGTTAAAACTAGTTGGGTGGTTGAGTCTTTTAAATATAAAGGGCCTTATAATAAAACAAAAAAAGGTTAGGGAATAATCAATAATTAGAAAAGAAAGCTGGCTTGCCATCTAGAATACAAATTAAATGAGAAGTCAAAGGATGGTTAAGTACCGTATAAGATAAATCTCTCATCCTGTGATACTATCTTGACATTCTCTACCTTAGCCTTTATATATCGCTATTTATTCTTTTTTACAATTTATGTGAGATGGCATTCATATAGGTTACTACAATCCCTAAGGCTACCCTTACCCCCAAAAAAGACATGTCGTGCTCATGTAAAACCTTAAAATTGAATGTAGTACACCTAATGCTAAAAGTAAGCAATAGTCTAACCAATAAACATATATCAGTATTTTTTAAAATGAAATCCAAAGACATTATAAGTGCTTAATTTGGTTTATAACACTAAAGATGCATATGACAAATTTTAATCATTTTCCCGTTAAAAGATGTCCTCCATTTCAATATAGGGCGGTCATATGGCTCTGACAGCATAGTCTAATGTCATAATAAACTAAGGTAAAACATGGTAGATTCTCCTATCCATAGAAGCTCTAACTTACAAAATTCAAATATTCTTAAGAATGAGGCTGTCTCATCATTGAAAAGGACAGCATTTAGTACGCTATGGAAACCGTCACATATATATGGACGGCTATAAATGAAATTAACCAGTTGTGGTGTATATTAAATCCCATGATTACGAATACAACAAAAATAAAACCGGGACACAAACGTTGGACACGGCACTGCTAAAAAACTAGGACCACGGTTTGGACAAGAAATCTCAGAAAATGATGTAATCAGAGATACTTCTTAAATAATTACCGATCCGAGATGACGTATCGAGACACGATAAATACAAGCAGTCCCGCAGCATTAAAGTCGAAGTACCACAAACAGCCAAATTAACGTAGACATCTAGGAAACGCTCCAAATCCTGTGTATTGAGTCAGACAGACGTAGACATCTATTGTAGTAATAATAATATTAATTATAATGATGTTGCACAACATAAATTGGCATCCTTATTCGGTGCTGAACTTGTGCTGTGTGCTGCTGCCTTTGTTGGGTTGCGTGCGTCCACATGAGGCAAAGGAAAGATTAGAACAGGAAGCTCTCCTTTCATGGCCATTTCACTAGGTAATAAAACGAGTGCAAATCACGTTTGATATGAACACACTTTGAAATTTCGATAGATCGATTACATGCTTTACGAGAACAAACAAGTTTGTGTGTTAGATGAATGTTCTTGTTTAGTGTGGTTGACAAACGAACGGAGAGCACTCGTTAACAGAGCCCGATAATGCAAAAGGAGTGATGCTGTTGATTCTTTTTGTTTTATATTTGTTTGCTTGTGCATGTTTTTGATTAAAGAGATTGGATTCATCCAATAAACGTCGAGTATCATGCTTCTTTGGGATCAATAATAGTGGCTTTCATTTCAGTTCCTTGTATGTCATATGTTTTGTTTAGTGTGTCTGTTTTGTGGAAAATATTTTTGGAACTCTTCAGTCTTTTTCTGTCATAAGCAAAACCTAATAATCGTTTCTCGCGGGGATCAGAGTATTTTAGCAGTAAGTGATGGTGGAAGACAAAATAACTGGTGGTGATTATTATCAACCACACAAAATGTCAAGTAATAATTATGGGAAAAATCATTTCCCCTTTAAAAGCAGGAAATTATTTTACTCATTTTTCATTAGTATTTTCAATAGTTGTAACCTGCGACCACTGGGTTCAGCCACTGTCATCGCTTTCCATCATTACGTACAATAATACGCTTCTGCAACATAGATGCACCCTTAAGTGTATTCATGAAACAATTGTTGAATTCTGATGTGGGTGTGTTTGCTTTGTTTAACGCATCTCCAAAGTTTGTTATTGTTTACTGAAATTCTAATCTACATCTGTCCTAACCTTTTGTATTTGATAGGAATTGGAACTAACTTTTTCAATGCTGATTACCTTTTCTTTAAAATATGCAGAGATATTTTCTTGGATATGTGATGGTGAACTCAACTTGGCCTCTCCATGCATCCAAGGAAGCATAATAGATGCAATAAACCTGGTTTTTCTCTGTACTTTCTTTTTATCATGGATCGCAACCTCAATCAGGAAGCAACACAGTGCCGATACCAACAGGAAGGACTTCGTTTTCATAATTGCTTCAATATGTTGTGCTCTTACTAGCATTTCGCACTTTGGCACTGCGTTGTGGAACCAGTTATCCCGGATAGAAGAACATAAGGATCCGTTTCCGGTGCTTAACTTGATTAGAGGACTAATATGGATATCTTTAGCTGTGTCATTGCTTGTTCAAAAATCCAAATGGATAAGAACTCTTACCTCTATTTGGTGGTTGTCGATTTTTTTAATGGTCTCGGCTCTGAACATAAGAAGATTATCAGGAGGCTTTGGAATTGGAATTCTAGATATAGCATCTTGGCCGATAAATTTTCTGCTTTTGTTATGTGCTTTTAGGAACTACATCAGAAGGAATGATCTTAGTTCAGCGGACGAGAAATTATATGAACCTTTGTTAGGTTCAAAAGCTGAAAAAGAGCAATCAGGATTAAGCCATGCTGGTCTGTTTAGCAGATTAGCATTTTCCTGGATTGATCCCTTGCTTCGTTTGGGTTACTCGAAACCGCTAGAATTTGAAGATATTCCCAACCTGATCTCTGATGACGAAGCTAATATAGCTTACCAAAAGTTTGCTCATGTATGGGAAACTCTTGTGAGAACGAAAAGTCCTCGTAGCAATGAGAACTTAGTTATTAAGGCCATAGCGAAAGTGTATCTTAAAGAGAACATTTTCATAGGCCTTTGCGCGTTTCTCAGGACAATCTCGGTTGTAGTTTCTCCTCTTTTACTATTTTGGTTTGTGAGCTATTCTAAGAGAGAAAAGGATGAGAATATACGAGAAGGCTTCGCGATTCTAGGGTGTTTGATTGTTGCCAAAGCAGTGGAGTCCTTGTCCCAGAGGCATTGGTTCTTTAACTCAAGGAGGTCCGGGATGAGGATGAGATCTGCTTTAATGGTAGCAGTCTATCAAAAGCAGCTAAATCTATCTAGTGTAGGTAGGAGAAGGCACTCGACAGGAGAGATTGTGAATTACATTGCTGTTGATGCCTATCGGATGGGTGAATTTCCTTGGTGGTTCCATTCGACTTGGAACTTTGCGTTGCAATTGTTTTTAGCTATCGGCGTCTTGTTTGGGGTAGTAGGTTTCGGTGCTCTTCCTGGATTGGTCCCTCTTATCGTTTGTTCCCTCCTAAATGTGCCATTTGCAAAGATGCTGCAAAACTGCCAATCGCGCTTCATGGTTGCTCAAGATGAGAGACTAAGATCGACTTCTGAAGTACTAAACAACATGAAAGTTATAAAGCTTCAATCATGGGAAGAAAAACTCAAGAAGTCGATTGAATCATGCCGTGATGTTGAGTTCAAATGGTTGGCTAACTCACAGCTCAAGAAGGCCTACGGGACATTGCTCTATTGGATGTCTCCTACAATAATTTCTTCTGTGGTTTTCCTAGGATGTGCCTTCCTAGGAAGTGCCCCACTAAACGCCGGCACCATCTTTACTGTATTAGCAACTCTGAGGAGTATGGGAGAGCCTGTAAGAATGATACCAGAAGCCCTTTCAATTATGATCCAGGTTAAGGTCTCATTCGATCGGATCAATGCTTTTTTGCTGGATGATGAGCTCAAGAGTGACAGAATAAGGAGAATAACATTGCAGAATTCTGATGCTAGTGTACAAGTGACATCTGGCAATTTCGCTTGGGACTCGGACTCAACACTTCCAACCCTTGAAGGCATAAATCTAGATATAAAACGCAGGCACAAGGTTGCGATTTGTGGGCCAGTTGGAGCAGGGAAGTCATCGCTTTTGTGTGCTATATTAGGAGAGATTCCGAAAACTACAGGAAATGTTAGTTGAACTAAGACTAAGCGTCACCTTACTATGTGGGTTATTTTATTCATGTTTCTAATAACATTTCTGCTTGTATATAGGTTAGCGTATTTGGATCCATTGCCTATGTTTCTCAAACCTCTTGGATCCAAAGTGGAACTGTTCGGGACAACATTCTATATGGAAAACCGATGGATCAAGCCAGATATGAAAAGGCGATAAAAGCATGTGCATTGGATAAGGATATCAACAGTTTTCCTCATGGTGATCTCACAGAAATAGGGCAGAGAGGGCTCAACATGAGTGGTGGACAGAAGCAGAGAATTCAACTTGCCCGAGCTGTCTATAACAACGCAGATATCTATCTTCTTGATGATCCTTTTAGTGCAGTAGATGCACATACAGCAGCCACGCTATTTTATGTAAGCAATGGAAATCTCGCCATTTCTGTTTCCGAATTTTCTTAAATTAGGCACTCTACTCATTGATTCATTGTTGAGAACACAAGATTTAATACGCTTAAAACTTTTAGATCAAATCATTAGGGATCATAATTTCATTATAGTAAGGGAGCAGGAGACGTTGAGTTTGAGCTCTGCATACTCGTTTTACTTGGTTTAATAAAATGGTTTACTTGATGTGCTTCAATCAAAGTTCCTACACAAACGAGAGGGATTGTGAAACAATAAGTACGAAACCATCAGATCTAATAAGCTTAGGTTTTCAGATCAAATGATTGTGGATTTGAAATTTTAAGTCATGAGCAAGTAATAAACCTATTTCAACAATGGAAATTTCATAATTTTTGCAGGACTGTGTCTTAGATGCACTTAATAAGAAGACGGTCATTCTGGTAACTCACCAAGTGGAATTTCTCTCGGGAGTTGATCAAATTTTGGTAAACTTGCACTCTCTCATTTGTGTTTCCTTTGCATGCCACAAGAGCCCAGAATATGCATGTCCTATTCTTTTAATTATGTCAATACTTGTTCTTGCACTGTGAAGGTGATGCAAGGTGGAAAGATAACACAAAATGGAACCTATCAGGAGCTCTTGACTGCAGGAACTGCATTCGAGCAGCTTGTAAATGCTCACAAAGAGGTGATAAATTTGTTGGGGCCTGCAAATGAAGAAAACCGAATCGTAGAGGGCAGCACTGTTAAGAATGAAGAACCTAAACAATTGTGTAATAATGCAATAAGAGAAAACAGCCAAATAGAGATTTCGGACAAGCAATCGGCAGGAATACAACTTACAGAGGAAGAGGAAAAGGAGACTGGTGATGTTGGATGGAAGTCATTTTGGGATTATATAGTAGTGTCGAAAGGATCAGCGCTTCTTTCCATAGCTGTAATATCTCAGTGTTTCTTCATTGCACTGCAAGCTGCAGCAACTTATTGGCTAGCCATAGGAATCCAATTTCCCAATCTATCAAGCAGCGCTTTGATTGGTGTCTACACGGCAATTTCGGTTCTTAGTGCTTTCTTTGTGCATCTAAGATCCTTCTTTGCAGCTCATCTTGGTTTAAAGGCCTCTAAAGCCTACTTCTCTGGCATCACCAATGCATTATTCAAAGCCCCTATGTTGTTTTTTGACTCTACTCCAGTAGGGCGGATACTAACTAGAGTAAGTACTTTCTTCTTAAATCAGCATTCTTATTATGATCTTTAGATAAATAACAAAGTTAAACTTTCTCATCGGTAACAAACATTGCAGGTTTCATCGGATTTGAGTGTTTTGGATTTAGACATACCATTCTCTATAATCTTTGTGATAGCTGCTGGTATTGAGCTTCTAGCAATAATTGGAATAATGGCCTCAGTAACTTGGCAAGTTCTCATAGTAGCAAGTTTTGCTATAATAGCTACACACTATGTTCAGGTAGCTTCTATAGCTTTTTGCATTATATGGCTGTGAATCTGAAATTTCATCATCTCCATTAATGCTCCTGCTTTTATGGTCACAGCTGACTTCTTCTTCTTCTTTTTTTTTTTCTTCATTTTTGAATAAAAGGCATATTATTTACCGACAGCTCGGGAACTAATAAGGATTAATGGAACAACAAAAGCTCCAGTCATGAACAATGCATCCGAGACATCCCAAGGAGTGGTTACTATAAGGGCTTTCAACATGGCGGAGAGATTCTTTCAAAATTTCGTGAAGGTTGTTGATGCCGACGCCAAACTCCTTTTCCATTCCAACGCGGCAATGGAATGGCTGATCTTGAGAGTAGAATCACTCCAGAACATGACATTATTCACTGCTGCTCTTCTTTTAATATTACTCCCTCCTGGAGGTGTAGCTCCAGGTGCTATGAACAAAAATACATTAGAAATTTTACAAAGTTTAAGCTTCAAGTCATGAAAACCAAATTCAACATGGTATCAGAATCAGAATCTTAGCTTGGAACCTATTCGAATTATTAACGCATCTTTTCATATGCAGGTCTTGTGGGGCTTTCGCTTTCTTATGCTCTTACACTATCCGGGGCACAAGTGTTTGTAACGCGATGGTATTGCTATCTGGCAAACTACATAATATCTGCTGAGAGGATCAAACAGTTCATGCACATACCTCGTGAGCCCCCAGAGATTGTGGAGAATCACAGACCACCTAGTTCTTGGCCTTCAAAGGGCAGGATAGAACTACAAGAACTAAAGGTAAAGAGCTTTACATTCTATTATTGCAGCCATAATAAGTACTAGATATAGAACTGAAGATTCCTTATACTCGGTTTTTCAGCTAAAGTATCGCCCGAACGCTCCGCTTGTTCTTAAAGGAATTACTTGTACATTTAAAGAAGGGAGTAGAGTAGGGGTGGTAGGGAGAACTGGAAGTGGCAAAACCACTCTAATCAGTGCACTGTTTCGGTTAGTAGAACCGGCGAGTGGGAGGATTTACATAGACGAGCTCGACGTAACTTCAATTGGACTAAAGGATTTGAGAATGAAGCTAAGTATCATCCCTCAAGAGCCAACACTCTTCCGAGGTAGTGTTAGGACTAACATAGATCCTCTTGGACTTTACTCGGATGATGAAATATGGGAGGTAAGAAAACACAATTTTTAGTACTAATAAATATGACAGTTTTTTCTTTTTTACCAAGATAATTACTAGATTGTCATCCTGTTTTTCTACTTTGCTGATGTTTCAGGCTCTGGAGAAGTGTCAGCTGAAGGCAACAATAAGTAGCCTCCCAAATAAGCTGGACTCTTCGGGTAAGTTTGGGGTTCTTATTCACTTCACCCTCTCTTATGGATGAACATTTACAAGCACTTCAAGGAAGCACAACAACTAGAATTGGTAATTACACTGTAAAAAGTAATCGCTAAATTATGATTAATATCCTGAGGCAAGTTCTTTCAAGTGAATGCAGATTTCTAGCTATGTGCTACAAATTGTGCAAAAAACTTGTATGTCTACTGAGTAGTAGGAGTAAGCATTGACTCATCCCTAAATGATCGGATAGGATTCAGAGTCCAGGGTGGTTATTAGAAGTTAAAGAGTAGTTTCTTGTTTCAAACTTTCTCAACATGTACCAAACACCACTTGAATCCAATGTTGTTAAACTCAAACTAAAATGTTGAATCGGGAATAAGAAGGAGTTAAGGATTGAAAAGGTCAATTAAGCTTTAATTTTGAATATAAATCGAAATCAATAAAAATATTATAAAATAATTTATATTTACTAATAAAGTAATAAAAATTACTTCCATCCTTGAAAATTGAAAATAAAGAGCTTTTTACAATTTATTTTTTTTGCTTTCCTTTGATTTATATTTAAATTTTTAACAAATTGATTTATTTTCTAAAAGATACAAAAGAAATAAAATATTTTAACTTGGAAAAACTCGATGAGTTATAAGAATAGGGTTAGAGGTTGAGTCAACTACATCAAACTAAAGTCATTGTCTATAAGGATTAAAAGGGTGACTCAAATCGATTTTATAAAAGGCTTAAATCGAATTGTGTTGGATTGGACAGATTAGCTTAGACTAACAACATTGCTTGAATTTGTACCATCCCAGTTTCAAGGCCCTAGAATTTTCTACTCAAAATGCATGCTCGATCCAGAACTTTACATCCTAACATTTCTCGCTTTTAGTCATTAATACCTGCCAACTTTTTGCATAACCTGGTAGTGAGTGATGAAGGAGAAAATTGGAGTGCCGGGCAACGCCAATTATTCTGCCTCGGAAGAGTTCTACTTCGAAGGAACAAGATCCTAGTTTTGGATGAAGCCACTGCTTCAATTGATTCAGCTACTGATGCCATGCTGCAGAAGATAATTAGGAAGGAATTCTCAGAATGCACGGTTATAACAGTTGCTCACAGGGTTCCAACTGTTATAGATAGTGACATGGTCATGGTCCTTTCTTATGGTAAGTTTCTATGTTGAATTTCCTCATCATCAATATGACATCCCGTGTATTCATTTACAAGTAAATTGTAAATACACCGTTAAAACCATTTGTTATACACTTTTATCTTCCATAACTTTTAAAAATGATTAATATCACCAATTGTACCTAAATGTGTAATTTTCAATTTATAATCTAATTAAAATTTTTGTGATTTTACTATCTAAACTATTTCTATTGATTTATTTATTAACTGGACGTAAAGATAAACTAAAAATTAACCTATAGTTATCAATGGGTTAAATAGCTCACTTTGTAAAGTGGCCTGCTTTGCCCTAAGTAGTTATTCTACCTACCCTAAGGTCGAAGATAGTGGAGGTCACCTAGTGGGAGTTTGCATCACTCTCTGCAAGTGGGCCTCAACCACCACTTGGCCTTGAGGTGGTCGAATCGTTTGATTCTCAGTCGATCTTTATGTCTAGGTTAATATATAGATTTAATAGAGTTAATTCAAGTAGTAAAAATAATCACAAAAATTTTAATTAAATAGTGTATTAATTAATTTTTTAAAATAGAGGTAATAAATTACATATTTTAATAAAATTTTGGATATCATTTATGATATTAATCCTTTAAAATATGCACAAACCCATAAACCAGGATTAAGGTAACTCTTCTAACAAGTACGCTTGTTGTTTTTTTTTTTTTTCCAGGGAACATGGTGGAGTATGAGGAGCCATCAAAGCTGATGGAAATCAACTCATATTTCTCTAAGCTGGTAGCCGAATATTGGCAAAGCTGCAGAAGGCCTTCCTACTAAATTTTAGGCTCCCAACGGAAATTTCCGTGATTGATTTTATTTACCATGTTTGTGGGCTTTTTTACCACATTATGATACCCTTTATCGCAATGGAGCAGAAGTTGGTAAAGAAGTTGCTATAGCATAAATGGTAGGGAACATTGGCCTTTCCCCGGCCCCCAAAATTAGGAAGGTAGATTTTGCTAGTGAATTTTTCATTAAAAAAATAAAAATTAAAGAAAAAAAATGTACTAAAAAATAAATTTGAGCTTTGGTCTTTACTTTATTATTTCAATATAATAGATCAAATTATCAAATATATACTATGTCTCTTTATCGAATTATCATTTATATTATGGACTTAAATTAGGTTTTTCATGATTAGTCCTTTTAAGTTTGTGAATTAGTGTTTTGCATATCACCTTTTCAATGATGATCGCAAACATAGAAAGAAATAATTAAGAATATAACCGTGTGGTCGTTATAGGTTTCTGAACTATCCAATTTACCAAATTAAAACCCTATACGGTACTTTTGGGATATGATAAAAAAACCCGTTAAGATTTTAAGACGGGTTCTGAGATTTAAAAAAAAAACCAATGGAAATTTATTATTTGATAGAAAATAATAAATTAATAATATAATATTAAGTACATTTTTAAATACCTAAAAAAATAAATAGATGGAAATAGGAATAATAACAACTCTAATCATTTTTACTATTTTCTATTAGTATTTATATATATGTATTTGTGATTATTTTTTTTTTCAGCTATCATCCAAGAGAAGGTGATTATGCGTTTACCTTACGGAAAAGAAAAGTAGTTAAGTAGATAACAAATTTAATATAAATATTGAATATATCCATAAAATTAAAACATATAGAAAAATTAAAATAGAGTTTAGATAAATCATTAAACTTATTATATAACAGTACTACTAAGCGTTCTACTGATGCCGTTATAAGATATACAGGATGAAGAGGTTATAACGAATAAATTCCTCAATCTTCACCATGTTACTCATATTCTATAAATAATACAAATCTGTTCCTCATAAAATAACTAATAAAGTTAAAAAAGTCACTTGGTTAATACATACATATATATATATAGAGAGAGAGAGAGAGAGATCTAGCGGATTGGGAAATGGATACCTTTAAGCTTTTAATTGCTTATATTTTATAGAGTAATTTTTAATGATTTTTTCTTGAATTTTGAGTTTACCTTTAAAAAATGATACTTAATTAAGCAAAATTTTGTTTTCTAGCTTTTATAATGATCTATAGAAGAAAAGAGAAAATAAAAACAAGTTTAACTCAAATTGAAGCTAAGATAGGAAAATTATGAAGTTTTGAAAAATGATATTACCAAATGACACTACATAAATTAAAGTAGTAATGTGTAAGAACAGTGAAGGAAATGACCGAAAAAACACAACAGTATCCTGGGTCATGTCACTTCCAGATTTGATAAAGATATAAAAAAGATTCAAAAGAGATTTGATGTATTATATCTAAACGATATGACCAAGTGATATGATTGTGTTACCATATATGAAAAAGATTCAAAAGAGATTTGATGTATCATATCTAAACGACATCGTGTCACCACGTCATGTTGTGGGCTATGACTTCTTAATTTCACCTTTTCTACTTAAGGCTTCTTTAGGGCTTTTTTTTTTTTTAACCAAAAGCTATTTAAGAGAACTTCTAGAGTTAAACACTCACAAGAGCAAAGTGCTTTAAGAATTCAAGATTTAAGACTCTTTTTATTGCTTTCATGGATTTTTCTTGTACTTTTCTTTTAGATCTTGTTAAAGATTGTTATTTTATTATAAATAGTGAGTAGATTTTATGTATCTAGGTCTTGTGAAACTTAGATTAATTATGTGACATTGGTTTTTTATTAGATCTAATGTTAGTTTTCTTGGTTCAATTATATATGCTCGAGTGTTTTAGATTAATATTTCCTTAGATATTAGTTTAAAAATCCGATATTATACAAGAGAATCGAGAGATTTCTTGTATAATTCGATTCTCTTGTATAATTAGATTTATACATAATTAACTAGGGTTCTTACAAATTTAGAGATAAATTGTAAAATTTTTCCGGACCCTTAACATAATCTTTAAGAGAATTTGTTGTGCTTTAATGCAATATTAGATTATGCTATCATAAAGAGATTCTAATAAGTAATCTAAAAATTAGGATTAATAGATTTAAGAAAATTATTAACTTTAATAGGAAATTTTCCCAATCAAGAAAATTAACGATTTAATTAAATTATCTTTAGTGAAAGTTACATGTGTAGGTCTAGAAGAAGTAAGATCTAGGTACGACATTAAAACTTGAGTTAAATTACAATTTGATTACTTTTGTGTCTAAGTTTTTTAACTGAATCTTGATTAGTTGTTAAATTTATTAATTGTTGCAATTTTAGTTAAAATATTCAAGTTTTTTAAATTTGAATTTACCAATTAGATAATAAAAGCATAATTAATATTATTAATCATAATCTCAACGGAACGACATCCCTTTTTTAAAACCATACTACAATACGATAGGTGCGCTTACTTTTTTACACATTAGGTAGTAAGATGATTTTAAGTATAGAGCTAAAAATCCAATAGGATTTTGAGATGGGTTTGAAAAGTTGTTAATATAATGGGATAGGTTTTAAGTTAGAGCCATTTCAAATCCTATCCCATTTAAATCCCGGAATCAATTCAAGGATCATCGAGATCACATATCACTTAAAAAACCTACAAAATGCAATGGACAAAGATTGTATATAACACGACTCTTCCAATACAGATGGAAATATGGTTAGCTTATTCACAACTTGAAACCATACGATGTTGTCTAGATAAAAGAACTTATCTCAACTTATGTATACTGTCAAATATATTTGGGAGAAAGATATGTTTAGAACTCAATATTCTATTGCTTTTTATATTAAAATTTTCTTTTTTTTAATATTTGAGTCATTAATATTTGCAAACCTTTTTCAATATCATTACATTTTCCATTAATATACAATACGTGAATTCATCCATGCGATTAATTTAAATAAAAATACAATATCAATAAATTAAATTATTAAAAATACAAAAAAAAAAAAAAAGAAATTTAAAAGATTTTGAAAGAAAGAAAAATATGTAAAATTTGAAACCTTGTCCTATTCTAAGTGGTAGGTGGCCATCCATAGCTATAAAAAAGAAAGAAAGAAAGAAAGAGAGAGAAAGGAAGAAAACTAGTTGTAAACCTAATCAAGTTTCATGGCCTTATTAGATTATACTCATGTTTTTTTTTCTTAAATAAGGGCAGTGGGTGGCCAGACCCATTAGGTCAAGTTACGGGCTTTCACTCACTTTTTTTTTTTTTTTGATATTTTATTATATTATTTATTAAAAACAATTACATGGACCATTAGAATTACACTAGATGTCTTTCTCTGACAAAAAAAGAAAAAAAGAAAAAATGTGGTGTTAAAAAAGGATTCATTAGCAAGCATTGAGGATTTAACTATAAAAATAAAATGCTCATAATTGAAAAATAGTGAAATGTTAAAAATTAAAAATATATGTTTCCAAATATATTGAGCATTAGATGATATCAGATTGTAACCAATAACTTATATTTATGAATATTCACGCATTCGATATTATAAGACAATATCTTGATGTTGACATGAAATTGTAGCTGATAGGACCATCCACAACGCGCACTGTTTGCGCGTATCCCCATGCAGAAGTAACGTTGCTGCTCGTTAGAGCGAATTGCCTGGCAAAGTTACGTTTCCCTGCATAGCAACTGAAAAAGGTAAATTCTTTGTTTTTTTTAATCCTTTTTGCTAGTTTTGATTGGTTGAGGAATTGTGTCAGGACCATAAAATTTTTAAAAAAAATATTAAAATATCTTTTAGAAGGAACGGGGGACAAAATATCGAGTTTCGTGATAAGAGTTGTTTAATACGTTAATATAACATTTAAAAACACGACATAAATGTTTTAGAGTTGAGGTTAATATTAATAATAAAAAATCTTTATTTATAGTGTAAAGTGAATTCTAAATTCCCACGATTTTTTTTTTAACACTATGATTTGAAGACTAAATCATAAAGATCTTGCTTGTATCCTTGCCCTTCACCTCAAGGAAACACACTCTCAAGTTTCAACGGCTATTTATGGAATTATTCATCATATAGGCAACATTAGTAAATACGGACTCATTCTTGCATGTGAGCTTTGAAAATATTTAATATGACATATTTGAATCATATCCGGTTTCAACAAATCGTTTAGACAATGGTTTTCATTTTGACCTCAAATATTTAATAATATATACATATTACTAGTTAAATTACAGCAACTTCCTGAATTTATATTAGAATATATATTCGAGGATCCTCCTAGATGAAAGGTTACTATTTAAATGAGTGAAATAATCAATGGGCAAGTTATTGAAATTCATCTTAGTATTTATTTAAGTTCAATTTGGCTCGAGCAATTTATTTAGTTAGGCTTGAGTTTAAACTATTTAAGTAATTTATCAAAGTGGAATTTGAGTTATTCGAATAATTTATTGAGTTCAACTTGAAATTTATAATATTTTATTCGACTAACTTAAAATTTAACGAGTTTAAGTGGAGTTTATATATTTGTCTTGTTTGGATATTAGTATCATTTTGATTATAATTTTTACTGACTTAATTAAGTTCAAATTTATTGGAAACTACTTTAAATAGAAGTCAATTTAAAAATTTTAAATTTTATTAAGTTTAAGCTCAAAATCTAACTTAATATTGTATCATTTTAATTTGATTAGTTGAATTTTTTTTTTCACTTTTACAGAATTAATTAAACTCTTTGAAAAGCTTCATTGACTAATCCTCTACCTAAATCAAGAGTGTTCGAGAAAAACATTAAAGAAGAAGAAGAAGAAGACGAATATTGCGATCGAAAGTCCTAAGATATTCAGCACCATGAGACTCCAACTCCATGCTATGCTTTTTCCGACGAGGTGTCCCACCTCAAAACCACTAAACCTTGTCAAGAGACTACCTACTCTCACCAATATTATCTTCACCGGGACGATATTTATAGCTAAAACGTTGTTTAGGTAACTCTTGACCCTTTTTTCAAATTTTTGCGAATTGACTTTATTTCTTGGCGAAGGTATCCATAAGGTTCCTTAAAACTTAATTTTGTACAAGATTGACTTCAATTTTTAGGTCCTTAAAGTCTCAATTTTTGGATTGAGAGAGAGTGGAGGAAGGAAATCTGTAAACCTGCAAATTTAGCTATTTAAGAATAGAATTAAACTCTAGTACTGTAGATGATTTCATGAGTTGTTAAAACTAAGTAAGATAAAAATTTAATAAATTATAAATTTAAATATATTATAAGTAATAAAAACCCTAGAGTTTTGATTGGAACCCTAATTGCGCCCAAAAATCCTAAATCTGATGTACGTGCAAATATTCGAAATCGAATCTGAACTTGACTAGAATATAACTTAATAGTATTATAACCATAGTCGATTGCAATTATCAATTAAATTACATATAAATTCTAACAAAAACATTGAAATAACTTACAAATATCATCAATGTAACGAGTACCAATTAAATTAATAAATTTTCAAAATTAATTTATAAATATTAATTTTATGATTTTTATATTTAGAAAAATTAAATATATTTATTTTTATTTTCCTTTTTCTTTCTTTTATTTTTTTTCATTGTTTCCACATTTTCCTCCAGCAGCCCATGTGTGTAAATTGTAATTTACAAGTGCTGGCAAATTAGTGAAGAAGGACAAATACATAATTACCTTGTCCCATTCCATTACTCACTCAATATAGCTTAGATTTGTTTCTTTTCTTTCTTCTTTTATTTACTTCACTTCACCTGCACTTGGAGCACACCTAGAAAACTTGGAAACAGAAAAAATCGAAAAAAAGAAAAAAGAAAAGAGAAAAAGAAAACCAAGCAAAACACACACACATAAACTAAGCCAATACTAAGAAGAAGAAGAAGAAGGAGAAGAAATTAAGGGGAATTCAATCAATTATTTTACTAAAGAATTTAGGTAAGTTTATTTATTTTATTTGTACATATATATATATATATATATATTCTATAACATGTATATGTATATTGGGTATTTTTTTTATTACATGTATGTATGCATAAATATATGTATGTATTATACATAATATATTTAGTATATGGTATGTATGTATGTATGTATGAGTGGAGTATGTATTTATATATTACTTAAGTATATGTGCATATGTACACGTGATTATGTATATCTATATGTATATATACATAGTATTTTTTTATACTATACTATATATGCATAAATGGGTAAATATATATGTATATGTACATAGTATTTATTTCTAGTATATGTTATGTAAATGTAAATATACGAATATAATATATATGCATGTAGTATGTATTTTTTAATTTATGTACATATATATGTATTTCATATTTCCTTTATGTATATACATATATGTATGTAGGTGAGGATATATATGTATGTAATATACTTAATACTTTATATTATACGGTATATATATGTATGTAAAAATAATAATATATATAGTATCTATTTTCTCACTCATGTATTTATGTACATATATACTTAGTATTTTCAATTTATAAATTTTTTTTGTATATATATGTATATATGCTAGACATGATATTTAGATGTATGTATATTATTAATTGTATTTTATATTTTAGTATATATATATATATATATATATATGTAATACAACCGTATATGTACATATGTATATAAAGTATAAACACGTATATAGTATACTCATATGTATAATATATATATATTTAAGGTTAAAATAATTTAATACATAAAATATACTATACGTATAAATATATGTATATGACTAGTATTGTATATGTAGAAATCCGAGTACATTTGATAGTATATATATAATATACTATAATAATAATTTAATAAATAAAGTAATTTAGTAATTATATAAATAATTAAGTGTACTGCAATATTAGGAGAAAGTAGAATAAATGAGTCATTTATAAAATTTAATAAAATATAATAATAAGTATTAGTATATAAATATACCGTAAAATACAAGAAATAGGAAAATAATAGAAAATATGAAAAAATTCATAAGGTTGACATGTGGCACTTCCATATACCCCATGTCATCACTTAAGAATAATTTAAGTAATTTTCTTATTTAAAAACAATATTAAAATAAGTAATTAATTAAAAAATAATAAATTATATTATATTTTATTAATAGATCTTAAACCCTAAAAAATAGGTGAAAATAAGTAATTATAATAAAATAGGCTTAAAATAAGAAAATTACAAATTATATGATATAAATAATTATTAAATTGTAATTATACTAAGAAAAGCCTAATTTGATAGTTTATAACTTTTTAAGTCAAAATAATGAAGTTAGTGATATTTTTATATCACAGTCAAAATTGTAGGTTATAACGTTCAAAATAGACTCCGTTACTAGAAAGTACGCTAAAAAATGATCGAAATGGACTATAAATTTATAAATATCCAAGTTAAATCGAAAAAATTATACACTATTAATGAAAAAGCTCGAATCAAGCATTTTATAAGAATAGATAGCTAATTTAAGTAGTTAGTACTAAATATATGAATAGCTTAGTTATTTTACTTAGATACTCATTACCTTTCATATTCCCTAAATGTTAGGTGATTCCAATACGGATATCGATTTATCAAGTGAATTATTACGATTGTTGATACACTTAAGGACCAAGTGAGTGCTCCCGACTCTATACTTGTTTTGTATTTATAATTAGTGCACCTAAAGTGAATATTGATAACTTGATGCATGGAGGTTCCGGTTATACATGTATCTAATATTGATTAATTACTGTGCAAAATACTATTAAATGTGAAAATTGAAGGTTTAGTTATATGATTGATTGTTGCATAATTTGAATCATTTGTTAATAATGTTTGATCATCTTATAAATTGACTTAATCATATTCAATTCAACTAAAATTGGATGGATCATGCATAAGTATGAACATTGCATATAATGTTTTGGCCGTCATCTCACGCCGTTGGTAATGAAAGGCCTTGGAGAGATGGATTCCTATATGATTTACTTAGTATAGTGCAGGAGTATTAATGCAATAAGACCCTACCCTAAGTTCACGGGTTTACCTGGTGCCAGAGACTCTAATCGTAGGTAATTGAGGGTTATGTCTAGAGACCACCGCTATAGGGTGTGATGTGAACTGTGAGGGTCATCTCACCGCTAGACTTAGGATTTTGTATATTACTAGATTCATTTGAAACGAAAATATATTTTGTGAAATATGTAATTTAAATTTAAGGTTAAAAACCTTAGGTGCTAGAATCCAATTGTGATTAGTACCGACGTATCTCCAACTCTTACTTTGAAAGGTATTAAATTCGATGTTGTATGTAGCGTCGATCAATTACATAGATATTGTTTAGCATGCTGTTTGTTCATACATTCATATATTTGATAATAAATTTTTTGATAATCTACTTATTGGTAAAGTATGAAGGATAACTCACTAAACTTTTGTAGTTTACTCCTCAATAGTTTTCTCTTGTAAGTTGCTAGATAATTGGGTATGTGCTAAGAGTTGAGTATTGAGTACAAGTGTCGAGGTGTTTAAAAGTTAAAATCTAATGATGGACTGTATAAACGGTTTGAATTATTATATATAATTATTAATACTATATTTAGATTTTATGACTTTCGTTTTAGAACTTTACTATCTAATCTTATCGTTTAGTAGAAGATACCGATTCTTTGCACATCTGATGGACTGTGGCTTATCGGATAGCCATAGTCATTTATATGTTATAATAAGTTAATTAAATTAAGAATCGAAAATTTTAGTAACTAATTGTTTAGAGTCTTGCAATCTCTAATTTACAAAATGGTTTTTATATGACGAGTATACACGTAATATAAAAATTTTAAGTAATCCTACTAGGCTTTTCTTAGGATCATGATAAAATCGGATATGAAAGAAAATAGATTGAAAATTTGTACTTGGAGAAATTGTAAGTAGGTCATTTAAATTATTACTTAGATGTGGATAAATTTCTAAAATATAGCTTCAACATTCTCAAAACTTTCAATAATATATAAGTATATAAATTAATATATATATACATACACATATATAGCTATATAAATGAATCGGTTCAACGAGTTAGTTAATTGAAATTTTCAATCTGCTTAAGAAGCAGGCTGCTTAATCTACCTTATTTAACCTGCAAGTTAAAGTGGATTAACTTGAGTGAAACCTACCCATAAAACATAAGCAAAAGAAAATTGAAACAATAATCCACTAAAATATTGTAAGTGATGACCAACGCTATATAAATGATGTATTTTGTTTTGTTAGATGACTTGATTTTTATCTCTTGTATATTGTAAGTGATGACCAATGTAAGCTTAGTTAAGGCAGGATTGAGACTATGCTTCTATTTAAAGCTATGTTACCATTTCTACTTTTGTATAATTTTAATTGCAAAAATTTATTATAACAAGTTTATTTTATAATATAAAGTTTTGCATTAAAAATATCTTAGTGAGATTGGTAAGTTAGCCTATATAATAATCCACTAAAATATATAAACCAGTTAAATGGATTAGATTTAACTCACTAAAACATAAAAAAGTATTAAATTAGTTAGATTAATGGGTTGACTTATTTAATCAATCAACTTGTGGTGAGGCAGGTTAGACTACAATTATAACCCCCCTTATCAAGAGACTTGCAAAAGGTTTGCCCTTTAACTCATGAGTAGAGGAGGGGTAGCCCGTTAAAATTACATAACCAACCATACCCCAAATTATCAGTAGAACTCTAAAATCTTGGCATACACATGTATAGTTATTTTATTGATGGTTTTGGAGACCTACAGACACATGAGAGGATATTTTCGTATTTTTAAAAGTTATAAGAAGGTAAAATCATATTTTCAGGGTTTAAAGAGTTTATTCATATCTTATTAATAGTTTAGTGAATGTATTTATTATTCTCATTTTATATTTTGTGAAATTGAGAACGATTTTTTTTTTTCAGCTATATCATATAGTACAACTTGAAAGGGAAGATTTGAACATGTTTATGTCATTGGGAGGCCAACATTTATGTCGTTAGGAAACAACAATTTTGACTCCTAAGTTTGATTGAAATTTCATAATAGATGTTTTTATTTTATGAGACACATGATACAACATAATTAGACGGCAACTATTCTACATTAGTATTAGAGCACGGACTATATACTCACATAGAGAAAATTCGAAATATAAATATATACATACACACATATATAAAAGATTCTTTATCGCAAGTTATTTAAAATAGTTGAACACTTAAAACAAACATAAGAACACCTCACATTTTAGAGCTGAGTGCTCTTCTCTTTCCGCATAGCCATAATGGAGATTATCCCCCACATCTTAGAGACGAGAAAACTCCAACAAAAAATGCAATCTTATTACGAAATAAGGTAATGTGTCAAATCATCCTAGCTAGAAGACACAAGGATTTCCACTTGATTGTGCGCTAGAAATCTAATTTTTTTTTTTTTTTTTTAAGAAAATGAAGATTCTTTATGCAAGTTGACATGAACATCAAATGGTTATCCATTGAAAGGCCAATAAGAATTCTACAATTTCCCAACTCCATGCTTAAAAGGTATGGTCGGGAACGAAGACATTGCACTAAAAATCTAATTTTATTAACACGTTGTTCATGTTTATTATCAAATCAAATTGTGGTTCTCCTCAAACATCATGGCACTTTCTATTATTTTTCTGGAAGCTGACGAGTAAAGAGTCTACAAATCTGTGCTGCATTCATATTTTAATGCCAGGTACCATTTTTCATAAATGTTCGTAAGTATTGAGTGTTTGGAGCACATATTAATTTAAAATACATCCTAAGTTTATTATCCACATTTAGGAATGTAAATATGCAAGTCTTAATAAGACATCCAACCTGCCTGACTCTATAAAGTTTTAGAATGAAATTTGAGTTTGTTTCAGACTCTAGGATTTTAGATTGGGCTACAAGATTAAAATAGAATCAAATGAAAAACCCAAACCTAATAAAAATAACAAGATAATTTAATATCAATGCCTATAGTTCATATGGCTAGGGATACAAGTGGGCAGCTCTTATTGGGTATGTAAGCCACAAATCCAATAATTACCCTAGGTTAATCTCCTATAAGGTTTTGGGATAAATTTTAGCTATATTTTATAGGATAAAAAAACCCTATAAGGTTTTCCTTGTATTTTGGAAAATCTTACAAGTATTTAGTCAAGTTCGGGTTTTATATAACTTGTCCAACCCTCAATTGCATCCCTACGCAATACTACATGTCGTAGAAAATATACATGTATATATGACATTCATTACATAATACAATAGATGTTACTCAAAATATAATCCATGAAGTAATAGATACAAAAGCATCCTTCATAAATAATGCGTCAGTTGTTAGCCCAAAACAAATTTGGACATTGGTAAATTCCAACAAGAAAAGAATATTGGATGGAAAAAGGATTCATTCAAATATATACAACATATTAATTATATATGATGTGTAAATGTTAATAAAATATTGATACGTATAATAAATTTATGATTGAATGGAAATTTTCTAAAATAATTACCACTTGTAATTGCACATGTTATATATATTAATAACGAAAAAACTGTTTTGATGAATTTCGGCCGGATGAACATAAAGGGTGTTGTGTTTAGCTAAAAGAGCAACGAACCCAAGTGTGAAGCGGTTGACCGAAACTTCTAATGCTATATGAACTCTTGGTCTTTCATTTTATTCTGTTTCCTATTTTGTATATATTTTTGTTGTTTTGTATTATTTTGATCCATTGTCTAGTTTTGGGACTTATAAAAAGGAGTATATACAAGATTTTGTTTGTAAAGTGACTCGGTTTATGAAATTGCCTAAACAGCCCTATGAGGATAAATATATAATTTAGTTATATGCGTCTACGGGCAACCGGCACTCCACCTTCGCTTGTAGTTTTTAATCTTTTTGTATATTGGAACTTTCCTTATTAAATTGTACATCCATTTAATTCTTTCTCTCCAATTCAGTCATTCAATGCTTAAATATAAATATTCACAATTGAGAAAGGGAACACTACTGACAGCCAGACGGGATAGTCTCGTCTGTAATCTGATCTTTAAGACTTAAGATGACTGTAGGAGTAATGCTGTCTTCAATAATTCCATGAACCGATAGGCTTTTATATGTTGTTTCTTTTAAGTAGAAAAATGGAAATAATTTAATTTTAACTTTTGGTTAGAGAGATGCAAAATTTGTTTACTCGAACCTTCTCAAACCCCAATGATCCCTTAATTTTCCATGCGTCATCCTTCTTGACCTCTTTACATAACATATGTGGCTGTCCAAACTTTTGATTTTATATATTTGACAACTTGCTTTGAAATTTTCGAGAACCGAAAAAAAAAAAGAAAAGAAAAAAACACAGTGACGTTCCATCATGGGACATTGTCGTGGTAATGCTACCCCAATGCTAGTTCTAATGCTACAATTTTATATG
This sequence comes from Lumnitzera littorea, assembly GCA_024138015.1. NCBI lineage: Eukaryota > Viridiplantae > Streptophyta > Magnoliopsida > Myrtales > Combretaceae > Lumnitzera > Lumnitzera littorea. The sequence continues at coordinate 9,180,487 of JAMXBB010000009.1, read as the reverse complement.
TTATGGTGGTCATAACAAAGTAATAACTAATAACATAATAGTGTCGGTTGTTAAACAAAAAATGATAAATTATAGGATTTTCTTACTGTTCATCTTTATTTTGTATGGAATCAATTATGTCTTTTATCTCATTTTTAATTTATTCTCTTTTAAGTTTAAATCATTAAATAAATTATTAAACAAATTATAAATTTAATAGTTTAAATTTAATAAAATGAAAATAAAAGGTGGATGAAGGACGAGTCCGATCTTGTCACGAGAACGGACTGTAGAATCTCCCTAAACCACATAAATCAATTAATAAGTATAAGTTAAGATGAAATTGATATATAGAAGTGCATCATAGTTTTCGTAATACGCTTGGTGGTAATCGAAATTTTGTGTATTTAATTAATGAAAAATTTTCATTGGGAGAAGAACCCATATAATGCAATTTGACACGTTTCTATGTTACCCTTAATAGCCATTAGATCAATAATCTTGAGATTAGGAGCCCGCAGCATGACAATAATCTAATTTTAGTAGATGTACGTGATGTCTTTTCCCGTTAAACATATGAAGGCAAGAATATTTACTTTTAATCAAATTATATTATATCTGTATATAGTACATTCGTGGTGAACCCTAAGCTAGACCTTCTTATTATTTGTAGACAAATGACCCTCCATCTTGAAGCACCAATTATATGATATTGCATTGCATCCCCTTGAAAAGCTAAATACAAACTTCCTGTTCTTCTCCTTGCTTCCTTTTTCCTCTTTCTCCTTACAATAAACCTTAATAAAATCCAATTTGCACAATTACTTCCATTAGTATTCTTATCACATCATTCAATCCTCAAGAAAGTATAGTGATATAACATAAATTTCATAATGCCTAGTTTGACCCTTGATCAAGTTTCTATACAATACAAGATCAAACAAGAAGATCTATCCAAACTTGAGTCCATCATCCAAATTCATCACACTTATCATCACCACTCCCCTCACACATGCAATTCCTTACTCATCCAACCTATTTTCGCCCCGTTAATGACGGCTTGGCCTATTGTGCGCAATTTTGGTAATCCGCAACGATACAAGCACTTCATCAAAGGTTGTGAGATTAGCAGTGATGGTGGGGTAGGAAGCGTGAAGGATGTAAAGGTTGTTTTGGGCTTACTGGCATCGATGAGCACCGAGTGGTTAGAAACCCTAGATGATGAGAAGCATGTCTTGAGCTTTAGGGTGATGGGAGGTAATCATAGGCTACATAATTACCATTCCTATACTTCAATCAATGAGGTGATCAACCAAGAGGAAAAGGTTTTAACCATTGTTTTAGAGTCTTATGTAATGGAAATACCTCGAGGAAACACTGTCGAAGACACTAAGTTGTTTACCGACACAATCGTTAGATTGAACCTACAAAACCTAACAAATATAACCATTGCATCAAACGAAGAGAGTCGAAATGGTGTAAGTTTTAAGTGTTGACTTACACAAAACTAGGTAAATAATGTTCTTTTTGTGGAATTTTATTGTAGAAAGCTACAAGCACTCAACTCGTTTAGAGCCTGATATGCTTGCTTGCAATAAGTATTAAACATGTAGACCACGTGTCAAGTCATGAAATGGTGATTTGTGTTTCATCTACAAATTATTTGCATTTATTTAAAAGCTTGGCTTATATGTATTATCTAATCAATGACTTTATTTTTCAAAGGGAAAAAGCTGTGCCTCTTTTTTTTTTTTTTTTGGGCTAACTAGATTCCAAAATTTTCATTTTGCGTTGCTAAATTAGTTGGTCTTCAATTTTCTAGAAAACTATACCTAAATAATTGACAAATAATTAGTTGATGTGGGGAAGGCTATGAATTTTATTTTAGCAAGGATGCATGCATGGCAATAGGTTAAATAATAATAATAATAATAATATCTTATTCTATAACTGAGTTTCTTAAATACCAATTTATTTGTAGCTCCCAATTATTAAGATTCGAAGAAATCACGAGAATGATGAATACATTTTAGTGCTTATTCTGGCTTATCTACAAGCTCACCTTAATAATAATAGAAAATAGAATGCCGTCAAATCAATTAAACATGATGTAAATGTTTTCCTTTCATTAATGATAAATGGTGCAAAAAAGTGTTTAAAAAGTTCATCAAAAAATTGAAATAAATTAATAATATTTTCTAAATTTTATCATCCAAATGATATAACAAAAATGGTTCAAATTTTATCAAATACAATTATTAACGAGTTTTCTCAACATCTTCTCTTACTAATTATCATTTTTATTTTTCTTTTTACGTGGTTACTCAAGTTCCATGCGATTTGTTTTCCTCCAACATGAAAGAAAAAATGAAAGCCATATAGATGTAAGATAACTTGTAGGGGGAGTCACTTACGTTAGGGTCACTTTACCTCCTTAACTTTCTATGAACATGGTATACTTTTTGGACCCTAAATGCACCTTGCCTGATTAAAAAATAATAAACTTATAAACGAATAAAGAGTGACAAAGAGTAAAAAAATTATGTCTCTATATATATTTTTCAAAAAGTAAAGGAGAGCAGCCTCTATGGTCTGCCTTTAAGGTTGACCATCAAGTGATCAGCAGTAATGCACCAGCAATGGCTAGCAGGCCAAATGGTCGAAACAGTAGGGTCAAATATAGTGCGAATCACTTTACATAAGTCCCAATAAAATTTAACTGCATTGTAATAGTAATGGATAATTAAAAAAAAAAAACGCTACTCATATATGCAAGTTACATGCATTTTATTCATATTTATCCATTATATGTATATATAAGTGGTGGATAATATTAATTAAATTCTTTTTTATGGAGATGGTTTATATTATAGTCCTTGATCATGCAAAAACTCACTGGATGCCTTAAGTAATGGTGGTGATGCCACCCCTAGGTAAGCAATGAGGGACATCCTTTTAATTTGTGACATTTTAAAAATTTTATTTTTAAAATATATTATCCTTTGTTAATTCGATACTCTTCATATTTTTTTAAAAATAAGCAAATGCAATGTCTAAAGTCATGTTTTTCAAAACTCGAGAAGGTTCAAATGCTTATTCCAGAATAAAGCTGCAAAATATAAATACATATAGACAATTTGTTAAAGGGATCTTCTCATAAATTACCTTAAAATAAGTATGTGTTTTGGGCATTACTGCAACAGGCTCCAACTATAGAAGAAAGAAGCTTATATGGAAAGCTTGTAGACATTCTATCCTTTCCCTCAAAGATAAGGAGTATTATTATTATTATTATTATTAGCTCTGCTTTTTAAAGGACAAGGTGATGGGAAATTGAGGAGAATGGTAATCATGAGATCATGCCATCAATGATGTAAAGGACTTTCCAGAAAAACCCATAATGGCGGTGCTGTGAGTTTTGTGCAATTATATATTAATTTTCTACTTTTGTGTGGTATATATTTATACTGTCTTTTCATAAATGTCAATCATTCAAGTTTTCAACGTTACGTTTTACCTTTGTGATAGCTTCAATAAGAAGTGCAGTTACCCTGTACGGTCAAGTAGGTTCCAGACATTAAAGGCCGGGTTTGGTTACAATTTTCTTTGATCAGCTCCCACAAGAAAGTGTATATGATAAAGCATTTTTATATTTGTACTTCTTTACCTATTCGAGAAAAGCTTCTTTTGGCTAAATACTTATCTTGGAAAGTTTTGATTATAACATTGGATATAAGAAAATATAATATTTTTAACGCGATACATATTAGAAACAATTTGAAATTTATTTTATTTTGTTGCATTATGTTTTTCATAGGATGTTATAATACTAATAAAATTACTAAATCAAACTTAAAGTTATTTATTCACTACAACAAAAATTAGAATTAGCGAGAAGCTAACATGTGAGGGAGAAAACTATTGCAATTAGAAATAAAAATTGCCAAGGTGTAGTTGTGACATATGGTCAATATGACAACTAAATTGTCGCAAATACTCTATGCAAAGATTAGATTACCACATAAATGCTTACGTGGCCCTCCAATTCTTGGTAATACAAAAACAAAAGTATCCTTACTTTTTCCCTCTAATTTTCTAATTATCCATGCCTTTCGTGCTCCCCTAAGTGACTATCATTTTTACTTTCTCTCCTTTCTCTAGGTAATACACTTTCACTCCTTTAAACTAGCAAGAAAACAAATAACTCTTCAAATCTAAGGTATGTAATCTTGCTCAATCTCTCTAACTCTTTTTCATATTATGCTTTATTCTTGTCTTGTATGATAATTCTAAAACCCTAACCATCGTGGTTTGTATGTTCATATGTTTTTCTTTTCTTTTCTTTTTTTTTTTGTGTGTGAAAGGTGTAAGAATTGCGAGAGTTGCAATTTTAGTGCGTGTAGTTATTCAATGTTTCTCTAGATTCGCAAGTTTTCTCTTACCTAACTCTATGTGTTTTCTTTATACGTTAGGGTTTTTGTGTTTTAATCATGATTCTTGACGTTAGTTTGAATGCAAGCTTCACGTGGTATTATCTCTCTACACTCTTAATATGTTAATCGATTCTATGCATTTATACTATAATTTTTGTGCTTTTATTTTGATTATGCTAATGAAACTGCAATCCTTTTCATTTGCTTTTTTTTTCCCTCTAATTTTCTAATCCGATTCCCCTATAACCTTGGGAAATTTCTATAGAATAGTCGTAAAGGTAAGCCTTCTTAGGAGTAAAATTTGTAGATTTGTTCCTTCTTTTATTTCTTATTCTTTTTAATGAATTCCACCCAACACATGTAAGGAAGTAATTACAAATGTCACTAAGGGCTTTTGTTAATCTTTCCTCAATGCAATTTGACATAAATTGTCAAAATGTAATATGTTGTGTAAAATGTATAATAATTTACTTAACTATTATGTAAAGGATAATGTTAATTTAGATAAGCGGTTTATAGAGATACTCCCAAAAAAATCCTACTGGAGCTTTCTATCCCCTATATATATAATATTTGATGGAGGTCATTTGCTAAAACAAAGCAAACTTATTTTAGCTATAATATTGTGAAAAGAATGAAAAGATGGCTATAATATTTATTAGCTCAGTGTTTGAAACAATTAGTGTGCTGTTTTAGTTACAGGAGTTCATGAATCCCTCTTCTTCAAATATGATTATTCAAGGAAATCAAATATTGCACATGCAGTGTGCTTATCAAATCCATGTTGTGTTATTAGTTATTTCACTAGTTGTAAGTCCTAAAGTTAAATCAAGTGACCGTAGGATTGAACTTAGAACACAAAGTTTAGGGCAATTGGTTAAATGATCCGATCAAACCCAAATTATAAACTATTGATAGAAAAATTAGTAAAAACAACTCCGTAAACTTGAATTTAAGAAAATAAGTAATAAAATAGGAAACTATAAAATTTTCAAATTTCAAATATAATAATTATTAATTATTAAAAAGGCGAAAAGTGTAATCTAATAACTAATAAATTACTAGAGATAAATTATATGTATACAAAAAATTATAGAATGACCTAAATAATAATTAAGAATGTTCACATATACCCTACATATATTTACGTGTAGATAAAAATACGCGAAATTATTTAAATTGGCTAAAAACTTATTAAATAATTAAAAAAAATTATTCATTAATTAAGGAAAAATCAGAAAGAAATCAGAGGGATAGAGAATTAATGAATATCTGGTCGTGGCAAGTCAAGAGTTGAAGAAGGAAAATTAGCCAATTAGAATCAAGCAACACAAAAGCCAAAAACTAAGGGATTTGGACAATGTTTCATCTAATTTAATGCACATTAATTACCACCTTAAATACCACCAAGCTCTATATATAGGGAAAAAATTCACATAACTCCTTTAGAAAGTTAGGAATCAGAAAAAAATAGAGAGTTTTAAAAATTCAAGAGAAAAACCAGAAAAAAAAAAAACTGTGCAGTTAGGGCTACTAAGCCAAACTCACACACCATCACCACCTAGGACCGAACCACCATCACCACCTGGGACCGAGCCACCACCACCACCACCACCAATACCCCACTCCAGACCCACTGTCTAGGTCGGCTGACACACTTGAACCGGAGTTGGACGGCCAAAAGGCATCGAATTGGGTGAGTCCCTTATCTGCTCTGGTCTTGTATAATTTCTTAAAATTAGTTATTTTATCCAAAAAATTATGAAACTTGTTATTCTGAGGTTTTATTATATGTAGATTTAGGGAAAAATAGTGATTTAGTTTAATCACGTCTGAAAATATAGGGTTTTTAACAAATTAAGCAAAACTGAGCATGATTAGAATTAGAAATAAATAAGCTTAGGAGTGTAGTTTGAAGCTTAATTTTTTTCTGTAGAATTCTTAAGTGATATAGAACAATGCTATGAAGTCACTTTTTTAAAATTAATTTTCAAAATTTTAATTTAATTTTTAGCCCTAAAATGATGGAAAAATCGGGTAATTTTGGGTTAATTAGGTGATTAAGACACTAATTACTGATTTAGATAGTAATTAGATGTTTAAGGATGTTAATCTCTGATGTGGAAACCTAATCCTAGCCTTCGGAGTATTAAGTGTAATTAATTTAGGAATTAGGTAGTAATTGTAGAAAATTAGGAATAAGAGGAATTGAAAATTTAATAAATTTGAAAAATTAGGGTTATTTAGATAATATTATAATAAAAATTAGAATATACTAAATCTGAAACAAAATTGAATTTTAGGTAATTGTATAAAAATATAAGATTTTCTCAAATAGGGAATAAATTCGATACCCCAATTAGGATTAGCGTGTATCGAATAGTTTAGAATACTAAATTAAGACCCAATAGAATATTAGAATACTCGAGCTTAATGTGATTAATTTCACATTAGGATTCGAGCATATTTAAGATTTCCGAATCAAAAATAGAATCTAATTTAAGATCCGAACCCCGAAATAGAGTAGAAAGAATCATTAGTATATAATAGATATACATGGAAAAAATGAGTTAAATTATCTAGAGGTTAGTTCTTTTGAAGCCAGGAGTGTGAGGATCAATTTATTTAGTAATGGTGTGTAGTTAGAATGTCCTTTGTGGTTGAGGATGAAAGATTGATAGTTATTATGTAAATTAGTAAACCGTTGTGTTTATGTAGAATTTCTTAGGAAGTTCTGTAGACTTTACATATAATTATATATGTTTATTCAAAATTTATGATATTTACTATAATTGTAGTTAAATATTTAATTGGATTGTTTACTTCAAAGCGAGGAGTTGTCGACGCCTTGTATAGATCATGTCTATAGTAGGTACTGTGAGGTCAGTTACTATCATAGAATAGTTTACACGGCGGAACTATTGCAACTCTGTGACTTCGGGGCGTAACACTAGTTTAACATGATTGCATGTTGATCGATTAGATCAAACTTATTTCTACCTTCTTATTTCCATTCTTTTATATGATGACAGCACATAGCTTATATGTATCCTCAAACATGATTTGACATCTTCATGTAGGAAAACTCAATAGAAAATCTTATTATGATTTATTAAAAAAGATTGTCTTTAACATATCAATCATATAGTGCAATTGTAAATACTATGTTTAGTTTAAATTCAAGCTAAAATGTATGAACTTAAACATATAGTGCAATTGTAAATACTATGTTTAGTTTAAATTCAAGCTAAAATATATAAACTTAAACATATAGATTAAAGAATTTACATTAAAGTCACCTATCGATGCTAGTACAAGAGTAATAAAAGATGGCCTCAATTTGAGAATTTGGGTTGACAACAAGGATTTGGATATCAAAAGAAAGTGTTAGCATCAATCATTGCAATGCCTATTCTCTTCTATTTTCCTCATTAGCACACCATTATTCTTCTTATGCACTAATAAGCATTTCGATCTATATGTTAGAATAATCTTACTATTTTTCTGTAAGTCATACGACTGGTATTGCATTTGAAGGATATATATTGCTTTGGTTTATTGGTTCTTTTTATGCAATTTATCTTTTCTTGATTCTGAGTATGATGTTTTATGTAGGATGGATGTTTCAGGTCTTGGTTGTACGCTAGATGATCTTATAGATCAGTTTGGGGCTGATGTGTTGAAGAGCATCTCAATTACCAAGATCCTCTAGAGTCATCGAATACATTGTTAAATAAACTAGTTGACAAGTAGTATAATGATACTTCTAGCGATGAACATGCAAAAGAGGATACTACATTAGACAATGAGGAAGGGCCTAGGTGTAGGGGTGTGTACAAAGGCACCTGTTGTGAACAAATCAAGAGGATCACAGGTTATAAACCTGTTTTAGAGCTTAATGATGTTAACAATACTCTAATAGGCGACAATGCAAGAATGCTATCTAAAGAATTCACTGCAGCACATCATCATTATTCACCATTATGCCTTCCTGATGCTAAAGGTAAAGTTTGGTCAATTTTTCCATTGGAATTATGAAAGAAGGTGACTAGTGTGGTTGTGGTAAGTTATCTTGTTCCTCCTCTAGCATCATTATAGAGTACTATGTTTTAAAGCTTTCCATTTAGGCAAATATCATTGCATTTCTTTCATGTCTTGTCTAATGCTGTTTCTTGATGATTTTGCAAGAATGACTTAGGATATCTTTTTAAGCATATTTTGGACAAAAATATGAAGAGGAGAAGTTTATTTGTTTGAAGATTGAAATGTTAGCATGTAAGTTGAGTTATGATATTTAAAAATTATATAAGGTTGAATTACTTATATCAAAACATGCTACATACTAATGATGGTGATACAATCGTATGCATATGCCTTTTATTGGTAATTTCTAACTTAAGTCATCTTTTCATAAAGGTTGATGCCTCCCCATCTTATTATTGGTTTTTATAGGAAAAGTTTAATCTTAGCCTAGAAGATGATCTACGATGGCCATCAATCTTTCATATAATTGCTAATAGAAGATATAGTGAGTTGTGATACCGATTGAAAGAGAAGTATGAGGCAAATGGTAAGAGTGAAAGAGCACGTTGAAAAGTAACAAAGGGTTTGGGTCATTGACTAGCTAATTGGGTCGCTTTGTGTGACTTCTTTGACAATGACTCTGATCATAAGGTAATTTGTGTAATTTAATTCTCATATTCTATGTATTTATATATAAGTGTAATTATTTTCATTTTCTTGTAGAAACGTTCTACAATCAACATTGTGAATCGAGGGAAAATGTAATATAACCATACTGTTGGCACAAAATCTTTCATTAACATTCAATGTAGTAAGGTACAAGTTAGCATTTCTTTTTTTTGTCCCAATTATCATATTATAAGTGAATAGTTTATGAAAAGAAGAGGAAATGCAATACTGTGCCTACTTATAGTAAGAAGGTAGAGAAAAGGGAAGAAGAGTTTTCGAAGAGGGACAGTGGAGGAGCTGCTTGCTTGGTTAGGATTTGCTTCTCTATGGCTACCTATACTATAACAAGAAGATGGAGTTTTTGAAGTTGTACAATAGAGCATTTAAGGGTTAAGAAATTAACTATAGAGTATGTTTTAGTATTATGTCTAATAGGTTATTAGTTTGAAAAATTTTCTAGTCCAACATGTTTGCTTTATCACATTAATGTTAGACCACATTATGTTCATTGAGTAGATTGTACAAATTGTCTTGTACATAATGAATTGATGATGTTAAAGGATGCTTGTAAGTTTCGAGAATTTTTGTGGAATTAAGATATTACAAAGGCTTTATAGAAGTGAGAAGTATATTAATCATGCTTGTACAAGCATCCTTTATTATATTCTTGTAAAGGATTCTATTTTTTGCTTTAGTTGCATTGATTAATGCCACCAGTATGGTGTAGTGTTTAACCCCTTAATTTTTTCTATAGAAAACAATAATATAGTGGGAAATCTTTTCTAGTTATGTATATGGTTTGTTTACATGATAAAGAACACTTCTATAGTATGCTATAATAATTATATTCACATTTGCACTTTTGTAGCATAAAAAGTACTTACATAGTGTGATGTACTTTATATTTTGGTTATAATATGTTTTATTAAAATATATTAGGGATTATCGAAGATAGAGACATTTGAACGTACCCATAAGAGAAGAAAGGGTGAATCAAGTGAATGGGTAAATTTTGTTGTAGAAGAAAAACATGTAAGTCATGTTTCAACTATTACTTCAAATAAATTTTTAAACCATTGTAATTTAACGAAGATTTTTTTTTCTTTTGCCATGTCTCTTGATTAACTATACTTTTTTATGATGTAGAGAGCTATGATGGAATCATATGAGAAAAATTTGCAACAATCACAATCATTAAGTGAAAGGGTAAAATCAAAAGTTGATATAATGAGAGATGTCCATGGTCACAAGCCAAGCTACAACCATGCTTTAGGTTATGGTGGCCCTAAGCCACTTTCAACTCATCCACAAATCCCTTATGTCTCTCATTCTACAACTATGACGTCCAGTGAACAAGTAAAAGGATTGGAGAACAAAATTTCTATTTTGGAAGATACTGTTGCCTAGCAATAACAACAACTTGATCATTTTATGGCACAACATCAACAATTTTTTGCAACACAATAGCAATGGTTCTCCCATATATCATCCATTATACCAAATATACCCCCAAACCAATCAACATTCCAACAGTCACCTGTTTTTTATGGGTTTGGCATTGGCAATATACCATGGTCTTCATTTATTACATCATTAGGTGGATCTTCACACCAACCATCACAACCCCAATCACCAATGCAACCACAAGCTAAGCATTTATAGTCATTCCTTTCAACTCCATTTTATCCTTTCCCAATATCCAGCAGTAACTACAATCTTAAGCGGATGGACCTTAGCAATCGATTGAAGATCTATATAGCATACAATTTATGTGGATTTTAAGATTAGATTAGATATCTTTTGCATTTATGTTGTGACTCATATTTTTCTTCAACCAACTATTTTATGACGTGTTAAATTTTTATATTTTGTTGACTACTTTTGCAAAGATATTTGATTAGGTGTTTTTGGTATATTGTATGAGTATATTATGTTTAATATTTTCAATTTTCATATCATGTGACTTAACTGGATTTGAGTTTTATTGAGCACTTTGACAGAATGTTTGGTCATATGGTGGAATAACTATAATCAAATCTCAATAATCAAATGCTAGTTAATTATTTAGAAAAGAAAGGTCATGACAATTGCGACAAACATTACCTCTGCCTTAAAGGAGCAAAGCAGGGGGTTATAGGTCTTTATACGGGTTTTCCAATTCTTGTAAATAGTATGTTAGAACTGCTTTGTCACTAATTGGCAAAGTTGAGAGGGATAATCCGAGGGTCCCCTTGTGTGGAATTAAATTGTCACAAATAATTTTTTTTGACAAAATTTTGATCATTTGCATGAAAAAACAATCCTCACATTTTATAATAATTGTTGCAGTGATTTTAAATAAGTTAGTCTAAACCTAATAATAGGTTTCAATTTTGTGATAGTATCCGTGATAAAATGTCTAAAGTAATAAGCATGCTTTTATGAGAAATATGTGATTGAAAATATGTGTTAAATTATTAAAAATTACCCCGTTGTTGAATGCACTAAACACAAGTAGAAAAATTACTAGGTTTTTGGATAGCATACCTTGAAATTTCGTATTGTGAAAATGTAATAAAAAATGTTTGTAATTTCCATATAGTATTCTATACTCTATATCTTCTATAGGAGAAAGATTCTAGAAGAATTCCTAAATATTATGAGATAAGTCCTGTTTCAAAATCTGAAACTCTTATTTATAAAGTACAAAACGATAAAGACTCATATAGAATTCACCTTCTACTTATTCACTCCTTCCTAATGTTTGTAAATTGTCATATCGATTATTTCAGCTCTTATTTCAATGTTTCAATGTTTTTCACTTAAAGTAAACTAGTTAAAAGGCCGTGTATAGTAATGGCTTATTCAAACATTCGTGAATCCATAAAATCTATATTTATGGTTGGAATTAAAAGCATTTAATAACACATTCATAGAAATTTCTTTTCTGAGTCATCTTAGCTCTTTTAAATATTATTTTCTTGGAGTTTGGTACGGTTCAGTAGATGATTTTGATTCCATATGTAAGGTATGAGTAACAGTTGATATTTATGTTTCCTTTTTTTTTTTTTTAACACGTTGGTAAGGAGGTCCATAATCATATAGTTAACCAACATACAACAAAAATGGTTCCAATTATATTTCAAAAAAAATTATATCAATAACACGAACTCGTGTTGCAATATTTTAACACGAATCTAATGGCTTTGCATTCCCATGCCATTTGCAAAATTATTAGTGAGCTTAATAACCAAAAATTTATTCTATTGGTCTTCCACCGTTTCCTAGATAATTTTCGTGTATAATTTCATAATACCAATCATTTCTCATATTTTAAGGGGTTTTAGATGCTGAAATTTGAAAAATTAAGGGATCTATATAATTTCAAAAGATTCAAATGGCTTTATATTACTATCTCATTTGTAAAATTATTAACTAACTTAGTAACCAAAGATTTATTCTACTGGTCTGCCATTGTTTTCTCGATAATATTCGTTTATAATTTTATAATGCCCATCGTTTCCGAGATTTCAAGGGGTTCTAGAGAGTGATATTTGAACAATTATGGGATTCATGCAATTTTAAAAGATCCAGAGGAATGCGGATAATTTACCCAATATAATATGAAGAGTATTTTAAAATTTTTCGAAGTAACCAAAATTGAGAAAAACTATCACTATAGCTGGTGGCTTGAACTTTTTGATGAGGTTTATGGATGAGCATCCAGCAGCTAGAAACCTAGATGATGAAAAGCATGTTCTGAGCTTTAGGCTTGAAAGGTAGTGATCATAGGCTACATGATTACCATTTCCATTACTTCAGTACATAAGGTGATCAAGCAAGAAGAAAGGGTTCTAACAGTTGTCTTGTGGGATCATATTTAGTGGAAGTACCTCAAGGAAACACTGCTGAGGATATACTAAGTTCTTTGCTGACACAATCGGTAGATTAAGCCTACAAAACATAGCAAATATAGCAGTGGCATCAAACTCAAATCATGAGCATCAAAATGAGGTAAGCTTTAAGTGTTGACTTACAAAAGCACAGGTAAATTATATGCATTAAGGGAAAATTTTAGGAAGAAATATACTTTCAATCCTTATTGTTTCTCTACTTTTCTATTTGAATCCTTAATATGTTCAAAATTTTATCGAAGTAAGACTTCATTAAATCCATTAGATTTTTAGTGCATGAAGTAGGTATTAACTTTCCATTAGCTTTGGAATAGTTGGGGAAATGGGTGTTTGGATTTGCACAAATTTTTCCAACTCATTTTGCCTACTTTTAGTTATTTTTTACTTAATTTTTTTTATTTTTTTTATTGTATTTATAATTAAATATATCTAATATTATTTTTTATTGTATTATTAAATTAAACATATCTAATGCTATCATTTTAATAAATTAATTGCTTCAGACCAATTTAAAGCTAATATGTGTTATGAATTGATGAATAATTCAATAGATTTAATGAAAATCATATTTTTATAAGGTTTTAAAAAACGTTGAGTACTGAAATAGAAAAATAAAAGGACTGAGGATATAAGCCCTAAATATAAGCCATGTAACTATAGGATCAAACTTAGTACACAAAATTTAGGGCGATCGGATAAAAGATATAATCGAACTTAAATTATAAATTAAAACTAAAAATATTAGTAAAAGTAATCTCGTAAGTTTGAATTTAAAAAAAATAATTAATAAAATAATATAATAGAAAATTTTTAAATTTTAATTATATTACCCGTTATTTATTAGAAATGCCTAAAATGAATTTTGACAACTAACAAATTACTAGAAATAAATTATATGCACACTAAAAATCATAAAATAACATAAATAATATTTAGGAGTATTTACTTATACTCCATATGTATTTACGCATAAGTGAAAATACATGAAATTACCTAAAATACTTAAAAATTATTAGAAATTTACCAAATAATTAAAGAAAATTATAAAAAATTAGAAAAAAAATCATAAAGTGTGGAAGAATCCAGATTTGGGTTGTGGCAACTAAGGGATGAAGAAGAAAATTTGGCCAATAAAATTCAAACACTTGTAAAGGCAAAATGGAAGGAGATAAGGCAATTGTCTTATCTAATTAATGCAATTAAATTTCTTTAAAGCTTTATAAATGGACAAATTTTTATAGAAGCTTAATTAGACAATTTGTGAAGTAAAAAAAAAAAAAAATAGATAGAGTCGAAAACAAAGAGAAAAATTGGGTTTTCAAAAAAATTATAAAAATCTGTATAATAAGGGCATTTGAACCAAACCTATAATCTACCACCACCTAGAATCGAACCACCACCACCACTCCACTTTAATTCGATCACCTAAGCTAACTAACAATCCCTATATCAGTTCTAATGGCCAAAAGCTCAAGAATTAGGTGAATCTCAAATTCAGTCCAATTTTGAAAAATTTATTAAAATTATTAATTTTGTCCTAATGATTATGAATTTTATCATTTTGATGTTTTATTATATTTAGATTTATGGAAAAATATTGATTAGGGTTAATTAAATCTATAAATATATGGTACTTAAGAAACTGAACATATTTAGAATTAGAAATAAATATGTTTTGAAGTGTAGCTTTGAGCTCAATTTTTTTTTTTGTAGACTATTTAAGTGATATAATACAATGTTATGAAGCTATTTTTTTTTTAAATTAATTTTCAAAAATTTTAAGTAATTTCTTAGTCCTAAAATGATAAGAAAAATAAGTAATTTTAGACTAATTACTAGTTTAGAGGGTAATTAGATGTTTAAGGATGTTAATTTCTAATGTGATAACATAATCATGGCACTTAGAGTATTAAATGCAATTATCATGGGAATTATGTAATAAATATGGATTATTTGATAATATGTACAATTAGAATTATGATAATTATAAAATATCGGGTTAAATTGGAAAATATAATGACAATATTAATACGTATTAAATCTGGTATAAAACTTAATTTTAGATAATTATATGAAAAATATAAAATTTTTTTCACATTAGGAGTAAACCTGATATACTAATCAAAATTAGAGTATACTAAGTAGGTTAGAATATTGAATTAAGACCTAGTATAATATTAGAATGCTCGAGCTTAATGTGATTAATTTTACATTAGGGTTCAAAATGTATTTTAGGATTTACTCGTAGTTAGAAACGATTTAGAGTTTGAACCGGAACCAGATTTAGAAACTAAACCTTGAACTAAAGTAAAATGAATTGTTAGTAAAAAATAGGTATATAAGGAGAATTGAGTTAAATCAATACCTAGAATATATATCATTAAAGTACAAATACTAAAAAGCGTATTTATATTATAGGATATGCAAAAGCAAGTCAAACTGCAACTAATTGAGCAAGTGACCGACCGAGGATTTCAGGTAAGTTGAGTTTAATACTTCACTGTATTTTAGAGTACTATTTTAGAGTACTTAGAGATTTAGGATTGTATATGATTGTGATTGTAAGTAGTTTTATACATGTGCTTGCATATTTGATTTTATGTTAAAATCTGTATTGTGTTTGATGACTATTATGATTAGATTGGTATGGAATTTTTTGAACATTCTAAATTGAACCTAATCCTAATCGACCTAAATATCCTAAATCGTAGATGCCTTGTATAACTTGTATAGATCATATCTACGATAGCCACTGTAAGGTTAATTCCTGTGATAGGTTAGCTTGTACGACGGAATTGTCGTGACTTTGCGACTTCGGGGTATAATAGAGGATATAAACAGAAAAGTGGATATTTAAGGATTAAGCATTTACGTTTTCCAAAATATTAGCAATTAAGGTTGAGCAAGTATAGAGTGGATACATGAATACAAGTTCCAAAACTTTGCTACCTATACCCTAAACTTGATCAACGGGTCAGACTAGCGTTGAACCGGCCTAGAACCGTCGATTCAGGGGCTCAGTTATGGCTAAACCATAATCAGCCCATGGGAGGGCCGTTCCGGGCTAGTTCAGCTCTTGAACTGTTTTTTTTTAAATATTTATTCTTTTATTAATTTCCTTTTTTTAACACATTAATAATTTCTAATAGTATGATCTTTTTTCTCTCTCTTTTTTTTAAGTGTACTAATTTATTAATAATTTCTATTTTTTTTTCTTAATTTCCAACTTAATATGATTCCAACTTTTTTATTTTTTTCCCATTAAATTTTATCTTTTTCTCATATTCAAGTTCTTAATATTTAACAAGTTTTACAAAAAGGATCTACATTAACTTAAATTAAATTTTTAATCTATCCTTAATATATAATTAACTTATGATTAGTCATCTATCATTAGTTTGATGATATTATTTTTAAAAAATCGTCTTTCACTATCACAAAGAAGATAGTTTTGACATACTATGATCTAATAAATATTATCCAATTATTTTTTCCTGACTTAATGACCTTCCTTCTCTCTCTTTCTCTTTCCTTTTTTTTTTTTAAGAGGGTAAATCAGTCGAGTCAACTTGCCCGTTCAATGGTAAGCTGATCTAGCACAACCTGTTGGTTCGTGTCGAGCCATTTTCAGGCTAAGCCTGTCATCGGCCCTCTGGGTTGATCTATAGTTCGAAACTAGCTCTTGCACGAGTCTATCGTACCTTATCTAATAGCATCATAAAACCACAATATATTTTGTCTTTTATTAATTATACAAGGTACGAGGCACCTTATAGAATTTGTAAATTTTTTTATTTTCCTTATAAATTTCAATATGATCATTTTTTAAATATAAAATAAATTTAACCCTTATTTAAAAAAAAAAAAACAAATCTATTGAGGTTTACTTTCGACTAATTTTTTTTCCTTAATTCTTTAAACATTATTATTATTATTATTCATGAATTTTTGCGAAAATATTGTATAAAACATTCTCTATGTAAATAAAATATTCATTTTATAGTAGTTATATTGTAGAGATATTTAAGGGAATAAGCACACTATTTTAAAAAATAAAAGTGGTCAATATCGTACTTAACGCAAGATTTAAAAAATCTATTATTTTTTGTTTGACCAAATTACAAAATCTATTAAAATGTGAATAAAAAATTTATAAGATTATATAATTCAATAATTATATATATGATAATAATATAGGTACAAATAATTAATCATGCAAAAATGAAGACATAATTCAAACTAAAATATATAGTTTTTTTTTTTCTCAAAATGCATGCATCAGTAAAATATAGCTTATCATCTTTTCGAATAGAGTGAGCATTCATCTCATTGATATCTTTTTTTTTTTAGGGTCAGTCACACTAGTTCTCAAGTTATGAATTTAGAAGTGAAGTAAAGAATTGAAAGTGGAAGAGATTTAGTCACTCGAAGTTAGTTGTTGAAGTGAGTTAAGATCTTTTCGAGTAAGAAAATTTTCAATTTTGAATAAATTGTTAAAGATAATCACTATTTTTTTTTTTTTTTGACATCTTTCTTAACGATATACGAGATAAGGTAGTTATATCCTGCAATCGTTTGAAACTCCGCTAATAACGGAGTTAGTAATGGTTCTAGTTAGGTTTCATATAGAGGAGTATGACGATGTAGATTCAAGCCTTACTTTTTCCTATTTAACCCTTCATTTAATGAGCTTTGGCGACGTGGCACTCTATCCTTTTCACATGCATATGCAGAGACGAGATGAAGTGTCAAGTAGGAAAAGATTTATGCAGATCCTATGAATCATACGAAATTAGACATCAAAATGTACTACATTGATACGTCCCACGTCCGCATTATATTTCCATTGTCCATTTGTCAAAATTGTTACGTTGTTACATAGATCAAGTCTTTAAAATTATGAAAATCAACGGTGCATTTTGTTCAGTCAATTCTATTAAATATTAAGGTTATATCATCGTAATTGGTATGTGTGAGGACTAAAGGATTAAGGGTAAAACAAATGTATACCAATTCAATAAGATACAAATTTTCAAATCGAAATCTACTTTATAGTATTTAACAACCACCTTAAAACATTTTACTCCTTAAATCTATAGGTTGTGGAGTATTTATGGAATTTTAGGTAAGTTTTTTACCTAAAATATTTATTAAGTTTTTTAATATAAAATTTTAGGTAAGTTTTCCAACGGTTGTAAATTTTTTGACGTACTTATAACTAATACATCCATCAATGAGATAAACTACAACAATGTAATCACTTATTTTTCAATCACATATTTCTTATGAAGATATACTTCATAAACCTAAAACTAAGTAATACTATTACAACATTGCAATCTATCATAAGATCTAAGATCATTTATTTAAAATAAATAACAACACTAGATCCATTATAGTGTTTTAACATAAGAACATTTGATGAAGAGATAACAGCAAAATAAACCAAATTTCAAACAGTTTCAACTATATTATAATCCTTCTATTTTGATGAGTAAATATTTATAGGTCTTAAGCTTGTATTAAGTTAAAAATATTATATTTTATTATATTTAGTATTATTAATTGAGAATTTTTATAAGGAGGATCTAGCGTATTCTAGAATCAGTATGTTGATACCTTAAAATATAGGTTCATGGAAAATACAAAGTATATAAGTGCTATAGGAGTAGGTTTGAATAAATGGAACCAAAATCTATGTTATAACCTTTAATACCCACTTAAAACCTATCTAGCCATGTAAGATAGGGTAAGTTTCAAGTTTCAAGTTTTATAGGGTTATGTAGAATTCTTTGTCATTTTTTGTTAAGAGGGAAACATTTTGAAAACTTCACAATGATGAAAAAATGATAGTATGGAAGCTATTATGAAATATGTAAAGCTTCAAGTCAAAAGTAGCCAATAGTTAAGCAACAAATATTAATGGATATTTTTCAACCACTAAGCATAAAAGATTCTAACTAGTGTTATTATCATAGTTCATAAGTTAAAAGGAAGTGGGGGTGTTCAACTCAGGTTTACAATGAAGTGAGTAATATCAACAAGTAGTTTATCAGCAGATTAAGTATTTTCTAAAAGTGGGTTTGGCCCTTTGTGAGCAAACTAAATGGAAGGTGATGCTACTTTCCTGATGATGGTCATAGCAAGTTGAAATCGGTTACATAATTGACCATCCCAAATATAAGGGGCCTTGAGACAAAGCCAAGAGGAGTTCAGAATAGCCCTAGATAATTGGGAGGAGAAGGCTAACTCACCATCCAGATTACAAGTAAAACAGGAAGTCAAAGAGAGGTTAAGCATTGCATAGACACTTTAGGAGAAGTGAACCCCCCATCTCATGTCAAGTAGCATCAAAGTCAAAGTTTCTAACTTCATCGAGCCATCTAAATATTACCTAACGTGTCAAGTGAATTGGTAATTCTTTTTTGTAAGAAGAAAAGTGTGTGGGTAAAAAGTTTAGAGGAATGACCATTAGTGGAGGACATGTTGCAAGAAAGGAAACTATGTTGGGAGTCCTAACTTATGTGAGTTAAGCTTAAGAACAGGAGTGGCTAGCAAAGGGAAGACATCACTACAAGAGAGAGGCAGCTCGATCATGAGGTGGCTTGTAATAAGAATCTACTTGAATCTCTATAAACTAAACTTTAGTAGACAAACTTAGCCATACTGTTGAGTTGCTCATTAACAGACGACCTCAAAGGACAAAAGGAGAAGGTAAGGGTGAGAGGATGCCTATAGGAACTCAAAGTCCTAATATAGATGATCTTATGTTAGAGTTGGTAGCAGTTGAACTGGGTTTATGATTTAGTTAGTATAGATAGTGGCAAGGTTTTGGCTTCATGATGGGGGTATCATAGATTAAGGTAGAGAAGATTGTCATGGTCGTATAAGTTATAAGGAAGTGGGAATGTTCAACTCATGGTTATAATGAAGTGACTAACATTAATCGATGGTTTGTCTATAGGTTAGGTATTCTTTATAAGTGGCCTTCCATGAGCAAACTAGTCAGGAGCTATTATCACTCTAATAATAATAGCTGTAGCGGTCCAAAAGTAGTTGGCTAGTTGAGCCTCTTAAAAATAAGGTGTAAACCCTGTAAAGTGATTAGTCTTAACCCTAAACAAGACTTGAGTATTCTATATAATTTTACGAGTCAATGAAACTAAGTAATATAAAAATTTTATTAAATTATGAAATCGAATATATTATTGATAACAAAAATCTTATAAATTTAATTGAAACCTAAATTGCGTATGAAAAGCCTAAATGCTATATAAGTATAAATATCCGAAATTGAACTCGAACTTGACGAAAATCCTAAAATTATAACTTTAAGTTTATGAAATGAATAAATATAACCCGTTAGTAATAAAACCCTAGTCGAATATAATTATTAACTAATATGTGTAATCGCGTAAAATTACTAACAAATACAATGAGATAACTTGTAAATATTATAAATATAATGGGTAACGATTTAATTAATGAATTTCAAATAATATTTATTAATTATTATTTTATGATTTATATTCGAAAATTTATAATTTTTCTTTTCCTTTTTTCTTTTCTTTTCCAGTTTTTTTTTTCCTTTCCACATCCCTAATTCCAAATTGTTTCTACTGGACACTTATAGCTAAATCATTTCTAACATGTGATCATTATGAGTGTAAAACAAAACTCTAGATAAGTCCTTGTCTTATCATATTTAATACTACATCTTGCTTTGATTTTATTTCCCTTTTCTCTTTTTTTTTTTAATCAAATCAATTGCTACCCTTGTTTTTTTTTTTTTCCACTTGCCAACATGTCTGGAAGTAAAAGAAAAGCAAACACACATATAATTTACCAACATAAAACAAAAACACAACCACTACTATTCCTCCTTTCTTCTCCAACCATGAAGCTTCAAAATTTTTTTCCTTTTAATTCCTTTTGTTTCCAAAAGCCACCAAACAAATCAAGAAGAAAAAGAAGGAGCTTTGCCATCTTTGATTCACCAAATTGCTAAGGAAAAAATAGATAAGGAGTATGTGTAGTATATTTATTTTATATTAATCATCTTGATATATTCTTTTACATACATGTATTTTGTAGAATTTATATGTAATATAATATCATGGAATATAGAGATATATATAATATTAGTATTTCTTTATGTATGTATGTTCACATATTTATAGATATTAAAGTATATTTACATATATATACATGGTATATTGGACTCTACAAAATATTTAGGTATAAGAAATTTGTATATATGTACATATGTACATGCGCATATAATAATATATATATTATGTATTTTCATGACTTATATATATATATATATATATATAAGTATGTCACTGAAAATATATATATTTATAAAGTACAAAATAATAGTATAGTATAGTATATGTATAATAGAGTATATGTTTGGTATATATATGTGTATACCATAGTTATGTATTTTCATTGTATAAATATATATATAGACGAATACAAAAATAAAATTATGTAAATACATACCCATATGTATAGCATATGTAGTATATTTATAATTATATTATCATATTGCATAAGTATACATGTACGTATAGAATATGTATATTAATAGAATAGTATAAATCCATATACGAGTATGCTTAGATAATACATGTATAATATTCTATAATAGTAAATTAATAAATAAAGTAAGGTAATATACATATATAAATATATGCTGTGAGTTTCAAAAAGAAAATAGAATAATTAATTGCAAAATTTAATAAAATAAAATTATATGCATATTATGTAAAAATACAAAATAGGAAAAATATTGAAATTATATATATTTTGAAAGTGACACGTGGCACTTATCCATGTTGCCACGTCAGCATATAGTTAATTGTAAATAAATTCGTAATTAAAAATAATAATAAAATAATTAACTAATTGGAAAATTATTAAAATAGTAAAAATAAATTAAATAGGCATTAACCCTCAAAAATAGCAAAATATGTAAATTATAATTAAATAAACTCAAAAATAAGAAAATTGTAAAATATAAGAATTAAATATTTATTAAATAAAAAATATGCAAAGAAAAGATTAAAATAATATTTTATAATTATTTAAGTCGAAATAATAAAATTTATAATACTTTTTCATCATAATCAAAACTGCGAATGACAATATTCAAAACGGATCTCTCTACGAAAAAGTACATCCGAAAATAATAAAAATAGACTATAAATTAATAAAAATTAAAGTTAAATTGAAAAAAGTTATATGAAATTAACGAAAAATCTCAAATCGAGCATTTCACATGAATAGGTAGCTAAATTAAGTAGTTAGTATCAAATATATAAATAGTTTAGTTACTTAACTCAAACCCTTATTATTTTCTTATTCTTTAAATGTCAAGTAATCTTGAGATTGAGACTGATATGCTTACAAATTACTACGATCCTTACATCGAAAATGACCGAGTGAGTACTTCTAATGATTTCATACATGTTTTTGTATATAGTTAGTGAATATTAATTGATACTAATAATTAAATATGTATGGAGATGGGTTATGCATGTGTGTGATATTGTGTATTGACTATGAAATTACTATAAATTATAGTAACGTATTGTTTGATGCATAACAATTTCAATAGGAATTGTTTTGTTTGTGATTATAATTGATCACATGATAATTGGACTTAATAATATTAGACTTAAATTACCTAAATCAGACATGCATAATCATGCATTGCATGTCTAATTCCGGTCGTTACATCATACGGAAGTAGAGAAAGGCCATACAAAGGTTGATTACAAATTATGATTATAGTGTTTTAATACGGTGCATACGTACGATACAACTTTACCTTGACCCACGAGATTACTAGACATTAGAGGCACTAATCGCCTAATTAAGAATTGAGTTCAGAGGCCTTCATTTAAAGATAAGTGCGGACTACAAAGGCCTATTCACAATTATACCGAGAACTTAGTTTTTTATTAAAACAAAAAGATTGATTTATTTGAATATGAAATGCGGAGTTTCGTAGTAAACTAAGTTTTGATATAATACTCGGATCTGACTAGTGCTGTGTATACTTCAACCTTGACTTTGGATGACATTAAATCTAAATTGTATACAATACCTAGTTATCTGCATGTATTTGTTTGATATTCTATATGAGCACGCATTTATATGTTTGAATCTAATTACTAAATAACTTAGTTATAATATGGATAAGGAATATCTCATTAAGCTAGTTAGCTCACACCTTCATAGTTTACTAGTGCAAGGAGACTTATTTATTGATCCAGACCGTAGGATGCTCGAAATTAGTGAATTATCTACTTAGTAGTGTGAGTTTGAGATTTGAGATAAGAGTGTACCTCTACTATTGTATTTAGATCTTGGAACTTAGAAAGTGATACTATGTATTATTAGTTCATTACCTAGTTTATTACAGACTTAAATTATGTAATATATATATGTGATATTTATAGTTTAATAGTCATGTTATTATAACTATATGATGATATTACTTTTGTCTATATTATTTTTGGGTTGATAGTTGTAATAATAGTTTTATATGTCGCATGAAGGATTGTTCATTAGAAGGATAACTAATCTATGGTCCTTTATACGATAACTATTACCGGCTACGGCTAAGTCACTCCTCGGATCGTGACATAAGGGGCCTTATAACAAAGCTAAGAAGGGTTTGAGAATAATGAGTGATTAGAAGGAAAAGCTAGCTCGCCATTCAAAATACGAATTAAATGAGAAGCCAAATGATGGTTGAGTGCTATATAGGGTGAATTTCTCGTCTCGTGATACTATCTTGACATCCTCTATCTTGGCTTTTGTTTACCCAGTTCGACCTTTTCTACAATTTATGTGACGTGCCATTCATATGGATTACTACAATCCCCAATCCCATTCTTACCCCCTAAAAAGACATGATATGCTTATGTAAAACCTTAAGATTGAACACAATACACCTAATACTAAAAGTAACGAACAGTCTAGCCAACAAACATATATTAGTATTTTTCAAAATGCAATCCAAGGACATTATAAGTACTTAATTTAGTTTTTAATACTAGAGATACACATGATAAATTTTGATCATTTTATCTGTTAAAAGATGTCCTCCATTTCAATGTAGGGTGGTCATATGGTTCAGGCAGTATAGTCTAATGTCACGATAAACCAGGTTAAAACATGGTGGATTCTCCTATACATAGAAGCTTTATCTCACAAAATTCAAATATTCTCAAGAATGAAGTTGTCTCATCATTGAAAAGAACAGCATTTTGTACGCTATGAAAACCGTGAGATATATATGGACGGTTATAAATGAAATTAACCGGTTGTGGTGTATATTAAATCCCACGATTACGAATGAAACAAAAATAAAACCGGGACACAAACGTTGGACACCGCACTGCTAAAACTTAGGACCACGATTCGGACAAGAAATCTCAGAAAATGATGTAATCAGAGATACTTCTTAAATAATTACCGATCCGAGATGACGTATCGAGACGCGATAAAGACAAGCAGTCCCGCAGCAGTAAAATCTAAGTACCACAAACACCCAAATCAACGTAGACATCTAGGAAACCCTCCAAATCCTGTGTATTGAGTCAGACGTAGACATCTATTGTAGTGATGATAATATTAATTATAATGATGTTGCACAGCATAAATTGGCATCCTTATTCGGTGCTGAACTTGTGCTGTGTGCTGCTGCCTTTGTTGGGTTGCGTGCATCCACATGAAGTAAAGGATAGATTAGAACAGGAAGCTCCCCTTTCATGGCCTCCATGGCCGTTTCACCAGGTAAAAAACGAGTGCAAATCATGTTTGGTAAGAGCACAATTTAAATTTCGACAAACCGATTACATGCTTTACGAGAAAAACAAGTTTGTGTATTAGATCAATCTCGTTTATTGTGGTTGACAAATGAACCGAGAGCACTCATTAACGGAACCCGATAATGCAAAAGAAACGATCCTGTTGATTCTTTTCGTTTTTATTTGTTTGCTTGTGCATGTTTTTGATTAAAGAGATTGATTCATCCAACAAACGTGGAGTTTCGTGCTTCTTTGGGATCAATGGTGGCTATCATTTGAATTTCTTGCATGTTATATGTATTGCTTGTTTTGTTTTTCCTCCTTAGCTTGTTTTGCTTAGTGTGTGTGTTTCGTGGAAGACATTTTTTGGAACTCTTCAGTTTTTTATTTGTCATAAGCAAAACCTACTAATCCTCAAGTTTGTGATCTAGAGTATTTAACAAACAGCATTAGGGGAGAAAGAAATCCAACCTACTCCATCCCGTTTGAGATATTGATATTGATGTTATTAAACTATAATAGCAATGGTAAAACCAAAAAAATAAAACGAGAAATTATTTCTTATTTTTTATTAGTATTTTCCACAGTTGTTAACTATGATTACTGGAGTTAAGCTACCGTCATCGCTTTCCACCACTCCTTATAGTTAAAAGACACTGTTAACTTCTTGAGATTATTACAATAATACTCTTCTGCAAAATAGATGTACCCTTCAGTGTATTCATGAAACAATTGTTGAAATCTGATGTGGGTGTGTTTACTTTGTTTAACACATCTCCAAAGTTTGTTATTGTTTATTGAAATTCTAATCTACTTCTGTCCTATCCTTTTGTACTTGATAGGAATTGGAACTAACTTTTTCAATACTGATTACCTTTTCATTAAAATATGCAGAGATATTTTCTTGGAAATGTCAAGGTGAACTCAACTTGGCCTCTCCGTGCATCCAAGGAAGCATCATAGATGCAATAAACCTGGTTTTTCTCTGTACTTTCTTCGTATCATGGATTGCAACCTCAATCAGGAAGCAACACAGTGCTGATACCAACAGGAAGGACTTAGTTTTCATAATTGCTTCAATATGTTGTGCTCTTACTAGCATTTCGCACCTTGGCACTGTGTTGTGGAACCAGTTATCCCGGATAGATGAACATAAGGATCCGTTTCTGGTGCGTAACTTGATTAGAGGACTAATATGGATATCTTTAGCTGTATCATTGCTTGTTCAAAGATCCAAATGGATAAGAATTCTTACCTCTATTTGGTGGTTGTTGAATTTTCTAATGGTCACGGCTCTAAACATAAGAAGATTATCAGGAGGCTTTGGACTTGGAATTCTAGATATAGCATCTTGGCCAATAAATTTTCTGCTTTTGTTTTGTGCTTTTAGGAACTACAACGGAAGGAATGATCTTAGTGTAGCCGACGAGGTATTATATGAAGCTAAAAAAGAGCAATCAGGATTAAGCCATGCTGGTCTGTTTAGCAGATTAGCATTTTCCTGGATTGATCCCTTGCTTCGTTCAGGTTACACGAAACCGCTAGAATTTGAAGATATTCCTATCCTGATCTCTGATGATGAAGCTAATATAGCTTACCGAAAGTTTTCTCATGTATGGGAAACTCTTGTGAGAACGAAAAGTCCTCATAGCAATGAGAACTTAGTTATTAAGGCCATCACGAAAGTGTATCTTAAAGAGAACATTTTCATAGGCCTTTGCGCGTTTCTCAGGACAACCTCAGTTGTAGTTTCTCCTCTTTTACTATTTTGGTTTGTGAGCTATTCTAAGAGAGAAAAGGATGACAATATAGAAGAAGGCTTCGCAATTCTAGGGTGTTTGATTGTTACCAAAGTAGTGGAGTCCTTGTCCCAGAGGCATTGGTTCTTTAATTCAAGGAGGTTCGGGATGAGGATGAGATCTGCTTTAATGGTAGCAGTCTATCAAAAGCAGCTAAAGCTATCTAGTGTTGGTAGGAGAAGGCACTCGGTGGGGGAGATTGTGAATTATATTGCTGTTGATGCCTATCGGATGGGTGAATTTCCTTGGTGGTTCCATTCGACTTGGAACTTTGCGTTGCAACTGTTTTTAGCCATCGGTGTCTTGTTTGGGGTAGTAGGTTTCGGTGCACTTCCTGGATTGGTCCCTCTTATCATTTGTTCGCTCCTAAATGTGCCGTTTGCAAAGATGCTGCAAAACTGCCAATCGCATTTCATGGTTGCTCAAGATGAGAGACTAAGATCGACTTCAGAAGTACTAAACAACATGAAAGTTATAAAGCTTCAATCTTGGGAAGAAAAATTCAAGAAGTTGATCGAATCACGCCGTGATGTTGAGTTCAAATGGTTGGCTAACTCACAGCTCAAGAAGGCCTACGGCACATTGCTCTATTGGACGTCTCCTACAATAATTTCTTCTGTGGTTTTCCTAGGATGTGCCTTCCTAGGAAGTGCCCCACTAAACGCTGGCACCATCTTTACTGTATTAGCAACTCTGAGGAGTATGGGAGAGCCTGTAAGAATGATACCAGAGGCCCTTTCAATTATGATCCAGGTTAAGGTCTCATTCGATCGGATCAATGCTTTTTTGCTGGATGATGAGCTCAAAAGTGACAGAATAAGGAGAATAACATTGCAGAATTCTGATACTAGTGTACAAGTGACATCTGGCAATTTCGCTTGGGACTCGGACTCAACACTTCCAACCCTTGAAGGCATAAATCTAGATATAAAACGCAGGCACAAGGTTGCGATTTGTGGGCCAGTTGGAGCAGGGAAGTCATCGCTTTTGTGTGCTATATTAGGAGAGATTCCGAAAACTACAGGAAATGTTAGTTGAACTAAGACTAAGCGTCACCTTACTATGTGGGTTATTTTATTCATGTTTCTAATAACATTTCTGCTTGTATATAGGTTAGCGTATTTGGATCCATTGCCTATGTTTCTCAAACCTCTTGGATCCAAAGTGGAACTGTTCGGGACAACATTCTATATGGAAAACCGATGGATCAAGCCAGATATGAAAAGGTGATAAAAGCATGTGCATTGGATAAGGATATCAATAGTTTTCCTCATGGTTATCTCACAGAAATAGGGCAGAGAGGGCTCAACATGAGTGGTGGACAGAAGCAGAGAATTCAACTTGCCCGAGCTGTCTATAACAATGCAGATATCTATCTTCTTGATGATCCTTTTAGTGCAGTAGATGCACATACAGCAGCCACGCTATTTTATGTAAGCAATGGAAATCTAGCCATTTCCGTTTCTGAATTTTCTTAAATTAGGGACTCTGTTCATTGATTCATTGTTGAGAACACAAGATCTAATAAGCTCAAAACTTTTAGATCAAATGGTTAGGGATCATAATTTCACTATAGTAAGTGAGCAGGAGACGTCTGAGTTTAAACTCTGCATACTCGTTTTACTCGGTTTAATAAAATGGTTTGCTTGATGTGCTTCAATCAAAGTTCCTACACAAACGAGAGGGATTCTGAAACAATAAGTACGAAACCATCAGATCTAATAAGCTTAGGTTTTCTGATCAAATGATTGTAGATTTGAAATTTTAAGTCATGAGCAAGTAATAAACCTATTTCAACAATGGAAATTTCATTATTTTTGCAGGACTGTGTCTTAGATGCACTTAATAAGAAGACGGTCATTCTGGTAACTCACCAAGTGGAATTTCTCTCAGGAGTTGATCAAATTTTGGTAAACTTGCACTCTCTCATTTGTGTTTCCTTTTCATGCCACAAGAGCCCAGAATATGCATGTCCTATTCTTTTAATTATGTCAATACTTGTTCTTGCACTGTGAAGGTGATGCAAGGTGGAAAGATAACACAAAATGGAACCTATCAGGAGCTCTTGACTGCAGGAACCGCGTTCGAGCAGCTTGTAAATGCTCACAAAGAGGTGATAAATTTTTTGGGGCCTGCAAATGAAGAAAACCGGATTGTAGAGGGCAGCACTATCAAGAATGAAGAACCTAAACAATTGTGTAATAATGCAATAAGAGAAAACAGCCAAATGGAGATTTCAGACAAGCAATCGACAGGAATACAACTTACAGAGGAAGAGGAAAAGGAGACTGGTGATGTTGGATGGAAGTCGTTTTGGGATTATATAGTAGTGTCGAAAGGATCGGTGCTTCTTTCCATAGCTGTAATATCTCAATGTTTCTTCGTTGCATTGCAAGCTGCAGCAACTTATTGGCTAGCCATAGGAATCCAATTTCCAAATCTGTCAAGCAGCGCTTTGATAGGTGTCTACACGGCAATTTCGGTTCTTAGTGCTTTCTTTGTGTATCTAAGATCCTTCTTTGCAGCTCATCTCGGTTTAAAGGCCTCTAAAGCCTACTTCTCTGGCATCACCAATGCAATATTCAAAGCCGCTATGTTGTTTTTCGACTCTACTCCAGTAGGGCGGATACTAACTAGAGTAAGTACTTTCTTCTTAAATCAGCATTCTTATTATGATCTTTAGATAAATAACAAATTAAACTTTCTCATCGATAACAAACATTGCAGGTTTCATCGGATTTGAGTGTCTTGGATTTCGACATACCATTCTCTATAATCTTTGTGATAGCTGCTGGTATTGAGGTTCTAGCAATATTTGGAATAATGGCCTCAGTCACTTGGCAAGTTCTCATAGTAGCAAGTTTTGCTATAATAGCTACACACTATGTTCAGGTAGCTTCTATAGCTTTTTGCATTATATGGCTGTAAATCTGAAATTTCATCATCTCCATTAATGCTCCTGCTTTTATGGTCACAGCTAACTTCTTTTTTTTTTTTTTTTTTTTCCTTCATTTTTGAATAAAAGGCATATTATTTGCCAACAGCTCGAGAACTAATAAGGATTAATGGAACAACAAAAGCTCCAGTCATGAACAATGCATCCGAGACATCCCAAGGAGTGGTTACTATAAGGGCTTTCAACATGGTGGAGAGATTCTTTCAAAATTTCGTGAAGGTTGTTGATGCCGACGCCAAACTCCTTTTCCATTCCAACGCGGCGATGGAATGGCTGATCTTGAGAGTAGAAGCACTCCAGAACATGACATTATTCACTGCTGCTCTTCTTTTAATAATACTCCCTGCTGGAGGTGTAGCTCCAGGTGCTATGAACAAAAATACATTAGAAATTTTACAAAGTTTAAGCTTCGAGTCATGAAAACCAAATTCAACATGGTATCAGAATCAGAATCTAAGCTTGGAACCTATTCGAATTATTAATGCATCTTTTCATATGCAGGTCTTGTGGGGCTTTCGCTTTCTTATGCTCTTACACTAACCGGGACACAAGTGTTTGTAACGCGATGGTATTGCTATCTAGCAAACTACATAATATCTGCTGAGAGGATCAAACAGTTCATGCACATACCTCCTGAGCCGCCAGAGATTGTGGAGAATCACAGACCACCTAGTTCTTGGCCTTCAAAGGGCAGGATAGAACTACAAGAGCTAAAGGTAAAGAGCTTTACATTCTATTATTGCAGCCATAATGAGTACTAGATATATAACTGAAGATTCCTTATACTCGGTTTTTCAGCTAAAGTATCGCCCGAACGCTCCGCTTGTTCTTAAGGGAATTACTTGTACATTTAAAGAAGGGAGTAGAGTAGGGGTGGTAGGGAGAACTGGAAGCGGCAAAACCACTCTAATCGGTGCACTGTTTCGGTTAGTAGAACCGGCGAGTGGGAGGATTTTCATCGACGAGCTCGACATTACTTCCATTGGACTAAAGGATTTGAGAATGAAGCTAAGTATCATCCCTCAAGAGCCAACACTCTTCCGAGGCAGTGTTAGGACTAACATAGATCCTCTTGGACTTTACTCGGATGATGAAATATGGGAGGTAAGAAAACACAATTTTTAGAACAAAATATGACATTTTTTTCTTTTTTACTAAGATAATTACTAGATTGTCATCCTGTTTTTCTACTTTGCTAATGTTTCAGGCTCTGGAGAAGTGTCAGCTAAAGGCGACAATAAGTAGCCTCCCAAATAAGCTGGACTCTTCGGGTAAGTTTGGGGATCTTATTCACTTCACCCTCTCTTATGGATGAACATTTAGAAGCACTTCAAGGAAGCACAACAACTAGAATGGGTAATTACAGTATAAAAAGTACTTCTAAATTATGATGAATATGTTGAGGCAAGTTCTTTCAAGTGAATGCAAATTTCTAGCTATGTCCTAGAAATTGTGCAAAAAACTTGTATGTCTAGTGAGTAGTAGGAGTAAGCATCGACCCATCCCTAAATAATCGGATAGGATTCAGAATATAAGGTGATCATCAAAAGTTACGGAGTAGTTTCTTGTTGCAAACCTTCTAAACATGTACCTAGCACCACTTGAATTCAAGGTTGTTAAACCCGAATCGAAAGGTTGAACTAAGAATAAGAAAAAATTAAGGATTGAGAAGATCAATTGAACTTGAACCCTGAATTGAATTAATCGGAATCAATAAAAATATTATAAAATAATTCATATTTACTAATGAAGTTATATTTAAGAATTAAAAATTAAGAGTTTTTTATAATTTATTTTTTACTTTTCTTTGATTTATATTTAAATTTTTAATAAATTAGTGTATTTTTTATAAAATGCAAGAGAAATAAAATATTTTAAAGTGGAAAAACCCGATGGGTTATAACAATAGAGTTGGAGGTCGGATAATCGGATCAAACTTAGGCTACTATTAATAAGAGCTAAAGAGGTGACTCAAATTGATTTTATGAAAGGATCTGATCGATGTTAGTTCGATCAAATCAATCCAAATTTGATAACTTTTTGCTTGAATCTATACTATCCACGTTTCAAGGCCCTAGAATTTTGTACTCAAAATGAATACTCCATCCAGAACTTTTCATCCTAACATTTCTCGCTTTTAGTCATTAATACCTGCCAACTTTTTGCATAACCTGGTAGTAAGTGATGAAGGAGAAAATTGGAGTGTCGGTCAATGCCAGTTGTTCTGCCTCGGAAGAGTTCTACTTCGGAGGAACAGGATCCTAATTTCGGATGAAGCCACTGCTTCAATCGATTCAGCTACTGATGCCATGTTGCAGAAGATAATTAGGAAAGAATTCTCAGAATGCACGATCATAACAGTTGCTCACAGGGTTCCAACTGTTATAGATAGTGACATGGTCATGGTCCTTTCTTATGGTAAGTTTCTATCTTGAATTTCCTCATCATCAATATCACATCCCCTATATTCATTCACGAGTAAATTGTAAATACACTGTCAAAAATATTGGCTTCCATAACTTTTAAAATGAGATTAATGTCACTAATTGTACCGAAATTTTATGAAAATATGTAATTTTCAATTTACTATCTAGTTAAAATTTTTGTGATCATCTTTGTGACCTAAACTATTTTTGTTGATTCATTTATTGATTGAATATAAGAACAAATTAAAAATTAACCTACTATTATCAATGGATTAAGTAGCTCACTTTGTAAAGTAACCTACTTTACCTTAAGTAGCTATTTCAACCACCCTAAGGTCAGGGATGGTCGGAGTCCACGTAATGGGGATTTGTATAAGCCTTAACTACCCCTTAGTCATAAGGTAGTCAAAAAATTTGATTCTCAATTGATTTTTATGTTTAAGTTAATATACAGATTTAATGGAGT
Organism: Lumnitzera littorea; assembly: GCA_024138015.1. Taxonomy (NCBI): domain Eukaryota; kingdom Viridiplantae; phylum Streptophyta; class Magnoliopsida; order Myrtales; family Combretaceae; genus Lumnitzera; species Lumnitzera littorea. The sequence continues at coordinate 9,148,015 of JAMXBB010000009.1, read as the reverse complement.
TAGTTTAAATAGTAAAAATAATTATGGAAATTTCAATTAGATAGTATATTAATTTTTTTTCAAAATAAAGGCAATAGATTGCATCTTTTAACAAAATTTGGATCTCATTTACGATATTAATCTTTTAAAATATGCACAATCCCATAAACCATGATTAAGGTAACTCTTCAAACAAGTACGCTTATATTTTTTTATTTCCTTTTTTCCAGGGAAAATGGTGGAGTATGAGAAGCCATCAAAGCTAATGGAAACCAACTCATATTTCTCTAAGCTGGTAGCTGAATATTGGCAAAGCTGCAGAAGGACTTCCTACTAAATTTTGGGCTCCCAACGGAAATTTCCACGCTTGATTTTATTTGCCATGTTTGTATGCTTTTTTACCACATTATGATACCCTTTATCACAATGGAGCAGAAGTTGGTAAAGAAGCTGCTATAGCATAAATGATAGGGAACATTGGTCTTTTCCCCCCAAAATTACGCAGGTAGATTTTGCTAGTGAATTTTCTATTAAAAGAAAAAAATGTACTGAAAAATAAATTTGAGCTTTGGTCCTTACTTTATTATTTCAATATAACAGATCAAATTATCAATTATATACTATGTCTCTTTATCGATTTATCATTATATATTATGGACTTAAAACTAGGTTTGTCATGATTAGTCCTTCTAAGTTTGTCGATTAGCATTTTGCAAATCATCTTTTCAATTATGATCGCAAACATTGAAAGAAACAATTAAGAATATAACCATATATTCAACTTGCTAAATTAAAACCCTATAAAATACTTTTGAGATATAACAGAAAAACTCGTTAGGGTTCTGAGAAGAGTTTTGTGATTTTAAAATAAAAATAAAAAAGCCGATGAAAACTTGTTAATGAATATAAAGTAATAAATTAATAATATAATATTAACTAAAATTTTAAATACCTAAAATAATCATGCATATTATTTTCTAGTAGTATTTATTTATATGTATTTATGATTATTTTTTTTTTCAGCTATCAATTAAGAGAAAGTGATTGTGTATTTACTCTATAGAAAAGTAAAGTAGCTAAGTAGATAACAACTTTGATGTAAATATTAATCATATTCACAAAACTAAAACATGTAGAAAAATTAAGGTGGAGTATAGATAAATTATTAAACTTATTATATAACAATATTACTAGATACTCTAATGATACCATTATAAGATACACAGAACGAAGAGATTACAATGAATAGATTCCTCAATCTTGATTACGTTACTTATATTCTATAAATAATACAAATCAATTTTTCATATAATAAATAATAAAGTAAAAATAGTTCACTTGGTTAATATATATATAAAGAGAGAGATCAATTGAGACCGATCTTGAGAGTAATAGATGTCTTGATTCTTTCAAAGACAAATTATTTCTTAAAAGGTGTTTACACCCAAATTAATTTACGTCTTATTTTTAGAATGCGATTTCGCTTTTATCCATCATGTCGATACATGGCATCAAGAAAGACGAGATAACAAAAAAACGCAGGGCCAATATGCAATTTTATAATCGCAATTATTTCTTAACTTGCAAGTTTACTTAAAGCGAATGGGTGGAGTTGAAAATCACAAGTTCATTCTGCGATTTTAAGATCGCAGGATTATTCCATGTCTCCAGCAGGCCACAGGGAAAGTTTTAGATTATAAGGTAAAATCCGATTTTGGAAATGCGATTTTAAAATGGCATTTCATAAATTATATTTTGTGCGACAACTTTTTAGGAAGTTATTTTATTTGTCGCAAAAGAGGTAAATACACCTATTTCTCTAGTTCTAGGTATAAAGTTAAAAATCTGATGGGATTTTAAGATGGATTTGAAAAATCTATTAGCATAGCCGGACGGGTTTTAAGTTAACTCATTCTAAATCCGTCTGGTTTACATTCCAGTATCAATACGAGGATCATTGAGATCACGTAACACTTAAAAAACCTACAACCAACAAAGGTTTCATATGCCACAAATCTTCTGATACGGAAGGAAATATGGTTAGCATATCCACAACCCGAGACTGTACGACGTTGTCTAGATAAAAGAACCTATCTCAATTTATGTATATTGTCAGATATATGTGGGAAAAATATATGTTTAGTACTCAAGTCTCAACATTTTGCTGTTTTTTTTTTAATATTTTAATACTAAATTTTTCGTTTTTTAATGTTTGATTCATCAATATTTGCAAAAATTTACAAACCTTTTCTAACACCATTACATTTCCCATTAGTATACGATACATGGTGGAATTTGATTCATCCATGTGATTAGTTAAAATAAAAGTATAATATCAATAAATTAAATTATTAAAAATACAAAAAATGAAAAATAAAAGAAATTGCAAAAATTTTGAAAATGGAAAAATATGCAAAATTTGAAACCTTACTGCACCCCAAGCGGTGTGCAGCCATCCACAGCTCTTAAAAAAAGGAAAGAAAAGAAAAGAAAGCAACGAAGAGAAAGAAAGAGAGAGAGAGAGAAAACCAGTTTTAAATCCAATCAAGTCTTATGGTCTAATTGGATTGTACTCAATTTTTATTTTTTTTAAATAAGAGCAGTGGGTGGCCAGGCCCCCATTGATGTGGGTCAAGTGATCTGATTCGCTTTCACTCATTTTTTTTTTTAAATATTTTACTATATTATTTATTAGAAACAATTACGTGGACCACTGAAATTATAGTGGATATTTTTCTGTAACAAAAAATGTGGTGTTGAAAAGGGTCTTATTAGCAAGCATTAAGGATTCAACTATAAAAAATAAAATCTTCATAATTGAAATGGAAAAATAGTGAAATGCTAAAAATTAAAAACATACGCTTCCAAATATATCGAGCATTAGATGATATCAGACTGTAACCTATAACTTATATTATGAATATTCACGCTTTTCATATTATAAGACAATATCTTGATGCTGACATAAAATTGTAGCTGATAATACTGATAATAAAAAATCTCTATCTATAGTGTAAAGTGGATTCTAAAATCCCCACGAGTTAAACACTATGATTTGAAAACTAAATCATAAAGATCTTGCTGGTATCCTTCCCCTTCACCTCAAGGAAAAACACTCTCAAGTTTCAACGGTTATTCATGGAATTATTCATCATTTAGGCAACATTAGTAAGTCCGGACTCATTCTTGCATGTGAGCTTTGAAAATATTTAATATGACAAATTTGAATTATACCTGGGTTCGACAAATTTGAATGATATTTAGACAATGGTTTTCATTTTGACCTCAAATATTTAATAATATATACATATTACTACTTAAATTACAGCAACTTCCTCAATTTATATGAGAATATCTATTTGAGGATACTCCTAAATGGAAGGTTACTATTTAAATGAGTGAAATAATATATGGGCAAACTATTCGAATTCAGCTTAATATTTATTTAAGTTCAACCTAACTTAAGCAATTTAGAGTTAATATCACGATTCACATCTCAATTTTATTATTTTTTATAATTATAAACCTAAAATTTTAACTTATTTAATTATACATATAATTAAAAACTTAATTATTACTATTTACACTTCAATTAACTCTAATTTATACTATTAATTCAGTCAGTATAATCAGTTAATAAGGTGATCACTTATAGTCTTAAGAGAGGTTGCATGATCCCTTGCAAGTGGCTACTGGCCACTGGCACTACTCACTTCAAAATAGTGGTTTGCAACCCATTACAAAAATGTGCATTGCAAGAATTATTGACGTATAGTTTTCTAAGTACGACTTTAAGGGGGTTGCACAACACTCTTAAGGCCGTAGACAATCACCCTATTAACTTATTATGTTGAATAAATTATCATTATGAATAGAAGTTAACTGAAATACATAATACGATAATTAAATCTTCAATTATATATATAACTTTTGATTTAAAATTGTAAAAAGTAGTTAAATTAAAGTATAAACTATGATATTACCCTAACAATTTATCTAGTCAAGCTTGAGTTTAAACTATCAAAATGATTTATTAAAGTTGAGTTTGAGTTATTCGAATAGTTTATCAAGTTCAACTCAAAATTTATAATATTTTGCTCTACTCATTTAAAAGCTTAGTAAGCTTGAGTGGAGTTTATACATTAGTCTCATTTGAATATTAGTATCTGATTAGAAGTTTAACCGACTTAATTGGGTTAAATTCAAATTTATTGGAAGCTACTTAAAATAAATGTCAATTTAAAAATTTTAAACTTACTAAGTTTAAGCCGGAAATCTAACTCAACATTGTATCGATTACCTACGATCTTATTATAGTCGATTTTTTTTCTTTTCCTTTTCGCATAATTAACTAAACTCTTTGAAAGGGTTCACTGACTAATGCCGCCACCTATCTCAAAAGCGTGCGAGAAAAAAAATTGAAAAAGAAGAAGAAGAAGAAGAAGAAGCTAAGACATTTAGCACCATGAGATTCCAAACTCTATGCTATGCTTTTTCCGACGACGTGTCCCACCTCAAAACCAAAAAGTTGTCAGGAGATTACCTACTCTCACCAATAGTATCTTCACCTGGACGATATTTATAGCTTGAAGGTTGTACAGGCAGCTCTTGACCCTTTATTAAAATTTTTGGGATTGACTTTATTTCTTGTCTATGGTAGGCACAAGATTTCTCATGACTTAATTTTATACAAGATTGACTTCAATTTTTAGGTCCCCAAGGTCTAACATTTCGGATAGAGAGAGAGTGAAGGAAGGAAATAGGATAAGAAAGAAAATAGATAGAAAATTTTCGGGAACATTATAAGTATGTCATTTAAATTATTAATTAGATCTCGATAAATTTCATAAATTTCTAAAGTATATCTTTAACAATCTCATAATTTTTAATAGTATGTAAGTGTATTTATATATATATATACATGTCGACTTAACAAGCCAGTTAATTGAAATTTTCAATTTGTTTAAAAAGTGATTTATTTAACCTGCTTCGTTTGACCTATGAGTTAAAGTAGACCAATTTAAAGGAAACCCACCCAAAATAGAAGAAGCAATAGAAAATTGAAATAGTAGAAAGGATTGATTTATGAGTTTGTTCTTAAAAAATTAATAAGACTTTTTTCTTTTGTGATGTATTTTGTTTTATTGGATGACTTGATTTTTAACTCCTATATATTGTAAGTGATGACCAATGCAAACTTAGTTAAGCTAGGATTGAAGCTAGCTTCTATTTAAAACCATGTTACGATTTTGACTTTTATATAATTTTAATTGAAAATATTTATTATAATAAGTTTGTTTTATAATATTCAATTTTACATTAAAAAAATTCATCCAATTAATAAAATATAAATTAGTTTTTAACTTTTCATTTAATCTATTTTAGTCCTTAACGTTTTAATGAATATATAAAAAAAGTCGCTTTATTAGTTTTGTTGTTAAGTAGGGACACGTAGAAAAATTTGATACATTTAAATAATTAATTTAATTAAATAAAGTAATAATATATATTATATAACTAAAATATTATAAAAATAATAAGAAATACAAAAAATGATAAAAATTAAGGAAAAAAAGTATAATTTGAAAAATAGTACATATATATTATTTAGTAATATATTTATATATATATTAATATTTATTTAAAATAAATTAATATAAATTAACAAAAAACAAGAAAAATAAGAAATTTGTTTTCTAGCTACCTCAAAACCAAGAAGGGCCTAGGGGCTCACATGACCCTCTATAGGTGGCTGCCTACCACCTAAGGGAGGTCCTTAAAAGAAAAAATAAAAGACTAGAACTTTCTTTTTGCTTTTAGGCAACCATAAGTAATTGTCCACCACCTAAGAGAAGTTGCATGACCCACTCATCTTCTCCCCTCCAACTACTCAAGGTGGATAGTCACCCATAGCTACTAATGGGTTATGACCCACTTTTAACCTTGACGTTTTTCTAGTTGCTTTAAGGCTAAAAAAAAATGAATTTTTTTATTTTTTTTGTTAATTTATGTTAAAATAATTGTTGATATATATATATATATATATGTATATAAATATATAATTATTTTTTCTCTTTTTTAGTTTTTTATTTTTTTTCATTATTCATATTTTTCTATTTTTTTTTTATATTTTTATCATTTTTCTATAAATTTTTATATTTTATCATTTATTATTATTATTTTATTATTTTTTATATGAAAATTATAGGCAAACAAATAATATAATGACTCGTATTCACCATGATGGAAAATTTAATAGACTTTAATGAAAAAAATTTATTTGATAAGATTTGAAAATGTTAAAAACCAAAATGAACTAAATAAAATATTAAGCATTGATTGTAAAAAGGTCAAATGTTAGAAATTTTTTTGTACTTTTTCCTTAAAACTATGTTACCATGTTTACTTTTGCATAATTTTAATTGAAAATATTTATTGTAATAAGTTTATTTTATAATATTAAGTTTTGCATTAAAAAAAATCTCAATAGGTTAGTGAACTAGCCTATATAATCCACTAAAATATATGATCGATTAAATGGATTAGGTTGGCCTTGTTAACTCATTAAAATATAAAAATCTATTAAATTAGTTAGATTAATGGGTTGACTTATTTGATCAACCAACTTGTGGCATAACAAGTTAGACCTACAATTCCAGCCCCTTATCAAGTTACATGGAAAAGGTTGGCCCTTTAACTCACGGATAGAGGTAGGATGGTCCATTAAGCTTACATAACTAGCTATGCCCCAAACTATTAGTAGAACTCTAAAATTGTCATATAAATTTGTATAGTTATTTTAGTGATAATTTTGGGGTCCTATGGATGGTTTGGAGAACATTTTTGTATTTTTAAAAGTTACAAAAATGTGAAATCATTCCTTTAGGTTTCAATGTTAAAGAATTTATTTGCTTAATAGTTTAGTGAACATATTTATTATTTTCTCTTTATATTTAGGGGAAAAGAGAGGTTTTTTTTTTTTCATCAACTACATTACAATTAGAAGGTTTGAACCTATCTATCTTATTGGAATGTCAACATTTATGTCTTGAAATTTCATAATAAATGCCCTTATTTTATGTGATGCATGATACAATTTTTTACAGGTTAACTATGCCTCATTAGTATTAGAGCAAAGTCCATAGACTCAAAGGGAGAAGATTCGAAATACGCACATACATACATATATATATATATATATATATATCAATGCTGAAATATTAAAAAATAATGCTTCATATAAAACTTCTTTCATACTTGTTAAAAATTTGAATAAAAATATTATCTTAGGTACTCCTTTTATCAATCAAATCCAACTATTTTCTATAAATAAAAATATAATTGAAACACAATATTTTAAAAAGAAAATTGTGTTAAATTTTATCACTAAACCATAAACCAAATACATAAACTAATTAAGACGATTCAATTTCTCCATCTAATGTATCTAAAAAAGGACCTTGAGTTTAAAAGAATTGAAACTTAGCTCAATAATGAAAATTTGAATTAAGACATAATTCAATTTCTCCATCTAATGTATAGAAAACCATCTAATGTATCTAAAAAAGGACCTTGAGTTTAAAAGAATTGAAACTCATCTCAATAATGAAAATTTGAAAATAAAAATTTCTAATTTGGAATCAGAAATAAAAAAATTCAATTTGTTCAACACTTCTAAATGCATTTTGGAACTCCAAGGCACATATTGTAGACTTGCCTTACGAAAATGATTTTAATGAAAAAAATATTCCAAGTAAGGCCAAACCATCCCAAATGAACAATGAGATCTTAGATCATTGTAGAAATGAAATAAATAATATGCTCAATAAAAAATTAATCCGAAAAAGTAAATCCCCATGGAATTATTCTGCTTTTTATGTCAATAAAAATGTAGAAATAAAAAGAGGTATCCCCAGATTAGCAATTAACTACAAGCTTCTTAATACTGCTCTCAAATAGATTAGGTATCCAATACTTAATAAAAGAGATTTACTAAATAAACTAAATAATGCTAAAATATTATCAACTAAAATATCTGAATTTTGGCAAATTCAATATGAAATCTGAATTTTGGCAAATTCAAATTAAGGATGATGATAGGTACAAAATTGCCTTCATAATTCCTTTTAGTCGATATGGATGGAATGTGTTGCCGTTTAGATTAAAAAAGACACCCTCTGAATTTTAAAGAATAATGAATGAAATTTTTAATGACTTTGACAACTTCATAATAATTTATATTGATGATATTTTAATATTCTCATCTAATTTGGATCAATATTTCAAACATATAAAAATTTTCATTAATATAGTTAAAAAAATAGTTTAATTGTTTTACTATATAAAATTAGTCTTTTCTAGACTAAGATTAGGTTTTTAGGTTTCAATATTCATAATAGAACAATAATTCCCATTCAAAGATCAATTGAATTTGCAAACAAATTTCCTAATAAAATTAAGGATAAAAATCAACTTCAAAGATTTCTAGAAAGTTTAAATTATATTGCAGATTTCTTTCTCAATCTCAATCTCAATATTATCTGTAGACCATTATATCAAAGATTAAAAAAGAATCCACCCTAATTGTCAATTGAACATTCAAATACTGTCAAATTGATCAAACACAATTTAGGATTCGGAGGAATACTAAAACGGAAGCAAAATAATAAAGAATGTATAGTTCAATTTGTGTCAAAAAATTGGAATTAATACCAACGCAATTATTATGCAATTAAAAAAGAAATTTTCACAATTATTTTAACAATTTCCAATTTTAAAGAAGATTTGTTAAATAAATTTTTTTTTTTACGTATTGATTGCAAAGCTATTAAAAATGTTTTAATAAATTGTTTTAACAATTTCCAAATTTCAAGAAGATTTGTTAAATTAAAAATTTCTTTTATGTATTAATTGCAAAGCTGCTAAAAATGTTTTAATAAAAGATGTTGAAAATATTGTATCCAAACAAATTTTTGCCTAATGGCAATCAATTCTTTCTGTATTTAATTTCGAAATAGAGTGTATTAATGGATTGTCAAATTCTAATCCTAATTTCCGTACTCGTGAATTTTTGTAAGGAGATATCTCTAAAAAAAGTGAAAGATAAAGATAAAGAAAAAGGAAAAGCTTCTCTAACCTCTAGGAAGGGGTTAACTAATATCAAAACATGGTTAGATATTTGTAAATGATCTAACAATCCATTAATAATTAAAGAGGAATTCTCTTTAAAAACCTCTAAACCAGTTTTTTCAAATGTCCAATCTTCTTCCAATATCCAAACACCATCTAATGAAAATCTTTCTCAATTAGCCGATATGGACACCACTCTAGAATTACTAAAAGCAATTTTAATAGTTTTCCAAGCAAAAAATAAAACTCCAATACTTCCTGAAATTCCTCAAAAAATTGATACTTAAAGAAAAAATTAAAATATACAAATTACTGAGGTAGCATCCTCAACATCATCCACAATTTTTCCAACAAATCAAAAGTCCAAATTTTTTCAAAAATCCATTTCCAAATATGTTTTCTCTACCGAATGAAACTTATTTGAAAAAGATCCTTTTAAATTTACTAGGAAAATTTTATATGATATTTACAAACCAATCCAATTTTATGAAAAAATTTTGACTAAAATTGGATCAATAATTTTTAAACATTTTGAAAAAGATGGAATGATTAGTTATTCTACGACTAAAACTCGAAAGGTATTCAATCTCAAAGAATGGCAAACCCATCCGACAACTCTAATAAAATTCAATATAGAATTTTTTCTTACCTAACTAAATTATCAGGCTAGTTATAATTATTTTGATTATAAACAAACTTAGTGGAATGCTTTCTATCAGCTGAATGCAAAAAGATCATATACGTGGTTTATATTTTTTGATAATTGTTCTTTCAAGACTCTTCCCAATTGGTTTGCACACTGATTCGAACAATTTGGAGCAATCCTTGATATTGTTCATGAAATACTAAAAATGGTTTTAATACTTTCATGAAAAAATATAACCCAACATCACATGAGAAAAATTTCCAAAAAGAAATGCTTTATTTTCTACATACTAGAATATCGTGGGTTATAGCGTGGTGGTTTGATTACAAACCTGATCGAACATCGAATACAACGAATTTGGTCAGAATGTATAAGGTTAAATAGTGGGACAATTATAAAATGTGGAATAAACTTGAAGAGCATTCAATCCTAAATTGGATTGCAACCAAAATTAATTCTTTAATTTTTCCAACCAATAGTCTAAATCCATTTATCCAGAATAAAAGTTTTCTAATGTTCTCTTTAGCAAGTGCTAGTTCTCCAAATCAAATAAAGCAAATTTTGGAAAAAGCATTAGCTATCATCAATGAATCAACTTAAGGATCAAGTTTATATTCAACATCGGAATCAGGATCTCATCACAACAGAAACACAAATGAAGACGACTGTTATGGGATAGATTTAAATGATCCTTGAACAATAAATGTAATTTTGTTTTCAGATGCAATTTTGCACTATAAAAACTGTAGAAATACAATATTTATACACATGTACCATAATGCACAATAATGTCACTAATGATATTAGAAACCACCATCTAACATATTACTATTTACTACAATAAAATGTCTTAATACTTTTTACAATTCACTACACTATCCTATTGACTACAATAATATTGTTCACTATAGTAACCAATCGGCTATTTTAATTATAAAATGAAGCCTCTTCTCATTCGAAGATGAAGGTCGGATATACACAACCTTTCTCTCATCCTCTCTCCTCCCCCTAGACTTCTTCTAATCCTCTCTTCTTCTTTTCTCTCATAGATAATACACCTCTCATATCTTACTTACTTCCTCTTCTTCTTACACATCTTCCTCTTCTACTTCCAATCTTACTTCCATCAATCAATTTTCTTTTCAATAAAATACTTTCCTTTTTAAAGCATATTATTTGCTTCAATCTTAAGGTAGAATACCATTACCTCTCAATATTTTAATTGTTCTTCAAGATCTGTATACGATATATTCTCGTATTTTGTACAAATTGTTTTAAATCAGTAAAATTTCAATTTGATTATCTCTTTTCTTATATTATATCTTGTGAGGAAAATCTCCATTTAAATTGGGTGTAACTCTACAAGATTTGTTTAATTTATTTCAAACAAGACTCCATAATCGGTTGATATTACTACCTTTGGAAGTTTTATATCTTGCATAAAGCTTCACTAGTCTTGATACTACCGTTGTGGTGGTTTTATTCATAATTTTGTTCATAGTTTTATTTCTACTTACATATTTCTATTTATGTCACAATCAGTTGTTCATGTATATGTTTATGATTATCTAGATAATGCTATAGAATTTCTTAAATGGTATTATACTCTAATACATAATAATGATTGGTATTAAATCTCATTTGGTACCGATAATAATATTAGGCTGTAGTGATTGTAAGTTTTAAGGTATATTGGTTAGAAAACGCAAACAACGCCACGTACCTAGAATCAATACATACCAATTTATAGGATTAATATAACAAATAGTTCTTAATAATAATGGTAATGATTTATTTGAATTTTTAGATTATTTAAATGATGCAATAGAATTTTTGGAAGCTTTTCACTTATATTATATTTGGTTGCTTGGAAACATTAAATATATATTAAACCATTAATAAAATTTTTTTTAATTCTTTAGTATATTGGTTAGAAACTGAGACTGTCCAGAAGAAAATGCAAAGATTTCGCAAGCCTCCTATTAACCCAGCAAGACAACGCCATTTACTAAGAATTATAAATATAAATATAATGTTTAATATCTTAAAAAACAAAAGATAATAATGGAAATGATTTAATTAAATATAATCAATATTTAGAAAACACAATAAAATTTTTGCTACATATTGTTTGGGCTTATTCTTTACTTAAAGAAAAATTCTATCTATACGCTATATATTTTTGGAGAAACTAATATCCTCCTATTCATCAAGACTATATCCGATTATTTCATTAGATTCTTTATCGTAATTTAGTTAAAATGGTTGAACACTTAAAATAATCATGTCTAAGATATGGGGAATAATCTCCATTGTGTCTATAGGAACCTGACCCCAACAAAAAATGCAATCTTATTAAGAAATAAGGTAATGTGTCAAATCATCCTAGCTAGAAAACATAAGGATTTCCACTTGATTATGCGCGAGAAATCTTTTTTTTTTTTTTAAGAAGATTCTTTATGCAAGTTGACATGAACATCAAATGGTTATCCATTGAAAGGCCATAAGAATTGTATATTTTCCCAACTCCATGCTTAAAAGGTATGGCAGGGAATGAAGACATTGCACTAAAAATCTAATTTTATTAACAAGTTGTTCATGTTTATTGTCAAACCAAATTGTGGTTCTCCTCAAACATCATGCCACTTTCTATTATTTTGTTGGAAGCTGACGAGAAAAGAGTCTGCAAATCTGTGCTGCATTCATATTTTAATGTCAGGAACCCTTTTTCATAAATGTTGCTAATTAATGAGTATTTCGAGTACTTATAAATTTAAAATATATTATAAGTTTATTATGCATATTTAAAGACGCAAGTAGGCGAGTCTTTGTAAGGCATCTAACATGTCAGACTCGATAATTATCTTATAAAGCAATTTCCTATAAAGTTTTAGAACGGTTTGTGAAGTCTATTTTAAAACTTTAGGATTTCAAATTAGGTTATATCGTTAAAATAGAACCTAATAAAAAACTCAAACCAAATAAAAATAATAAGATAATTAAATATCAATGCCTACAGTTCATATAGGGATACAAGTGGGTAGATCTTATTGGGTCTCCAACCTACCAACCCAATAATTACCCTAGATAGAGTTTTGGAAAAAATTTTGGTGTATGATAGAAACCCCTATAATGTTTTTCTCAGTTTTTGGGAAATCTTACAAGTATTCAATTAAGTTGGAGTTTTATATAACTTGTCTAATCCCCCAATTGCATCTCTATGTAATACTGCATATCGTAGAAAATATTCATATACATATATATACGACATTCATGAATTACATAATACAATATATATTACTCAAAATATAATCACGAAAAATATAGAAGTATAATAATAGATAGAAAAGCATTCCTCACAAAATACTGCGTCAGTTGCTAGCCGAAAACAAATTTGGACATCGGTAAATTCCAATGAACAAAAGAATATTGGATGGAAAAAAAAGGATTTATTAAATATTACACATCACGTGTTAAGTATATATGATATATAAATATTAATAAAATATTGATATGTATAATAAATTAATAATTGAATGGAAAGTTTCTAAAATAATCATTACTAACAATTTGCATATGTTATATATTTCAATAAAGAAAAAACTGTTCTGATGATTTTTGACCGACTGACCCTAAGGATGTTGTGTTTAGCAAAAAGATCAATGAGCCCAAGTGTGAAGCAGTTGATTGAAACTTCTAATGCTATATGGACTCTTGGTCTTTCTGTAATGCTCAAGGCCAAAAGTAGTATTGATAAAGTATTTATAACCATGATCTTATAAACTAGTATTACAATCTATCACAACTTTCCACAATCTATATGGGATACTTAATCATAAGATCTTACAATCTCTCCTCCTTATACACGCAACGTTTTCGTCTCAAGACCTTACAATTAGGCCTACATCTTCCTTATTTTTTGGTATACAATTAGGGCCATCTATTACCTATAAATTATCCTAAAAGTATTCACACCTTGATAATACTTTCTACCTTTCTCGAACCTTTTTCTCTAAACTGGAGCTAAACTCAAATCATCCACTAACAGATAATTTGCTCTGATATTATTTGTAATATTCAAAGTCAAAAGTAATTAATAATTAAATCAACAAATACTAATGGATTTGTTTCAACCATTTGGTTAAAAAATTTTAAATTTGTGTTAATAAAGTATTCATAACTATGGTTTTATAAACTATTATTATAATTTTTCACAATTTATGTGAAACACTTAACTATAAGGTCTCGTACTTTTATTTTATTCTATTTCCTATTTTGTATATCTTTTTCTTGTTTTGTGTTATTTCGATCCAATGTCTATTTTTGGGACTTATAAAAAGGAGCATATATAAGATTCTGTTTGAAGAGTGCTTCGGTTTATGAAATTTCCCAAAACGCCCTATGAGGATAAATATATAATTTAGTTATATGCGTCTGCAGGCGACCGCCACTCCGCTCCACCTTCACTTGTAGTTTTTAATTTTTTTGTATATAGGAACTTTCCTTATTAAATTGTACATCCATTTAATTCTATCTCTCCAATTCAGTCATTCAATGCTTCAGTATACATATTCACAATTGAGAAAGGGATCTCTATTGACAGCGAGCGGGATAGTCCCGTCTGTAATCTGATCGTTAAGACTTAAGATGACTGTAGGAGTAATGTTCTCTTCAATAATTCCATGAACCAATGGGCTTCTATATGTTGTTTCTTTTTAAGTAGAAAAATGGAAATAATTTAACTTTAACTTTTGGTCAGAGAGATGCAAAATGAGAGTTTGTTTACTCGAACCTTCTCGAACCCCAATAATCCCTTAATTTTCCATGCGTCACCCTTCTTGACCTCTTTACATAATATATGTGGCTGTCCAAAGCTATGATTTTATATATTTGACAACTTGCATTGAAATTTTGAAGAACGAAAAAAAAGAGAAAAGCAGAAAGGAAAAAGAAACACTAACGTTCCATCATGGGACAATGTCGTGGTAATGCTACCTCAATGCTAGTTCTATTGCTACAATTTTATATGTTATGGTGGTCATAATAAAGCAATAACTTATAACACGATAGTGCCAATTATTTAATAAGAAATCTTTTTTTATTGTTTCATTCTTATTTTTCAAGGGATCGGTTCCACTTCTCATTTGACCCTTAATTCATCTTCCTTTAAATCTAAATTATTAAATAAATTATGAATTTATTAGTTTAGATTTAATAAAATAAAAATGAATAGTAAAATAAAGGGCAGGATCAATCTAGTCAAAATAAAGGACCAAGCCGTAGAATCTCCTTTCCAAACCACATGAATTGATTAGTAAGTGTAAGTTAATGGGAAATTAATATGTAGGAGTTATCATAACCGCATCATAGTTCTTATGATACGACCGATGATTATAAAAAATTTATGTATATAATTATTGAAATTTTTTTCATTGGGAGAAGAACCCATGTAATGCAATTTGACACGTTTCTATGTTACCCTTAATAACCATTGGATCAATAATCTTGAGATTAGGAGCCTTCAACATGACAATAATCTAATTTTAGTACATGTACGTGATGTCTTTTTCTATCAAACATATGAAGGCAAAAATATTTCCTTTTAATCAAATTATATTATATATGTATATAGTACATTCGTGGTGAACCCTAAGCTACACCTTCTTACTATTTGTAGACAAATGACCCTCCATGTTGAAGCATCAATTATATGATATTGCATTGCATCCCCTTGAAAAGCTGAATACAAACTTTCTTTTCTTCTCCTCCCTTCCTTTTTCCTCTTTCTCCTTGCAATAAACCCTAATAAAATCCAATTTGCACAATTACTCCCATTATTATTATTATAGTGATATATCATTAAATTCATAATGCCTAGTTTGACCCTTGATCAAATTTCTACACAATATAAGATCAAACAAGAAGATCTATCCAAACTTGAGTCCATCATCCAAATTCATCACAGTTATCATCATAACTCCCCTAACACATGCAATTCCTTACTCATCCAGCCTATTTTCGCCCCATTAACGACGGTATGGCCTATCGTGCGCGATTTTGGCAATCCACAACGATACAAGCACTTTATCAAAAGTTGTGAGATGAGGGGTGATGGTGGGATAGGAAGCATGAGGTATGTAAAGATTGTTTCAGGCTTACCAGCATCGATGAGCATCGAGCGGCTAGAAACCCTAGATGATGAGAAGCATCTCTTGAGCTTTAAGGTGATGGGAGGTGATCATAGGCTACATAATTACCATTCCTATACTTCAGTCCATGAGGTGATCAACCTAGAGGAAAGGGTTTTAACTGTTGTTTTGGAGTCTTATGTAGTAGAGACACCTCAAGGAAACACTGCCGAAGACACTAAGTTGTTTGCTGACACAATCGTTAGATTGAACCTACAAAACCTAGCAGATACAGCTATAGCATCAAGCTCAAATGAAGAGCATCGAAATGGTGTAAGTTTTAAGCATTGACTTACACAAAGCTAGGTAAATAATGTCGTTCTTTTTTGTGGAATTTTATTTGTAGAAAGGTACGAATCACTCAGCTCATTTATAGCCTAATATGCTTGCATGCAACAACAAGTATTAAACATGTAGACCATGTGTCAAGTCATGAAATGGTGATTTGTGTTTTATCTATAAAATATTCGCGTTTATTTAGAAGCTTGGCTTATATGTATTATCTAATCAATGACTTTATTTTTTGTCTCCTTTTTTTTTTTGGGCTAACTGGATTCCAAAATTTTCATTAGCGTTGTTAAATTACTCAGTCTTTAATTTTCTAGAAAACTATACCCAAATAATTGACAAATAATTAGATGATGTGGGGAAGGCCATGAATTTTATTTTAGCAAGGATGCATGCATGGCAATAGGTAAAATAAATAAATAATATCTTATTCTATAACTGAATTTCTTAAATAACAATTTATTTGTAGCTCCCAATTTTTAAGATTCGAAGAAATCATGAGAATGATGAATACATTTTAGTGCTTATTTTAGCTCATCTACAAGCTCAGCAAAATAATAATAGAAAATCGAATGCCATCAAATCAATTAAACATGGCGTAAATGTTTTCCTTTCATTAATGATAAATGTTGCAAAAAAGTGTTTAAAAAGTCCATCGAAAAATTGAAATGAATTAACAATATTTTCTAAATTTTATCATTTAAACTGTGTAACAAAAATAGTTTAAATTTTATCAAATACAGTTCTTAACGAGTTTTCTTAACATCTTCTCATATTAATTATCATTTTTATTTTTCTTTTTATGTGGTTATTTAAGTTTGATGCGATTTGTTTTTCTCCAACATGAAAGAAAAAATGAAAGCCATATAGATGTAAGATAAATTGTAAGGGGAGTCACTTACGTTAGGGGCACTTTACCTCCTTAACTTTCTATGAACATGTCAGACTTTTTGAATCTTAAATGCACCTTGCCTGATTAAAAAATATAATAAACGAATAAAGAGTAACAAAATTATATATATTTATATTTATATTTCAAAAAGTAAAAGAGAGCAGCCTCCATGGTCTACCTTCAAGGTTAACCATCAAGTGATTAGCAGTAATGCACCAGCGGTGGCTAGCAGGCCAAATGGTCGAAAGAGTAAGGTGAAATATAGAGCAAATCACTTTACATTAAGTCCCGATAAAATTCAACCGCATTGTAAGAGTAATGGATAATTTCCAAAAAATAAAAAAATACCATTCATATCTATAAGTTACATGCATTTTGTTCGTATTTATCCACAATATGCATCTATAAGTGGTGGATAATATTAATTAAATCTTTTTTCATGGAGATGGTTTATATTGCACTCCTTAGTCGTGTAAAAACCCACTGACTGCCTAGAGTGGTGGTGGCGATACCACCTTAGGTGATAAGCAACGAGAGACATGTTTTCATTTTGTGACTTTTAGAAATTTTTTATTTTAAAATATATTATCCTCTCTTAATTCGATACTCTTCTTACTTTGTAAAAACAAGCGAATGTAAGTCCAAAGCCATGTTTTTCAAAACTTCAGAAGGTTCAAATGCTTATTCTAGAATAAAGCTGCAAAATACAAATACATATAGACAATTTGTTAAAGGGATCTTCTCATAAATTACCTTAAAATAAGTATGTGTTTTGGCCATTACTGCAATAGGCTCCAACTAGAAGAAAGAAGCATATATGGAAAGGTTGTAGACAATCTATCCCTTCGCTCGGATTATTATTATTATTATTACTATTAACTCTGCTTTTTAAAGGACAAGGTAATGGGAAATTGACGAGAATGTTAATCATGTGATCACGCCATCAATGATATAAAGGACTTTCCAGAAAAATCCATATTGGTGCTATGAGTTTTGTTCAATTATATATTAATTTTCTACTTTTGTATAGTATATATGCATACTGTCTTTTCATGAATCTCAATCATTCATGTTTTCAACGTTACGTTTTACCTTTGTGATAGCTTCAACAAGGAGTGCAGTTACCCTATGCACGAGTAGGCTCCAGACATTAAGGGCCAGGTTCGGTTACAATTTTCTTCGATTAGCACCCACAAGGAAGAGTATATAATATAGCATTTTTATATTTGTACTTCTTTACCTATCAAGAAAATCTTCTTTTTGGCTAAATACTTATTTTGGAAAGTTTTGATTATAATATCGGATATAAGAAAATATAATATTTTTAACGCAATACATACAAAAAACAATTTGAAATTTGCTTTATTTTGTTTTGTTATGTTTTTCAGAAGATTTTATTATATTAGTAAAGTTACTACATCAAACTTAAAGTTATTTATTTTAAATAAGTCAGTCTAAACTTAATAATAAATTTCAATTTTGTGATAGTATCCGTGATAACATGTTTAAAGTAATAAGTATACTTTTATGAGAAATAAGTGGCTGAAAAATGTGTTAAATTATTAAAAATTACCTCGTTGATGAATACACTAAATATAAGTAAAAAAATTGCTAGGTTTTTGGATAACATACCTTAAAATTTCGTATTGTGAAAATGTAATAAAAAAGTACATAATTTCCACATAGTATTTTATACTCTATATCTTCCATAGGGCAAAGACTCTAGGAGAATTCCTAAATATTATGAGATAAGTCCCATTTCAAAATCGATAAGGACTCATATAGAATTCACCTTCTACTTATTCACTCCTTCTTAATGTTTGCAAATTGTCATATCGATTATTTCAGCTCTTATATCAATGTTTCAGTGTTTTTCACTTAAGCAAACTAGTTAAAAGGCCGTATATAGTAATGGTTTATTTAAACATACTTGAATCCTTAAAATCTATATGTATGGTTGCAATTAAAAGCATTTAATAACACATTTATAGAAATTTCTTTTCTGAGTCATCTTTATCTCTTTTAAATATTCTTTTCTTGAAATTTGGTACGGTTCGGTAGCTGATTTTAATTCCATATGTAAGGTATGAGTAACAGTTGATATTTATTTTTCCTTCTTTTTTTATTCTAACACGTTGGTAGGGAGGTCCATAATCATATATTTAACCAACATACAATAAAAATGGTTCCAAATATATTTCAAGAAAAATTATATCAATAACACGAACTCGTGCTGCAATATTTTAACACGAATCTAGTGGCTTTGCATTCCCATGCCATTTGTAAAATTATTAGTGAGCTTAATAACCAAAATTTATTCTATTGGTCTTCCACGGTTTCCTCGATAATTTTCGTGTATAATTTCGTAATACCAATCATTTCTCGTATTTTAAGGGGTTTTAGATGCTGACATTTGAAAAATTAGTAGATCTATATAATTTCAAGAGATTCAAATGGCTTTATATTACCATCTCATTTGTAAAATTATTAACTAACTTTGATAATTTATTCTATTGGTCTGCCATTGTTTTCTTGATAATATTCGTATATAATTTTATAATGCCAATCGTTTCTCATATTTCAAGGGGTTCTAGAGGGTGATATTTGAACAATTAGGGGATCCTGCAATTTTAAAAGATTCGGAGGAATGCATATAATTTAACCAATATGATATGAAAAGTCATTTTAGATTTTCCAAAGCAATCAAAATTGGGCGACACTGTCATTGTAGCTGGTGGCTGGAACTTTTTGATGAGGTTTATGGATGAGCATCCAGCAGCTAGAAACCCTAGATGATGAGAAGCATGTTCTGAGCTTTAGGGTTGAAAGGTGGCGATCATAGACTACATGATTACCATTTCCATTACTTCAGTGCATAAGGTGATCACCAAGAAGAAAGGGTTCTAAAAATTGTCTTGTGGGGTCATATTTAGTGGAAGTACCTCAAGGAAACACTGCTGAGGATTTACTGAGTTCTTTGCCGACACAATCGTTAGATTAAACCTACAAAACCTAGCAGATATAGCAGTGGCATCAATCTCAAATGGTGAGCATCAAAATAATGTAAGTTTTGAGGGTTGACTTACAAAAGCCCAGGTAAATTATATGTATCATGGGAGAATTTTAGGAAGAAATATACTTTTAATCCTCATCATTTCCCTACTTTTCTATTTGAATCTTTAATATGTTCAAAATTTTATAAAAGTAAGACTTCATTAAATCCATTAGATTTTTAGTACATCCGAAGCATTTATTAGCTTTTCATTAGAGTTGGAAAAGTTGGCTGCACAAATTTTCCAACCCATTTTTCCTACTTTTAGTTATTTTTTACATAATTTTTCATTATTTTTATTGTATTTATAATTAAATATATCTAATATTATTTTTATTGTATTATGTAATTAAATAAATCTAATGCTATCATCTTAATAAATTAATTTTTGTAGACCAATTTAAAGCTAATATGTATTATGAATTGATGAATAATTCTATAAATTTAATAAAAATCCTATTTTTATAAGGTTTTAAACACATTAGTATTGAAATAAAAGAATAAAATGATTGAGGATATAAATAGAAAAGTGGATATTTAAGGATTAAAAATTTATATTTTCCAAAATACTAGCAACTAGGAGTAAGCGGGTATAAAGTAGGCAAGATATGGGGACTTACGCGTATGAGTACAAGTTCTTAAACTTTGTTCTCTGTACCTTACTTTATGGTACCTTAGAATCACGATATATCTTGTACTTTATTAACTATATGAGATATAGGGTGCCTCATAAAACTTATAGATTTTTTTTTCTTCATTTTCCTTATAATTTTCAATATGGCTATTTTTTCAAAATATAAAATAAACTTGACCCCCTTTTTTTTAAAAAACAATTGCTCAATTTAGTCAAGATGCTAATGAATGGAGTCCATTGAGGTTTATTTTCAACTAATTTTTTTTTTAATTCTTTAACCATTATTATTATTATTGATGATTTTTTATGAAACATTGTACAAAACATTCTCTGTGTAAATAAAATATTCCTTTTATAATAGTCCAATTGTAGAGATATTCGAGAGAACAAGCATACTATTTAGAAAATTGAAAGTGATAAACATCATACTTAATGCAAGATTTAGAAAATATATTATTTTTTGTTTGACCAAATTACAAAATCTATTATAATGTGAATTAAAGATTTATAAGATTATATAATTCAACAATTATAGATATGATAATAATATAGATACAAATAATTAATCATAGGAAAATGAAGACATAACATGAAAAATGGAACAAAACATAATTTAAACTAAAATATTTTTCTTCCTCAAACTACATGCATCAGTAAAATAATCTCTCTATACTTTAAGAATCAAATTTTGCTCTAATAATAATATCAAATCTTTTGTCAAATACAAAACAAAGAAACTATTCTACTATAAAAAAAAAAGTAATTAACATACCTTGTAACTTGTAGGTGGCACTAAAAGTAGAAAATAAGAACTTAAATTCCCTTTTTCGAACTTTATTAGATGATGGATTTAACAAAAGAAGAAGGAGTAGAAAGAAAACTACAATGGAGTAAAGATTAAAGATAAAAGATAGAAGGGAAGTGAATAATAAAGATTTAGTTTAGAATGTTCAATAGGCTAGGCATTACTTTATTTTAATGAGATGATATCTTTTATTTATTAATTTTATTTTATTGGTCTTTCCTTGTATACTTCAAAGTATAAGTTTCAAGGTATGTTCAGGATATCCTGACTTTTTACCCTTACCATCCCTATGAAACCAAGTTTCAAAATATTATTACTTACAATCTATCTTATGATCTTAACTATCCACTCAAAACCCACCTAATCAAATAAGGTCTGAGTGGACATCTTATATAACAGAGTTGTTTACTCACCCTTATTAGCAACAAGTATTAACCATATAAATCATATGTCATGCATTGACCAAAACGGTGCTTTTGGATCCAAGATGTTTTTGTATATTTAGAAATTTGTGATAAATCTAGTATATCTAATCAAGGAACTTATTTAGAGGGAAAAAAAAAAAGAGAAACATTAGCCTTTTTTTTTTTTCTCCTAGCTAAGGGGATTTCGGTTTCCTTTAACCATTAGTCTTTAATTGTCTAGAAAACTATGACCCAAATAATTTAAAAATAATTTTCGATGCCCGAAACACTGTAGAATAATTTTTATGGTGCTATTTGAATGAATTTAATTGCATGAAATTTTATTTTCTGTCATTTTTACTGAGAGTTTGGTGAGGATGCAAGTACAGCAAAAAAAAAAGAATCTATAACTAAGTTTTTTAATATCTAATTTCTCGCTCGAAGTCGTTAGCATCCTAAGAAATTATGATAATAATGAATCACAGTTTAATGCTTGTCCTGGGACCATCAACAAACTTTCTTCGAAAATAACAGAAAACTGAATTCATCAATCATGTTGGACTAAATCTTATTTCCTTTTCATGGTGTTGCTTTGAGTATGTGTTACAATCTCATATGGGAAAGTAACAATGGACCAAGTACAACACTTAAATTTAAGAAGATTTTTTATCTATTAGGCTAGTTTTTTTGGGCTAAACTCTCCCCTTTGACTTGAGTTGTAACATTGGCACTCTTGTTGAGGGGCGAACCCCACGGAAGGGACAATCCAAAAAAGAACCGACTTAAGAGAGAACTGCTTAGAAAGAGCTATCTAGAGAAATAGAACATAAGCCACCTAGAGAGTCAAAGCTATTCGAAGTGAGTAGATTAGGGTAAGCCAACATGAGCGTTGGTTTTTAAAAGAGAGTAATAATGTTAGAGTGTTAAGCTCTCTCTTTAGACTTAGGTTGTAATAGTAATCTAATTCGCTTTTTTCTCAAAAATGAAAAAAAATGAAAGTTATATAAATTTAACACGACTTAGATGGATTAATTAGTGGTATGCAAATATAAATAAAATTTCAACTAGTGAAAATAAAAAAAAAATGGTAGTTTTTATAAAAATTATGTAATATCATTAACATTTACATTGATACACTTGTCATATTAGTATCACTAAATAATTTTTCAAATTGTAGGAAGATTCATCATTTAACTTGGTCTTAGGAGCACTTTGTCTCCTTAACTTCAAAAAAAGGACATTTAAACATCTTAAACTTTATAATACGTGTCTCTGAACTTTAATTTTTATATTGCGTTATAAATAATAATAATAATAAACTTATAAACGCTTCAATAGAAATAAAAAAATTCAAAGTATATTTCGTAAAATAAAGGAGAGTAGCCACCATTGTTTCCCTCCGAGGTTGACCATCGAGGAGCCAAGTGGTCACACAACTGGCACAAGGAGTAAGATGATAGATTTCTCAAATCACAACTCATGAAGATTCTTTACATCGTATCAACCCTTAGATGCCAATGACGACCCGTTGGGTGGCGATGTTGTTCTGGTAATTAATAATGGTGAACATTTCTTTGATGTGTTATTTATGTCTTCGTTTGTGAGTTATTGAGAATTTTCTTTTCTAAGATATACCACCTTTTCTTCGTCACTATTCTTTTTTTTTTTTTTTTTAAGGATAGAATAGACGAGTTTTAAGTCCAAAGACATTTTTCAAAAGTTGAGGAAGTTTAAATGCATATTTCAGAATTAAGGGAATGGTAATTGTGACATAAACATCGGGACCTTCTACGGTTAAGTCTTTCATTTTGAGGAGACATGTACAATCCTCTATCTCATATTTAATTTAATATTTTTTATATTTAAATCATTAAAAACATAATTAGTTAACTGTCATAAATTTAAATGAATATATATTAAAAAATAAATGGAAAACTAAATCCATCCTATAAAAAAGAATGATGGGATTGTGGAAAATTCCTATATATACCACACCTCCAAAAATATCATGGTTGTGCCATGAATTCTACATAAACATATTTATTCTCAGTGTTTGTAGTATATTCATGTATATTCTTTTTTCTTTATATATCAATCTTTAAAATCGCACTTACCTTTATAACGTTTGTAAATTACTACTTTAATTTTTTTCTCCTTGATATCATTGTTGTAACTACGTTGTACTTATGTAAACCACTTAAAATCCCACCTGTGTGTACATACAGTTTGTTTTAAACATGCATATGTTACAAACAAATTATTTAAAGCCCCAAATTGAGATCCAGATTGGGGGCAAATGAGAATAACTCGGTCAGTTATGGTCTGGGATCGAGTTATGCCTAGAGGCATTACAAATCTATTTGTCCAGATTTGATATACATCAGTAGGTCTTTGGTAGGTAGAAGCTTATAAATGTAATGTAGTTAATTATGGTAGTGGCTAGGAATCGATCATGACCCATAGATTGGCGAGACCTTAACTGCACAATCGAGAAGGCCACTTTATGTACATGAGGTTTTTCCTCATTTATAAATCAATCATTCTTTAGTGAAAATAGCCTTTATGGTCTATAAGTGTTGCAGGGGACCAATCTTGAGTAGAACTTCCATGACAAGTGGTATCAAAGTTAAACTTAAAAGGGAAAGTAAAGATGTATTCAATAGTAGAGAATGATATCTATGCTGTTGTTAGGGAGATTGGCCATGGCTAAATTTTACAAGGTAGAGTTTTGTATTACTAAGATAAAGAGGGGTATAAGGAGTCTCAAGCCCAAAAAAAAAAAATAAAAAAAAAGGAGTTAAAGGAGATTTTCCATAAGGAGTTGTAAGGGACTTTAAATTGCACCATCCATATGCATTAGGGACCGGCTTCAATATCTCGATTTATGTCATTAAGGCTAGGGAGGAGATTAAATTACAATGCTTAGCAAAGTTTACGACTTGAAGATAGTTTAATTTATGCATTGGAGTGTGTCAGGAATGAAGTTATGGAGATTGGCGAAGAGTGAGTTCGTGTTTGCTAGTTAACGGGTGCTACAGATTCAAAGAGTTCTTTAAGATATGGAAATTTCCATACCTTTCTTGATGTTCTGAACCATTCAGAGACCATATGGATTATATAAGCTACTGATATTCAAAAAATACAAAAGAGTGCATGTCCTCTTTTACATGCTCTAAAGTATCCCTTGCCGACAGCAACACAGTATAGAATTTCTCGAAGTGGCTGGACATTTTATAAAAGGTTTGGAGCGTTCATCTACAAAATTCTACATATGTACTAGTTCACTTACAAAAGTCATATTATTTATTTCCTTTCCATTCTGTTTTCTATCGTTCCTAAAGACTTTACCGAGTTATTTTAATGTTGTTTATGTATTCTGACATTCGTGAAGCATTAAGGAACTTGCTAGAATGGTGACTTTTAGTAATTGAAGTATTATAAAAAGATCAAAGTATAAAAAGCTTGGAAACTCTAATTTAACAGTTGGTTGTGTTTGTTTAAGAAATTTGAGTACAACAAACACTTAAATTTATTTGGAAATATATATATGATTAGAGTAAGGAGTCCTCTTGTGCAATTCCAAAACTCAAACGCATTTCTTAACGTAAATTCCTGTGTGGCAAATTATATTTTTTAATCTTATCAACTCGTATTTGTCCAATGGGTTATGGCGAATCACCATTCATTCTTAGTCGTGGTGCCATAGGTTTATCAGTGTGGAATGAGTGCTTTCAAGGACTTCCACATAGTTGCTCCAAAATTTATTAATCTCAAGTATTGTTAATTCAAGCATGTGTTCTATTACTGGAGTGGCATAAATCAACCATGGAAAGCCCAATAGAACGGGATAATAAGCTCGAAGCCAAGATAGAAAACCTTGGGGCTATGATTGGTAATTTGGAAGTCGAGGAAAAAAAAGAAATTGAGAAGAGAATGGATGTAGTTATTGCAACTAAATAGTGGACTTCATAATGTAGCCGGCAACTTGTAGGGCAGTGTTAATTCTCAGTCAATTCTTAAATTAGATGTGCAAAAGCCCAAGTACTTCGAAGGAACATGATCCACGAGAGAGGTGGACAATTTTCTTTAGAGATTCAAATGGTATTTTTAGGCTATTGAGCTTGTGGATGAAGCTAGTAAAATATGAACTGTGGCGTGGCATCATGCTTGAGAGAGTTAGATTTACACTATGTTTGAATAGGTAGAAATCAACCGAAATCAAGAAAAACGGAAAGAAAATATATGTTTAGATCACCTTAAATAAACTAAAAATGGGATGAATTTGGTAGAAATTGATAGGGATAATTCCACTCAAAAGCTCTCTTTTTTTCTCTCCAAATTTGAAAAGAAATATGTTCCAATAGATAGAAATAGTATAAAATTATAGAAATGTCCTTAGAAGGAAAGACATGAACAAACACTGCTCATTTTCTTCTCTAACTAAAAAACGCTATTCTTCATTATTTTTCACTTTTTTTTTTTTTTATCATGGTGTGTTAGAAAGAAAATAGTAATGGGTATAGTAAAACCTCTCTTTGCTTCTCTCTCTTCTCCTCTCTCTTTCTCTCTCTATATATATATGAAACATCTCTTTAGGTCCCTCACTTTTCTCGTTATACAATAACGGGTAGTTTAGTCACATGAAAAATTTTTTTTTATCCTTTTATTTCTATTTCCTTCCATTTCTATTTTTTATATCCAAACAATAACAAAAATCATATTTAATTTTATTTCTTTTCCACAACTTTCCTTTAAGTTCTACCCTTCACAAAAGTTACCAAACATAGTGTTAGGTTGGTAAAGGAAAAGAGCCCATGAAATTATCCGCTGAGTGAAGCTTGTTCGAGAGCTTAGGAACTAGATTTCCCCTAAAATGCTAAAGGGAAGGCTAAGATCAGACTTCAAAGCTCACTCAGAAGAATAGTGTTAAGCAGTATGTAAAAGAATTTTTAGAGCCTATGCTTGACATACTAGACTTTAGCTTAGACAATACTTTCATCATGTTTACAGATGGATTGAAACCCTAGGTAGGCCAAGCTAGAGTTAGAGAAACAAGGAGTAGACAATATCTCTAAGATGATATTACCGAATATGAGTTATTAAAGTGGGAATCGTACTCTTTCACTAGTAGTGAAGATGGAGAAGAGGAGCAGACAGTAATTATTCCCTATGTCCACTAAAGAGAAAAGGCAAGATGATTGAGAAGGTGATAGAAAAGGAAAAAGTCCAAGAATTAAAACGCTACTTTTATGACGAGCCGCATTATGCTACGAAGTACTCAAAGAAAGAATGTATGTTTGCTCTAATGGTAGAAGACAAGTCGGACAAAGATGAAAAGGGTTAAATCGACAAACTACATCTCCTTTATGCCACGAAATCCAAAGACATCAGGAAGCGCAACGTGTTAATGTATGTAGCAGTCATGGTAGCCCTAAGGAAGAAGAACACGATGACAGACATGAAAGTCTCGCATTTGTTCATTTTCAAGGGAGTTGCCGATAAGCTTGGGCTAAGGATAGAGAGGAGTAAACCCGGCTGAAGATAGTAAACTCTAAGGAAATCTTGACACCAGGAGTTACTAATAATATGAATTTTGGCATTGGTAGTTGACCGGTTTAAGAAACCCAACCAATTTTACATTTACAGAAAAAGCTGTCGATGTAACAGCACTAAGCCATTAATTTCTCTTATCCCATTAATCACAGTGCATGAACTAACAACTGCAGTTACCCGAAAATGATTTAAGCATGTTCATTTATCCATGCCATTTAGTTAAAACCATTTAACCCTGAACATAGTGCTTGGTGTTGTGAACTCAAATGCCTGAATTATCATTTGACTGAGTAATAGCCACATTTTCAGCAGCTTCATCCCCTAACATCTCCTATAAGAGTTCGCCTCCACACGTCCTGGACTTGGTGTAGTGCTCGGTCAACCCACCATCATCTAGAGCTTTTACCGACTTGGACGACGATTTTCCTCGCCTTGAAGGACAAATATAAAAAACCTTAACGACAGTGAATCTGTTAAAAATAAGCTCCTAGAATCCTTTTTCGCTGTTTTGGCATAGCGAGCATACATTTTTTCAACTTTCAGGCTTTTCTTAACTTCAAAGATTGCATCTCATTCTCTTGTAAGCTGTGAACAACCATTTTGCAGGGCATGGTACCCTCTAACAATGTCGTGATGTTTTCACTGAAAAAAGAGAGGGAACTTCAAATGCACATAGTGGAAAATATTCCTCAACTCAGCCTTAACTACTTTATAAGAAGTTAAGACACGTGTTATTGAAAGAAAAATCTACACAATCAAATATCCAGCTGTAAATTCCTTCCAAAGTTTGCTGATAATATTGGTTATTTTAGTACACCCCATCAACATTCACATATTCCAAGGAAAGGGGTGGTGAGTCCATGGAATCCTACCTTAATATGTAAGGAGTTTTTTTAGCTTCCGGGGAACAGCATCGCCGAAATCCAGATTCTTCAGCCAGTCTCAACAAGACTCTGTGCATAATTGCCGTTTCACAGGAAGAAACTATTTATGTGACAACTTGGCGAGGGTTAGAGATAATAAATTCACGCCATTTGCTATATCATCAATAGAGGCATACTCTTCAGGCTTATGGCTATATCCTGCAAATATCAAGTCGATAACATAGTGTTTTAGCATTGCTGTTTCACACAATGGACCAAAAATACAAATACACAGAGATCTTACTTCCCAGCAAGATACGCATGTAATTGCAATTCAAAAAATGTCAGATTATTCTTAAGATGTATGCTACCATCTTTTTTCTCATCTTTTTCCATGTACCTAATCCAATTTTAAACTGGAATTAGTGATGACGGTGCAAATTAAGCTTTTTTCCTTAAAGAAAATGATTTTCAATATCACCCACTTAACCAAGTTTCAGCTCACCCACCAAGTATGCCATAGGACTAGCTAATCCATAAAAATGAAAGTATAACTGCTTGACAAGGACTCACAGCTTCCTTTGCATGCAAGAAACATTGCCAAAAAAAGTAAGCCTATACATTGAAAAGCCATTTTGTTTTCCAAACATGCAAGATTACTTATCTCATTTGATAGAGAAGAAAAGAGACAATTCAAGAGTCCTCTTGTTGAGTAAGGTATTGAAGTTCAAACCTTTGTAACATGGAATGAAAATCATGCCCATTGGAGAAACCCTGCAAAGAACCAAAACGCTAAAAATTGCAGCAGTGAAAGCAGTAACAGGAAAAACCATTTTATAGAAAATTTAGATGCACCATACAGTGCCATGACAGTTGTATAAAAAATCTATGGCTCAACTTCACAGAATACTTTAAGTTAGTTCTCCAAGACAATCACAGATATCATGTTTATCTATTTCAAGAGGTGTTGCGTAGAGGTCCTCTATAAGAGGTTGCAGCAGATTCACTGTAAGAATTGATGCCAAGCTTTTGAGAGCAAGGCCAAGATGGAAATCAGATTAACTGGGTAACAGAGCATGATGGAGGTAAAATGGGAGACCATAACTAGCTTCCAGCATTTTCTGCACTTTACTTTCATAGATGACCGGTTTTTCTCACTAGATTCTTCTCATTTGTCTAACTAATAAAAGTACAAAACAATATAAATCTATAAAAGTATCTCTTATAAATCTTGTGTACATCATGGAACCTATAAAAGTACAAAACAAGAAAAAACAGTACTGCACAAGTCTCTTTTACCATATTTCATTTGATGAGTACCAACATTTTCAACGTCTTATGCAGAATTGTTGAATTAAATAGCAGAGTTTCAATAGAAATAGTCGGGAAATTAGTTTATATTTGTTTAATTACAATTTTGCTATATGATTATCTCCATTACTGCTAACCCCAGTCGAACCACCACCAGCACAGCAACCCTCACTCTGGCAATCACCAACATGTTAATGCCATCACCACCTCTATTGCTGAAGTGTACCATGGTATGATGATCAAGAGGTAAGAAACTACAAGAGGAAGCCTTGGGAATAAGCTTGTTTCGTTGGAGTCCTAAGTGTTCTCACGTCTTAACTACTTGCATCATTTGAGTTTTTAATGCTATTTGTGTCATTCATACCCTTTCATCATATTCTTCAAACGCACACATATCTTACCCCATCATTTAATATCAGAGCCTTGTTAATCACATTAATTTCTTCTTCTTCTTTTTTTTTCTATTTTTTTTGCAAGTAGGGGAGAAAAATAATGGCCAATGATGACAATAATAATCAAAGTCCAAGAGCACTTTCACTCATGTAAGCTCAAATCATCGTTACATTATGGAGACAAAGGAGCAACAAAAGAACTTAATAAGTTGTTTGAAATGATGAAGAGGATGTTCAGGCATTACAAAACCCCCACATGTGCTCAAGGGCTAAAACAACCAAGTCCAAAAGTTAAAATGCTAGAAAATCAAGATGCACAAAGGCATCATCCTACGTGTGATAGGCCTAGAGGAGTGGAACAATATCTCAACAAACTTAAGACCTTAACATTCAAAGAAATAAGTTGACCTAAAGAATTCTCAAAATCAATGCAATGAGTTGAAAAGGTTCTTAAATATCAAGGGTTAATGAGATCACAAAGGTGCAGTTAGCTGCCATGGAATTCACTAACTAAGCCAAATTATGATGGGAGGACATCAATATCCAAAGGAGACACAGTAGGAAAGACAAGATTCAAGCATATGACTCATGAAATGTCTTATACAACGGTGTTTTTGTTCCTAAGTATTACAAGCAAAATCCTTTTCAACTGGCTTTAATATCTAGTAAGGAGTATTATGTGTGCAAGATTACATACATAAGTTTGTAACTCTTATGATAAGGTGTGAAGTCGAATAACCACGTGAATAAACTATTGCAAGGTTCCGTAGTGGTTTAAATAGATATTTAACAATGAACTTGCAACCTTTCATTAGATTGAAAGATGTTCTCAAATAAGCCCTTAAGGTCGAAGGAAAGTCTAAAGTGAGGAGTCATGAAGCCTAGCAACTTGTGCCCCTTGATGAACACCTGCATTCAAGCCCAAGAGTCAAGAGAATCTTTGAAAGGGGTCGGGCATTCAATATCACCAAATCCAAAGGCTAAGGCAAACACTCCACTTGAAAACACCAAATTGTTCAAAGGACGTAAAATGTTTTAGGTGTCTTAGATTTGCTCACAGTATGACATGTTCCTATTTGAAGTGTCACGATCCTTCCAAGAATCATCATATGGTACTAAAAGTGAAAATGAAATATAGCCCTTAAAGGAAGAAGAGTCTCCTAATTCTAAACAAGAGCACATAGGAGAGAAAGAGATACTTATCTTAAGTCGTGCTGCATTCTCCAAGAAATAAAGAGACACAATAGAAAAATCTATTCCATACTCGTTGTCTAGTGAAAAATATGGAGCCATTATCCATGATGGAAGTTGTAAGAATGCTGCATTGATCACCATGATTGAGAAATTGAAGTCAGATATATCTGATCATCTACAACCTTATAAGTTGCAATGATTCAACAAGAGAGAGAGGTGCAAGCATCAAATCAAGTTTGGGTGTCATTTCTTATTGGAAAGTATGAGGACAAAGTTACTGTGATGTAGTTCCAGTGAATGCAATAGCTTCAACAACAAACATTCATATATCATAGACAGGTGTAGGATAGTTTTAGCTCCACTTAAGCTCAAAGAGGTGAGTAAAGAACAAATTATGGAAGGAGTGAGCATAAGAAAAACTTATTTCTACCTAAGGAAACACCATTTAATTGGCCTGTAGGTTCAACCCTTTGACACCATTGGACTTTGCCTTTGCCTTATTACCCAATGATGAACAACATGGATGGAGGAGCCAAAGCTGAGTATGTCAAGAAGTTGCATGAACAAGTTAGAAAGACTTATGTCAATTTATTGAAGATCAAGATGATCCGAATTTCAGGGCAAATCCAACTCCACTAGATTGAGATGATATGCAGTATGGTCGTCTAACAAGAGCAAGAGCCAAGAAACTACAAGAGGAAGCCTTAGGAGTAGGTTTTTTTTAAATTGGAGTCCTAGTGTTCTCATGCCTATATGCATGGAAGCTACTCAACAATATGAATCAAGTAGCCAAGATGGTCTTTTTAGTTCATGTTTTGGCATGGAATTCCCAGGAGATGGCATAGAAGAGCTTGAGGACTTAAAATCATTTGTGTCATTTGTTTAATGTTACTTTGTGCGTTGATCATGTTGTAAATGAGTTCTAAGTGTTGTTAGAAGTGTTATAAGTGCTGTAGTAATGTTGAATATGATGTAAGGAGTCTCAGAAATGATAGGGATAATCTTTTCAACTTTAAGATAGGTAGTTATTGGCTGCACCAAGTAGTTATTAAGATAGTTCATTGTCGAGAAGTGATGTCCTTTTGATAGAAATTTGAACCAAAATTTATGTCTTTTCTTTAAGAATCACTTGTAATAACTGGTGAGTATATAGCTATCCATTATAGTGTCATTTTCAGACAATTAATGAGAATTTTATGAATTTCCAAATCTGGTTTTTCTTCTCGTTCATCTTATCTAAGTGAGTTGAACCTTAGAGAAGAGCAAGGACTAATCTATATCACTTTCTTGGTTTGTAAATTGTGTGACGGATTAAGTTTAACTATTTGTCATAGGTGAATATTCTTGTCAACAGGTAGTTAAATTCAAGAACTTTTCCATCACAAATTCAAATTTTTCATCTCCACATATCCATACCATCAGCCATTCACACATACACACGCCAATCATGCTACCCCCACTATAACCCTTCATCCATCATATTTTCTCGCTTTATGGCACTTCAAACATCGTAAGCTAACCGAAAAGCACTATAACATTTGCTCCTCACCATCATTCAACCTTACCAATCTTCAAACCATTCATACCCTTTCATTGTATTCTTTTTCAAGCTCATGCATATCCACCCCATCAACTAGTACCTCCACATCCCACCTTAAGTACTACCAATGATGGTGTTGGTAATAGTACAATGTTAGTGGTGGAGGTAGAGATCTTGAGGTTATTGTGGTGTAGAGGTGATGATTGGTGACAATGATGATAATTCAGTGGTGATGTAGTGGTAGTGGTGGTGAGGTAGCAATGATAATGGTGAAGTCGCATGAGAAATAAGGGATTTATGAAGGGCTATTTTTACTGTTTGACTCTCAGATATTTTCTATTGCAGTTAAATTTTCAAACCAGGTGATATATGGTATAAAAATATTCAAACTTATACCGTACACTAGTTAGCATTTTGTTTAGTATCTTTCATGTATCAAATATGGTACAACTGATATTGTCTAGCCAATACCTCAAAATGTTGCAAATCAAATGCTACCACAATAAGATGACATATTAGTTAAATAGGTGCTACACTATCCATCTTCTAGAAAATCTATGGAAGGAGGAATTCTCGGTGCAGAGATATTACCTGGCCATAAAGAGCGAATCATGGTATGCTCTACTAATCATCAACTTGTGTGTTAGGTTAAGTTCTTTTGATGCATCTTCCATTGCCTTGATTATTAACTTATCAGAAAGAGCTGGTGGATCCTGATTGACGATGGTAAAATCCAATAACTTGACATTACGTTTTTTGGCTATGGCAATTGCAGATTTATGGATTTTCTCAATCACATCATTTCTTCTTTCCTCATCAATATCTCTTGTATCTGTCAATCGAAAGAAATGGATTTTCACTACGCTTGTTATACACCATTATTAACTCCTGTAAAACCTGTCTCATGTAGGAACTTTACCTATTTCTAGGTGTGATTTACTGGGTATGCTGTTGATTGCTCCAGGATGCAGATCTAGAATTCCTTTTGATAATAAAAGGAAAAATGCAATGAGTTTATTTCCCTCAGTTATATTTATCACATATAGAGCAAATGTGATATAGGAACAACTTTACCCACTGTCCCAACGGTATCTATTGATCCAGATTCCAAGACATGCCTTTCAACAGCAAGTGCTAATTCTGCAGCAGCCAGTCCAGCATCATTCCTGCAAATTAGTAACACGATCAAGTTTGAGCAGCAAAAGATTAAAATGCCAGTCAGATCCATATGAAAATAAACCCCAAAAGAATACTGGCCTGTAATTTTTCTAAAAGACGAGTACTTATTTGGAAAAAGCATTTTGGAAGAATAAAGTTTGATCCCACCAACTGCTGCCTGCTAAATGAAAAATCTTTTGGAAATTGAATAAAGTCCAGAGAGATCAAGGTCAGTGTATTAAATGGAGTGTCAAACCATCTCACCTATATGGCATAAGAACAGCACCTGCATGTCCCCCATTTCCTTCAAAATCTACCTTTATGCTTGCAGGGGCTGCAATGGCAGTTACTATACCAACAGATATGCCTGGACACAAACGCACATAAAAGATAAATACATATGCATGATAAGTTCCTAGAGCTGATCATAAAAATCAAAATAAGAAGGCTACCTTCCTCCTCCAATATAGGTCCCTGCTCTATGTGCAACTCTAGGAAAGCAGAATAGCTTCCTTTATTTAGGTGCACACTAGTTAAGTCAACTTCACCCTCAGCATAACCAGCAGATCTTGCAGCATCCAGAAAAGATACATTGTGACTGTCAACTGTAGTCTTCAGAGCATGCATGAGTGCATCACTTCCCGCCATTAAACGGCTGGATCATCAAGATTTCCAAGAGGAAAAGAAATGTTAACAGATTCTATCGATTTAACACGAGTATAGTCACGCAAATTAAATTTCAAGAGGAATATAAAGTAAAATACTGATGACAGGCTTGCATGACCATTTTGCAGACAGCTTTTAGGCCGCAGCAAAATAAATTAATATAAAAGCAAAACCTAAAGAAAGCATGGAGAACAACCTTCCCAAACAGCTGATCCCAAAGCGTGTAGGCTCTTCGGAGGTAAACATTACAATTTCTAATGACCTTTTTGGTGTGAACCCAGACCTGCCAAACCTCAGTGAAAACAAAAAAGCAAAAATCAATGAGGAATCCCTCATTTCTCTGTGTACTAATTTCAAACAAAGGTAATAAAATCTTCACAATGCATTGACATCAGCTTGTTCTAACAACAATCAAGAACATGGTATCATATTAACTACATCCTAATAGTATTGGCACACCAGGTTTGGTCGAGATCACCATATTACCATCAATGAACCGCTCGACAAGCAAGAACAAATCCACATATCTTATATGCACCTGTTTCTAGGCTTGGTGGATTTAATTGTATGGTCCAACAAGAATGACTTTTAAGTAGGCATCTAGAAGTCCTAAAATTTCTATTGATGCACCAAAAACAACTCACCATGAGGCTAACAAAACCCAATCTAATTATCTTATAGACACCCATTTTCAGGCCTGATGAATCCAATTGTATGGACTAACAAGAATGCTATTAAGTAAGCTTCTAGAAGTCCTAAAATTTCTAGTAATACACCAACCAATTCATGATACGGCTTGAGGCACAATTGATGCAAAGTGCAACAGGTATTGAACTACCAGATTTATATCTCAAAGCCATCTGCACACCTTTTCAGCACATTAATGGCTTCAATTGCACTCAAAACACCAACAACTCCATCGTACTTTCCAGAGTAAGGAATTGCATCAATGTGAGAACCTGTACCAACAGCAGGTAGTTCTGGCTCATAACCGTCCCTACATGATTGGAAATAGGAGAAAGGATGAGAAATGCCATTGGTGTGAAGCAAGTAAGATAATAAAAAATTGTTCACAAGATTCGAGCAAATGGAGATGCCACTCATTATGCTAATACCATTTTTTTCAGTTGAAGAACTGGTCATGCTCCATAAGCAACTAGAACAACATGGTAAAAGAAGTCACTGAATGCTAGTTGTACAAGCAAGGTTTCAGAGAAATGGAGTTACACAGTTTGCAATAAAAAGGTGATACAGTTGATAGAAAAAGCATTTCCATTTGAAAAATTACTTTTTGCACAACCAGCATCTCATAAGTATAGCAGTAATAATGATGTTAATTCCAAAAAGAAAGATTTAGACAGACAGCTTGTCTGTAACTCCATTTGCACTACTTTAAAGTTAATATTTCGTGGTTCAACTACTCACCATCGCCCAAATATGTTGCCAACAGCATCCTCTCTAACAGAGAGACCTGAGAGTCCCATCAAGTTCTTAATATACCTAAAAATGATAAGAAGATGAGAGATATTAGCTTTATTATTAGGGCAAGTGTTCCATCATTGTAAACTATGTCTATATTGTGCCTTTATTGGCATGCATAAGCCTGATTTTTTCCAAATAATCACCAGAGAATCCACCCATTGACTAAGTAAGATTCCAGAAAGCTGGACCATTACATTGACGAAATATGCTCGTGAAGTGCATTAGATTCAATAAGAAAGTACTCTACAAGCTATTCACAGAAAATATTTTACAAACGTTGTTTTTAGTATTTGTTATAATAATATATGGATTATAATAGCCAGTTATTGTTCAAGTAATTAAAAGTAGTCACCATAACCAGTGGCTTCTAGTCAATTCCCTCCAACTATGTCTTCTTTTAACTATCAAAACAAAAAGCTGGTAGCATCTAGTGGTAAATATGATGGGAAATATGGCTAGAATTTCATTTCCTCAATAAATCCATTACTAGAAGTCAATAGTTACTACAACATATTGAGTCTAATGCAATAATATTTGACAATTAAAAAAGTTAAAAATACAATGAATGGAAATATCTTTCTTGAAACAAACACAACCTTAATACCTTCTAGTCTACAGGTTTGTACCATTAAGAATGATAGTAGTGACCATTACTAAATATTGCCAATCAAAAAAGAAATAAGCACATACAAGTGCACTATTGCACAGATTCCTAGAACAAGTACTTACACATCTAACCAAATAATCCATTTCCCAGTAACTATTCCTAAATAAATTATGAGTACATATAGAAGCTCAACTTGCATCCCAACTTTTAATCAACACTGTGCAAGTTTGTCTGACTATTATAATTATATGAATCTGGTGAGTGTTTACCTAGTCACAAGCATGATCAAATTCTTTTACACTAGATTCAATTAATACCAATGTTTTCCAACTGATGCCCTCTAGTTTTAGTATCAATACCTTCGTGCCAATACATCTTTCTCAGTGTAGAGGACCCTGGTCACAGATGGTGCAGGCGTATCTGAGAATGCTGCTAGCTCATCAATCTAATCACCAAAATTCAAATCACTTAAGCTCAACCCAATCAACAGAACAAAGAAATACACATTTAGGCTGCTTTGTGAACCTTTGCCCTCACATTTTTCGACATTTAGTATTAATAGCTGTCAAATAATATGGAAAAGGAAATAAACATGGAAAAAAGAAAATAATTTTCCCTTTGAAAAGCAGGAAATGGTTTTCCTTACTTTCGATAAACATTTTATCAATTAGTAAATCGCCACCACCGATAGTTGGCTATGACTTGCAAATACCACCACCATCTCTCGGTCGCTTTGGTTATGAAAGTCATATTTAACCATTGTAAACATTGGAATAAAAAATATATATATTAAACAGAGTTTTGAAAAGTGTTATGGAGATAACATCTAGTAATTACAACATTGGATAATGTTATGGTGCTCATTGAAAGTGGTTACATAGGTTAGTAAAACTTAATGCTAGAAGGTAGTGGAAGGTGATGGCAGCGGCCCGTGGCTGATAGACCGAACTCGAACATCGAAAATTGAGAATCAATGAATAATATTTCCTCTTCTATTCGGGCCCCGCTGCTGGTTCCTACCATCACTTCTCATCATTGATTACCCTACTGTTAGAACAATGAGTATGAAAACTCCTATCCACGAATCAGCCTAATTAAATATATCATGCAAGAATCAATACATACTATGCAAGAGGCACAAGCTAAAGTCCCATCTGAAGATAAATTAACAAGTACAAATCTTTCACATGTTCCTTCTACTCAAACTATTACAACAAGTTTTACCCAAAACACATACATACATACATATATATATTACACAAGCAATCAAATCTTTACCATGCAATTAGAGAAAAAAAATAGCGGTACGTATACCCAAACCCAGAAAAGGGGAAAAGAGATGTTTTTGACCCTTTTGTGGTACCTGCTTCTGAAGAGTTTCAGTATCCACAGAGAATTCAGACGACGAAGAGCCGCGACGAAAAGAGTGAGTTTCGTGAATTGGGTACCCAGAAAACTCTTCCATTGTTTTGGTAGTTGAGCCATGGTCTTCATGAGCCCATATGGAACAGTCACCGAACAACAATACTAGCAAGAGACATGAAAATCTTAAAGACAACATCATTTGTTTGTGTTTGTTCACTGCCTGTTTTTATGAACGATAGTTCGTAATGGAATACTATGGATGGGCAGTGCGCGTGAACCGATGTTCGCCGTATGCTTTTGGAGTGTAGTGGGGATATCAAAGCTTTGAACCGAAAAATATCGACCGAACCGTGAATCGGATCGAAGCGAAAGTTCGGCGATTTTTTCAAATATGGTATATACAGGGTTCGGGTCTTAAGTTTTGCACGAGAGTTTAGAGATGGATAAGAGAGGAGTGGGTAGTATTAGCTACCCATCTCTACACTGGCTTTCATAATTTCATCAAACACCCGCGAGAATGGCCAACATACCCATAATTCGCCAAAAAGAAAAAACAGAAAATAAAGAATCCCCAACACATGAATCCACCCCAAACGGCCAAACCCCGGTTTCAAAATTTCGGCAAAAGTTGAAATGGGTATTCGCTTTTAGTTAATGTGCAGGAGATAAGGGCTACTTTACGGAGCCAAAAATGAAAACCATCGAGTAAAAGAAGAAATGTGAAATCATTAATTTCATGATATGGAGAAATAAATTGGACTTGTACTGCGATTGGGGGTTTGAATTCCCTTAAAATTATGATTCCACCTTAAAGAAAAATTCAATTCCAATTTGAAATTAAAATTAATTAAGGATAAATTATGCAGATATCCCTTAAAATCTTTTGAAACCATGTAACTCTCAATTTTTAATAAAGTTAGAACTTACCCCTTCAAATAACTATAAGTCCTATTTAGTTTTTGAGTTAGTTGCTTATGTCATGATGCAATTTGACATCGACATTAAAAAAAAAAAAAAAAAAAAAACCAAATGTTGCACCATATTTTTATATTGACATGGTATGTTGATCTGCCTTTTTTTTTTCTTTTTTTAATCCAACATCAACGAAAACAAACTGAACCTACATATTTACCCTACTGAACAGATTTTAAAATATAAAAAGGAAGCACATATTTCAAATACATTGGACTAAATTGCACTCCAATCAAAAGAATCCTAACAATCTTTAAGAGTATTTTTAATATGCCTAAGAAATTAGTAATTATTAGGACTTACTGTAAAAAATGGGAATCAAATGGATCATTATAGATATCGAAAAAAATTAAGATGAAATGGTCAGTAAACATAATACAGTAACTTACATAAAGCTGTTGGAAAGATGCGACTCACTAATAAATATAATACGACTTAACACTTCGCTTGATATGATACATTAGCTAATATCAAGGTCCATCTACCACTAATCTCAAAATACTCTATAAGATTAGATAAGAGTGTAAAAAGATTGTACTTAGAGAGATATCTCATAAAAACAAATATATTTAATATCTAAGAGGAATATAAGATATTCCAATTAAGTTCTTACGGCAACGTTACAAATGAAGAAAATTACAAAAAGATTAAAGGAAAAAGAGAATCTAATATGCACATAAGAGGTAAATAGGATAAATGACGAAAAAGAATAATAATATAATGTTAGAAAAAGTAATAGATAAGTGACAGCTCATCAATGGATCTGTATTAAGGAATCTTTAGTCGTAGCAATTAAGTTGGGTTCAAAATGTACCAGCTGCAAATAGGTAGTATCTAGGATTACCAAAGTGAAAAGAGGATACTGCTATTCAATAAGCCAAAAGAGAATGACTTGGCGTATAGGGTCTTGACTTCGACCTCGATATATGAAATTCTTGTAGGTTAGAACAGGACTTAGTGTGTATTGACCTCAACCTCGACACTCAGTTGGTCAACCTCGATAAATGAGTAGTTGGCAACGGCACAAGAATTAGAATAAAGCAAGGTATATCCAAGTCAAGTCCTTAAAGAATTTGTCAACCGTTTTTCTATGTATTACATCTTGTTTTCGACATACTGACAAGAGAGAATTCTTCTAGTAAGAGATTGAAGGCTTTTAAGGCACGTACGAATAAGAGGGCTAAAGGGTTAGAAGGCAACAGTCCATCAATTCTTATCTCGTAAGAACTCTGAAAGTTACTTATATTATAATGCCAGGTTTTAGGAATTTTATATTTTAAGAAACTCTGTACTTTATCGTTAAGTTATTTCACTAAAATTTCTTTTAACACTTTTTTATATTTTTTAAAGTCATATAGAATAATTTTTAAATTAATATTTTATAAATAAAATTTTAGTATTAATAAATATAATTTTATACAATATAATAAATAAATAATTAAGGTCCTCACACGAACGGACGTCACGTATATGTCGCTGAAGGAACGGAGGCGTCTTCCTCCACGTGGGAGATGACACCGTCTAATACACCGACGTTAAAAAAAATAAAGGAAAAAAAAAAAAAAGCCTGACCCAATTCAACTTTATTGTTTCGTGAGATGCTTGAGTTGGATTTTCCAACTTTAGAATAGATTTTTGAATATAGGGTACAGGAGGTAGCATCATGCTGATGGTATAGTTGATACCTTGTGAAAGGCTATAAGGACAAAAGAATTAAAGAGCGTTGGGAGAGAAAAGAGCATGTTAGATAGCTTTGCGGTTTTAGTTTCATATTTTTTACTGTGGACACTTGGTTTATACTGTTAAACAATAAAGGCTATTTTTTGGGAATTTCCATCTGCGTCTTGGAATTGCTACAGAGGGGGTAAACAAGCGAACAGTTTTGGGTTGATTTCAACTGACACGGGTGTTTTCAAGCTTTTTTTTTTTGCCTTTACGTAGAGTTAAGGCTTAGCAATGAATTTTGAGTTTCACTTTACAGTGTTTGGTCAAATTATTTAGATAAAACAGAGCCCAGGTGACAGTTGGTTAAAGGTTTACGGGTGGTTTTAGCCCTTCAATAGTGGATTGGGTAAAAATATGGTTAGATCCAGCCAAACTTTGAATAAAAAATGGGTTAACATGCCGTGTTAGCATAGAAATATAATGTAGCATTTGTTTTGTGTTTACGTCAAATTGTATTGCCATATAAGCAGCCCAACTTAAAAGCTAAGTAGGGCTTATAGTTATTTAAAGGGAATAAGTATTAACTTTTTAAAAAATTAGGAGTTTATATAATTTTAAAAGTTTTTAGAGATGCCATTTAATTTACCCTTATTTATTTAACTCCCAACCTTACTATTAGACTCATTCCATCCCATTCCAATCCTTAGATATTTTTAAATATAAGAATGAATTTATAATTCAATTTCTTATTCTATTCTATTCAATTCATTTCCATTTCATCTTATTTTAATCTATTCCATTAGAGGTCATTTCCTCATATCAAACATGACATAATAACGATGTTAATGTAGATATTCTCTGCAATCGGCATAAACTAAAATTGGTTTTTATTGTGTTGCTTCGCTTTAATTGGAACTCTAGATTTGTATGTAAATAAAAATGTAACAAGGTGTCAAGCCCTATTTTGATTTCTTTAATTTAATTTATATCAAGTTTAACCTAATTAATATAAATTATTCAACATTAAATTAAGAAAATACTTTTCTTAAGAAAAATTTTAAAAAATTAAAGTCGCCAACCGGTTCAATCGATAAAAATTAAAATTAGGGTTTTAGGGTCTTCGGATGGAAAAATCCTAATTTGATCATTAGTCTGGTGATATTCTAAAAAA
Source organism: Lumnitzera littorea (assembly GCA_024138015.1). Taxonomy (NCBI): domain Eukaryota; kingdom Viridiplantae; phylum Streptophyta; class Magnoliopsida; order Myrtales; family Combretaceae; genus Lumnitzera; species Lumnitzera littorea. The sequence continues at coordinate 9,106,059 of JAMXBB010000009.1, read as the reverse complement.
TTAATCTTTAGAAAATTAAACCAGAAAACCGGGTTTAGACGCTAACTTATTAAGATTAAATCACCATATGAAAATTAAAAGAAATTGGGAGGCTTTTGCTTTTTTTTTTTTCTAAAAATATTAAAAATAGATCTAAATGAGTAAAAATAACTAAAAATGATTTTTTATTATTTTTTATTACGAATTTTCTAAAAAGGAAAAAAAAATTTAACAATTACCCCGAAAGTACCTAGGTATCCACTAATCAGAATCAAACCAGCCGTAATTCTTTTTTCTTATAAAATTTTTAGTGGGTGGATTATTTTTATTTTGAAAACTGAGTCAAGTTTACATTTTCATTAATTTATTATTTGAAGAAAAACCCTAAAAAAATTAATTTTCCTAAATTAAGTAAAAAACTAACTAACCAAATCTTTTTTAAAAAAACTTAATTTAGATTTTTTTATTTCCCAAAAAAAGCCCTAAGTGCCAAAAATATTTTTTTATTATTAAAAAATGATTTTTCGAAAAAAAGACCTAACTTAACTAAAAAAAATCGCAAAAAAATAAATAATAACCCTTAAACTAGCACTTAAACAAAAAAAATTAATTAAATAATAAAAATAAATAACCAATGAAGCAAATTAATAAGATTTATTAAAATAAACAAAATAAAATAATAAAAAAATTAGAAAATTACTTAGTGTCGGATCGTCGATATTGAACGGCGATTTGGGCATGCACGAGCATCAACATTAGGCGAACACAAGTAGTGACTTGGGTGAACGCAGGCGAACGCTTGGACGAGAGCCTGGCAAGCGTATAACAGCTACAGGTGACACGCAGGCGAGCGATGGGCGAAGGCACGGGTACGAGTGATTATTAGGTAATGCTATAGACGATACTAGGCGACAACAATGGATGATATTAGGTGGCTGCGATGGGTGAACGTCTAAGTATGCTAATAGGTGAAAGCGAGCATGCTAGGCGTGTACAAGGACAGTAGACTCGGGCGACAGCGACGTAAGCGACGGGCGATGGAGTGACATAGGCAATGAGCAATAGTGGACGGTACTGGGCGATGCTGTGGGCGATACTGGGCAACAGTGATGGACGGTACTGGGCTGCAGCGATGAGCGATGGCCTGGGCGGGTGGTGCTACTAGCAAGGCTTGGGCGGTGCTTTGGTCACGCATAGCAATGGTTATGGCGTATATGGTGTGTACGGTGGTATGCAGCGACGGTACATATAGTATGGGTGGTGGTGCGTGGTGGTGAGTGGTAGCATATGGAGTGTTTTGGGTAGAAGTGTGATTTAAAAAAAAAAAGGTCCCCGAATCCTAAGCCAACGTGTTATTTATCAGCTTAAAATCGAATCTCTCATATCGAAAATATAAAAGATTTGATTGCAATTCTTCTAAGATTTACCCTAACTTCTAGAAACCTTAGTTAACTCGAGCTTTTATTTCCAGGCCCAATCCAATCTAATTAAATATGGTCTAATAACTTAAGAAATTTTGATTTTAAACCCCTAAATTAGATAACTACTTATTCTATATTGGTCTAGCCCAAAAGTAATTAATTCAACCCTTCTCATTAACTGATCCAATAACTCAATTTAATCTAACTTGACTCTTAACTCAACTTCCTATGACCTAACTTAATTTTCTTTTTTTCTTTGAATTTTCGTTATTTATTTATTTTTGCTTATTCATTACCCTGACTTAATTAACAAAATAAAAAATTGGTAAAAATAAAGTGTCTAGTTTAATTAGAACTTTACTATAAAGACAAAAGGGATACCCATTTTTGCCAGACCTAACTTGAATAATCTGAAAATGATAAATCTCTTCAAGATTTCTTTTTGTTTTGGTGGACAATCCTAAGAGGATAGATCTCTTCAAGCTTCTTTTTGGTTGATCTGAAAAAGATAGATCTCTTCAAGATTAGACTTGGTCAACCTGAAGAGGATAGATCTCTTCAAGATTCCTTCAGTTAATTCGAAGATGATAGATCTCTTCAAAAACTGATTTCATTTTGGTGACCCGAAAAGGATAGATCTTTTTGAGATTCTTTTTGACTTGTCCGAAGAGAATAGATCTCTTCAAAATTGATTTCACTTTGGTGACCCGAAATTGATAGATCTCTTCGAAATTCTTTTTTACTTGTCTAAAGAGGATAGATCTCTTCAAAACTAATTTCACTTTGCTAGCCCAAAGAGGATAGATCTCTTCAAAATTGGTTTTGGTCAATCGGAAGAAGATAGATCTCTTTGAGATTGATTTTGACTTATGACTTAAAGATGATAGATCTCTTCAGGTTTGGTTTTGACTTATCTGAAGATGATAGATCTATTCAGGATTCATTTTGGGTCATTCTGAAGAGGAGAGATCTCTTCAAGATTGATTTTAAAAAACTAGCTTAACTCCCCTAAAGATTTCTTTTCAAAGACTTTTAAGATTATTTTTCTTAGGATTGAAAAATTTCTCAGATAGCAACCAATTGACTTGCTTACATCTACTCCCAATATTCACTCATTTAATCAGCAAAATTTCTCCAGGGGCCTGTGCTTGTTTCTTCTTTCTCTTTTTTTCTTTCCTTTCTTCTTTTGTTTTCTTCTTTTTTCTTGTTGTTTTCTTTTTCTTCTTTCCTTTGAATCTTGTAACTGAACCATGCCCATGCTTTGAATTTGCTTTATTTGATACCTAATTTCAATTTCTACCCTTCATGACTTCTGAATAATAGATCTCCTTTCGAAAGAAACAAAATTAAATTATCAAGAACATTCAATTTCAATTTATCTAATGATTCAGACTCATTGGTAAGTGTTTTGGTAAAGAAACAGGATTTTATTGGTGGAATGTTTGTTGGTCAATGACCATTCGAATTTGAAAATATTCATTGATATCAACTTTACTTGTAAACAATGAAAGATTAACTACAAACTATTCAAGAAAAATTGAAATCTTTATTGAATCTCAGTTTTCATGGATAATACAACTTGATTGTATCTGAATTCACTGGTCCCCTTAATTCCAGGCTATCCATCTCTGTCAACACTAATGTACCTTCTGATAATACCATTTTCATCACATAAAGGCTTTCGTAATTCAGAGCGAACTTGCCCCTAGGACCTTTTGCATTCGATAGTATCTTCTTCAACACCAAATCTCCTTCTTTAAAGTACCTTGGGCGTACTTTCTTGTTAAAAGCTCTAATTATTTGCTATTGGTAGCACTAACCATGACATATTACTAGAAGTCTCCTTTCATCTAAGAGATTCAAATGCTTCATTTGCTTTTTCACCCATTCTGCTTTATTAAGCAGAGTTTCTGTCAATACTCAGAACGAAGGTATTTCTACTTCCATCAATAGTACTGCTTCAATTCCTTCACTAATGAATGCGATGTCACATTGGTAGAGGTCCTGATCGAGGTTTTGTAAGCTATAAGAGTGAAGGGAAGCACCTCATGCTAGTCTCTATAAGTAATCACCATCTTCTCAATGATTCTTTTGATATTTTTATTAGTGGCTTCAACTACCTTGTTCATCTAAGGTCGATATGGAGTTGAATTTCTATGATTGATCTTGAATTAGCTACACACTTCATCCATCAACTTGTTATTCAAATTCGTCCCATTGTTTGTAATAATAGACTCGAGTATACCATTTCTTGCAATAATATCTCTTTTTAGGAATCTAACCATCACTCATTTGGTCATCGTGACATATGACGCTGCTTCTACCCACTTGGTAAAATAGTTGATCGCGACTAAAATGAATCTGTACCCATTCAAAGCTGTTGGGAAAATTGGACCGATCATGTCAATTCCCCATATTAAGAAAGGCTAAAGAGCTAACAACACATGTAATTCTTGGGGAGGAGCATTAATTTTGTTAGCATACACCTAGCATAGGTGACAGTACCTCACGTACTTAATGCAATCTGGTTCCATCATCATCCAAAAATATCCCATTCTCATGATCTTTTTGGCTAACATGTACCCATTCATGTGAAGACCACAAACTCCTTTATTCACCTCTTTCATTAATTTCTTGGCTTCTTCTTCATCCACACATCTTAGTAGTGTTGCATCTGGTGATCTCTTATATAACAAGGGTCCACTCAATAAGAAATGAGTAGCCAACCTTCTTAAAGTCTTTCTATCTTTTCTATCAGCATTTTCAGGAAATTCACTAGTTTGAAGTAACTTCTTGATATCATGATACTAAGGTTCTTTTGTTCCCTTCCCTTTAACTGCAAGATAAAAAGCCATTTTTTCTTTCACTTTAATCTTTAAGGGCTGAATTTCTATTCCGTCTGTAACTTTCACCATTGACACTAATGTAGCCAATACGTCGGCAAACTGATTCTAGATCCTTAAAATATAAGTAAATGAAATCTTTTGGAACTTCTCAACTAATATTCCTAAGTGCTCATGAGAAGGTATCAATTTCTCGTCCTTTGTCTTATATTCCCTTAAGATCTGGAGAATTATAAGGAAAGAATCTCTGTACACTTCCAATTTTTGTATTCTCATATCTAACGCCACTTTGAGCCCCAAAATGCAAGCTTCATATTTTGCTATGTTGTTGGTCTATGAGGAATGTTAATCTTGCTGCCACAGGGAAATGATTTTCCCCAGGTGATACCAACATTGCTCCTATCTCACATCCAAACACGTTGGCTACTCTATCAAAATACATTTTTCATCCCAATTTCTCATCATTTAATTTATTTGCTATCATCACATTTTTATTAAGAAATTATGCTTCTGAACCATTATCCTCATCTTCTAATGGGTATTTTGCCAACTAATCTGCCATCGCTTGCCCCTTGACTGAACTCTCACTTACGTACTTGATATCAAACTCGGAGAGTAGCATCTACTACTTCGATATTCTCCTAATCAACGCCAATTTTTCCACTAAATATCTCAAGGGGTTATGTTTTATCAACAACTCTATTGAGTAATAGAGAGTATATTGCTTGAGCCTGTGCATCACCCATACTAAGGCGTAATACGTTCTTTCCACTTCTGAGTATTTTTGCTCGCATTCTATGAACTTTTTGCTTAAATAATACATATGATGCTCTTTTCTTTCCATTTCGTCTTTCTGCCCCAGCATATACCCCATCGATTCAAGAAGAATTGTCAAGTAAAGAATCAACGGCCGTCTTGGTGTAGGAGTGACTAATATCGGTAGATTCATAAGATATTCTTTGATTTCAACAAAGGCTTGTTCACACTCTTCATCCCATTTGATGGCTGCATTCTTCCTCAAAAGTTTAAATAATGGCTTACATCTATTAGTTAGCTGTGATACAAACTAAGCGATGTAATTCAATTTTCCCAGCAGTCATGAAACTTCTTTTACAGTCTTCAATGCATGCATGTTCACGATTGCCTTAACTTTATTTGGGTCTACTTTGATTCTTTTTCTACTGACTATAAAACCTAACAATTTACCTGAAGTTTCTCCAAAGGTATAATTTTTTTTATTCAGCTTTAGTTGAAATTTCCTCAACCATTCAAATAACTTGCATAAAATTTCCACATGATTTTCATCCTCTTTGAATTTAGTGATCATATCATTTACATAAACTTCAATTTCTTAGTGCATCATGTCATAGAACAAAGCAACCATAGTGCGCTAATAAGTTGCCCCAGCATTCTTCAACCCAAAAGGTATCACGTGATAATAAAACATCCCCCAGGTGGAAACAAAAGTTGTTTTGATTTTATCTTCTTTCGCCATTTTAATTTTATTATACCCCAAGAAACCATCCATAATGAGAAAAGATGATTCCTAGCCATGTTATCCACCAATACGTCAATATATGGCAAAGGAAAGTTATCCTTTGGTGTCGCCTAGTTTAAATCACGAAAATCTACACAAAGCCTAACCTTCTCATTTTTCTTCAACACTGGCACCACATTGGCCACCCATTCGAGGTAATCTGATACTTCTATGAATCTGACTTCTAACAACTTCTTCGCTTCTTCTTTTATTTTAAGAAGTAGATCCAACCTAAATCGTCTAAGCTTTTTTCTTTTCGGTTTAATTTCCTCCTTGCTTGGCAACTTATGAACCACAATAGACGAGTCTAATCCGGGCATATCTTCGTCAGACCAAGCAAAGATATCTAAGTATTCTGATAACAATCGTAATAACTCCTATTTCTAATTGTCTGTGAAATTACCACCAATTTTCAAATTTCGAGGTTTTTCCTCTGTCCCCATATGAATCACTGCCATTGGTTTGTCAATAATCACCCTACCTTGTCCATATCAACACCAACTCTCCTGAATTTTGTTTGGAGTCTCAATATCATCTCCAACGTCTAACCTAGCAGGGCTGAAGGTGATATTGATACTTTCATCGTTTACATGCATGAGATATCCGTTATGTTCATCGTTTTTATTAGATGTAAAGAATTAAAAAAAAAGGACAACAAATAAATAATAAAGAAGAATCGATAGAAAGAAAGGAATGAATTTTATTGAATGAATTTAAATTGTCTGAAAGAGAAGGCCTAACTAATTGGACTATCTATCGAAATTGAATGATCTTAATTAATCTAATTTTGAGTTTCTAAAGAGACCTATTAACAGGAACGGAAAACCAGTTGCATAAGGAAACCGGTACGTCGACATCTTCTCTCTCATCCGAACTATTACTACATTGTTGAGTTAAGGCCTTAGATAGACCGGCTACTTCAAGTTCTTGAACACCAGCTGGTGCTAGGAATGTCTAGCAAATGTTTGGAAAGTCCATATGAATATGGTATAGTTGATATCCTCTCTTGCTCCTAGTTTTAGCCTTCATTTCTTGAATCCCCTCTTCAGTGAGCTCATACCCAAGCCCAAATGCTCTAATCTGCTGCTTAGGCTATTTGAAATGACCCCATGCCCCCTGTCTTGCTTCTTCGATCATACTGACTTCGTTGAAAATCTGCAACCTTAGCTCTTCCAATTCTTCATCCTCGACATAAGGAATAGTCATTTCTTTATAAATCTTAGTCTTGTTCCTCAAGAATAGTTACCAACTATCCATCAACTATGAACTTCACTTTCTAATGTAGGCTGGATGGAATTGCCCCTACTAAATGAATCCATGGTCTTCCTAGCAAAAGATTGAAAGTTCGCAGGATGTCAAGAACTTGGAAGGAGATAATAAACAGCTACGGGCCAATTTTGACTTGCAACCTAATTTCTCCAATTATCTCCCGTTTTGATCCATTAAAAGCCCTTACTGAAATTGAGCTGAGCTTTATCTCAATCACATCCGCACCAAGTAAATTTAGTATCGCCAATGAACACACATTCAATGATGACCCATTATCTATCAGAACTTGAGCCACTACTTTTCCCACACACTTAACCACTATGAATTCAAGCTTTGTGTGCCAGTCTCCTTTTTTACCTAGCTCATCTGGCGAAAACGAAATCTGATCCATTGCAAATATTGAGTTTACCACCAGCCCCAATTTTTCTATAGAAATCCCTTCAAGTACTTTGACCTCCTTCAAAATTTTGATTAATATCTCATGATGAGTATTTGATGACAATAGTAAGCCCATTAGAGAAATCTGGGCTGATAATTTGGCTAACCGATCCATTATCTTGTATTTACTAGCTTTCATTATGTTCTTAGCAACGTTCTGATCTTTGTCATCCGCATCTTCAAAAAATTTTCAAGAAGCCTCTTCTACAGTAGACTTCCTCTTGGCCTCTTCATTTTGATCATAAACTCATCCCAACTGTATAAGTCTGCCAACCATGGGTAATGAGGCCCTGGTTGTCTGATTCACTGCCTGGTAATACAGGGGTGCTGCTTTGTAATTTTCTAGGGCTATCGAGACATTGAAAGCAATCTTCTTAGGCTTTCCCAATTCCTTAACTTTCTTATTCGAAAACCAACGGCTTAAGCTCATCTCTGATCATTCCAACCATCTCAACTGCCTTCTTGGCTTCTGCAATAAGTCTGTCGTTTTCCTCAAATTCTGGACCCCATCTAATGGATAGGGCATCAACGTATATGGTAGGTGAATCGGCATAATCCATCAGATACTCAAACTTCCCTGTCAATTCTCCTAGGGTGTCAACCATCAGATCTCTAGCTCCATATCTTTTCCTAAGCTCCTTTTGAGTACTTCTCTTTCGCGGTTTTGGAATCGTCATAGCCATGATATCGACTTTCTTTACCTTCCCATCCTTCAACAATTGATATATTGCTGGTCTGGTCCGGGTTCTATCCTTGAGATTCATATTCTGTAAGTACTCGGCTTGCCTTAGATTCCAAGCTATCTCCTCAATAGTGATAGGGAGATTGTCTAAATCAATCTCCGATTTAGAAATTTCAGTAATGATCATATTGATTGAATTTCCATGATTTGGTAAAGGATTATTACCCACATTGGGAGTGAGAGTCTGGATGAAATCTAATTGAACCAATTTAGAATCAATAAGATCCTGGATCTTATGTCTCTCTAACACTGATTTGTAGAGTGCCTCACTTACCCTAGATGATAATCACATCGAAGCTCCGGGTTATAATCCCTCGATCTTGGTCCTTCTCTCGGTATCTCAAATGTCAAGAGATTCTCCCTCCTTAATCATACAAGAACCTAACTCAAAGGAATGGGAATGTATGTAAATTGTCTTCTTTGTGGGCGATTGTTTTGATTCGGAATCGGTGGGGGATTAGATCCTCCAGTTGGAGCTGCAGGTCTGACAAGGTTATCGGTATTAACAACGCTTATGGTAGCTTCTTTGGCCTTATTGGAAAATCCCACCAGAGGTGTCTTCTTCTCAACTGCTTCGAGATTAAGAAGCCTTCTAATAGCAATAGCTTCCTTAATTTGGCACCCTAAGGCCACAATTTCTACAAAGTTGGAGGCAGGGTACCTGACTAGATGTTGGTAATACGAGCTTCCAAGAGTATTAATGAAAGTGAGGTCAAATCCTTCTCAGTTAAGGGTGGAGTCACCCTAGCTGTCATGCCCCTCCATCTTTGAGCATATTCTTTAAAGTTTTCATTGGTCTTCTTTCATAGATTATTCAAATCCCATATGGATGGGGCCACTTCAACATTGAACTTATACTAGTTGTAAAAAGCCCATGCTAACTTATCCTAAGTATCGATCTCATTCAAGTCCAGTTGAGCATACTAGGTTAAAGCGGGCCTAGCCAAGCTGTCCAGAAAAGTCTGAACCATCACCTTGTCATACTTCGTGTATTTCCCCATTTTCCCGATATATGACTTAGTGTAGAGCTTCGAGCAACCAGTCCTATTATATTTCTCGAATTTGGGCACTTTAAATCTTTCCAGGAAGTCATCGTCTTCATATGTCAATAAGTTGATCATTCTTATCTGTTCAAACCCGTTAACCATTTCTAAGGTTTTTATCTTTTCGATCAACTTCTGCATAAACTTTCTTTCCATCTTCCGGTGTTTTTCCTCAATCTCTTTCCTCCATAACTCAATATTAAGAACCGATTCTTAATCTTCCAATTCAGGGGGAGTGGTCATTTCTACATTCCGATTTGGGTTAACTTAAGATCCTTGTCTGTCATTAAGAATCCCAATAGCCCGAGTAAGAGCTTGAATTTGTTCAGCCATCTTATTCATGTTTTCTTCTAAAGTTGTTACTCTCGGGTCGAGCTCAGTTTAACTGACATTTCCAGTACCCTGAGTTGACATTTTAGCCTTAAACCAAGTGAATATCGGCCTTCTAGTTAAGTCTACTTGATTGGACGCTATTTTCGAAATCCTACACGAAAACCTAAGTTTTAGACTTTTTGGTGAATTAAAGATTTTTTTGTTTTTCTCCTTTTTTTGTGACTTTTGTTGTTCTGTTGCTTGCCTCTTTTTGTGTTTTTTTTTTCTTTTCTTTTTTTTTTTCAAATTTTCTTTTCTCTTTTTTTATTTTTCTTTTTAAAAGTCAACTAAACAAACAAATAAATAAATAATAATAATAATAATGAGTAAGAGACTACGCAATTAATGAAAATTTTATTTACTAAAGCTGCAAATTTATTAATCATAAGATCCAACTTATACGATAGACTAAATGAAAAGAAAAGAAAAACTCCTAACTAATTTTTTTAAAAAACTTAAATCCTATATCTACAAGAGCCAATAGATCTGGTTGAAATGAGCTTCATCAACTTCCCTCATAAGTCTTCGTACCAAAATATCCATTTCTCGAATCTTACTCCTCAAGAATTGATTTTCTTCTAACAGTCTCTCATTTTCCAACTTTAACTCTTCAATAATTCTCTTACTTTCCTAAAACTGGGCTTCAACTCTAGCCAGTATGGTATCTAGGTAGGCGTGTTTGGTAAGTGAAAGACGTACTGGTTCTGGCTCGTGTTTTAATACGTTTAGCACTTCATACTATATCTTTCCCGTCTTCTTCAACCGATCGTAGATGAATTGCCTAGTAGCTCGGTATTCTCCGACTTTGCCTCTCGAAGTTCCTACATTGATTATCTTCTTGACTTCTCTCCATTCCTACAGCTTCACAAGTTCTGCTAGTTGTTGGATTAGAGCAGCCGTGGGTAGACAAGGATCTTGATAATTTATTGTGAGGATGTCCAAGGAGTCTCTATAGGCTATCTCTTGAAATGGATCAAACTAGTTGGTGACACAAGCTAGGAAATACCCGGTACAACCTGTAATACTAATAAAGGGGACTCTTGCATAATTGGTGCACCTCAAGACAGCTTGAGTACAGTGGCTCCATCTAGCTATCCACATAAAGTCTACTGGCTACATTTTGCTGATAATAGACACCCATCCATTAAACTAAGCTTCATCTAGTACCTTGAGGTTGTAGGCAAAGTCGTTAATCAGATTCATATTTTTTGACAAGGACTCTCTGAGAAGATTCCCTTCATACCCTTGTGTGTGATTGAGAAACCACATGGCAAGGATTATAGGGTTAGCCGTGAAATAACCGTACCCCTGCTTCTTAAGTATCCGAAACTGTTTTGCCAATAGCCCGGGTATAAAGGATTTACCAGCTAGGAATTGAGTCACTAGCTCGACAACCCTACAGTAGACTTGACTATATCTGAAGGGAAACAACATCATTCCAAATACTGCTATAATAAATGCGTTGACCCTCTTCTCGACCTACAATTCATATCCTTCACAGAAGATCTAGCGATATCTCCGAGAGGCATTTGAGCTTGAAAACCACTTTACTAATCTTAGGATGTTGAGACATTTCTGGCCCTTTGAAGATAAGAATGGCGCTAAGGCTAACTTCTTAACCCCCAACAACGTCATGAAGATTTTCTCGGGCTAGACTCTGAGATCAAGGATAGCTATGCTTACTTCGAGAAGCGAGGCATTGACTAGCTGCAAGTAAATACGTGTGGGCATCAATACGTATGGGCCGAAGTTGAAAGCTATAGATTCTAGATTCCAGCAATGGATAAGGGCCTGGATTAGAGGCCAATGGAGTTAGACTCTCGTGAGGGATATGACCAGGTCGATCTTCTTGTGAATGTGGTCTTGCTTGGCAAACGGAAGCTGGTTCAACCAATTTTTCATGATGGCTTCGGGGAAGGAGTACTTATCTAGCTAGACTTCACAGACGGGTTCTAGGCTAATAGGCTTTGAACTGATACTATCCTGACTCTCCATATCTCTATTACAAAAAGATATAAACGAAATAAAACGCAGCAACTATTTACAATAAAGCCACTAAATTTAGAATAAAGTTGGATATAATATTAATAATTTCATAGCTTTTTCAAAGATTTTTTTAGAAATTGTGCGATCTTTCACTGACTAAGGAGCAATAAAAAAATAATATACATATAACATAAGAAAATAATACATTCACAGAGACATGAGCAAAATCAAACATATAAAATGCAACATGCTACACATAGATGCAATGCAGCAAGAGTAGGTGATTAATGAATTATAGAAAATACGATGAATCCGTGGTCAGGAAATACCCTTATATATGAGCAAGTGTGAAATAGGATTTTTTTTTTAAAGATCAAGATTGGGCCAATCACGAATTGATTGGGCTTTTCCTATAATTTAAGAATAACTACCCCTTTTTTTGAAAAGGATGAATGTAAAAGGGTGGGGTTTACGGGTCCTAGGCTCTGTAGCTTCAAGGCTTTCTGAAGAAAAGCCTACTGAGCTATATCGAAACTTAAGTGTACTCGGCTATCACCACCAGGTTGGAGTAATGACCCTAATGACCTGAAGTTTACACAATAGCGGTCCATCTTAAGTTTCTAAGGTGGCCCAGGTCCGACTACATCTAAATATACGAGTGATTAAAATAAAATTCCCTCCTAATCCCCTAGAAGGCCCATTGAGCCAGGCTTTGTTCTTAAGCTTGCATCACTAAAAAAAAAATTAGTACTACTATAATACAAAATAAATAAATAAATAATATTAGAAAAGCCCATTAATTAATTTTTAATTTTTACATGACTAGCCCACCAAGCTTTCCTAGTGAAGTCACCAATTCTGTCAAGTCCTATTTCGATTTCCTGTTTAACTTATATCAAACCCAACCAACTTAATATAAATTACTCGACATTAAACTAAGGAAATACGCTTTTAAAAAAAAATTTTAAGTTAGAGTTGCCAATCGGTTAACCAATAAAAAATAAAATTAGGGTTTTCAGGTGGGAAAACCCTAATTTGAATACTAGTGTATGGATATTCTAAAAAATTAATTATTAGAAAATTGAACTAGAAAACCGGGTTCTGGAGTTAACCTATTAAAATTAAGTCACCATGTAAAAATTAAAAGAAATCGATGGGCTTTTACTTTTTCTTTTTATTTTTATAAAAATATTAAAAATAGATCTAAATGAGTAAAAATAACTAAAAATGATTTTTTTTATTTTTTATTACGAATTTTCTAAAAGGAGAAAAAAATATCTTAACAATTATCCCGAAAATGCCTATATACTCACTAATCGGAATCAAATCGACCATAGTTCTTTTTTTTATAAAATTTTTAGTGGGTAGATTACTTTAATTTTAAAAACCGAGTTAGGTTTACATTTTCATCAATTTATTATTTGAAGAAAAACTCTAAAAAAATTTAATTTTCCTAAATTAAATAAAACCTAACTAACTAAATCTTTTTGAACAAAAACTCAATTTAGATTTTTTTATTTCTTAAAAAAAAAAACCTTAAGTGCCAAAAATATATTTTTATTATTAAAAAATGATTTTTCGAAAAAAAGACCTAACTTAACTAAAAAAAATCTCAAGAAAATGAATAATAACCCAAAAACCGGCACTTAAACAAAAAAATTAATTAAATAATAAAAATAAATAACCAATGAAGCAAATTAATAAAAATTACTAAAATAAACGAAACAAAATAAAATAATAAAAAAATGAAAATTTACCTAATGTCGGATTGTCGGTGTTGGACGATGTTCTAAGCATGTATGGGCATCAACACTGGGCAAGTATGAGCGATGACTCGACCGAGTGCGGGTGAACGCTTGGGCGTGCTAATAGGTGAAAGCCTGGCAAACGTGCGAGCAAGACTGGCAACAACTACAAGCAACATACGGGCGAGCAATGGGCAACACTGGGCGAGGGCACCAACGATCATTGGGCGATGCTTTGGGTGATACTAGGTAACAGCGATGGGCAGTACTAAGCGGCAGCAATGGGCGATCGTCTAAGTGTACGGATAGAAGAAAGCGGGTGTGCGCAAGGGGCATGCTCGGCGTGCGTAAGGGGCATGCTCGGCGTACGCGAGGGTAATGGACTCGAGCAACAGCAGCCTAAGCGATGGGCGATGGTGTAGTATGGACGATTGAGTAGCGTAGGCAATAAGTAATAATGGGCAATATTGGGCGATGCTGTGGGCGGTACTAGGCAACGGCGATGGGTGATACTGGGTAGCAACGATAGGCGATATCAGTGGTACGATGGCCTGGGCGATACAAGTAGTGCAGGCGACGAGGCTTGGGCGACTCATAGGCAATACTTTGCTGGCGCGTGGCAGTAGTTGTAGGTGTCATTGATGGTGGGTATGGCGTATGTGGTGTGTGCAATAGTGTGCAGCTGCAACGCGAGTAATATGGGTAGTGGCACGTGGCGGCGAGTGGTGGCGCATAGAGTTGCGTGGGGTATGTATGGTGTTTTGGGTAAGAGTGTGATTTAAAAAAAAAACCATCTTCGAATCCCTAGCTAACGCGTTATTTATAAGCTTAAAATCAAATCTCTCGTATCGAAAATACGAAAGATTTGATTGCGATTCTTCTAAGATTTACCTTAGCTTCTAAAAATCCTAATTAGCTCGAGCTTTTCTTTCCAAGCCCAATCCGATCTAATTAAATATGGCCTAATAACTTAATAAATCTTGATTTTAAACCCCTAAATCAGATTAATACTTATTCTATATTAGTCTGACCCAAAATTAATTAATTCAACTCATCTCATTAACTAATCCAACAACTTAACTCAATCCAACTTGACATAACTTGACGCTTGACTCAACTTCCTATGACCTAACTTGATTTCCTTTTTTTCATTTTTCTTTCAATTTTCATTATTTATTTATTTATTATTATTATTTTTTGTTTATTCATTAACTTAGCTCAATTAACGAAATAAAAAATTGGCAAAAATGATATGTCTACACAAGGTAAGTAGAAACTCAATGACTACTAGTCGTTTGAACCAATATCGTCAAATTGGATTGATCCATACAATCTAATCCAAGTCGTATCGATTCAGCCATAAAATCGGTTCGATCCAACCCGATTTAATCCTTGATTAAAGTAGGTTCATCCTTTTAATATTCGATACTTTTACATGTCTACGTCAATCATCCGAATTGGATTTGACAACATTTTCTTAAACTATATCGTTCTATACAAGAATTATGTGTTTTATGATGAAATATTCAAGTGATTGGTTCAATTTGTTTGTGTACTTTAGGGTTTTCGATGGAAGTAAGTAAAGACAAGCTATGCTCGGCTAAGGAAGTGATTGAGCATATGCAAGTCTTACCTAAGGATAGGTGTGTTACAAATGGGTTGGACCAAGGGATTACAAGCCTAGGCTTGGGTCATGTTGAGTAACTAGACAAAAAGTTAGAATAATAAGTAGCATGGCTCCTATTATGTAATAAGAAAAATTTACAAACACAAAAAATAAAAGAAAAAAACAACTTGTAATCGTATGGATAGGTAGCACATGATTAACACCTATCTAAAGAGTATTCTAACAGATTTAGACAGGGAGAAATATTACATTTCATATATATATATATATATATATATAAATATATTGTCTCGTAATACATACAAAAAAAGCAATGGAAAATACAAAAATATTTACTCTCCCGAATTAGCTTGCATTCAAGCTAATTATTGCTACATTTGTATGGAAATTTTGTTTGTTATTGTCAAAATTCTAACCATTTGCATCAAGTGGTATCAATGCTCAGTTCTAACCATACTTAACACCAGAGAGTTATCACGCTTAAAGGAGATGTTGCGTACAATCCTCACTAAGAAAGCAGAGAGATATGAAGCTCACACTAGAGAACAAGTGAAGCAGCATGAGAGATTGATGGAATAGCAACCGAAGTGACACGATGCCTTAATGAAAATGCTCTCTGGCCTATTTAAGCAACAACAAGATGCATTAGAAAAAAAAAAAAAAACCAAAACCACCAATTACATGAAAAGGCAGATAAACATCACAGATAACATAGACATAAAGCGGTGTAAGAGGCTTTAATTCAGCTACTCTAAGCAAATTTATAGTACCAGCAAGGACTATTCAAACAACCCCAACCACCCTTGATGACCATGATGGGGAAATTCGTACTACTTATTAATTACACACTTAAATTCTAGCCATTCGTTTTCCAAAATCCAATGGGAAGTATTGATGGGTAATTTTGGACAGTAAACTCTCAAGGCCCATTCCAACCTATATGGGTACTCAGCCAGCTCACCTCAACTCGTAACTAACTTATGAAGTCCAACTCCTAGCCCTAGAGGATCCTTACTTGTGGAGCCAAGTTCTACCTCATACTCGACATATGATAGGTTAGGACCTAAATCCCCATTTTGAGGTTATTATCTATAGCATCGATGCTATGAAGACCTTAGATAGTTATAGTCAACTTAGGAAGCTTAAAGGTTAGACACCAGACTAACACCATAAGCATTGACTCAATAGGGATTACTAAGGTACTACGTCACCTTTGGGAATCTCGAACCATATCTAATTAAAAGGATACATTTTTCTATTTAGGTAAGATACAGATACATCTAGATTCTCTCTGTGAAATATATAAAGAGGGATCAAAATCTATAGGTAAGACACTTTATACAGGTGCACCTTAATCCTCTTTACCATCTTTCTCACTCTTTAATCCTATACTGCTAACTTAAGCATTAGTGTTACTACGTTAAACAATTCCCCGTAGCCTATTAACCGTGTTATGTTTTGCAACGTAGCTTAAAATCTAAGCCCAAATCTAAAAATCTCTACCTACAAAACGCATCAATAGGGTGGACTTCAAATCTTGGCTCCAAGAAGTGAATAATGCTTTACAGTTGACACTACACTTATAGAATATAAGATGAAACTAACTCTTATGAATTTCAAAGATCTAATGATGCAATATATAATTCATACTTGCAAAATCGAGGAGAGGTAATATAGAGACTTGGGAAGAGTTGTCTCAACCCATGTTATCCCGATTTAATGAATGAGCCCATAAGGACCTAATAGCTGAGTTGAAGGAGCTTCGATAGTATGGTACCCTATAAGAATAAATGGAGGAATTTGAGTTTGTGACTACATAATTACAACTTCAGGAGTCTTACCTCATTAGTATGTTCTTAGCTAAACCTAAGATGACTTATAATACTTAGTTCGTATGTTCTAGCACTAAACTCTACCTCAAGCTTATATACTAGCTAAGCTTTAAGAATCAAATTTGAATCACATTATGAAAAACCTTAAAGTGAGCCGTAACCCATCCACACCAAACATTATTACACCCTACTCCCCTTCTCATCCGTATTAACCCAGCAGCTCTTTTACAATTAACATGAAAAACTCACCAACTGAAAACCCAAACACTACCCTACCATCTAAGACCCATGCCACCACCTCTTCCAACCTTAGATTTACTAGGAAAACGAATCTTGAAGAGCTTGAAGAAAAAAGAAGGAAGAAGTAGTGTTTCTGGTGTGATAGGGCCTTTGGGCCTAGCCATAAACACAAACAGAGACATTTGAACATGATTCTTGTAGAAGGGACAAACAACATGGATGTTAGTGATGGGGAAGGGAATGCGATGGAAAAGGATTTTTCGAACCTAAACCTATGCTCTTTGAATGGTAGTCACAAGGAAATTAAGGGAAGCACGTAGTTAATTGGATATTGATAGGCTTGAGCCACCGACTTAACCAAATGCCAAGTTTTTGGCTACATTAAAGACTTGTTAGTGAGCTCTTCATGTATAGAAGGCAAATTTATGAGCTCAATCAATGTGGAAGACCTGCTCTACTCTACCAATTATACTCGGCTTAGCATAGTCTGCTCGACTCGAACAGTTAAAGTCAACTCAGCCAGTTCAAGTTAGCTCAACGAGTCTAGGTCAACTCGGCCAAGTCGGCTCATCCAGGACAACGGAACTTCAAGATTACTTACTTATGTTTTTTTTTACTAAATTACCCTTATGTCTTATTTTGTATTTACCACTAGAACATCTTTTTAATCATTTTATTTACAAGTTTATCACCATGTATAAATAGCTCATATACGAATAGTTTATATATGTAGGGTTTTAGATAGATTTGCACATTAGTGAAAATCCTTTGAATCTTTTCTCTTAGAAAACTCTTTCTATCTTGTTACTTCTTATCAATCCCTTTAATAAGGATTGTAACGAGCAATCCTAGTTATCTCTTTATACGTCATATTAAAATGATAATTAGGCCATGTAGGATTTAGTTGATACGTCATATCCGACTAGATAGCTCATAAATTCGCTAAACCCACACTAAACACATTCTATTTTCGTTCCTTCAATAGGATCGAACTTACCCTTACGACTGGCCTTGTCTGTTCTTAGTTCAATTCGTATCATCTTAGTGTCAAAGTAAGGCATAGTGATGGGAAGACCTAATTTACTGATTTTTGTCATACTTTCAAAGGATTTATGAGTTAGAGATTTTATTTACGATTTTGTATGGAGGTTCTTAGGCAATATTACTTGAAGGCGTTGCTTCATGGTGTATGGTTACGTGGACCCACGGTAGGAATCAACATTTAATATTTGAGGTCGTCTTAGGATTTCAATATAATATTAATACACATAAGAAGAGAGAAGAGTTAGTGCTATTCGAGTTTGGGTAATATTATTATTGCAGCTTACATTGGCTTTGGGCATCATATTCAAGGAATATCGAGAATGAATTTGGGCATTAGGGTTTACTCTCGGAATTTTGCACTAGTGAATAGTGATTTGAAAAGGGCACTGAGAAATTGTCGTTGTGGAAGCAGATAAAGGTTTTGATTGAACTATCATGGGAAAATTGTGAAGGTTGAGTTGTTGGTGTTTATCGATCAGTGGTTGTGGTAGTTGAGTTGTGTGTTACGAACAAGTGCAATTTGTGTTGTAGCTATCACTAGACCGCAAATTTCTGCAATTAGCGGCGTATTCAGTGATTGGCAGCTATAGGAGTCGTATATGTACTGTAGCTTTGTGCAGCATGTGCGCTCGAGTGTATAGTTGTGTACAATGTGTGATTAAGGAACCGTAGCAATGGCAACCTGTAGATTGCAGCATAATTGAGAACCTAAGGAGTTTTATGGGTTTGCTGTCGTTGGATTTGCTGCTATTGTAGTCTGTGTGAAGTGCATCATGTACAAGTAGAGAAGGAGCGAGTGGGTGGTCGATATGTGAGGAGCACTTAATAGTAAAAACTTTTGAGTTTGCTACGTACGTACGCTAAGTTATCCCTTGTCCCAATTGATTGCCAAACAGTGGGTTATGCTACTCTGTTGCTGCCAAGCTATCGTATGTAAGAGTATGTGTTTGGGTTTGTACCAGTGGTGTGGTGTGTTATTGCAATAGTGAGTGTAAGCTTGTTAATGAGTTGGTGTTTGCTCGTACGAGTGGTGGCCGATGGAGGTTGTTCGTGAATCTGCAGTTGTATACGAAGTGTCCAAGCTAAATTAAGAGTCAAGCTATATCAGCCGAAGTCATATGTTGCCTTACTGACCTACTGTGTTTGGAACAAATTGCCAAACCGTTGTTGAACTTATGCCGAGCTGCCTAAAGTGCAAAACCGAGCTATATATAATTACACCGTTTGTGCCAAGCCTGTAGTGTTAGTGTACACAGGTGGCTTGAAAACTCACTGTGGTGGTGAGTTTGAGAGTTTTGAGCTGTCCAGATACTATTTCCAAGCTTCAAGTGTGCATCTAAGCTTGCCAAGCCAAATTGTGGAAGTAATCCAAGCTCCGAGCTAATTCAATCAGTTGCTTTGAAAGTTGCCAAGCTAACCTTGCTACATGCCGTCAGGTGTTGGCCAAACTAACTCAAGTTCGAGCTGTAGAATTGTCATATCCGAGCAGCTGTAAAGTCCTTATTTACCAAGCTGTAGTGCATATTTGAGCTTTTGTGATCGTTGTCAGATTTGAATTATGTAGGAGTTCATTTCTAAGCCGATAAACCATTATGTGTGTCAATGCCGACATGTTCTATCTTGCCTAGCTTATTAGTAATTGGCTTGCCGAACAAGTGCTTTTCTGTATTTGATGGGTGTAATTTGTCCAAACTGCTGTTAAGTATGCGCCGTGCTTTATGCGAAAGTTGCAGACCGAACTACTATGTAGGGGTGCCGAAATGGAGTGTGTACTGGACATGTGAGGTGTCCAAAATAAAGAGCTAACTGAAAGTGCATCCAAGCTATGGCTCCATTTCATTATTACCGAGCTGTTGTAACCCTTAATCTTACCGAGTTGTCATGCTATCGAAGATCGAAGTTGTGGAGTTTTCCAGTCTGAGCTACTGCATTTGCAAAATTGTCAAACTGTTATTGGTGTTGAAGTGTGTTGTCCTTCCAAACGAAATTGCCGAACTAACTAAATAGCATGCCGAATTGTAGTGTTTGGATTGAACCGAGCATATTTCATATTAGTGAAGTTTTATCCAAGCTGCTGCGTGTTGGATGCACCAAAGCTTGTACATTTGAGTTGTTGTGAGCGTGTGCTAAGCTTGATTGGTCCAAATTGCTATTAGTGTTGACTAAGTCGATTGCTGATCCGAGATGTTAAATATAGTGTAGTAAAAGAGTGAACTGTTGCGATTTGAATAGTGTTCAAGTGAGAGCTACTCCATGTTGGACAAATAATACTGTTACAGACTATTCTTTTCGTGTGTGCTACATTGCCGATCATTGCAAGTGTACTTTAATTTGTTGACGTGTTGATTGACTTAGTGCTCCAGTATGGCGTGTGCCATGTAAGAGCTGATCTTTTCATGAAATTACTGAGTTGTGGGACTATTTGTCTCCACCATCCTTATCTCAAAATTGGTGAGCTTATCAAGTGTGTTAGAGTGCCAGCGAACCAAGTGAATTTAAGTGTTGAGCTTTGCAACAGCAAAGTAAATATTGGTTATTGTCTAGTTCTTGATTTTATTCCGAAGTTATTAGATTAAGTTATACTTAACATGACATATGAAGCTGGATGTGATTATGAATATTATTATGAGGATGTAATATCATGAATTCTAAAATTGACGAATATGGTTTTACAAATAAATATTTGGATTGAGAATTTCAAGTAAAAAGAATTTGGCAAGATAATCCATATTCTAAGCTTGAGAAGGAAGATATGGTTAGTATACAACTCAAAGTCTTTACCGAACTTTGGTGGAAGAATGTGAAGAGAGAGAATTTTGAATGGAGGAGCAATTACGTAGAGATCAATAAAGTACTTAATGAGAAGAAAATTCATCCCGCCACATTATCAAGATGAGTTATATGAAGAGTTGTTAACATTGAGGCAAGGGCTTATGACTGTAGAAGAATATGCACATGAGTATAAGACACTCTTATGGCAATGCAAATTGTACAAGCCTCACTCTTTTACTATATCTTGATTATCGGGGGGGATTAAACTGGGAAATTGCTAGATATGTTGATTTTTTAGGAATTAAAACCTTGAATGATGTTGTTCAGGTGGCTTTGAGAGCAAAATCTGTATCCTCTATGTATTGAATCAACTGAAGATGATTGAGAAATGACTTGAAGTGTTCGAGGATGAAATGAGACAACAAAGGAATGCCGAATTAGAGGATATTGAAGGAGGAGTTGAGGAGGTGAAGGTTGCTGAAGAGGCAAGTAGTAGAGAAGAAGAAGACCAAGTTAAGTTGCAATTAGACTCCCATGCTTCGGATATGGTTTCATTACCCACTATAGACACTACAAATGATGACTTTAGGTACTATTGTATTTGCCTTCCTCATATCAGGCTCTTTTGCCTTGATCCTCTAATGAGCTTATGTGGTCTTGATATGAGTTGCAGTGGTATCGTGCTTGTGAGTAGTTGAAGATTGTTGGTTAGAGTTTACCAAGGTTATAGTGATGGATATATGTATTGGGGATGTGCTATGTTAACTCTTAATACTCTTGTGTTGGAAGGATTTGAGATATGTACGTAGAAGGACAAATCCTTAATGAAAAGTTTAATTGATAGAGCTCATAACAAATGAAATGAGCATTGGCTGATGATGGCATTAGTAGAGGAGCTTGAGTATTTTTCTATATTTATGTTTCATTTTTGCCGGTTGGTATTTGATCCTGGTAAGATTTAGAGCTATCAATTACCAAGTTTCAAGCTAAAACTTCTCTAAGGGAGAGGGGATAATAGGCTCGAGCCACCGACCCAACCAAATGCCAAGTTTCAAGCTACATTGGAGACTTGTTGGTGAGTTCATCATGTATAGAAGGCAAATTTATGAGCTTAACCAATGTGGAAGATCTGCTCTACTGTACCAATTCTATTCGGCTCCACATAGTCTGTTCGGCTCAAATAGTCTAAGTCGACTTAGCTAATTCAAGTAGACTTGGCTAGTCCAAGTCATCTAAGACTACACAACTTCAGGATTACTTACGTATGTTTTTCTTTACTAAATTACCCTTATGTTTTATTTTATATTTACGAGAATGCCATTATGGCATCCTTTTAGTCATTTTATTTACAAGTTTGTCACTATATATAAATAACTCATGTATATAGGGTTTTAGACAAATTTGCACATTAATGAAAACCCTTGAAGTCTTTTCTTTTAAAAAGCTCTCTCTCTCTTATTAGCTCTTATCAATCCCTTTAGCATGAATTATGGAAAACAACCTTAACTATCTTTTTATGAGTCATATCAAAGTAATGATTGGACCCTATAAGATTTAATTAGTGCATCATATCCAACTAAGCAACTCACGGATTCGCTAAAAACCTTATTAACCCATTCTATTTTTGTTCCTTCTATAAGATCGAACTCACCCTTATGACCGGCCTTGTTTGCTCTTAGCTCTGTTCATATCAAGGTATTATGAGAAAAGGAAACTAAGCGTCTTAGTTGACATTGGCAGCTTATTGAATATCTTAGATGAAGCGATATTGAAGGGGCTAACTTGTGATATCAAGTGAATCCTACCACTCAGAGTTATACTTGTTAATGGTAAGATCTTAAAATGATGTCCTAAGATAGATGAGTTTGTGTAAACCATATTGGGGCACAAATTCTATACTACGGTATATCTTCTGCCTTTATCTAGATATGACTTAATATTGGGCATTCTTTGGTTTACATCATAGGGCACTATATAAGCCCTAAAGTTAAGCTAAATGATCGTAGAATCGAATTTAGTACACAAAATTTAAGGTAATCGGTTAAAAGATCCGATCAAACCTAAATTATAAACTATAGTTAAAAATATTAGTAAAAATGACTCTGTAAACTTGAATTTAAGAAAATAAGTAATAAAATAAGAAACTATAAAATTTTCAAATTTTAAGTATAATACTTGTTAATTATCAAAAAAGCAGAAAGTGCAATATAATAACTAATAAATTACTAAAGATAGATTATATGTATACTAAAAACCATAGAGTGACCTAAATAATAATTAGGAATGTTTACTTGTACCCCACATGTATTTACGTGTAGATAAAAATACGCGAAATTACCTAAATTGCCTGAAATTAACTAGAAACTTATAAAATAATTAAAGAAAATTATAAAATAATTAAGGAAAAAAAAGAAAAAAATCAGAGGAATAGGGACTGACCTAGATTTGGTCGTAGCAGGTCAAGAATTAAAGAAGAAAAATTAACCAATAAAAAACAAGCAACATAAAAGACAAATTGAAAGAGATTTAAGCATTATCTTGTTTAATTAATGCATAATAATTACTATAAGGCTCTATAAATAGCAAGAAAAATTAAAGAACTCATTTGGACAGTTAGAACTTAGAAAAATTAAGAGCACCGAAATTTAGAGAAAAAAATTAAGGTTTTAGAAAATTTCCCCAAATTTGTACAGAGAAAGCAAAAAGACCGAACCCACATACTACCACCACTTTGAACCCACACACCACCACTACCCTACTCCAAACCTACCGCTTGGACCAACTAACACACCTAAACCAGTGTTGGAGGCCAAAAAGCCATTAGACCGGATAAGTCTTACATCTTCTCCGATTTTATAAAATTTCTTAAAATTATTTATTTTGCTCATAAAATTATAAAATTTATTATTCTGAGGTTTTATTATATGTAGATTTAAGGAAAAATAGTGATTAAGTTTAATCATATCTGTAAATATAGGGTTCTTAAAAAATTAAGCAAAATCGAGTATAATTAAAACTAGAAATAGGTAGGATTAAGAGTATAGTTTGGAGTTCAATTTTTTTTTTTTTTTGTAGAATGCTTAAGTGATATAGAACAGTGCTATAAAGTTATTTTTTTTAAATTAATTTTCTAAATTTTTGAGTAATTTTTTAGCCCTAAAATGATGAAAAAATTAAGTAATTTTGGGTTAATTAGATGATTAAATTATATGATTAAATTATTAATTACTGATTTAGATGGTAATTAGATGCTCAAGGATATTAATCTCTAATGTGGAAACCTAATCCTAGTCTTTGGAGTGTTAAGTGGAATTAATATAGGAATTATAGGAAATTAGGAATATGTCGAATTGGAAATTTAATAAATATGAAAAATTAGGTTTATTTGGATAATATAATAATAAAAATCAGTACATAATAAATCTGAAACAAAATTTAATTTTAGGTAATTGTATAAAAAATGTAAGATTTCCTTACATCGGGAATAAATCCGATATCCCAATTAAGATTAGAGTATACCGAATAGATTGGAACACTAAATTAAGACCCAATGTAATATTAGAATACTCGAGCTTAATGTGATGAATTTCACATTAGGATTTGAGCGTATTTAGGATTTCTCATAGTCAGAGACAATGTAGAATCTAATTTAGAAACCAAATTTAGAAACCAAACCCCGAATTAAGGTAGAATGAATAATTAGTAAATAATAGGTATATATGGAGAAGTGAGTTAAATTATAACTTAAAATATATATCATCAAAATATAAGTACTAAAAAGATGTATTTGTATTATAGGATACCCAAAGATAAACTGACCTGCAATTAAGTAATTGAGCGACCGGGAATTCCAAGTAAAGTTGGGTTATTACTTTACCATATTGGAGTACTATTTTATGGAACTCGAAGACTTAGGATTGTATAAAATTGTGATTGTAAGTAGTTTATACATGTGTTTGAGTATTTGAATTCTTGTTGAAATTTGTGTTATAATTGATTGTGTATTATGATTGGATTGGCGTGAAATTGTTTGAAAACCTTAAATGGAATTTAATCTTATTCGACTCTAATGCCCTAAATTGTCATGTATTGCAACCCTTTAGGGGATCATTAAGATTCTCCAACCAAACACTGACACCTTCTATAAAGTTAGCGCTGAATAGCAAATTGGTCTTTTCTTCATCCTTAGCTAAACTAAGTGACAGAAGAGGAGGTCACGGTAAGGATGAGGGCATTGGTTCGAAGGATAGTCTTAAGAGGAGCAGTGTCTCTATTGTACAAACTTAGGTTTGATTGTAAGCTATTGTATAACATGAAAACTCCTCAACCCGAATTAGAGTAGGTGAAATTTCTTTGATTTCACAACGGACGGACCGGACTACGTTGTGTGACGACACTTGCTTGTTGCATTGCATGAAAATAATTGCTTGATAATCTTGTTTATGTTTGTTTACATTACGAGTCTCCAATTCAACTTAATGAGCTGTAGTTGCTCATATCAGTATAGATCCTTTTGCAGGTCCTGAATTCTGAATACTCCAAGAAATATACCACCCTACAACTACCTAGAGGTTAGTTCTTTTGAAGCCTGGGGTGTGAGGATTAATTCGCTTAGTGGTTAATGTATATCTAGAGTCTCTTTAATAGCTTAAAACTAAAAGACTGATAGTTGATATGTAAATTAATTGACTGTTGCGTTGATATAGAAATTCCTAGGAAGTTCTGTTGAATGTACATGTAAATATATATGTTGACTTAAAGTTCTTGATAATTACTATAACTTTAACTCAACTCTTAATTGGACTATTTACTTGAAAGCGAGGAGTCGTCGATGCCTTGTATAGATAATGTCTATGGTAGGTACTATGAGGTCAGTTGCTATCATAGAATTGTTTACACAGCGAGACTATTGCCACTCTGTGACTTCGGGGCGTAACATACTATACATTGGAACTTTAGCCAACTCATAACAAGTTTTACTTGGAGGAATAAGGCATACATATTGAAAAGAAGAGAGGAGGAGCTATAGCTAATCATAGGTAATGAACTGAACAAACTCTTGAATAATTGTGGTCCATCCCTGGACTAATATGATGGCATGGGCAACCCTGATGACTATCTCTTCCACTTCTGCACTCTCATGAACCTTCACTGTCATGGGAATACCATATTGTGCAAAGTCTTCCCGAGTACGCTAAGGGCGGCAACACAAATGTAGTTTAACCACCTCCCCAACAATTCAATCAGCTCCTTTGATAAGCTAGCCAGGAAGTTCAGCCTCCATTTCAGGGTTAGTAAGCCCCTATCCAAGGACACATCGTGATGGAAATCAAGTTATGGGACCCTTGACTCATAGTCAAGCTCGAGGACTAGAGAGGCTGGCGCGTTGAATCCTTATGTTCCAACTAACCCTTGCCAAGGCCGAGTACTTCTTTGCCGAGTCACCTATAATGCCGTGCCGTATGACCGCCCATTATTCTATGGTATACTAAGTTGATGAGTACTCTCCAGTGCCAAGCCCCTAAATCATTCGGCATCATCCTTGCCAAGAAGCCAAGAAAGAAAGTCCGGACCGATTAAGCCATCCCTGCTCGAACACGCTCATCTGTTCGTACTTTTTGTCTACATCTCCTAACAACCTCGCCAATACAGCATCGCCACATATACAGTATCACATCTAAAATCTGTAACACCAATGATTATTTTCCTTATAAATTCATTTTTGCCCCTTTGTAACATATACATTGTCCCTTTAGGAAATGTGCTTTTTTGTCTTTTCCTTTTTAGGCAAGTTGCCCTAGCTTGCAGGTATAAATACCTTTATACTTATAGTTGTAATACATGAGATTATCTTCAATACACTTTTGAATACTTTCTTCCCTGTGTAAATACTGTTGTTTACTTTCGGTATCACTCTTATCCTTTCCCTTAAGTAAGGTTAGGTGGCGAATAACCTTATTAGACCAATTTATATGTCATATCAAATTATGCCGTGAGTCCTTAAAAGTTTCATTGGTGCATCATATTCTCTAGAGCTATTCGTAGGTTTTTTATTATTATTCCATTCGTCATTATCACTCCTTTTGACCTTTCCCCATTGATTCTTTTCGAGCTTTCTACAAGCTTAGACCCATTCAGTAATCGGCTTTGTCTGTTCTTGGTCATGGTTCGCAACACATCATCCTTGTACCTTATAAGGTAAAGTGAAGGTGAGTCCCTGCATGACTACGTGGCCCAATTCAATAACACTGTGGTCAAGATCCCTTAGCTGGACAAGGGAGTTGCTATCCATACCGTATAACTCAACATCAAACTCTCGGGAGATTTCTTCCGATCGCTTGGGAAGAGCAAGCCAAAGACTTTGGCTAACTTCTAAAATAAAGCCCAGAAGTACATCGACCAGGAAGATAACATTCATACCAAGTACAATGCCAACTAAGAAAGGTCGAGTGGAAAGCAAGACAAGGAGAAATTGTCTGTAAAAAATCACTTCGATAGAAAGATGCCAAATAGGCCAGAAGGGGAGATCTCTAGGAAGAAGAAGCGTCGAGTAGAGCATGATCCTCTCCCTCCTCCCATTTACGGCTAGTACACACCTCTAAATAGACCCATAGCCCAAGTATATTTTGAAGTGAAGCACCAAAACTTGCTATAGAGGTCGCAGAAAATGCAACGAAACTCTAGTCGTCGGAACTCTGAAAAATACTATCAATTCTACGATGACCATGACCATACAACTAAAGAGTGCTTCCAGTTGGAGAACATCGTCAAATACACCATTCAACGTAGCTTCTTCAGTGAATATATGGCCCATCAAAGGAACAACGACCGTTCAGATGATGACATTAATAGGGCACTTCGGAGGCGATAGATCGTGGATGGCCAAGCAGAGCATAATAACAACTACTGTAATGATTGGGCCTCCAATGGCGTCATAAATGTAATTATGGGGGGCCCATACCTTAGGAGCCAGCCGAGCACTAGTAGCTCAGTTAACTCCTAATCAAAGCTGCTGGCAGTAAGGGAGAAGAGATAGAAGTTAAACACTTCCATCTCCTTCTCTGATACTGACCTTGAAGGGGTTGACACTCCCCACCAAGACGTCTTGGTGATTGAGGTGAAGACCTCAAAATTTAAGTTCTTGAAGATTATGGTGAACACTAGCAGCTCCACCGATATACTCGTCCTCCACACATATGACAGGATGAGGAAGAAGCTGCCAGTAAAGATGAAGCCATACCACCACAATCTGATCGACTTTAACGATAGCACGGTCCGAGCCAAGGGCATCATCATGCTGGACATGAAACTTAGTGATGACAATCATGTAGCACAACAACCCGTGGAGTTCGTTATGATCAATTGTCCTTCTCCTTATAATGCGCTCTTAGGAAGACCAAGCCTAAACGCATTTAAGATGATCACATCCTCCCTACATTTAAAGGCCAAATTCTCGACGCCCACTGAGGTAAGAGTATGTAGGTGTCATTGGAAGCTCTCACGAGAGCTATATGTCAGGGTAGCCAAAGGCAATGGTGTCTTCGCCTTAGAAACAGGCCCGTAGGAGAAGTTAGCTAAGAAAGGTGAACTTAGAGAAAAAATGGAAGATGTCCAAATTAGCGCCTCTCCTGACCAAACTACGAAAGTCAGGATTGAGACCCCAGCAAAAGTGAAGGACAAAATCATTGCCCTCCCGCGGGCAAATTCGAATAGGTTTACCTAGTCAGCATTGGACATGCTTGGAATTTCTCCCGACCTGGCGACCTACAGCCTTAACATTGACACCACAACCCCGCCTATCAAACAAAAAAAGAGGCATTTTGCTCCAGAATAGCAAGCTGCTATCAATGAGGAAGTGCAGAAGCTACTTAAAGCCAGCTTCATAAGGGAGGAAATGTAGCCAACATAGCTGGCGAACGTGGTACTAGTTAAGAACAAAAATGGGAAGTGGCATATGTGTGTCAATTATACCAACCTCAACAAAGCCTGTCCTAAATATTGTTCCCCCTTTCCTAGAATCGACTAACTTGTCGATTCTACGTCAAGACACGCACTGCTGAGCTTTATGGACACCTTCTCGAGATACAACTAGATCAAATTAAACTCAAAAGATGAAGTCTATACCTCCTTCATCACCGACTACAGTACATACTACTACACTATGATGCTATTCGGACTAAAAAACACTAGGGCCACATACCAGCGAATGATGATGAAATTGTTCAAGCCCCAGATCGAGTACAATATGGAGGTGTATGTCGATGACAAGATTGTCAAGAGCCAAAAGCCAATCGATCATGTAAAGGATCTCCAGGAAGCCTTTGACTAAATGTACACGTTCGACATAAAGCTGAACCCCTAGAAGTATGTCTTCGGCATCGACTCTAGCAAGTTCCTCGGATTTTTAGTCACCTAGAGAGGTATTGAGGCCAACCTCAAGAAGATCGTGGCCATTAAGGGAATGAAGCCTCTAACTTCAGTCCGAGAAGTATAAAAACTCAATGGCATGGTAGTTGCCTTACGTAGATTCATTTCGAAGAGTGCTGACGGATACGCCGAGTTCTTCAAAATCCTTAAAAATCCTAAGGGTTTTGAATGGACTCCGAAGTACGCCACCACTTTTCAACAGCTCCCAGGACTTCCTTAACCATCCATCAATCCTCTCCAAGCTTGTCCCAAGGAAGGACCTATTCTTGTACCTGGCCGTAAGTGATCGAGTACTCTCCTTTGTACTAATCAGAGTAGAGGGAAGAGAACACAGGCTATTGTATTACGTCAGCCACATACTTCATGGGCTCAAGGTCCGGTACACCCGCGTAAAAAAATTCATGTTGGCTATCCTCATCACTGCCCAACGATTGAGGCCCTACTTCCAAGTGCACCAGGTGATCGTACTCATAGACCAACTACTACGCACCATGATGCAAAAACCTAACGCGTCTAGATGGATGATAAAGTACGCGGTGGAGTTGAGTATGTATGGAATACACTACCAGCCATGAATGGCCTACAAGGCATAGGTCTTGGCTAACTTCGTGGCAAATTACACAAGAGAAGAGGAAGCACCATCGGGCAACGATAAACCAGTATAGACTCTCCACGTGGATGGCTCCTCCACCTCGGTGGGTGGAGGCGCCAGTTTGGTTTTAACTGGCCCACATCAGGTCACCATCTACTACGCCCTCAAATTTAGATTTGATTCTAATAACAATAAATCCGAATATAAGGCGCTCATCGCCGGTCTTAAACTAGCCAAGGAGATCGATGCGAAGCAATTGTGAATCTTCTCAGACTCCATGCTAGTTATCCAGTAAGTCCAAGGTGAATATATAGTCAGAGACGACACTATGGCAAGGTACCTCGAGAAAGCGAAGTTTCTCCTAGCGAAGTTCCCTTCCTAGGATATCATGAAGATCCCTCGACTGGAAAATTCCGCTGTAGACTAGCTATCCAAGTTGGCCTCCACTGGCATACAAAAGCCTGAGATGAAGGATAGCAAAATCTTCTTAGAGTACCTGTCGGAAAAAAGCATGGCTCCAAGCTTAGTTGAAATTCTAAAATTGACCACAGCGATACGTAAGACAAGTTAGATAGATCCCATTCGAAGCTACTTGAAGGAGGGTACTATATCGTAGGGGACTCAGCTTCCCCTTGCTCTAGTGTCTCTGAGAAAGGGAAGGGCTACACATCATAGAAGAGCTGTGATGCGAACCGTGACCAAGAACAAATAAGGTCGGTTATTGGATGAGTCCAAGCTTACAGAAAACTCGAAAAGGATTAATGGGGAAAAGTACAAAACGGTAAAAATGAAGAATGAAACAGTAGCAAAACCTACAATTAGCTCCAAAGGATATGATGCACTAATGGAACTTTCAAGGACTCACAGCTCGATTCGATATGATTCATGAATTGATCTGGTGAGGTTACTCGCCACCTAACCGTGCTTAAGGAAAAGGATAAGAGTGATGCCAAGAGTAAACAAACAGTGTTTACGTAAGGAAGAAAAAATTTTCAAAGAATTTATATTAAGAATGATCTGATGTTCTCACAGTTACAAGTATAGGGGTATTTATACCCATAAGTTAAGATAACTTGCCTAAAAAGGAAAAGACAAAAAGGGCATTTCCTAAGAAAGTAATGTACAAGATACAAAAGGATAAAAATGAATATATAAGAAAAACAATCATTGGTGCAATGGATTCTGCACATGATACTGTACATATGGCAGACAAAAAAGTACGGACAGATAGGCTTGTCTGAGCAAAAATAGCTTAGTCAGTCTAGACTCTCTCTCTCGGCTTCTTGACAAAGAAGATGCCAAGTAATTGGTCGGTTCGGCACTAAAGAGTAATCATCAACTTAGCATACTATGGAAAAATGGGGGGTCATACTGCACGGCATGAATGGTGACTCAATAAAGAAGTACTCGGCCTCAGTAGGGGTTAGTTAGAACAGAAGGATTCGTCATGCTAGCCTCTCTAATCCTTGGGCTAGGCTGCGGGTCAGAGATCCAATAGCTTAATTCCCATCATTCCCTCTGAGTTTTTTGGATTTGGGATCAAATCCGAATGGTGTTCGCTTAATTCTCCATCAGGGTGATATGGACTAAAGTCAGTAATGTTGAAGGCGTTAAAAACCCCATAGTCTTCAGGCAATTCCAACCTGTGGGCATTGTCATTGATTTTCTGGAGGATTCTGAAAGGTCCTTTCGCTCTTGTAGATAATTTGCTCCTCCTTTTGTTCGGGAACAGTTCCTTGCTGAGGTGCAGCCATACCAAGTCTCTCAACTGAAACCGTTTGGCCAACCTACCCTTGGTCTTTTCTCGCTCTTATAGCAGCTTAGTCAATTTGCCAAGTGACCCTATCATAGATATGTTGAAGGGATTGTGCTTTGGCCATTACATCGAGGTCCTCTTGCGCGGGTATTAGTATAGGGGCGTGGTCGAGGGGAAACTCGAGATTGAATCCATAAACCACCTCAAAGAGAGTTTGCTTAGTGGTGTTTGCTTAGTAATGTCATGTACTATTCGATTATAGGCGAACTCGACCATTGGCAGGCAAATGTCCAAATCAGCCAAGTTCTTGCCTACTGCAACTTAGAGCAGTGATCACAAAGTATGATTAACCACCTCTGTTTAGCCGTCAATTTGGAGGTGAAATGAGGTACTAAAGAGTAATTTGTTTCCCAACCAACGCCATAGGGTTCTCCAAAAATGGCTCAAGAACTTTGGGTCTTTGTCGGAGACTACACTTTTTGGCACGCCGTGTATCTATGATAGCCATTTTACTGAACCTATCCATGACGACATTACAAAATCTTTGTTTCGGGTAATTCGCGGCAGTCCAAGGACAAAGTCTATGCTCAATTCAGTCTATAGCCTCATCAGGATAGGTAAGGGCATCGCTTTCCCTTGCTCGGATTAGCACTTAGCCTTTTTGCACACGGCATAACTTTCAACAACTTGATACATATCTTTCCTCATTCTCGACCAAAAGTATTGGCCATTTATCAATTCACAAGTCCTCCTTTTCGCAAAATATCCAGAGAGACCTCCACAATAGGCTTCCCTGACTAGTAGCTCCCTCAGTGAACAAATTGGCACGCATAATTTTCCGCCTCAGAACAAATAGCCATCCTCCACACGATACTCGTCCACTGTCCTCCCATCCATGCATTGTGAAATTATGGCTCCAAAGTGTAGATCCTCAGAGTATTGTTCTTTGATACTCACAAACCTAAACAGTTTGGTTAATAATTCTGATAAAAGCGCATATCTCCTTGAAAGAACATCTATAACTACGTTACTCTTTCCTTGCTTGTACTTTATCACAAAATTGAATCCTTCAAGGAATTTAACCCATCTTGCTTGTCGCTTCGACAACTTAGTCAGACTTCGAAAGTATCTCAACGATTCATGGTTAGTATATATGACAAATTCTTTCGGTAATAAATAATATTGCCATACTTGCATTGCTCAGATTAGTGCTAAAAGTTCCTTATCATATACGTAGTAGTTCAACTGCGGTCTTCGGAGCTTCTTACTGTGGAAGACAATTGGCTAGCCTTCTTGCATCAGGATAGCGACTATTCCAATACTCAATGTGTCACATTCTAACTCAAAAATTTTGTCGAAGTCAAGTAGTACTAATACCAAAGGGAAGGTTAACCTTTCTTTTACCTTAGCAAAGCTCCTCTCCTTCCTTTCTCCCCATTAAAAGTCGGTGTTTTCCTTCTTTAGTTTAGTAAGTGGCATAGCAAAGGTGCTGAAATTCCTGATGAATCTTCTATAAAACGAAGCCAGTATGTGGAAACTTCTCACGTCGGCACAAGTAGTAGGAGTCAACCACTCAATAATTGCTCAGATCTTCTCATCATCAACTCATAAGCTTCCTCCACTAACTACATAGCCTAAGAATACCACTTCCTCCTGGCAAAAGCAACATTTCTTTAGGTTGTCGAATAGTCTCTCAATACAGAGAATATCTAAGACTGCTTTAAGATGTTCACAATGACTTGACTTGTCGACACTATAGACAAAAATGTCGTCAAAGTACGCCATGACACACTTCCCTATGAGATGTCTCAGCACATGGTTCATTTGTTAATGGGTTGGTTGTCTACACATATCCGCCAAGTTTCATCCTTCTTCGACACTAAAAGTGCGGGCTCAGCATAAGGGTTGAGGCTCTTTCTTATATAGCCTCTCTCTAGCAACTCATTGACTTGACATTAGAGTTCAAAAGCCTACTTGGGATTTATCCGATAAGCTGACTTATTCAGCAATGCAGCACCGGGTACTAAGTCAATGCAATGCTCTATACCTCGAGTTGGGGGCAACCCTTAGATAACTGTTCTAGAGATAGTTCAGCATATTTATCTAACAACTCTTTGATCTCCTGAGGTAACTCACCCCGCTCCTTCATTTCCAACAGTCGCCTGACCAATAAGAAGGTTAACTCATTAGCATTGATGGCCTCTCGAAACTTGGCTCTACTCATCATTAGAGCCTTCTTCGATTCACGAGCAAAATTTGTCTATAACTTATTAACTTCTCTCGGCGGCATTGGATTCAACGTAATCTTCCACTCATCCTTCTCAAACATATACGTGTTCCTGTCACCGTCATGTATAACTTTCTTGTCAAACAACCATGGCCTTCCCAGCTATACGTAGGAAGCACACATAAGCAGTACGTCGCATAGAATCTAGTTAGAGTAATTTCCTATAGTGATCGGTAATAGTATTTGCCAAGTGACATGTAATGCTCCTTTCTCACTCAACCAATGCAACTTACACAACCTTGTATGTGAAACAGTCAGCAACTTCAATTTTGAAAGAAGATCGGCTGATGCCATATTGGTGCAGCTTCCACTATCCATAATGAGGGTACACATTTGATCATTCACCTTACAAGTGGTATGGAACAAATTCTCTCTCTACTCCTCCTCTCATGAGGGTTCCATGTTCATAGTGCATCGGACAACCACGAGTGATTGATCTAAGTCCTTAAAAAACATGTCCTCCACAATTAGCTCTTTCTCGACACTTTCTTTCTCAATAGGAACCTCGTCCTCCTCAAGTTCCTCATCCGTACTCTCTACTTCGAGCTTCGGGATGTCTCCTTTGATAACCATCGTCCGTCAATTCGGGCACTAAGTAGCCATGTATCCGAACCTTTGGCACTTAAAGCACTTGATATGGCTAGTCTTCCTACCAGACCCTTACCCCTTCTCATATGTTCGAGTCTGCACCTTACCATCAAGTCAGTTTTTTTGCTCAACTCCTTACTTGACTAAGCTCGGTGACTTGCCTGTTCGAGTCGAGTAGTCGACATCTTCACCGGTGCTCGGCTCCTTCTTTACCTCTCTACTCATTGAGTAATCCTAACAGCTTCATCCATGGTGTGAAATCGTTAGAGCTCCGCAACATCCCGAATGTCTCCTCTCAACTCGGTAACAAACCTTGAGACTGTTTGAGCTGGTGGTTCCTTTACTTCGCAACCATCATGAGCATTTGAAATTCTTGAACATACTCGTCAACTATTCGGCCTCCCTGTCTCAACTCCTAAAGCCGTGTGAAAGTGTCTTGGAGATAGGTTTCTAGCACGAATTTATTTCTGAGTATCCTCTTTATCTCTGGCCAAGTATTATTCTCTTGATACCTCTCTCATCTTCTCATGGCCTGAAAATTCTTTCACTACATGGTGGCATATTTGAAGAACTTAATAGTAACAGTTCTCACTTTCTCATAATCCTCATATTGATAGTAATCAAACACACGCTCTACCTTCTCTTCCTAATCCAGATACTCATCAGCATTCCTAGATCCATTGAAACTCAAAATCTAAAGCTTCACATGGTCAGATACTTTGGAGATTCATACACACTCCTCTTCAAAATACTCATTTTCTCTTCATCAAGCTCTCTTATGTCTATCTTTCGCCTTACTCGTCTGCCAACTCCTCCACCTCAAACGGTCGAGCTAAGTTCTAACCTCTAACAAGTTGAGTAGCTTGTAAAGTGTTTTGTGCGACCTCAGTGGATTAGTAAGATAGTGCATGAACAGCTTGAGTCAGATTTACTAAGAGATTAACTACCTCATCAAGCCTCTCATCAGTGCTTTTAGGGGTTCCTGAGATTACTGTCCATGGTAGACAACTCTACTGTTATCACCAATACTAACATTCATACTTGGGTCTGTCATTTTTACTCACAAATTCAAAGCTCAAACAAATACTTTAGGAAATTATCAATTAACAACACAATAGTCAATTGAATACAATAACTTGTTCTGTTTCACACATGCAAAAATAGAGTATAACAGAACTTCAAGAAGAACTACTATAGTTTATACAAAACCTCCGCTCTGATACCAAGATGTTGCAAACCATAACCAAGAATAGACAAGGCCGGTTGCTGAATGGGTCCAAGCTTGCAGAAAGCTCGAAAAGGATTAATGGGGAAAAGTGTGAAAGGGTAAAAGTGAAGAATGAAACAGTAAGCAAAACCTACAATCAGCTCCAAAGGATATGACGCACCAATGGAACTTTTGAGGACTCACGGCTCGATTCAATATGAAGCACGAATTGGTCAGTTGAAGTTACTCGCCACCTAACCTTGCTTAAAGGAAAGGATAAGAGCGATGCCGAGAGTAAACAAATAGTGTTTACACAAGGAAGAAAAAATATTCAAAGAGTATATATTAAGAATAATCTAATTTTTTCATAGTTACAAGTATAGAGGTATTTATACTCATAATTTAAAGCAACCTACTTAAAAAGGAAAAAACAAAAAGAGCATTTCCTAACGAAGTAATGTACAAGATACAAAAGGATAAAAATGAATATATAAGAAAAACAATCATTAGTGCAATGGATTCCACACAAGATACTGTACATATAGCAATGCTACATTAGCAAGGTCGTTAGAAGATGTGGACAAAAAAGTGCGGACAAATAAGCTTGTCCAAGTAGGAATGGCTTAGTCAGTCCGGACTCTCTCTCTCGACTTCTTGACAAGGAAGATATCAAGTAATTGGTCGGCTCAGTGCCAAAGAGTAATCATTAACTAAGCATACTACAGAAAAATGGGCAGTCATACGATACAGCATAAAGAGTGACTCAGCAAGAAAGTACTTGGCCTTAGTAAGAGTTGGTTGGAACAGAAGGATTCATCATGCCAACCCCTCTAGTCCTCTGGCTCAGCTGCAGGTTAGAGGTCCAATAACTTGATTCCCATCATTGCTCGTCTTGCCTGGCCCTAGCTTTGGTCTTATTACCTTCCCCTTTAGCCAGGCTACCTTGGATCACGCTTGGTGTCAGTTCATCAGGTCGTCCACAAATGGATGAAACATCCTCGAGGCCAAACTCTTGCTTACAAGAAAACTGATCTAAAGGTCAGAAAAGGAAAACAAAGACGAATCAAAAGAAACTACCACTACCATTTGCAAAACACCATCATGACCAGCACAACCAAGGAGGGTTTCCCATCCTACAGGCATCGGACGAAACACCCCAACACTAGCACAACAAACAAGCACGTAGGAAAGAACCAGTACCTTCAACCCACTTCTCCGCCATAGCCTTCTTCATGCTAAGGAAGAGCTCGGAGATTGGGCACTGAAAATTCCTTTCTATGGTCTTTGTAGACGGCCTCGGCGTTGCTCGACCCGAGCCTCTTCTCACCTCTACTATGAACAATTCCGATCCATCAGGTCTAGAAGTCGACCTCTTCGAGCATCTTTACCACTACGTATTCTTTCCCAAGCATGGTTAGAGGTAAGGCTACCCCCCAACGCTCTTCCACATGTAGAAGTGGTAGAAGAGTTTAAGAGTAGCCCTTATCATTAAGTATTTGCAAAGCGCCTGAAACACCTTTAACACCCTCCACTCATTGGGGAAGGACTTGCGACGGGTTGCAATTGTGGTTATCGAAAAAATCCCTCTCAAAATGACTTGGGAGTAAGCGCTACCCAAACTTCAAGTACTTCTCGAAAACCGCGAAGCGCCTCCTTGATAGCAGGGCTACTCGCTTGTCCCTGTACAACTGCCTAATATGCTACCCAGGAATTGCCCCTACAAGGAAGTTGCTAATGACCTAGCTTAAGGCAGATTCCCTACTTTTACTTATACGGCCATCAGGACTCTTGCCCGTACCAAGAGCATTAAATAAATCCTTTGCGGGGGGCAAGGGAATATCCGCGTATACATCTCTGAGAATGGCATTGATGATTCTAGCCCTGTCCAACACTTCTACGACAATCCCCATAGGTTGGTCGAGTTGTACTAATAACGACACTTTACCCTCCTGTGCCTGAGGAAGACCACTTCTTGTAGAGTTTGAACTGGAGGTAAGTTGCTGCAAAGAAGAGCTAACCTCACCTCTGTTGGTAGACATGATAATGATTCTTGAAAGAAAAATTGAAACTTGTGAAGAAGGTTTTGAGAATTCAAGTGTGAAGTGGAAATCGCAATGACTAGGCAAGAAGATTGTAGAAAAGCGCTCTCTTTCTATAATACCCCCATTTATAGGCAAATTGCCTAGGAAGTTGTACAAGCGGTTACGAGGATCCATACAAGCACGAATCCTTTGAAATGCTACACAACAAACACATGGAAAGCACCTCGATCGAACGGTCAGCTTTAAAAGACAGAAAGCATGTAGCTGTACACCAGCCTACTATAGCACATCTATCATGTTGCATTTAATGCACTAAATATAGGTGGGCAAAAGTCGCATTTTGAAAGATTCCTTCCACAAGAAGTTTCTTTAAGGCCCATTCAACTCCCGTCTAGTCGGCATGGCTAAGACATGATGCCATTGCCCAATGAGTTGCAAAGGTATCCTGCTCTGACACCCTAACTTAAGCATCACTCGAGTCTTCAACACTCTGCCCCATAACAACTACTAACCATCCTTGCTCACCTAACCTCGAACGTTTTCAGACTGGCGACCCATCACTTCAAACAACTTCCTACCTCGAACCTCATCACCTCCAATTTACCTCATCACATCGGCATTGTGGCATTGGATTGAACTTCCTAAAGTCGGATCGGTTATGCCTAAGTGACCCATGCATTCCTTCTCCTTACCTCTTCCTCAACAATAAGATTACGGGGGGGTGGGGTGGGGTGTAAGTATTGACAGGGTACTTTAGACAAGTACTTCTTATGCGCGACCAGATCCTTCGAGCCTTGCCACCCTACGCTCGCCTCTATAGGCCTTAAGCCTGGGCCATAGTGGCCCAGACCTATGAAATATTGTAACGGTCATAAATTACAAGATAAGGATAAAATAGTCAAATTTTAAATATTAAAAACAAGTCTTGCACAACAACTTCACTCTTCTACGCTTGTAGAAGAAGATCTTTGTCGCCAACTGATCTCCAACGGCCAGCTCCATTCCGCTAAAAATATTAGGCATCTACCCAACAGTAACTCTCTTGACAAACTCTACATTCTAAGTTTACGCATAAAGTATTTTATTCCATCAAAAGTCCATTGCTAACTTAAGTATCGGAGTGATAACACTAGACAACCCTCCAACATTTTTTCATTGTGCATTATTTTGTAGACCTAATACGTGCGGACCTTAATCAATTACCGGTAAAAGTTGAGAAACGACACCTTCTATTCAATCACTTATTTAAGTGAGAGAGGTATCTTGGCTGAGCATTCACCGACGTCCACTCGAAAAGTTCGCCGGATTGTTTTCGATACAATCTGTCCATTTTATATGAGGAAGAAATCATCGGTACAAGTGAGAAAAAAATAAAATAATAAATAAAGGAGGAAAAAGGGTCCAATATTCGCTGATGGATCTTTTCTACGAGTCACTGCACAAAGAATTGAGCAAACTCTTACTTCTACGAAAATCGGGCTTTCGGGGCAGAGTTGTATTCTTTTGTTCTTGAGAATATGGAAGTTACTGCCTCGTGAATTTATAAGATTACAATTCCAATTTCGATGAAAAGAAAAAATTAAAACAAAAAGGGGCAGCTGAATTGCGCGAATTGGAGAGAATCCCGCAATAAATATGAATGAATATTTGGCTTCCATTTTTTTTTTAATGGCAAAAGCTTGTAATCTCGGCAAGATACGGTTCATACGTGTCGTGTTGAAGGTTAGCAAATATATGGGATGCGTCTTGATTTGAGGAAAAGCGATGAAGAAGAATAAAAAGACAAGTGGACAATATTTCTTACTTATGACTACATGGCACTTTAAATTCCATTTACATGCCAAAGGGAGAAACTATTACTGTTGACCATCCACCATGGGAATGAATAATTTAGTCAAAGGAATGAATCTACCGTGCCAGTATTTTGTAGATATTCATTTAGGGACTTCGCTATTCAAATCAATGAGTGAGTATATTTGTGTTGTATGTCACGTCCCGAACCTTGTCAAATCGTAATAGTATGTCGTGCATATTAATTTTATACTAAAAACTATCCGCTCAATCGCTAACATAATCTTAATATACACAAAACTCATATGACAAAACTGCTTTAAAGCATTTACAGTTCCATAAATATATTAGCATTTATATTTATAACAAACTTATATTTACAATAAAATTAAATATAGAGTGTTCATAAGAGTACAAAAGCATCTAATATAACTTAAAAGAAGGAACCCAATTAGATCGCCCAGATGATCTAGTTGATTCCATAAAAAACAAAAGTTCTAAAACGTAGTTCTCATTGATTCTACCTCACTAAAGCCTAAATGCATCCATTTTGCACACCTAAAGATGATTATCACACGACATAATTCCTCAGATCCTGCGAACAAATCATAGGAGAGTGAGCAAACCACAGCTCAATAAGGAGCAAGAGGCAAAAAACATATACAAGCGGAATAATACAATCAAGTTATCATGTAATTATTACATGCAATATATGAACAAACAATGTGTTATTTGTACAACATTATCTGATTCGTTGTAAGGTTAGAGAAATTTCATTTGCTCTAACCCGTGTTGAAGAGTTGTGATATAACAGCCACAAAGCCAATCATAAAAGCTACGAAGCCATCTCATCACTAATTCCAAGCTTGTGCAATAGAGGCTCTTGCTCTGCCTGTAGTTACCCTCAACCCAATGCCTCCAATCTTATCACAACCTCATCTCCTATCACTTAGTTCGACTAAAGATAGAGAAAGGCCAGATCACTACAATCTTGTTGAAGGTATTGGAATTTAACAGGAGAAACATAACCGTCCCTTAATGAGATGCAATGCATATCCATTTATAGTTTTAGTTTAAGTTTCAAATAGACCAATCAAGAGTAATCAACCAATTTGTAGCACACCAAACAAGGTCAAACAACACAGTGTAACATGTAGCACAACTACCAATCAGTATTTTAGTAATCAAACATAGGTGTAACATGCGCACAAACAACTATTTACAACCACAAGCAAGCATATATCCTAGCCTCCACAAATTTTGCTTACTTGTACTAAAGCTCAACCCATAAGTCTAGAACATCAATGCTTCATATTCAGCTTTCATAAGATTTACAAAAACATTGAGATTTTATTTAATATTTAGTTGAGATATTATTTATCCAATTATTTAGTAAAGTAATATGTACATATATATATATTGATATACCTACACATTATATATATATATGCATATATACTTTAAGTATTATATTTTATTATATAGTTTACATTAAATTATCTAAAGTTACTTAATTGTAATAAGGCCAGTATCGTTAAGTTCATCTAAACTCGAGGATACATGTTATGGGTTTTATTCAAAAGATAATTCCTAAAGGGTATTTCTAATCCTAGTATATAGGTAAAGTTATATAGTAGGTAATATCACATTGATATCGTAAAATATATCGTTATACAATTTTGCAATAAAATATGATAAATTATATATTATTGAATCTTAGCATGTATATATCATAACCTGATGTAAACAATATCGCGAAATATATAACAAAATAATAAATACACCTATCTGATAAGGGTATGTTTCATTGTAATTTAATCAAATAATTGACATATTTTAATATACTATTAGTAAATACGTGTCTTGATTACTAATTTAAGCTATTTAACTAGGAAAATTCATAATAAATAGCTAAGATCACCAAATAATTCCATGAAAATTTTTATAAACTTAGAAAAATACATGGAATTCATCTAATAATTGATTTCATGCTATTGGGTTTATTGCCTATATAAGTAAAATTACAATTTTACTCTTAAATCACGGTTAATTAAGTAGATAATATAATTTTTACACCAAATTAATTCTAACTTGTCCTGACATCATTATGAACATTTAAAATTAATTGGATTCCAATTTCATCAATTATTTCACCTAAAATCAATTTACTTCTCAAATTAACCCACTTTTAGCTATTTTTAAGGCTTAAAAATG
This sequence comes from Lumnitzera littorea, assembly GCA_024138015.1. Lineage (NCBI taxonomy): Eukaryota > Viridiplantae > Streptophyta > Magnoliopsida > Myrtales > Combretaceae > Lumnitzera > Lumnitzera littorea. The sequence continues at coordinate 9,064,265 of JAMXBB010000009.1, read as the reverse complement.
AAATAAATACTAAATATATATAAAATCAAAATCGAGCTATATAACAATAAACTACATGTAATATGTATTCTATAAAAAAAAATTTAAGCTTAACACAACATTATTTAGTACATTTATTTTAAAAGTTAAAATTTAAGTAAATAGTATATTTATTAAGCAAGTATATAAAATACTCATAATTTTGCAAAAATAAAATTATAGAATGAAAGTATACCTAAAATAAATAAGGATTTAATTTTTTTTCATAATTTTCTAGAATTATTTAATGTTTTTAGAAAATACATGAAAAACAAGACAAAATTTTGACTAATCATTTGCTAGAGATACAATGGCTAATAGCCATTAGAAGTGTGTCGATGGAGCTGGGCAGTGCGTGGACTGGTGGTAGCCAATGAGATTCAACAACAGATCACCATTTGGGTAGGTAACTAACATGGGTTAGTGGCCCCTTTGTTTTTTCTTATTTTCTTCCTAATTTTTATAAATTTTCTTTGAATTTTCCTAAAGTGTCCTAAGTACATAAAATGTGAAATCTAATTTATGGAGTCCAATTTCTAGGGAATTAGGGTCATTCGATTTTTCCTTCACAATTAAGCAAATTTTCTTATATTTTTCCTTTTTTTAATTCAAGTAAGAGGTATCACCATTTGATGCATTTTACTTTTGATTCATCAAGTCCATTCTCAAATTGATGCCACAGTTATTATCTATTGAATTTCAAATTAAATTTGGCGGTTTGGATGAGTTTTCATTGATATTTTACTTAATTATTAGTATTATATATATTATATTAATGTTTAGTATATTTATTAATATATGTGTATATATTCTACATATGTGGTACATGTAATGTGCAATTATATACATATAATTATGTTTCTACCATGTATTTTATTTTTAAGACATATTTCCTATTTCATTTTGCGAATCTATCACTTATTATATATAATTATATAATTTGGAGTTAATTTACAGGTATATTTATTATGTGTGCCAAGTATATTCATAAAAATACATCTATATTCATATAGTATATTATGCTATATTATTCCTTTTTATAATTTAAATAATCTATCTTTAAGTCATCATTGTGTTTTAAACTCAGTTTTAGGGGTTTTGACGAGTTTTACATTATATTGAATAAATATACTTCTAAGGCTAAAATTAGGTTTTTATGATATCGTTTTTCAAATCTAACTTTACTAAGTCACTTCAACTAACTTTCTTAACGTTTTCGTAAGGTTTAGGCTCAATCAAATAAATTTTCCAAAATGCCCGAAATCCGAGTACGATTGCTCTAAAAGTGATTTTAGGGGCTCATATTATAAATAATAAACAAGGTAAGTAAAGGTAGAAGGAGGGTTGAAGAAAAAGTCCACTCAAATAATTTTTATATGGAGTTACATAAAGACTTAGACAAACTTTCAAAAGAATATCAATATATTTCAAAAAAATTTTAGATTGTAAGATACGATTTTTCAAAGGAAGTTTAAAAAAAAAAAAGGTAGAATGGTCTTGAAATTATGTCCAACAAAGGAATCTATTCCTAATATAGTAATGTCCATTACAAAGATAAATGCCTATCGAAGACCATTTATTTAATACGTATATTGCTATTAGGCAATGTCACTCCAGCACACTAAAAGCAATACACATAATTAAGAGATGTTGCAAGCTTGCACACTGAAAATATACAACAAATAAATTCATAGTACTGGAGCTAGGCTTATATTCTTTAATCCATCAACAAATGAAGACTCAACTATGTGAGTGCGCTTGGCAACAATACAGCTACTTTATGATGTATGTGCATCACATAGTGATCTAACTATTCAAAGTGAAAAATTGATGCTCAAAATACTTCTACTCCATCCAAAAATTTTGGTCAGGGGCAAGATGTAAGGGGGATGAAATATATTGTAATAATTATTAAGTTAAACCCATTATTTATTTGGGCTTGATTCTATAGGCTAGGTGACAGGGCATAAAAAGTCAAGTTCATATCGGGATGATTTAGGGAGAATTGGTTTGATAGGCTTGAAACAAGGATCATTAGACCGATCCACCACTTCCAGCCTTTCTTAGGTAAGCCTATGCACTTACAAGAGGGCTATTGGCTCAGGCCTTTTACAAGCTCATTTAGGCTAATTATGGAATAAGTAAAACCCCATCTCATCCATTGATCACTGAGATGATCCTATGGATATTGTCATGCTCGAGAGCCTATAAATACTCGAGTATTCTTCCTCATTTGCAATGCTCAAAGAGGATTCAAAAATAATATTGCTTTGTAAGAATACTGCTCTCTAAGATCTAGCCACCAGTTTAAACAAAGAATCAATCTTATTTCACTCTAGCTACAAGGTAATGACTAAGGTTTCTCAAGGCTTCCTTATCTATCGCTGATGCATTTGAGACTCAAAGACCATTTGTTCCTCTTTCTTGCCTCATTCTCTCTCAATCATCCTAATAGGAGTCATTTTCGCACCATTCCTCTGAAGACAGGTACAGCATGTTGTGCAAATAGCACACATGTGACTTCTGTAGTTAGACTCATACATCTACAAATACCTATATAAAGCCCTACTTGAGTCAAGCTCGCGATGTTTTCTAAAAATACACTAAAGCTTTACACTCACGATATTTTGGTATATTACAATTATCCGAAAAGATATCGGGCCAAGCACAATTTGACTAGTGCCTGGAGCTAACAAGTTGGAACTTATTCCCTAACCTCAGGTATCGAAAGTTGAAAATCTATACTATACATACTTCTAGATGACTATATATATCATTACATTCATATTCATTGTACATGCATTGCATGCTAATAACCAATAACTTCTTTGTTAATTGTCCGTTAAATAGTATGAGGGATGATCTCACTTAGTAGCAGCTTATACCAAAACAATTTCTTTTGTAAGTTACTCAAAAACAGAGAATGGATTAAAATCAAAGTGAAGAGCATTTCTCAAATCAAGTATGAGGGGACGTGTTCAAGATTAGGATTTGTTTAGCCTACAATAGATTGCAAGATGAAAATTTTAAGTCTTTGTAAAATCAAATTTCCTATCTTTTTAAACATTTTCTTTAATATAATGATTAACTATCCAATCTTATAAAGTATGGCCATATTGAAGACAATCGTAATCATGCGAATCCTTTTTCGATCCAAATTGGTAGAGCTGTCCAATATAGATGTTGACATTTTCTCCTTTTATGGTAACACTAGTTAAACCCTTAATTCATTAGTAGTTATTAATTTGGCTGTAATGTTATACAATGCCCTAAAACCAAAATGAATGAGTACCATTTATTGATGTGAATGTTGTAATTTGTGCATAATGTGCCAAGATACTATCGATGTATTTATGAATATCATTTAGAAAAAGTAAGTATTTATTATATTTATAGATTTTTTTACTTTTATACATTTTACAATAAAGTCTCATGGATAATTAGAGTATATATGGAATTATAATAAAGGTGTATTATTAGTAGGATTCCATGACAGCATATTATCTAAAAGTTATCCTTAGTTGGATAAATATCTAAAGGGGACATAGATATTTAGATTAGCATATTATATAATTAAGGTCATTCTCACTAAACTAAGGAAAGGGCATCCGAGTAATAAAAGTGAGTACCCAAAGTTAAGTAAATATACTGCATGTGACCCATTAATAGAGGACATAATGCATTTAATGTCATTGGTCCTCGTCTATATGAACGAATATAAATAATCCCTACAATTAAGATCTTTATATATCGTATATATGAAATGTTGTACATTGATACCATTACATGTAGTCTTTATTTAGATTATAAATAATATAGTTATTGGATACGATATGAAATATGGAGAGGATAACAACGAGCTAAAATAGAATTCATCACTCTTTTGGATTAGGAAGTCGATATTCAAGGCTGCTTGGTTAAGATAATAGTAACTTATAAACTTGTGGTCATGATAACTTCTATTGAGTTTATTTAACTCGAAAACCAAGTAAAACAATTAAATATTGATGATATGATATGCAATGATTTAATCAAGATATCATTTAATGAAGAGATTTAATTATGCAATAATCAATTTATAGTGATTTCTCGTTCATAACTTTTCTATTACATTGGATAACTAGTAACTATTATTAGATGGTTATCTTAGTTTGTGTTTAATATACACCATCTTTATGTATAGAAACTTATAGGGTTGTACATCATAGCACATTTAATGGGAACAAAGTATTTGATAAGAAATTTTAATGGATACTAAAATTTGTCAATATTTATTTCAAAAATAGAATAAATTGATCTGAAATAATAATTGGAAGCAATTTATTTTTTACTGAATAGAATATATTTTCGATCAAGTATCTTAAAGCTATGTATTTTTATTATTGGTTTTTCGTGTAAAAGTATATGAAATTTATTAATTTCATTCCTAGAAGGAGATGATACTTTCATCAAAAGGTAATTTTATAACCTTTTGTGGACATTTAATTTCACTTTACTTATTATATATTGATCCTAGGATAAGTTTTATAGGTTTTTTTTCCCTTGCTATGTTCTCTCTTATCTATAAAACCTAATAGTAAATAGGCATTTGGATATAACTTTAAATTCTCATTTGATCTGGTCGAAAAATATAAGGTCTCAAATGAATTGAAACCAAAATTCGATTCCTTTTTTTTTCCTATTATTATATATTATCCCATATTTAATTTTTTTGTCTAATTTATATCACCTTCCACCATATGTGACAACTCTCCTAAATTCATAAGCTTATATATTTGTTTCTTTGGATGCAAAAAGGAGATGGATAGTCCACTGTGGTTTCAAACGTAGTTTTGGTTTGTTGGTTCAAGTGGTTTAAGCTTTAAAAAAAATGTATAAACTAAACTAATTCTCAGACACACCTCCATTTTTCAACAAAACATGAGAATTTCTAATAAGAAGTGTTGTACATTAATATATAGTAAAATAAGGCGTTTATTACAAAGTGAGCCTATAGAAACCTGAAAAATTAAAATAAAAAGGAAGAAAAATAAGAATACAAAAGAAGATTTTGAATGCTTTGTATGGTATATAATTGACTAGAGTTGTAGAGGTATTTAGGTCTCTTGCCTTGTTTAAACCCCCCACTACTCCCGCTCCCCACATTACATTTCACAAAACTCCTCATTACTCTCCCTCATACTTATCTATGTTTCCTTCTTTGCAACATCATATTTCTTACAAGTCCTCTCTCAAGATCACCCTTTGAACCTGAATTTGCCAGATTTGTGATTCCAAGTTGAAGAAAAACAAGAACAAGAGATCTTTGGTAAGTTCTTTGCCTAAACATGATCAAATTTTGGTTTTCTCTAAGGGGTGATGTGAATCGATAAAGAAATTCGTTTTGCAACATCCAAGGGGTCATCATTCAAGTTTTGGATGTTTCTTTGTCAAGAAAACAAGTAACTTGCCATCGAACTCTTATTCATCATTAAGGTTTTTTCTTTTTGAGTTGTTGTTTGTTATGGAATTGTATGCTCGAAGAAAGGGAATGAAAGATTCGTATTGATGGTCTAAGTAGTGTTTTGGAGTGAAGCAAAGCAAGTATGGGTATAGGAAAAAACTCTTAAAGTGATTATTTCCAATGAGGATCGAAGTAGGGCTTGAAAGGAGGAGTTATTGCACGATGAGATCTGTAGATTGGATGTGGCGTCTAAACACCACCATGTTGCTTCATCCGGATGCTATGCCTCAACAACTCATAGAATACAAACTCTTCTCAGCGTCTGGACGCCAATCACTCTATCATCCAGGCACCTTGTTGGCAACAATATACAAAAAGTTAAAACTCATGTCTTTTGATCTTTTAAACCTTATTTTTTATTCTTAAACAAATGTTTTTCACCAAATTTTATTAATCAAACCGAGTTTTAAACGTCTTTTCATTAAAGAAAAATCCTTGTTCCTTGAAGCTCAAGATGTAGATGAGGATATGAGTTTGCTAAGAGTAAGAGTTAATGTTAATGATTGAGAATAAGGGCTAAATTGGTTAATTACCTCATTTATTAGGTTGTAAAGTGATAGAAAACATATTGAGCAAATCATTGGAGACAAGTATGATATTTGTGGTTATTTGGCTATATGTGTTAAGCTAGTTAATTAAACCAAACTTAATGCAAGTTTAGACTTTAATAATGATTGTGATTGCATATTGTAGATACTTAATTTTTTCTCATTATTTATTTTATTTTATTCAAGAAAAAAGGTCTTAATTTACAAAAATACAAAAAATAGAAAATTTAGAAAAAGTACAAAAAATAAAAAAAAAAAAGAAAAAAGAAAAGAAGAAGAAGTAGATAGTTTAAAGAAAAAAAAAGAGGAAATTTAAATAGCTGTAGTATTTGGGCCTTAAATAACAAAGGGGATATTAAGCTTATGTTTAGATTTAAATTTAGTACAGGCTAATTTAATCTATATATGCAATTTGATTTTATATATATAGATACGATATGAGTCAATAGCTTGATGATAATACACTTAAACTTGTACTATAATAGATTTGGAGATCCTAAGTTCAATCTTTCCACCAAGCGCTGGGCGCTTTTCCTTTTTCTTGGCATATTTAGAGACATGCCAGCCAGTGATTGGCTGACAAGAAAATTTTCCATCCTTTTCTTGCACAACACTAACTTAGGGTACTAAATTTTGCACATTTTTTATTTGATTTTCTTTGTGGTTTCACCAAATCAACGGTGAAATCATGAATACCACATAAGATACTATGAATTAGTATAAAGAAACACATCTAGATTCGATCTTTGGAAGTTTAAAATGTGTTTCGAACTTTGGGAAAAACATGAAAACGTGAATTTTTCTCCGAGTTGAATCTCCATAATTCAAGCTACACAAGGATTTTCAAAGCTTCTAATCTTCCATTTTGGCAAGAACGAGTGTCATGGACGCAGATTTGACCTCCTAATTCATCTAAATTGTAGTTAATTCAAATTAAATTCATCAAAAACCCATTATTGCAACGATTTGGATTATTGCAAAATTCGACTTTCCCAAACCTTCTTGAGCTTGAAATAGTATAAAAAGAGTTTAGACATTCCATTTCTAATTGGATGAACACGAACACTTAGAATCACTCGCACACACTTCCATTCGAAGTTTCTCTCTCTAACTTCCATGGATGAAACCCTTGTTTTCTCTTTCTAAAGTTTATCAATTTAGAGTGAAAATTGGAGTTGTTTAAGTATATGGCCGAGTTTATATGTGTTTATAAATCAAGAAAGCGCCAAACACATGGTTCAATTCGTGAGAAACAAGATCGAATCGAAGCTTAGATTTCGACCGTCACAAGAATACCTTTGTCCACCACCTTTACGGCCACCTAAGCACGAACTACTAACGTGGCAAGACTCTCTACCTTCACAAACACCTAACCCAGTGCCCCTTCCATTCTTAGCATCCACCGTCGAACTAGGCCAAAAAACCACCAAAAAGCCACCATAGGCCGTGGCGTTTTCCCTAACCCCCCAATTTCCAATACTAAACACCTAGAAACACCTTTTTCTATGTAAAACTAGGCTAGAACCACCCAGATCAAGCATCCCCCATGCCTCTATCTCTCCTTCTTTCTCTCTTCCTTATGCCTGTGAATTGGGTTGACCAAACGAACCGGAACTGAGGACTCAACTTACTTCAGAGACTAGGTCCAACCTGCAAGCGCACCCAACTGTTGTCCTTCGATTCGACCCTTTCTTATCTTTAAATGTATTTCATGTATATTTTTTCTTTTATATTGTAATTCATAAAAAAAAATTAAAAAAGAAAGAAAGAAAGAAAAAAGAAGAAAAGAAAACGAAAAGAAAAAGCAAAATAAGAAAGGAAAAAAAAAGAGAAAGGAAAGCTCTTTTATTTTTATTTTTATGCTTCGATAAAAAATAAAAGAAAAAAATCATTAAAAATTAATAATAAGTAAATATAAAAAAAAAATTTATCACTTAAAAAAGTTTATTTTTCAAATAAATAAAGCAAATCAAATCCTTTTCAAATTTAGGACTTTTGTAGATTTTTTAAATAAAATTTAAATGGTTAAAAATGTAAACTCGATGATTTTTTTCTTAGAATTAAAATTAAATTAATAAACTAAAGTTTTACCAAATAAACTACGAAAGTCTAATCCTAAATTACGAATATGTAGGCACTTGTAAGAGACTACATGGCAATTTAAAATATTTAAAAAGTTTATTTTCCCCCTTTTGTAAATTTTATTTCAATTTCTTATTTTTTGCAAGTTGATGTAATTTTACTTATTTATTTATTTATGAACAACTATTATGGTTGAAAGGATATTTTTGAAAGGTAAAATTAAATTTGGAAGATCAACAGTGGTATTCATTAAGGATTTAATAGGTTAGCCATCGGATTCAGATCTCTATTTTTCAAAAACTGTTTTTAAAAAAAATAATAATTTTTTCAATAGACTAATAGCTAAGTTAAATCAATCCGCCCAATTAATTTAACCTAACCCATTTTTTCCCAACCCCGATTGATTGAAGACTCCAAACTTTTCAAAATAGAAAATCAAGTTTTTCTTAACTCTTAGTCGATGGTTAGTATCAAACTAAGAAAAATAATAAAAACTGGAAAAATCCAAGCTTGACATATGTGTTTAGCTTTGGCCACCACATTATAAAGGGCCAGTATGAATAACGAGGCACCTAATAATCTTTGGGCAACACTATCTCAAATGAAGTCTCATTGAGACAACTCAATTAGATTTAAAAGGGCTACATGAGTGTTTAGGAGGATCTAACACCAATAGTACATGGTACCATGTATTAACTACTTATGTAGGGGTCACGACCTACTCTAAGTCTTTAAACACCAAGATTGTGCTGTTTGTTTGACTTAACTTAGTAAAGATAACAATTAGTTCTTGTTGAACGCTTAGTTGATACTTGTTATGCATGTAAGTTGATGTTGCCTATTCCTATGTATATGCATTTGGTATTTCGTATTGGGCATAGCTCCCCCTTCAAAGGCTTTTGTTTTTCAGCTACAGATTTAAGTACTGTAGATGGAGTTAAATGTTACGTCCCAAAAAGATGGAGTCGTAACAGTTTTGCCGTATAAACTATCCTAAAATAAAAACTGATCTTACTATTGCTATCTTAGACCTAGTTCATACCAAGCGTACTTAACTTTACCACTTTGAAATATCCAATTCGATACCTATTTGTTATAAACCTATGGAATATTCTTCAAATAATTTATTAAAAATAAAATTGTGATTTGACTTTGTAAAAGAGTAGTAATAAGTCCTACAAATACCTATTTTTTCATATATAAACTAAAATATTGAAAACTTCCAAGCCTCTTGAAGAGTTCTGTATAGTTTTCCTTAAAATTTAGGAAAGTCAATTCCAAGAATAACAACTGGCCATTTTTTGTTAAGCCTCACTTCCTATCCCAATTTACTAGTACTTTGGTTTTAGGTAGGTACTTGTAATCCAACTGAAATCTGCAAAACATACTATAAGGGAATGAGAGACAACTTACTTAATAAGTGAGACGGAGATAAAAGCATACATTCAGCATATCATAGGCAAGGTTTTCAACCAAGTTAGTTAAATGCATGTATGTACTAGAAAATGCCATCACACGACGTTATCATTATCTGGTTCGTCAAGTTAAGGAGTTTGACGTCGTGTAATCGCAAATTAAAACCAAACTGGAACTTATGCAATAGAGAATACTCTCCTCCCGTAGCCACCTGTAAACTACTGCCCCCAGCCTTACCACAATCTCATCTCTTGTCACTTAGTTTGACTAAGATAAAAAAAGGACCATTTCAAATATCCTCATTAAAAGAAGTCCCGTTTGGCTCGAGAATCCTAACTGCTGCCCCTTATGGGTTATGATGCATGTCAAGTTAAATACTACGCAGAGTTTGAGTTAATTTATTTTTAAAGTGATCGACCGAGCTTAGACAAGTATAATAATATTCACAGAACAACCATAACATGAAGCTTAATTCTCATCACAACAAATTGAATCTTAAACACAACCGCTATACCTGCATAAACAGTTAACTATAAGTATTAGCAAATGCATATCAAAGTCTCTAGATATTCTGAAATAATACCCTAAAATGCTGTTAAGCATTAATCACACTCACTTGTACTGAAGCTCACTCCGACAAATCTGGAATGTCAAGGTTTCACTTACTTGAAAGTCCTATATATATACCAAAACTTATATTCAGTTTTTGTAAGATTTATGAAAACACTAAGGTTTTATTTAATATTTGGTTGAGATATTATTCATACAGCTATTTAGTAGAGCTGCATATATAAATATATATATATATATATATATATTAAGTATTTTATTTTATCATATGGATTATAGCAATTTACTTAATATTATCTAATATACATAGTTTTATTATTACCTATATTATATCGTTTCAATTGTATCAAGACATAATTTTTACTAATCAAATTACATTTTAATTATGGGAAAATCGTCATAGGAAGATATTTTCTATAATATTATAGAAAACATCTGTTTTATTACCTAAAATAATTTAGTTTCAGTAAGGTCAGTATCATGGAATTCGTATGAACTTAACGATATGTGTTATGTATTTTATTTAAAAGATATTCTCTAAAAGGTATTTTAATCATAGTATACAGATAAAGCTGCATAGTAACTAATATCATATTATGTAAAAAAAAAAAAAAAAACGTATTTTCACACAATTTTGTAACAAAATATAATAAATCATATATTATTGAATCCTAGCGTATATATATATCATAACCCAATGTCTATAATAGCAAGGAATATAATAAAAACAATGGATAATCCTAACCAGTCAAGGTATGTTCAAGCATGATTTAATGAAATAATTAACATATTATTACTAAATACATATCCTAGTTACTAATTTTAAGCTATTTAACTAGGAAAATTAATAATAAATAGCAAAAATCATTAAATAATTCTACGAAAATTTTTATAAACTCAAAAAATTATATGGAATTCAACTATCAACTTGTTTCATGCATTCAGATTTATCACCTACATACATAAAATTACTATTTTACCCCTAAATTATGATTAATTTGGCAAATAATATGATTTTACATCGAACTGATTTCAACCTATCCTAATATCATTACAAACATCCAAAATTAATTAGATTCTAATTTGATCAATTATTTCACCTAAAATCAATTTATTTCACAAATTGCCCTATTTTTAGATATTTTTAGGGCCTAAAAATGTAATAAACACTAAATATATATAAAATCAAAATTGGGTTACATAGCAATAAACTAAATGTAATATGTATCATATAGAAAAATTTTGAGCTTAAAACAACATCATTTAGTACATTTACATGTAGTTTATTGCCATGTATATAAAATATTTATAATTTCAGTATTTACATAACATCGTTTAGTAAATTTACATAACAAGTATATAAAATATTCATAATTTTGTAAAAATAAATTTACACTATGAAAGTACATCTAGAATAATGGGAATAAATTTTCTCATAATTTTCAAGAATTATTTAATATTTTTTTAAAAAATACGTGAAAAATAGAGCAGGAACTTAACTAACTGTTCGTTAGAGCTAGAGTAGCCAATAACTAATTGGAGTGTGTTGGTGGAGTTAGGCGATGAGTGGACTAGTGGTGGTTAGCAGGGTTACTATCAGGTGGTGGTTTGGGTTGGAAATGCTAAGGGTACTATTTTCTCCTTATTTTGGATTTTTTTTTTAGGAATTTGTTGTAAATTTTCAAAATTTTTCTACTATTTCCCTAGAATCTAAAACGCTAAACATTGTATGTTCGAGGTCCATTGCTATTTATAGAGTCCACTATCACCGAAAAGAATTCTTTATATTTTTCTTTTTTTTTTTATTTAAGCATGATGTGTCTTATTCTTAAGAAATTCACTTTCGACTCATCCTTTTCTAGCCTAAATTGCTGTGGCGATGATATTTAAGGATTTCTAGATTTTTTCTAGGTGATTTCTCTAAGTTCGTTGAGGCTTTGTTAATTTTTGTTTAATTATTAGTATTTTGTATATATTTTATTAATATTTAGTACGTCTATTTATATATGTGTATATATCTTATATATGTGGTACACGTAATGAGTAATTATATACATATAATCATGTTCTTAGCATGTCTCTTATTTTTAATATATATTTTCTATTTAATTTTGTAAATTTATTACTTATTATATATAATTATATAATTTTGAGTTAATTTACGAGTATATTTATTATATATACCTGATAAATTCATAAAAATACACATATATTCATATAGTATATTATTCTATATTATTCCTTTTTATAACTTGAATAATTTATCTTTAAGTGTTCGTTGCATTTTGAGCTCAATTTTAGAGTTTCGATGAGTTTTACATTATATCGAATAATTGTATTTCTAAAGCTAAAATTAGGTTTTTAAAATCTAACTTAACTAAATAATTTCAACTAGCTTTTCTAACCAAGTTATAAAGTTTAGATCAAATAAGTTTTCTTGAAAGCCTTAAATTTAGGTACAATTGCTCTAAATACGATATTAGAGACTCGCATAAAGTAAATCCTCACTATTTTGATTACATTCTTGATATTTTATTATATATTTTTACTTCCAAGCCTACAAGAATTCTTCAATTAGGGTTACTATGTTCCTCGTAAGTTTCTAGCGTAATGAGGTTACTTTCCCAAATGTCTTAAATCGACTATCGACCTTAGTTGTACAAAGACAGGGCTTTATCCTAATATTTAGTTGTTCATGTCCTAATTGCTTAATTTATGGAATATCACATTAAATATTATGAGGATACAGGGTTTGATTACTATTATTATAATGAAGACGATGATTATTACTATTTTAATGATAGAACTGAATTCACACAGATATTAGGATTTGCTATGCATAAATGAAACTTTGTTATTAATATGACAGTTTACTTGTATTTGATTTTATGTTGATACTTGTTAAACTTTGTCAACAAAGTTGCTTGTGACTCTCATGATATGTTGGTTAAGAGAGCCATGAGACTCCTTAGTAAGGTATGTTAGTAGTTGTAGTTTATATTGAGCTGTGAGCTCTTTATTTTGGTTGTACAAGTTAGCTTAGACATTTATTATATGTGGTGGATTGAGTGGTTTATGATGTCATTTTTAGTTGTGAATTATGGAGATTATTTATTATTAGAGTTGAAAGATTTATATTTAAATGTAGAATTTAGGTAAGTTATAGATTTCTAGACGCCTTAGCATATCAACCTCTAGAGATGAGACGTGGCAAAGTTGTGGATTTCCAAGTTTTGTGGTGTTACAGAGCCAAAATTACCATAGAAAATTGTTTATAAGCTTTTTACTTAAAGGCATTGATACTTATGAGCATAAGTTCCTCTTAATTTTTCTTTTCTCTCAATTTTCCTCAATCTATATTGAAATTATTAAAATTTTTAGAATATCCTATAATGTTATCATTGTGCGATCTTCTTCTTTATAATCTTAATCGTCAATTATATATGACAATATGTTAAGGAGTGAAATTAAGAGAAGATAAATTGAGATCCATTTTTGTGAGAGATAGATCACATATTTAACAAGTAAAAACTCAAGCATACTAGTGGTTCACATAGTAAGGAAATCTTATCTTAAAGATCTACTAAATATTATATTAACTATGGCTACTAACATTTGTCTTTGTTAACATACACCACTTTAATATCAATCTCGTTGGATTCAATCTAGATTTGGTTATAGATCCACAAGCACATAGATAAAGAGAAAGGGAAATTGACATTCAAATTTAATGTGGAAAACTATAAACCAAAGTGATAAACCACGGGTAAGACGAAAGAAATCTACTTGTATAATAATAGATATATACATAGTTGTAACAATATATGAGTGTAACTCTTGATAGTCGAGTCCTAATGAGTTACATGGGTCTCTTACACTATAATATATAATAGCATATTCATAAAGCTAAGAGGGCCTCCTTCTTTCCTTTTTCCGGATCTCTAATAATGCCAAGCTCCTCTCCTTATGGCCTCTTCCGCTCTATCTATCGGTCTACTAACACGCAATACAATAGAATACGTAGGCACCAAGGAAACACAAATTAAGAAACTATATAAAACACATTTACATGTTATGATAAACTAATAAGCTATGCCGGTCAACTATGGGTAGCCTAGTCAAAGCTTTGCTATTCGATTGGTTTACTTGATTCTCATGTTTTGTCTTGATCATTGTCCATATCTTTGCCTACACACTTCATATTCAATTCCTATGATAATTCTATTTGAGCTTTTTATCAATCCCTACCTCGGCTTGAATTATTTGTACCTAAGCATCAAATTATTTGCGGCTCTTACATAACATTACACTAAATTATGAATCCCCATCACTTCATCTCAAATACAGTCGTCTATTTAGTCCTAAAACCTTGCTTAATTATGAATTTCCTCTAATGATACCTCTTCATCCACACTAGCCAATATACCTTAAGTCACCAAACACTCTCAAGACCCTCTAGGCTCCACCTTTTTCTAGACTCTCTTTAACTTAAAGCATGATGCAATACCTCAATGAAGTAAAATAAATTTTTTCACTGCATTTCAAAACTTCGTTTTTGCCTCATGATCAGCAACACCTTTACCATGATCCATTAGACATCCACCACGCATAATACGATGAATCATGGTTTATTACAACAAGATTGAGCAATTGACTCCTCTCATAATTAAGACACCTTCATGGGAAATTTTATTGAAATGTGGCCTCAATTGTTTTATAGGTGGATTGTGTGATCACCTACCATCTTCGAAAAGGAAAATAAGAAAAGAAGTTGCAAATGGGCCTTCATAAACGCCATTAGAGGGGAATCGTGTTTGTTGCTCCTCGAGTCCTTATAAGATGAAGGAATCCCTATAGTAGTCAAATGTTTCAATAAAGCACATAGAAGAACAAGCTTATGATTGTAGTTTTCATTCGTGTACTACGCCAAGCATGCTTTGTTAATCTTGCTATAGGATTTTGAGAAAGAAGTCGACATTATGCTACTTGTCACTTCAGTAATGTGCCTGTAGAGTGCATATACCAAGTGTTTGGGGTCTAAAATTATTACTCCAGACTTTTTCCCCTTTTCGTATTATAACTTCTCATTACATTTATAGATAAGGGGTTTGTATCAAAGCTGTCACATACAAGTCATGTGAATATCGCGTTACATGTAGCTTCAAAGAATAATGTAGAGATGATACTTAATGGGATAACTTGAAAGAAAATAATAAAGAGAAGGAACAAGCCATCCTAGAGTTTCAAATGCATAAGTGACAGGTAAGAGAGCCTAGAAAACCTAGGAAATCAACCTTACAGTTCTTGAGTAACTGAGGTTGTTCTTTTGCCTGAACTTTGTTTAATATCAGAGAGTGAAGGTTTCACAATGGAACATCATTTTTCTAATCTTTGGAATTCTATCAAATGAGGAGTAATGGCTGAGTCTTTATAAACTCTTGGCTTGATGCATCCATTACATCATCTCGACAATTGATAGATAAAATGAAGCTTACTCAATTCATATTTTTCTTAAATGAGCTAGCTAATAGGCTCAAAGCTAGTAACTTTTCTTATAAATGTACGAGCTTACCTAGAAAATCTTTGAGGCAGATAAACCGATCAAACGGTTTCTATTTTGAGCCTACGTAACCAATTCTCTTCAAATCATCCCAATATAAACTGGATTTTTTAGACCCATTACCTACCCTAAGGAGTCAACCCAAATAAATATTGAACTTAACCTAATAATTAATACAATAATTTTAGCCTCCTACAACATTATGTAATTTAATATTTATAATATTCTTTTTAAATTAGTTACTATAGATCAACCAAAAACTAATACGTGTCTTTTGACAAACCAATAGTGATAAAGCACAAGTCATGAGTTTACTAAGAAAAAAAAAATTAGCAATTGATTGCAATAATATCAAAGCATATATCATATTTTTTTTATAATTTTTCCTTTATTTTAATAAGAAAAAATCCGTCTTTCATATTGATTGGCTCAAAATATCATCTCTTCGAAATAAGCTAAAAAAATTTGCCTGGATTTTAATATAGCAACAAGCTCAATTGGGTACCTGTTAAATATAAATCTACCAAAATTTAGGTATTGAATGTGATACTAATTCAAGATAAGTTAATTGTTTTCCTCTCATCCACATATTTTGTTCTTTGTTTATTCTAATATAAAATTTACTACCCCTTTGTGTTTGCTAGCTCTCCCTCTCGGTTATAGCATAAATCTTTATAAACGTGCTTCCAAATCTCAAAATGATAATTTTATCCTTAGAAATAATCAAAATAAAGAAAAAAACAAAAGAAAAAGTATTTTTTAATTATTTTATCAAAGAACAAAATAAAAAAAATAAGGCTTGAAAGTATGACTTATAAAAATTTAAAAGTTTAAACATCCAATTTAATGATAAGAAAGTTACGCATATATAAAACAAATATAAGGAATATATTTACGAATTTACCAGAAAAGCCAAATGCATAAGCTGCCTCTGCCGCTATAAAAAATAAAAACAAAGAAAGGTTAGTAAAAGGTCTCACTATGCTTCACCTTTTAAAATAATAGGTTAGGAATTAAAGTCTAATATTACTTTATGTAAATTTTTATGATAAGAAATGCTTATTCATTGTTTACTTTATCTCATTAGTCACGGTATTATTTTGAGAAATAATTAAAAATATCAATATGCTTTGTCTTGTCATTATAGAGTACAATCAATACTTATTTATTAAGCCCATGATTATTCCATTATTTAAACTTTTTATTTCATCCGGAGAGTAAATAAAAAATACTATCTTATAAAAGTTAACTACTATCTGAAGAGAGGGAATAGAAAAATTCTTGAAATAAAAATTCTCTAACTAAATTGAGGACAAATATGGTAACAAAAAATATTCTAAAAATAATAATTTTATTTCTTTTTTTTTTTTACTTGGAAGCAAATGGATTAGAGAATAAATCAGTAACTTCACGTGTGTGTGTCTCGTGTTGTGATCAAATTGCGTTATTATACAATCATGAATCTATAATGCGACGACAGAGCACCAGCTACAAGATTTTGGCGCATTCAATGTAGTAATTAACTATATGGAGAGTCCAACGACACAAGTAAATATAGGCGCTTTTTTTGTCAATATTTTTTAATTCTATCAATAGAATCAAGAAGAAGCACAACAATCATCTTAATATTGCAAGAAAGCCTTTCTTGTAAATTTGAGTCTGTAATAATCAATGCGAAAGTAAAGGGCAAAATAGTTATGTATGTTTATAAAGAGTATTTTATTTTCTTGGATTCTTACTTGTTGGTACTCCATAGATGAAAACAAGCAGGAAAGCATCATCTATTCCAAATCTTACATTTAATTTCAAAAATAGATGACGAGGTTTTATTTCTTATTGTAGGGGTTAAATCTACTTTTTAAACTTTAAACCCGTTATAAGTTGGATTTGATTTTTTAGGCTAAAACAACAAGATTTAGAGAGTAAAAACCTCTTGAGTTGTTTGCTCTTCCTCCTTACCTCATTTTCTCTCCATCATCTCCGATGTGTCATTTCATGTCACATCTCTAACATCATATGTAGCCTAATACATATATAACCACTTCTTAATTGAATCCAAACATCCATATGTATTAAATTCATTTTTTTATGTAAACTTCTATGAACAATTTTTCATTTCCTTTCCCTTCTTTGTTTCTCTTTTCTTTTTCTTTTTTCTTTTTTTTCCATTTTGCTTAGTTTTCTTTATTTCACATAATTCTCAATAACATATTTCTATCTATAATTGTAAATTGCTCTTAATTTAATTCGAACAATTTCTACACACTTTTTTAAAAGCATGCTATTTATTAGTCGATAGACAATAACATAAAATTACAATGCACATTTGATTCTCAAAGATGGTATATGATAGGAATGGATTTGCAACTCCTAACGAATAGAATAGATTAGGAGCAGGTGAGCAGCAATTAGTTTGTTTGGTTGTACTCAAAATTACATTAGCAATATATTGGGAGTAACCCATTTCTTGAAAAGACTAATAAATAGCTATATCTTTAATCCTATGCTAATTCTGTAATTCCTTATATCATAATAATAGTGATTTTGTTAAATAACCATTTCACCAATAAAATGCACAGGAAAAAAATATGTAGGAAAAGAATAGCTTTCTATTTCAACTTTATAAAGTCAATCAAACTATAAGTATTCTAGTTACTTAATATCATTTCCTTAAAAGATATAATTATATATTAAAAAATTTCATGTTGTAGTTTTTAATGAAGTCCTTTTGTATATATAGAATAAACTGCAATAAAAAAAAAAAAATGTAGACATATTCGTACGAGGAATTCACATTGACCTCAAGATAAATCTGCTCCCTCTCCCCTGCACCCTCCCTTGAGCTCGACAGTTCTACATCCATCTCTACTCTACTCTCTCACTTAATGTTTGGCTTAAAAACACTATGATTTGTTTATTTTCAAATTTTGAAGAATTGGTTTTATCAAATCATTTATTTAATTTGATTTTTTTTTTTTTATAGCGATCATATTCGTATGGGCATAAGTCGTTCAAATTTGATTTCAATTAATGCAAATAAAATAAGAAGCAAAACTTTTATAACAAGAAATGATTGCCCAATTGCCTTCGTGTGCTTTCACAATCAATAAACAGCCTAAAAGCATTATTATCTGAAGGAACATATATATAGAAGTGTCACCACGTCTTGTCTGATGATGTGAAGGCAGAGTCTTGCAATGGATGGAGTGCAGCGAGGATTGAAAGACCTTAATAACAACCCTAATGGATATTCCCAGGGCATCAAGCTTCTAAATTCTCTTCCAGTCTTTTCCTTTGGACCCATGCATGTTGCCACATGGGTTAATTTGCAAATATGTATATATATATATGTTACTTCTTCTTGAAACTGTGTGATTTAAGCGTGGCCAACTTTGTATCTACTCAGCTACATACATAAATATCAATCGTATTCATCGAGAAACCGTATTAAGCATGGCCAACTTTGTAATATCATAGGGTTTCATTAACAAGTATAGGAGATATTGTCAAAAATGTAAAATTTATGACATTATTTCAGAATAATTATAAATTTTATAAAACTAATAAGTGTATAGAAAGAAGAAAATTTTTTTAATTAACTCTAAATTGGTGCTTTGGGGCATTTATTAAAGTTGTTCCTTGATGAAATACGGAATAGAAGCCGTCTACTCTTGCCATTTATTTCTTTAATTTTTTTTTTTTTTGTACTTCAAAAACATGACAAACTGAGTTGTGCCTAAAATGATAAATTAATCATGTTGATTGCGTTTCCCGTAAAAGAAAAACTATTTAGCCCTTTGAGAACTGACATACGTTAAATTCTTGTATATTAATAAATTCATATTTCCCAATTGTCTATTGACCAAGACTTTTTTTTTTTTTTTGCCAACGACTGTTGATCAAGATTGAAAAAGAAAAGAAATCTAGAAGGCATAAAATCATTTTTTTTTTATAAATCCATCAGCTATTTTCTCCAAGCTTTATTTTGAAACAACTATATTAGGTTGAACTTCACATATAAAATCTGTCAGAATAAAGGATCGTCAAAAAGGGGTGTCCTAATGTGCTGTATATTCTTATTCAAGATTTATATCATTTAATAATACCATATGAATCACTGCATTCATTAAATATATAAATATTGTATACTCTTTCATATATAAGCTGCAACCTAACACTTGTCTTTTATGAAGGGTATAATAAACGATTGATAATAAGTGTAGAATTCTTAAATAGGTCAACCTTTCGAAATCTGTTCACCAAAACTTTTAATCATGGTTTTCCACTACAAATACTTCAATTCTTGGCTTCACATATACGTAAATTAAGCGATTTACGTGAAGCTTTCTTGTGTTTTTGTACTTATATTTCCATAATTTCTATATATTACCCAATATTATAGATAATTCTAAATTTTCATGTGATGATGCCAACGTGTTGCCACCACACAAAAACAAATATAGACAAATGAATATGCGTATACCCACATGAACCATCACCAAAAAAAAATGACCCTATCCTTCATCATCATTTTCAAGCAATATGTGACCTAAAAATGCTTTCTTCTCCTATAACTTTTCCAAAATCATAGTATGGAAAACATATCCGAGAATAATAACGAAGGATTGTCTTCATGTTGGGGTCGTTTGAAGTTGAAGCTTGCATGGACCAAGAGAAGAATAAAAAATATACGGAGGAAGTTCCGTGGAAGGTGCTCTCCTCTAGACTGCAAATCAGCCGTAGCATCTCTAGCCAATCTACAACCACGGCAGCCGGCGGTTGGCGGTTTCCGGTATGACCCTTTGAGCTATGCTCAAAATTTCGACGATGGATGTTGGAAAGATGATATCGAATCATCATCCTCGCATCATGCTTTTATATCTAGATATGCTCCTTCTTTGCCTAAGTCTCATGAAGAAGCAGATGATAATAAACCATGAAAGGATTTGTATGCTTTTTCTTTTTTCTCAATGGCTAGGGAGAGGTAAGTAACTGTTCATGACGAATTACAGGCTATTGGGCTTAGTCCATGTCCATACTCGTCTATAATTCATAAGGGGAGTTATCCACCCTTATCGCGCTTGGGCGAAGAACTTGTATGTATACTGTTTTATGGGATGAAGTGATGTTTAGTGATTGCCATGTATATTTGCGTATGTGGAGAGTAGTTTTGATCATAATACTTGTATATTATATTTAGATTGGAGATTTGTTACGAAGCTTTATCAAATTCTTGTACATGGTGAACAACAACTTTTTTTTTTAATTATTATTATTATTTCATGTATGTAAAAATGTATATATCTATTATCTTTCTTAGGATTTTTTTTATAAATAAAGTAAGTATTATTTCCGATTCTCGTTAGTTATGATTTTTCGTTTATGAGACAATGTAATATGGTCCGTTAAATTCAATATATGTGATTAGATAACTTTATGGTATTTATGAGCACCAATAATGGAGGGCCACATAAAATATAGTGTTATATATATAGAGAGAGAGAGAGAGAGAGAGAGAGTAGGCAAGGTTCCCTCTTCCAACTCCATTGAAAATCCTGATTCAGGTCTTCATATTGATGAATGCAGTATGTAAATGAGTAGTCCTATCGATTGCCTTAATTGATAAGTGAAATAGAGCTAATGAAATAAGCAAAATTCGAAGTTATCTTACTGTAGACATGCACCCATTGCCTCTAGAATAGAAGAGAGCCGTGCAAAGGGAGAGGGGGAGAAACTAGGGTTTGGCAAAGATGCAAAAGAGAAGAGAGAGTGAGCGGGCTAATGTATATTCTTCTTTGGTTTTCATAGAAGAATGAGACGCTTGGCCTCATATTTAAAGAGAAAAGACTTAGGGCATATTGCTCATCTTGCCCCTGGTTTTGGATTTATTTTAAGGGGAATTTCATTTACATTGAACAAATATATTGTCCGTGTGATTCAACTGCCTCGAAGAGTACTTTGCTCATCCTTACACAAACTTTATTTTGCTTAAAATATTTAATGGTAAGTATAGCATTTAAAATGCGATGATTAAAAGGATATATATATATATATATATATATATTATATTATATTAAACTTTTTTTTCTCTCTGTTCAAATAGCATTTTTTTATATTTACCTTTTCATTTTCCACTACATTTTCTCTCTCACATCTTGCACTTTCCCATACATATTTACACGTATCCTTAAAGTTACAATTTTTTTATTTTTTTCAATATCCTTTTTCTCTCTCCTTCTTGTGTAGAGAATATAAATTTATTAAGTACATATAACTACTAACATTTTTTTCATAGTTTTATTTTGGTCTTCGACAATATGAAATTGTGATTTTTTTTCAATCTAATTAATTTAAAAAATAATTATTTGATATTTGACTTAATATTTAATATTTATAGCATCCAATAATTAAAGATATTCTAAATAAATATTATTAATTTCATATTTTATTTTAATTTGAACATGCTACAACTTTAGATAATATTATAATTAAATCAATCATTTCATGAGCGTTTTCAAATACCAAAATAGATTTTTCATCTCTTCTATTCACATTCATTTCATTTCGAACCATTATTATATATTAGATGTGATGTGAAATATTTTTCCAAATTTTTAAATAATCTTTTATTATATTATCTAATTAATATATTTAAAAATATTATATTATTAAATTAGTTATTGCAAATATATAATTTGATACGTGTCACCTGTTTACAAATTTCTTAATAGATTTATGGAATGACTTACATAAAAGGAAATTTAAAAAGATAACTTAAATGTCGAGGATCATATAAAAGTTTGTCATTTTTTTTTTCTTCCATGAAAAAAGTTTGCTCGTGAATTCAACGAATAGGCCCCTCAATCGGAGATGATTAAAATGGTTGCCCCCCTTTATGTGGTGGCTAAACCTCCTATCTTTTTTTCTTTTACAATATTGCAGTGTCATTAAGTTTTATATATTTTGAAATGTGTTGTGTTATAATTTTATAATTATATCTCAGTGGTATTGAGTGTATATCTATATTATTAAATCTCAAAAGAATTTAAGTATCCATCATTTATATTTTACCCTTAAACTTACCTAGTTACCCTATATCTAATATTGTTTAAAAAAAAACTAATATTAAAATAATCTATTAAAATTATAAACAATGGATAAATATACTAACTCACTCAATTTTGTTTCATCATATCTTCTCTTTCTCTCTTCCCATGTTTATTATTTTTCTTTAAATCTCCATTTGCACTGACCTTAGTCATATGAACAACTTAGCTTCCTAATTGCAATAATATCAGTCTTTAGACGCGCTTGTATTACTTATAAATATCGCGGTTGAGCCAACAATTGAGAAATCTATTCCTAGCCCACACCAGAGAGAGGAGATTTTACAGAAGAGCAACAACTCATGAGTGAAAGAAGAAGTCAGCATCCTACAACAGATATTATTGTTCTACTTTGAATTAAAAAGGATAAATATTTATCCATTTTTATACAATTGATATTATTCAACAATCTATATGTTAAACTTCTTTTTTTCATATTTCAAATATTTAATTTTACATTTAATCCAAAATATAATTTTATTGTGATATTAATATTTTAAGTATTTGATATTATTAAACTAGCACACGCATTTCCATTAGTACGTATCTATATTATTAAAACCCTAAGAGTTTTGTATAACTATCACTCCATAAAATTACCTACTTAACTTTAATATAATATTATTTAATAAAAATACCAATATTAAAATAAGTTTTTTAGATTATAAAATTTGAAACCATGGATAAAGTTGTCAACTACTTTTTTTTTTCTCTCCCCCACCATATTTTGACTCCAATTTTTTCTCCCTCTCTCTCTCCCACTTTTTTTTTTCAATCTATTTTTCTAATTCCACGTATAAAACAATTACCCATTTTTTTCTCTTTCTTCAAACAACACTTCTCTACATTCACCTCCCATTTTCCACTACATTCTTTCTCCCACACCTCACACTTTCCTATACATATTCATACATCTCCTTAAAGTTATGGTTTTTTATTTTTTCAATATCACTTTTTTCTCTCATTCCTGTGTAAAGAATATAAATTTATTAAATACATATTATTGTTAACCTTTTTTTCATAGTTTTATTTTTTACTTTTTCACATAATTAATTATTTAATATTATAAATTAAAATTTCACGACTACTAGTGTGTGTATATATATATATATATATGCCAATCCTAGGGGTTCAAGGAATTAAGTTTTTTATCTGTTTGCCCCAAAATGCATCAGTACCTTGTGGGCCATGACGTTTGGGCTTGAATGTTGCATCATGTATATGGACTGGGCAATTAAACCATAGACTATATTGGGCTTCGTTTTCGGCCCAAACAAAGGCAGCGTGATACGATGATTGTATCTAGCAAAATGACCGCGCTCCACAGTTAAAGCCCGTGTTATGCATATAATATTTTAAAAAGTAAATTTATTAAAAGATTATCACAGTTAATATTCTAAAAATGTATATTTATAGATTGTTATAAGTACAGTATGTATTCTACTGTTTAATTATACAAATATATATCAAATGCTTAGGGTTATATGACTATTTATGATCTTTGTCATATTTATATCAAACAGTATACCATTTGGAAAGAGTTATAACCCTTAAACTTATGGAAATGCAGCAATGTGTGCAACTATGTTATTTTGTATTAAGTCATACAAGGATTACAATTTGTCATGAAAATATTTATGAGTACCAATTTTATATAGAAGGGTATACATCCTTGGTAAAACAATTAATAAAATTAACTCTTAGTAATGAAAGGGTACGTGACAAAATGAAAAATTATACATCATCAAAAGGTATTACTAATGAGAAGTCACAAATAATAAAAAGCCTTAAAACTAGATGTACATATAAGATAGGTACATCATACTAAAATGTTGTATATTTTGTTTAAATGCATAAGATTTTCCAAAATGTATGGTAAAATACGGATAGACTCCCATATGTGTCTACTTTTTCCTATAAAATTTAAAAATATGCACATACTACCGAAACGGTCACTAAAGCCCCCAATCGTCGCTATTTGTGATCCTGTAAGTAATGATTTCAAAGCTTCACAATGTTTCAGGAGTACGTGTATGATTTTAGAAATTATAAGTAATGATTTTGCCATTGAGGGTGTATTTGCAATTGAGGCAAATTGCAAAACTCTTGAGATTATTCGTCGCATGCATAAACTCCTAAACTCCCGTAACATACCTTCACCTCTCCTCAACCAGTGAATAAATATACGTACCAACTAAACCGCTACTAAAGTTCTACAGTTGTCACTACTTATGACCCTTTAGAGCCGATCCTGGATCATTAACAATAGTTTCGGAGGTTTGTGCCCATGTTGAAGGTTGTGGAGAGCTGAAGTTATGTTTTCAATTTTAGGAAATCTACTAGCATATGACTAAAACCTTTAAGTCCGGTTTATTTTGTACTTGGCTATCGGTTAAAAGTTGCAAATGTAATATTAAAACTATTGGTTAGGTGGATAACATAAGCTTCCAAACGTTCCTTCACCTCTCCACAACTTTCTAGTAAATACATATACCTATTAAACCCTAGTTAAAGTCTCAATATCTTCATTACTTATAATCTTTTAGCAATTACTTTGGAGCTTCAACAATAGTTTAGTTGCATGTACATATTTTTAAAAATTATGAGAAAGTAAAAGTACACTTTAGAAGTTGTTCTGTTTTTTTTATTAAAAAAAAAAAGCACTTTAAGAATTTCTTAGGCTTAACCTCACGCTTATCAACATTTTTAGGGATGTTTTGCATCTTCCAATTAAATTTAAATTAGTCAAACAATTTGCAATTTTAGCTAGTGGATTTAGGCAATTTTGTGGATCTTTAGTTTTTCATATCAATACTCTTTGACCAAGTTTCAAGAAAATTTATGTTTTATAGAGATATTGTTCTAAAAGTAATTTTATACTCAATAAAACATATTTAAAAAACAAGGAAAAAGAAAATAGAAATTTTTTTCCCTAATTTGGTTCAAATTTTCTCAATTCAAACCAATCCTAAATTCATAGTTGTTTTGAGAACGTAAATCAAACCAAAATGATAATCCGATTCAAACTGTTTCAAAAATATAAAGTAATATTTTACTTTTAATTGGAAAAGTTCTAATATTATAACATAGTATTGAAGAAATTTTTAGCTTTATCCTTTACTAAAATGCATAGACATTTTGACATTTGGCTTTTATGGCAATATGTTATAAAATTATGTATATAGATTGTGTTAATAGTGAATTTTTGCTTGTGGGCTCCATTAGTATGAGCTCAATGTATAGCCCATTAGTTCAAGAGGGTGAGGGAGGAGAGGCAAATAATGGATCTAGCAAGGAGATTGCATCTAAAATTCCCTCTCATAAATCTAAGATAAGGAAGGACTCTTAAGACCTCGATCCTCACTTGGCTAATAAATTGGTACCTCCTCTTTTCTGTAAATAACTTCAAACCTTCTTCGAGCAAGGGGGATTAAGCCACCATTTCTCTATATCACTTGTTGATCAATTCTCGACCATCTCATTGACTTGAGCAATGTATATTACCTCTGTTGCCCCAAACAAGCAATACCAATCAAACCTAATCTCCTTGTCATCAATCCACTATTGACAGGTCGACTCAAGATTTACATCATATATTAGCTTTATGAATAAAACTATTAGTCAAGATGTCTATGATATTTCATAATTGCATGAATATTGCCTTAATCAGTCTTTTATACAACCCAAATACATGTTACTACAAAAGAACTTAAATACCTATTATATGTCATACATTTAATTTTTCTTAGGTTATGAATACTGGTTCAATCCATAAATAGAACTAAATCGAATGAAAGTTTTATTTCTCGAAAAAGATCCTAAACAAAACTATATGGTTTGATTCAAATTGATAAAAAAAAAAAATAGAATCATATCAATAAATATGCCAATATACTTTTTAAGAAGTGAAAGAAGAAATACATTGATCATAATTTATAGGTTCTAATCGGTTGTGTAGAAAGAGCATTTTCTACATTAGGATAGAATCAACGTGATTAGAGTTAGGTTAAAAAGAAAAAGTAAAAGAAAGGTATCCCATAGCGTCATTTATCACAATACTTTTTAATATATTTTAGAAAGGTTGATATTAAGTCAAACAAAAATTAGAGTTTGATTAATTATTATTTCAAGGATGTTCGATTAATATTACATCTTAATAAAAAAATAACAGAAAATTAAAAAACCTTATTTTTAGGAAATGCCTTATTATTTTTTAAAAATAAATGAGGAAAATTATTATGGAGAGAAATGCATGTTTAAAGTTATGTAAACTGATTGATAAAAAATAGCAATAATGCGATTTAAGAATAAACATCTCGATATATAGCATGTATTAAAAACACAAGATGCTTCGGTATTGAAATAAAGATAAACATTACATTAGATGACACATATATACAAATATATATATATATATAAATTCATTATGACATACTTAGAGTAGATTCAATGCAATTACAATTGATAACGAATAGCAATACTGATAATTACCTCATATTCTCACTTGACACTTGAAAGCAAACATCAAGAGCACAACACAAAATAAATTACATGGAAACATATACGTTACTGGACTAGGAATGTAGGGATCGGCCTAAGAGACATGGCGACCAAGAGGCCAGCGAGAGCTCATCATGTTCATCCCTTCCCATCTGAATTCCGATTTCAAGCGTTGACAAAAGGACAAGGCTATCTCTGACACCTCACTGATGGAGGACTCAGCGATCATTCCGGGGGGATAGATGGAAATGGTGACATCAAGCCCGTGTAGCGCGCAGGCTTGACACGACATGACCACCTCCCATCCCTTCAAAACCCATGGACCCCATCCTTCCCACTCCACTGGCTCTTCCTTTTTCCCAATTTTTTCTCGAGTTGTCCAGGTGGATGAAATTGAGCACGAACCACTTGACACGAATTAGTTTAGTGAATTTAGTTAGAACTTCATGCCATGTAGTTACATTGTCGGTTATGACCTTTTACTATTAGTCGAGTCTTACCGAGGTGGAGCTAACTTTGGTTGGTTAATCTCATCTGTCTCCATGGATAGTCGACAAGTACGATGGTCTTAATAATGATATCTGGTGTTTATCCTACTGGTGGTTTTAAACTTTTGGGCATAAGCCAAATCGAGTTGCAAACCAAGGCTCAAATGGTAGTTTCATGTATGGGTATAGATATTAATGTTATGTTAATTAAAATAATTTTTCTTTTTTGAAGAAATTGAGTTTAATTAGATTGTATTAGAATTCATTGAATGCTACTTCAAATAAAACTCTTAAGTTTTAGCAAACTACTACTATCATCACAACTTTACTCATTCATCACTTTAAACTCTACTTCTTGAAAGAGCAGAAGATTTCCACACCAAGGATAGATTTTGCTCGCTTTTTATAGTTGAGGATCCGTACGTTCTAATTCAATTATTTTACCTTAATGAAATTTAAGATTACTCTCTCTTTTTTTATGCAATCAATATGATGAACTAAATTGAAACACGTAAAACTCAAATTTCCCTAGTTAAATTTGTGGAACTTTAGAAGATCCCTATCGAGAGTTTCTGGTGTATACACAAACATGGATGGCAATCTAAAGGGTGCACAGGATGATTAAAATGTCAGATTGGGATGAGACAATTCTAAAATCAAACTTGACTATATTTATAAACTAGAGCTCTAATGTGACTATTACTTAATAAGTTCAGGTTTCCCCTAATTAAGTTTGTTAAAATTCAATTTATTTAAAAGAAACGCTTTTCTATCTTAATAATATTATTATCTATACTCAACTCAACTTCAATTGATATTTAAACTCAATTCTAACTAAATTATACACGAGTTACATAAAATAAATACCATAAAATTTGATGTCACATGAACTCGACTCTATAAACTATCTAATAACTTACATATCATTTGGACTCAAGCAACTCATAAATAGGTTTAGTTTATCTATATTGTTAAAGGGTCCAACACTTATTAAAATGCCAAATAAAATAATATTTTTTTCTAAAATATAAAATTAATGTTAACCAACATGTAAATTTTCATATTTAGATCTATGGAGCGTCGAATCTAGAAAGTATTGAATATACAGTGTCTCTCATCTATTACAATTGATGCTTTACCTATTCAATTGTTTGAACTAACTCATAGTCCATTTATTATATATCCTATTGATCTCACACGCTCACAGTTCTCTAATAAATGAGTATAATGGCTTGAACAGTGCCTTGATAGACTAACGTGCGGAAATAGCCTGAATCACCCCCGTCTTTCATGGCTTTGGGACCGTGCAATTGTTGCTCGCATTATACACCTAACAAGCTAAGTTATCAAGGTTGTCAACATGCAAAAGGGCTTAGGGCATATCATGTTTCGAAAATATAATTGCCTCCATTAACGCCGAAAAACTTTAACCTGGGATGATCTAACGAAGATGGATCCAACATGGTGGCATTTCAAACAACTTATCTGTCCTTGTAGAACTTTTCTACATTAACATCGTGGGTAGAAACCTATTGAAATTAAAAGAAATGGAAATAAACCTTGTGTTTGAATAATTCAAAAGCTAAGTTCAAATGGGATGAATCAATTCTACTCAATGCTCCATTTCTTTTCTGTTCAAATTTGGGGAGAAAATTATGAAAATGGATGGAAATGGAATGAAATTATAAAAATATTCTCGTCATCATCATCACCGTCTTTTTACTATTTTTCTGTATCATCTACTCTCTTTTTTTCTTTTTTCAGTATCATATACATCTAGATTTGAATAAAGTTTCTAAAAGAAAAAAGAAGGAGAGAAGAAAAATGAGGAACAAGAAATTTAGAAAATCCTAGATCCTAACCTAATGGAACTAGACTTGGCATATGAGAAGGTAGACCAAAAAGTGGATGAAGATAAGAGATTAGGGTTTTTTTTTTTCTTTTCTTTGCCTTTGTTTTCAAGTTAAAGTAATCTTTTCATATCTTCTTATTGTTTCTATGACTGTTCTGCCTTATATTAAAAATAAACCACTTAAAGAAAATACTAAGTAAGATGATGCAATCAAGGTAATTTATTCATGTTAAGAAAATATTTCTAGTTATTTCATTCCATTTTCACATTTTATATCTAAATAATAGTAAATATTTCCATTCACTTCCTTTCCTATTGATTTACTTTATATTCTTTACTTTTCCACAACTTTCTTTTTGTTGCTACTTATCCTTATGATAGCCGACCACAATGTAAGTTTTTTATTTTATAATATGGGATTTGACCACTTGATTGATGATGAGCAAAAGATAAGTAAACCCTGAGACTACCTATATGTTACATGTTTTCACCCTGAAAGCAGGGGGATTGGGGAAAAAAAAAGAGCCAAACCCCAAATCAAATTGAAAAATCTCTTCCTTTTTTTCAAATGGTTTGATTTGTGGTTTAGTTAGGTCATATGTAAATCCGTTCGCAATTTAGTCCAACAAATAAAACCGAACCGATCAAGTTGATTTATAAGAAGAACATGACAAAGCTAACTAACGTGAATCAATAAAGGATGATGTATGTAGTGGTGCAAGATTGAGTGGATGTATACACACCTAATCCATTGAAATGCATTTGTCATGAACACATTTACTTTTACAGCACAAGCAATTAGTTAAAGAGGGAATATTTGCAACTCTTATAATCACACTGTCAAGCTACAACAACTTCTTTTGTAATGGTGATAGCAACAAGCAACTAATCACCTTAACGCATAATAAAACTTTAATTAGGACCTTCAATATTTACCTAATTACATGGAAATTTTCAATTTTACAAAGTGCTTGAAGCCTAATCTCTAGAAGCACAAAGGTATTACTGTCACATTTGATTAACTTCATAAAAGCAAAATGAAATGGCTATTTCTCACTGGCCATTGTATCCGTGCATTTAGTTATTCCATAGAATTGCTATTATTGAAAAATTAGGAATTGCAATTGCTTTATATGATTAAGGGAATAGTTATTTTTTAATTTTTTATTGCATTAGAACGTATTATGCACTTTCCTTTTCTCAAATATCTCCTTATATCAATAAGAGAATATCTATAAGTTTGAGTATGTGTATTTCAAACAACAAACATGATGTTAGTGTAATAGCACAATAAAAGGATGTAGTGATAATAGTTAGAACTGAGGACCAAATCCTCTTTAGTTTAAGTTTCAAAATTTTATAAATCGAAGTTGGACTTAGGGGAAAAAAATATCAAACCTACAATTTATTAGGGAGCAGGGGGAAAAGATGAGGGGGAGAGGGAAGATGCAAACCATAAAGAATCGAACCGTACCGTTCTACTAAGCAATAGTTTAATAATTGAGCAATTTAATCAGGATTCAAAAAATATTAGGAAATGATTAAGACTACTAATTAGAAAACGATTGGATGATCAAATTTTTCGTTTTTGCGTTTTCATTTTCTAGACATTGTAAAAGGGAAGATTGTCTTACTTCCGTTCTGATCCTGGTTTTAATTCTTATTGCTATGTTTATAGATATAACGAGAAATACAAATTTGACGGCTTTGTGGTGAATCTAAAAAGGAGTTTAAGCTCTCATTTAAAATCCATATCCAAAAGGAGTTAGTTTAATACAATAAGAAAAAGGTAAACTCTTTTATAGCTATTAACTTTTAACATTATACACGTTACAAATGAATCAATAAACCCCACAAATTAGCGATGAGGACAATGGCACCTAAATTTTAAAGCTTCTACAAGAGTTTTCCAATTAAGTTCAAAATTTGCAATTGAATTAGAAAAATCAATAGAAGTGATTGTACTAAGTCTAGATTTGGAAGCAAACTAATGAAATAATTTATTTTTTTTACCTAAAAAATTATCTATATCTCTATAATTTAAAAGTTAACCATATCGCTATAATGTATCAAAAATACGAAACTCCAGTTTCAATAATTAACAAATTCTTAAAGATAATTTTTTTAAGCAACAAGGCTAATTTGTACAAAATAACATTTGGACAATACATGTACTCTTGAAATATATTTAATATATAATAATATATAGATACCCGTAAATTAGTCAAACAGCCTAAAAATATGTACGATACAATAAAATTAGTTAAACAACTGCTAAATAAACTACAAAGTCAGTCTTAATATAATTTTTATAGTAGTGAAGAGATGTGGCAACCAAAGGAAAATAAAGTCAAAGGTAGTATTAAATTAGCAAAGGACATATAATTTCACTTGAAAATGAAGGAAATTTGCAAGCCTTTCCCAATCTTTCCACCAACCCAACCAACTATATATGTCCCTCCACATTGTCACATTGGAACTTTAGGTGGATTAGATTCCATGGATAATCGTAGGAGCTTAAGGGAATTTTGTGGAAATTTAGGGAAAAATTAGGAAAATAAGGAGTTTGAACCGGTCTCTTTAGTTCTTACATGTACAGAGAAGAGATGCAGCAATATACATATTCTTAGGCTAGTAGCTGATGAATAATAGGGAAATGAGGATGAATGAAGTTGAATATAGATTTTTCACTTTTCTTTTAGACTTTCTTCCCTCTTTTGCTTATAAGTTGGGCCACCCCGGCAACCAACCGGATAGAAATTTCTAGAATATAACAAACTAGCTGTAATACATATAAAAATATACATTAAGCCGAATGCTTCAAAACGGATTAGTTGTACCTGTATAGATTAGATTTATGACAGCAATTATGAGATTACCTTATTAGGATATAATGTGAGATACAACTAGTATAAAAAAATTAAATTAAATTTTTACATCATATACAAGCTACAAAATACATCATACATACCAAATTTGGTTTCCTAGGAAAAGAAAAGCACCTCAAAATTGATGGGAACGAAAGAGGCCACCGATCCCAATTCTCCAAATCCATTTTGACCCCACCAACCAAACCAACCTTGTCGACATTTGTCTACAACGTAGACACGTACACAAATGACAGACCCCATAATAATTACGTAAAATTAAAAGTCGGACCCACCCCTCCTCCAATTTAATAATTCAGACGTACCTTTCTTTGTCCCGAAGAGAGAGAGAGAGAGAGATATATATACATATGTTTATTTATTCGTTTATTTTATATCTATACAAACCAAGTCAGTTGTCGTACTAACTATTACATGAATAGTCAATACGGCTTTCTCGGATGGAAGAGGAAATTAAAAAGAAAAAAGAAAAAGAAACAGAGAGAAAGTACGGCTTTTGAAAATAACTGTTTCGTAAGAGAAATTTAACGCATTTTAATATTATACATCCTGCTCTTTACGTAAAATGAGAAATTGTTCCTTAAACGATATGCACATATAACATAGCCTTAATAAATCGATGATCAATACGTGAAAGTAGGCCTCCAATTCTTTTTATCGATTATAATTTAGGATTTTTATTTCTATTTTTATTTCACATTCTTAATTTTAGAAAATGAGATAATAAGTAGAGATATACAAATAGATTAAATAAATCAATTTAACTCAGCTCAGCCTACTTCAACTTTCGATTTAAACGAGCTTATCAATTTTGACTTACTTTATAAGTAGGCTAGAATTTAGCTAACCTAATCCGGCTTAGTTTATTTTGATATGCGGATTAAACGAGTTAATCCACTAACCAAATATAGATATTTTTTACTTATATTAAAAAAAAATTTGCATCAAAAAATTATTTAATTATTGCATATCTTAGGATAGTTAGAAACACTTTACTAAACAAAGAGATGTCAATGTTTTGAATTGCATCTTTGAAATAAAGTTTCCGCATTCATTGATTACTTTATCAACATTGTTTGTATTCATATTTCATCGATACGAAAGAATCAAACTCCACTTTTTAACATAATATTCGAAGATAATATAACATTGCATGTGAACTTTATACTTATCACATATGTTATATTAATATAATTGTATATTCTCCAATATTTAGCTATTGCTTAAATATAGTAAAGTTAAATGTAATGACATATATAAGATACTGGCAACTTTAGTTATATTTTGCAAAATGAGGATTAGAGTGAACTTTTAATTTCATTAAATGATTAATTTTCAAGTGGATTGTGATTTATATATGTCTCTTTTCTTTACTTTAATTCTTTTTTTTTTTTTTTTGAAAAAATGAGCCAACTCAACTCGTCATAAGTTAACCCACTTTAACCCGTCAGTTAAATGAGCTTAGCCAAATTGGCTCGCTTTTTATATGAGTCGAAAAACTTAGCTCTAACTCGTTTTTAAAACAAGTTAAATGAGCCGGCTTATGAGTTAAAACTCGTTTGTACAGCTTTGGTAATAAGTCTTCTCCATTGATCATTTTTACAAAAACTTTTTAATTTCTACTTAACATAAAATTTAAAAATTTTATTACATAAAATAAGACATGCCCTCTATTGATAGAAGATTTTGAATACAAGTCCCTTAAACTCATATTGACCTCTTTAGGCCTTAGACCCATAACCAAAGTATTCCCTCACTAACTGACCTAACTTACCTCGTGATTAATCTACTTAAGGAGCTTTCAAATAAGGGCTATATACCATCTTACCTCTGACTTCACATTTAGACGATCATAACGGTCACAAGTCAAACGAATAAGATTCCAAGACTCAGTTAAAAATATTAATAAAAGTGATTTCGTAAATTTGAATTTAGGAAAATAAGTAATAAAACGATTAATTAATATAATATTGAATTTTATAAAAATTGTACATTATTTATCAGAGATACTTAAAATAAGTTCCGATAAGTAACGAATTATAAAAAATAAATTATATACATACTAAAAATTATAAAATAACTTAAATAATATTTATTAATATTTATTTATACCATATATGAATTTATGTATAGGTTAAAATACGCGAAATTACCTAAAATATCCTAAATATACTAAAATGAGACTAAATAATTAAAGAAAATTCATAAATAATTAAGAAAAATATGAAAAAAAATGAGGAAAATTCCAGAAGTAGGGTGTGGCAAATTGGAAATGAAGAATGGAAAGCAACCAATTAAAATTAACCAACAAAAATGTAAAAATGGATAAGAGATAAGGACACTTGGAAAAGAAAAAATGAAGGAAAAAATCCTAAACTCAACTATAAAAATAAAAGACCTTCATCCAAACTTATTTTAGACATTTTAGAATCCATAAAAGATTAAGAAGATGAGAAAAAAAAAAAGAGAGAGTAATTTTACAAAAAATCAGAAAATTATAATGTAAATAGGGCATATAACAAGATTCCTAACTTAATGATCACCTAGGAGTGAACGGCCACCATCACCACACAGTGGTTGTAGTACCAAAGCTGGCCAATAAGACCTTGGTGGCCAAACCAACAATTCTAGTAAGTCTGATCTTCCTTTCGATTTTGCATATTTTATTAAAAATACTAAATATGCTTAAAAAAATTATGAAATTTGGTATTCTGAAATATTTTTGTATTTAATTTTTATAAAAAATATTATTTTGATAAAATTATGTCTCATGATATATGGTGCTTAAAAAATCATGCAAAACCAAACATGTTTCGAATTAGAAATAAATAGACTTAAGAGTGTAGTTTTGGACTCAAAAATTCTTTTGTAAACTACTTAGGTAATATAAAACAGTATCACAAAACCCTTTTTCAAAAATTAATTTTCTAAAATTTTAGATAATTTTTAGACCTTAAAATAAGGTATAAAATAGGTAATTTGAGGTTATGGGTAATTAAGTAATTAAATAAGTAATTACTAATTTAATATATAATTATATATTTTAAGATGTTGAAATCTAATAGAGCATGCCATTTGTAGTATTTAGGGTGTTAAATGTAATCATTAGGATATTATATAGTAAATATGTAATAGGTAAAAACGATAAATTTTAAGTTAATTTTGTAATTTATGGTAATTAGGTGTAAAATTTTATTTGGGATGAATTTAGATATTTTGAGATGTTAGTTGATATTGAGAGATGATATTTAAAGTGATAGAAATATCATATGTGTATATTATGTACATATTAGGTGATAATGTATAATATGTATGTAGAAAAAATTGATGAGTAAAAAAAATATAAATTAAAATTGACATTATACCATTAATAAAAATATGTAATAAATCTTATAAGAAACTTAAATTGGGGTAATTATATGAAAAATATAAAATTTTATTACATCATGAGTAAATTTAGTATATAAATGAGTATTATAATGTACTGAGTAAATTGGAATACGAATTAAGGATCCAAAAGTAATACTTAGAATACTTAAACCTGATGTGATTAATTTCACATTAGAGTTCGAATCGTATTTTTAGGATTTACGTATAATACTCGTCGTTAAAATTGATTTAGAACCTAAATTGAAACCGGATTTGGAAATTGAATCTTAAACTAACCTATAATAAATCGATAATACATAATAATATATCAATGGAAATTTTAGTTAAATCTTAATCTAAAGTTAATATATAACATAAGGATATAAATGCTAAAAGAGTATTTATACTATAGGAGATGTGGAGACAAGTCGACTTGCTGCGAGTTAAGTGAGCGACCTAAAGATTCTAAATAAGTTGAAATTAATACTTTGTTGTATTTCAAAGTACTAATTTGTAATATTCAGAGGCTTGGAATTGTATTCGATTATGTTTGTTAAATAGTTGACTATACACATGTGTTTGTTTCTAAGTTGATAGTGTGATTTGATTTACTAATTTGACTTGTATTGTATGATTTATATGAAATAATTAGTCACCCTGAACTAGACCTAATTAAATATATAACTTGTAAACTTGAATCAGACCTACATAGCAACCCATTAGGGAAAACTAAGATTCTTCAACCAAATACCGATCCTCTCGAAAGAGATAACGTTGGATAATATAATTGATCCTTTTTTCGTCCTTTATCGAACTAAGTAACAGGTAAGGAGATCGCAGCAAAAGTGAAGTCAATGATTCGAAGGTAATTGCAAGAGGAGCAGTATCTCTATTACACAAGCTTATGTTTGGTCATGAGCTATTATATTAATGGAAACTCTTCAATTCAGATTAAAATAGGTGCAATTTTTTTAATCTCACGACAGGTCAAACAATATCTTACGATAATTGCACCTAATAATTTGGTTAATAACCCTGTTTATATTTACTATATTGTTTTGAATTTCCATCCCAACTTACTATGCTGTAGTTACTCACATCCCTATAGACATTGTTGTAAATACTAGATAGAAAGCGGCCTATATTTATCTTGAAACTAACAGCTGCTGGATCTTAAAGAGTGAGGAAACACATCTAAAGAACAAAATATATTGTTAAGATTTTAGCTTTTGTTTTATAAACTTCTATTTTCGAATAATGTACTACTTAGGAAATATAATACGATGAAACTTTCAAACATTAATTGTAATATTTAAATTCTTATGTATATGCATATTTCCACAATTTCTTAAGTAAATAATTTATTTAGCTTATGAATTGTTTACTTCAAACCGAATTAGTCGTGGATGCCTTATGCAAATCAAGTCTAAGATAGCGACTGTATAGTCAATTTCTATTTTAGAATGGTTTGTACTACGAGACTATTACAATTTTGTTGCTTCGGGGCATAATAGTTAACAATAAAGTACTTACGATCTTAGAACACGACAGTTAGCATAATCCTACTCACCAAACTTAATAGATATGTCAACATGCAATATCTACCTTTAGATTCGTGTCAGCTCCCAATGATAAGTAACCCGTATACTCCAATAGTAACACATTTAGAGTCCTATATGCATACTAAGCACGCAAAGCTCACTAGCTCTCCTACTTTCCTATCTTTGAACTTTTACTAATTTAAATATTAGAGTAACTACGTTGAATAATACTTCAATGTTCCTCATTGCATTTTCTCTTGCATCCTCACATACACTATGTACAAGGCCTAATCTAAGTTAACACATAGGTCAAATCCTACTAACAATACCTTCTAATTTTTCTCTAAAGGTTTTACATCAAATTACATCATAAAGAAGAAGAAAAATTCAAAGTTTATTTATTACGCTCTGAACAGGCAAAGTCGTAATAATCCCGCTGTATAAACTAACCTAAGATATGAACTAACTTGAGATAGAAACTAACCTCACAACTGTTATAAAAAATATAGTCATAAGACATATACAACTCAACCAGCTTGAAGTATTTGATTTCATACTTGTTAATGATCAAACCTAAGGTATAATTTTTCAAAATATTTGTTCAATATGCCTTATCGCCCGATAACACAATAGTATTTATATAAGCATTTCTATACATAGAGTTATAATTTATATTCATAGTTTACAAAAGCCACAGGTCTAAAAGTCTATTTATAATAAGATAGGAAACTAATGGACATCTTAAGGAAATCCCGATTAGTTTACTTAAAATTAAAAAGAAAAGTCAAAAGTCTAGATTCAGTAGATTTTCCTTTTCTTACTTTCCTAACCAACTGCACACTAACTTAGGGGTAGTGATGTTTAAACATTTTGACTCTCACTTGTCACTTGTAAAAGATTTTATGGAAATATGAACACAACTAGCTCAGTAAGTGGGACAAAGTCATACAATCACAAATAAGGTTATCAATTACATTGAAATGAAATGTAATGTAATTGATCACTTAAAACATCATACAATGTTATCCAATTCACTATGAGGTCAAAGAAATTGCATTAACTCTAACTCGAATTGAGGAGTTTATCGCGACTCAAAATCAGTCCAAACCCAAGCTTATGCAATAAGAAACACCCTCTTCTCGTAATCACTTTCAAACCATAGCCTTCACCTGTAACGGCCCAAAGCAGTAGAGTTGTAACAGTCTTACCGTATAAACTATTCTAGAATAAAAGCTGGCCTTACAACCGCTATTTTAAACTTAATCTACACAAGGCGTCTACGACTAACTCGCTTTGAAGTAAATAGTTCATAAATTAAATATGTTATTTACTTATGAAGTTAAGAAAAATACATATTTACATTAAAATAATCTAAGTACATTTATAAGATTTAGCAACTTAACATACTCTATCGGGTAATTTGTAAATTGATACTAAAAAACTTTAAAGATAGAATCCAAACTTAAAAATGTAATTACTCCTCGAGTTATTATCCTCACTCCTCCAAGATTTAACAATTCCTAACTTTAGGGTAGATGTAAGCCACTTTCTAATTAGTATATACAACAACGTTTATAGGGATGTGAGCAACCATAACTTAGTAAGTTGGAACGAAGACTCAAAACTATACAACAAACACAAATAAGGTTATCAACCAAAATTATCAGGTGCAATGCATGTTCAAGCAAATGTTACAGTACAACGTTATTCGACCCATCGTAAAATTAAAGAAATTATATCCGCTCTAATCCGGGTTAAAGATTTTCCATTAATACAACAGCTTACGATAAAACCCAAGCTTGTACAATAGAAACATCACTCTTCCCGTGACTACCTTCGAACCATTGATTTTACCCTTATCGCGATCTCCTTACATATACTTAATTCGACTAAGGACAAAGAAGGGATTAATTATGTTATCCAGCACTATCCCTTTCAAAAGAGTCGGTATTTGGTTGGAGAACTCTATGTTTCCCCTAATGGGTTGCTATGTAGGTCTCATTTATGTTTATAAGTTATATATTTGATTAGGTCCAATTTAGGGTGATCAATTATTTCATATAGATCACATAATACAAGTTAAAGCAACACATCAAAATCATATCATCAGCTCAGAAGAAACACATATACATAGTTAACTATCTAACAACCATAATCAACAACAATTTTAAGCCTTGGAGTATTATAAATTAGGACTCCAAAATATAATAATATATTAATCCCAACTTACCTGGACTCCTTACTTGCTCACTTGAGGTGTGTTTCATATTAGTCATCATAAAAAATCTCTATAATATAAATATTGTTTCAGTTTTCCATATAACTACTATGGGTTGGTTTTACCTTATAACGCTTATTGTTATCTTTTGTTTAGGGTTTAATATACCTAATTATCTAGGTTTTTAATTCTTTTACAACTATACTTGATTTAAGCTAAGTTCTGGTTTAGTTTTTATATTTATTTCTAAATTAGGTTTTTAACTTAATTTTCGATTTAGGATTTTATACATACACCATAGGAAATCATTCCGACCTAAAATATGAAATTAATCATATTATCTTCAGATATCTTAAATATCATTTTTAGTCTCTAATTAACGTTCTAGTTTGCACAATACATCTTAATCATAATTTAACTATTGAATTTACTCTTGCCGTGAGAAAATCTTATATCTTTTATATAATTACCCTAATTTAAGTTTCCTACTAGATTTATTACATATTTTTATTATTAGTATAATATCAATTTTAACATAATATTTTTTTACTCATCAATTTCTTATACTTATATATTATACGTTATTACCTAATATGTACTTAATATGCATATATAATAGTTCTATTACTTCAAATATCATCTCCTAACATGAATTAATATCTTAAAATATCTAAATTTATGCCAAATTAGATTTTACAAGTAATTATCCTAAATTACAAAAATTAACTTAAAATTTATTATTTTTACTTATTACATATTTACTACATAATACCCTAATAATTACATATAACACCTTAAATATTATAAATAGCATACTCCATCAGATTTCAACATCCTAAAACATATAATTATTTACTAAATCAGTAATTAACTATTTAATTACTTAATTAGCCATAAATTACCTATTTTATGCATTATTTTAAGTTTTAAAATTTTCAAAAATTAATTTTTGAAAAAGAGCTTTGTGGCATTGTTTTATATCACCTAAGCAATCTGCAAAAAAAATTTTGAGTCTATAACTATACTCCTAAGCCTATTTATTTTTAATTCGAAATATACTCAGTTTTGCATGATTTCTTAATGACAACATATTTATTGACATAAATTCATTAAAATAATTTTTTCCCCTAATTCTACATGCTAAAATATTTCAGAATAACAAATTTTATAATTTTTTAACTATATTTAATATTTTTACAAAATTAAATAAAATCAGGTTGGAAATTGACTTACCTAACCAATCAGCTTCCAGCTACCAGTAGTGGCCACAAG
Organism: Lumnitzera littorea; assembly: GCA_024138015.1. Classification (NCBI taxonomy): domain Eukaryota; kingdom Viridiplantae; phylum Streptophyta; class Magnoliopsida; order Myrtales; family Combretaceae; genus Lumnitzera; species Lumnitzera littorea. Next base: position 9,023,334 of record JAMXBB010000009.1, on the reverse strand, counting down.
TGTGTTAGTAGCCTTGGGCGATGGGGGTAGGGTAGTGTGGTGGTGGCCATTTGTTTCTAAGTGACTGTCAGGTATGAGTTTTTTTCTAAAGCTCTAATTGTATAGATTTTTCTTAATTTTTGTAAAAAAACCTTAGTTCTTTCTCTTCAATGTTATCTCAATTTTTATAGATTCCTAATTGCCTAAATAAGCTTATGAAAAATTTTGTATATTTATAGGGGTGTTGGGAAATTTTGATGCATTAAATTGTTTAAACAATTACCTTATCTTATTCTTTTTTACTTTTTATTTGTTAAATTTTGATTGGTTAATTTTATTTCTCTCATTTCCAAGCTACCATGACCACTTTCTAGAGATTTCCTCATTTTTCTTGATTTTTCTTTAATTATTTATGCATTTTCTTTAATTAATTAACATTATTTAGCATATTTTACATATTTTATGTAATTACGTGTATTTCTACTTATATATAAATTCATATATAATATAAATAAATACTCATAATATTATTTAAGTTATTTTATGATTTTTAATATGTATATAATTTATCTCTATTGATTTATTAGTTATTAGAATTCGTTCTAAGTGTTTCTGATAAATAACAGACAATTTTCATAAAATTCAATATTATATCAATTAATCATTTTATTACTTATTTTCCTAAATTTGAACTTACGGAATCACTTTTACTAATAATCTTGGTTTTGTGCAAATTACTCGATCGTCCTAAATTTTATGAACCGAACTCTGAGTAATTGATTATGAGGCTTACATTATCATTGTTGCAACCTTCTCACCTATTACATAGTTCGACTAACGATGGATAAATGACTATTTTAGCTATCCTCATTAAAGGGAATCGGTATTTGGTCTGACACTTTTAACCTTTTCTCTAATGACTGTTATACATGTCCAGTTACGTTAGTAGTCATATCACTATTAGTTTCATTTAAGGGTGGTGGTCAAACAAGTTTACACAATACAATACTATGAAATCATGCAAAACAACACATCAAAGAGTTCAACTCTTATCACAATCAAAATACCAACTATACATATGGTATGCGTACAGACAACTAATTTACAACCACAAGCATAAGTACTTATAAGCTTCCAAATACTTTGATACAGTATCAACAAGTGATAAAACTACGATCTTAACTTACCTATCTTGACGCTCATTATGGAAGACTTGTATCGTCAATGCTTCGCTTATTAGAAGATCCTATATATACAAAACTTAGATTTAGTTTTCATAAAAGTTACGAAAACGTTAGGGTTTTTTCTGCTCATTTATTTCATTTTGAAGTTATATATATATATAGTATATTATTATTTTTCTTATATAATGAAATATAGTTTTATTATATAAGTTAAGTTATTAAATATCAATAATATACGTAATTATACTATTACTTATAATATATCATTTCGATTTTATTGTAATGTACTTTTTGATCCATCAATTTACATTTCAATTACTATAAAGTTATCGTAATACATAAATTCTCGTAATATTATAGAGATATAGGTTATATTACCTAAGATTATTTGATTTTAGTAGAAGTAGTATAATTGGGTTTGTACGAACCTGATGTTACATACTATGGGTTTTATTTTGAGAAATAACTTTTAAAGGACATTTCTAATTTCTAATATACCTATATGCTCCTATAATAAGTATTATCATATTATATTTATTTTATCTAAATGGACTGCATTTTATATAATTTATCAATATAACTTAATAATATATGTAATATCTATCTCTAATATGTGTATATCATAATTCGGTTATATAACTATAACTAAATATGTTAAAAATTTATTTTCACTAGATCTTACTATCATGTACATGCATAAGTTCTATTTTAATATTTATCACATTTTAACCTATTATTACTAAAAACATATCTCGATTAGTAAATTAGCTTGTTATACTACTAAAATTCATGATAAATAACTTGGGTTACCAATTAATTCTCTAAAAATTTTTATAGACTCTTAAAAACATGGAAAATTCATTCAGTAGATGGTTTCATACTATTAAGTTTATCACCTATATTATTGTAATTACATTTTTACCTCTAAATTATGATTAATTACACAAATAATATCATTCTTATAGAAAATAATTTCTAATGATCCCCAATATCACTACAAGTGTCCAAATGTCAGTAATTACCAATTTCATTAATTAATTTTATAAAAATATATTTATTTCATCATTTAACCCTATTTTTAGCCATTTTGGGCTAAAAAAAATACAATAATTATTAAAATATATGAATAAAAAAATCAAGCTACATGGTAATTAACTATATGTAATATGCATTCTATATAAAAATTTTGAGCTATAAATTATATCTTTTTGTGTATTTATTTTGAATTTTAAATTTTGAATGAATAGTAACTTAATTAAGTAAGTATATAGAATATTCTAAATTTTACAAAAATAAAAATACCACACTAAAGTATATATAAAATAACCTAAAAATAATTTTCTAGATAAAGTTAATTTTTTTTAGAAAATAAAGAAAAAATATGGTAGAAATTTAAATCACCTACTCATCAGATCTCTGGTGACCGGTGGTTGTTAGAGTAGCTAGGCATAAGATAAATTGCTAAGTGGTGGAAGGGTTTAATAGTAGAACATGTAGACGTTGGGTAACTAGAATAAGTCTAGTTCCTACTCTATTTTGTGTAATTTTTCTAAAATATTTCAAATATTTCCTATTGTTATCCTAACTTTCAAATTGCTAAAACATTGAATGTTTGATGTCCTTTGCTATTTGTAGGAGTTGGAATTTACCGTATAGGATTTTTCTTATGATTTTCCTCCTTTTAGTCAAGTAGGAGGTGTCCAATTTTTAGTAATTCAACTTTTGATTCATGTTGTTAGATTATTTGGAGGCTGCCATGGTGGTTTGTAAAAATTTCCAAGTGTTTTCTCTACTTTTCAGCTATAATTTGGATATTTTTAAGTTAGTTTATATTAAATATATTATAGTTTAATGATTTTTTTAATATATAGGTATATTTTCTGTATATATATATCATGGGTAATAAGTAATTACATGTATATATAATCATGTTTCTACCACATCTTTTATTTTTAAGATAAATTTCTTATGTATTCTTATAAGTTTACTACATATTATATACACTTATATACTTTTGGATTAATTTACGGATATAATTATTATATATACCCATATACTTATAAAAATACGTGTATATCCATATAGTATATTATATTATATTATATTATTTCTTTTTATAACCTAATTAACTTATCTATAAGTTTTCGTTACATTTTGAGCTCAATTTTAAGAGTTCTGACAAGTTTTTCGTTATATTAAATAATCACATTTCTTAAGTTAAAATTGAGATTTTAGGTCATTATTTTTGCAATCTAATTTAGCTAAGTTACTTCAATTAATTTTTTTATCATAATCGTAAAATTTAGGCTCAATTGAATAAATATTTTTCGGAGGCCCTAAATTTACGTATAGTTGCCGTAAATATAATTTTACGGACTCAAATTATTTAATAAAGGAAAAGTACACTATCAATTAACTAAAAATATCAAAACACCTATGATATGTTTAGTTGTAGAATGGAATAAAATAAGAATGAGATTAAAATTCTTTTAAAATAGAATAAAGAAATAATAGTTTTTCTTTATAATTATATTGAGTTATCATAAAATGACATGAAAAAATGCTTTAAGAAATGAAAAACTGATATTTGCTTTATTCTTACAATAACAATTCACAAAGTAGTTACTCCACTAATCAAATGCAAAAACATATCTATAGGTAAGAAACGGCTACCCTATTCCATTACGATGAAATCAAAATATTCAATATTATTAAACTTGGATTGATTTTTATTATCTAACATAGTTTGATTTAATTCCTCCATAAAATCGATTCAGTTCAATTCTAGTTGAATAGCGGTTGAACCTGATTTTATCCTCTTAATTTTTGACCATTTAATACATTTAGATTCATCATCTAGATTAAGTCTAACTACATTAATAATATTTTGTATGTTATTTGTAATATACGTAATCGTTCTCTAAAAAAAAAAGGGAAAATTTTTCTTTTTCTTTAAGCAAGAATTAGGGGGAGAGAGGGGGAAGAAATTGCCGGGACCAGTTAGGAGAATCCAATTAATGATATCTAACCCGTGGAAACATGAAGAAGTTTGGGCCCATATAAATCGAGACAGAAAATTATGTCCTTTTATTCCCAAATGTTTTTATGCCCACTGATGGGGTGTCGCCACGTGTCGCTTTTATACTTAGCTAATTATTTTATTCCGTTGCTGACGGCGTTGTCAAGCTACGATATCTAGCCTCGTTGGTCGAGCTGGATTCATACGTGGCTGGTGGAGATTGAATTATGGGAAAATATGGACGGTTGAGATCTTCTGATGGAATTGAAATGATGGCTGGGGGATAATAATTGAGTGGAGAGGGAGCTTCATTTGCACGCGAGACTCGAGCTAATGGCTCGATGGTTTTGGCTCGGCGTGACTCAGCTTAGATACTTTGCTTTTCCTTCTCGGTGGGAATAGGAATTGGATTAAAGTGGGTTTAAGATGCGATCAGGGTTTAGACGTTTAGTTTTACTAAATTCAGTTCAATGGCTTCAACCTTTTTAACTTGCCTAACTTGGCAAAAAGGTGAAAAGGCCAATGGAAGCAACAAATTGAGACTCGGGTTCAATTGCTGCCCCCTGTAAATAGGAATTCTTCATAGCTAAAACGATACAACCTTGTACAATTCGGTATTTTCAATATAGTACGAGACATCGGATGGTAGATTTCAGTTTTAAGTTTTCATAACTTATAGTATAGTCACGAGATAAAATATATCACATAATCTCCACTCTATATATTATTGCACATTGTAATGTATACTGTAGTTTCTCAATATATGCGGGAGACCATGAATCTATACAATATATATTATATAACAAATATAATGAACATTCGATTTCGTTATCATAGGTTATAATTTATTAAACACATTCGATAAGATAATTAAATTTATCTCGAATAACGTACTTACACTAACATTTTAATTTAAGAAAAAAGTAAAACGAAAAAATCACAAGTTTTACAAAACACCCAAAACTTGTAAATTTTGTGGAGTGTGGTTTTCAAGGTAAATCTAAGGGGCAAGGGCAATAAGATATAGTTTTAACAATTTATTCAATTTACTGTAATAATAGTTTCATTTTCTCTTTTTTTGGAAGGGCTATTATGATATTTAGTTATATTTTATATCTATAATAGCAATTCTATAAGGAATGCTATTGCAAAAGAAAAAAGTAATAAACAATTATTTATTACTTAAACCTATGAATAGCTATTCAACATTGAAATATATTTTACATTTAAGATATCCTTAGTTAAATTAACAAAAAGACAATGTAATATTTATTTGTGACCCTATATTTTGCAGTACTATAAAGTAAACGTAAAAATCCCAATCCTTTTTACTCTATGCTCGCTTTCCCTACTTGCAAGATGATGTATCGATCATCGGATTTAATAGTAAGTGGCACTTTAGAATACCTTCTAAATTACAAATTTACTATATTGACTGTATATTCAATAAATAAGATAAATGTGTTCAATAATATATTGAGTTTTTCGTTTTCTAATTTATTAATAAGAGTACAGGAATCATGCGTAGGAGTCACTTATCACCAGAATCCTAATAAATATCATTTTCATTAGAGCTTATAGAACAAGTCTAGCTCACATCTATGAACATTAAATAATAAGTAACACGCAATAAATAATGAGTGAGAAATATACTTCATAATAATCTAAGTCTAATTTAACCATGTTAGATTTTACTAAAAAGGAAAAGATTAAATTTTATTGTATGCTTATTTGTCTTTAATTTTTTTTATTTAATTTATTTATTTTAATATATACTGTATGTGATAGTCAAATGTTAACGTTATCATGGAATGAGGTTGCGCTAATTAATTAACTGAACATAGCAATAGACAACTAGGGAAAAATAAGTGTTTATCCTGAAAAATTTGTTCTATATATAACATTATTTTCATTCGATAAATGTTTATCTTTAGTTTTAATGTCCGAATTGGTGAATGCATCATATATTATATCATAACTCATTATATTTTATTTCATATTTCATGTCTCTCAAGATACTTTCAAACAAAAATAATATATAATGAACAAATTCGTGACTTTTTACTATCAATTAATATAGAAAACAAAATTTTATCTTAATGAAAAAACAATGATTTCGATAGTCCGGTGGTCGATATCTAAAGGGTGCTAATGCCGATGGTATGTCTAAAACTGAATACGCATGTTATATTTTATTTTCCATGTTGTAAATAATTGGGAAGTTGGTTCTAATTCCGTTTCAAACCTAATGATGATTGGATTAAGGTGATAATTGAGTATGCATGATGATATCTGTTGACATTTATTCCCCCCTGTCTGCACTAGAATTATTCCTCCAGTAGTTTCACTACAAAACAAACCTTGTTTGATGACGAGTATCTTATATTCCTAATTATGCATTATGTATTAGAATCATGACTGTTCCGCGTTCCACACTCTAATAAAGTACTCGTTAATAATTAAATACTTCTTAGGCACCCATTTGACTTTAAACATGAATTTGTTTTACACGTTTGGTTTATGAGAAATATAATTTTGCAGAAATAGAATTAGAGTTTTTAACAAAAATATAGCATAAAGTGATAACTATCACTTTATTTTATAGCATTTAACATTACACTAGTAAGAGATAAGAAATATGTGTAATTATTCTCACGTCTAAGTTAGAGAGAGTTGTATATATAAAGTGTTTGGGATGATATATATGTAAGTAGCAAAAGAAATGAAGAGAAGTTAATGAAATTTTTTGTTAGCTATTTCTAGATTGGAACGTTTAATCAATTTGGTATAAAAAATTTGATTGTCTCATGATATCTTAATTTTAAAGAAGTAGGGTGGACACCCGAATGTAATAATCGCCAAATCTTTTGTGTCCTTCACTATGATTCGTACATTTAAACATCGTTAACTTAGACTTTGAGAGTTAAACCTCTGTAGCTTTTAATCTAACCTATTTTGAGCTCTTTTTTTAGGTCCAAATTGTTTTTGGAGGTTCACTTGTGATCTTGATGACTTTAAGCTTCTTTAAGGTGTTTATCCTCTAGACTTCGTATATAGATGTAGGTTTGATTGATTAAAGGATGTCGAATCAAACCAAAATAGTTTGGATCAAGCTTATAAGAGATCATTTTGGCCTTTAGGAATTTTTGCCAAAATCTCCGATCAACAATATCAAAAAATTCCAATATACCATTAACCTAATCAAACGCTCTAATAGTTGAATTAGAACTCACAAATAGATATGAAAATATATTAAATTAAATCAAGTGATCGTTATTCTTTATATTTTAATTGTAATAATAACTATTTACGAACCAAATAGGATAATAGTTTTATAAAACAGGAGTAATCATTCCATATCACTTCTATAAAGTCAAATAAACATATTATAAATAATTTTTGAAAAATAAATACATAAAAATATAGAAAGTATTTTATTTTGATTTTTTAACGAAATAATGTTTTTCTTTATCAAACTAAAATGTTCCCTTGATTTATATCATGAGTATTTATTTTTGAAAAAAATAAAAATAAAATATTTCATAGTTTTCTATATGGAAAAAAGTTGGCCGACGATACAAATGATACAAACTATAAGTTACTTTAATATAAAATAAATGAAAATATAAATTATTTTTAATATATAAATCATACCATCCATACCCATCATCAATTTCAACTACTAAATCAGAGCAAACTGCCCTAGCACTTTACCCACCACACGAAGCTAACTAGCTAAGCAAAACCCACTTTGGAGACAAAACAAGAGAATAGCCGAGAGAGGAGAGAGAGAGAGAGAGAGGGAGAGGGGGACTAGGCTGGTTCTATTTCAGTTCAGTCCACTTCACGCCGAAACGATCACAGAATACAGCTTCTAGCTCGTCTTCTTTTTACTACTTGCTCAAAGACCCGAGACAGCAAAGAGACATTTTGCCTTCTGTTATCTTAGAATAAGACTGCATACTTCACCAACACTGGATTTACATCATCCTCCGAAGCCTCAGAAATGTTATTCTTTTACTATGGCTTCTAGGTTGCTGAAAAATTGGGTTTTGAGTTCGTGTTATCACTCGTGTTTGAACTCGATTTGATGTTTAAGGAAATTCAGCTTTTCAGACTATCTCAAAAGTGTCATTTCTCTCAAGTGAGCCAATTTAGGCTTACTCCATGATCCAAAGTGTCGGAAAAACATGTTCTAGGGCATGTCCGAATCTTCAAATGGTCTTCTCACAACGATAAAGTTCCAAACTTTCTTCAAGAACTGATCGAAATCGGGATACCCAACAGTGAATTCCCAAAGCCTACTTCGAAACTCTTCTTCTTTTAGTCTAAACTCAATTCGACATCTCAAAAAGACACATACTTTACGACAAGAGCAGCACCAAGATTCAGTCTTTAACAAAATGCAGCAAGACAGCCAACCATCCTCGACATTCCTACAAACCTTAAAACCACCAAACTTTCCTGAGCACGAACAGCTCAAGTGCCCTAGATGTGATTCCACGAACACTAAGTTTTGTTATTACAACAACTATAATCTTTCTCAGCCACGCCACTTCTGTAAGAACTGCCGTAGATATTGGACCAAGGGCGGCGCTCTTCGGAACATCCCCGTTGGTGGCGGCACACGAAGAACCACCATCAAACGCTCCAGTAAATCTAAAAACCGACAAATTCTATGTCAAGACCATGAACCGGTCCATCCGAATAAAAAACCGGTTCTTTCTTCTTCTAAGCCACCACTGACGGGTTCTTCTCAAACATCGGTTCCGCTTCCGGAGCCTGATCCTACCCGGATATGCAATTACCAGCACCCATCGATGGATTCTACCCGGATCGGTGGAATTGCGGTTGGCCCGGATCATGAGCCAGGGGTATCCCCAGTTGATTCTTTTAGTCTTCCGATGACCGGTTCTTTGCAAAATTCTGTCCCTGTTCCGGTTTCTGATTCTGAATCGACCCGGATTTACAGGCTAGTGATGAATCAAAATCAACTAGATGGGCAGGAAGCATCACCGGTTAAATCTTCTTCCAAGCCATTACCAACTGGTATTGAGAAAAATCCGGTCGGCATCCATGACCCGACCCGGCTGTATAATGTCCACGATGAGCGTACGCCTGGGGAGTTTAGTTCACTTTTGGAGCCAAATGGGCAATTCTTAAAGCTCTTACAGGGATCTAGTGGCCCGGGTTTGAGATTAGATTCGATAGGATTTTCGGGGGTGGGGATGGATGGTGCAGCATTCGGAACCCATTCGGGTCGGGTCCCCAGTGCCAATGTGAGTGAGGAAGGGCAAAATGGGGATTCAGGTTGTTGGAATGGTGGTAACGGTTGGCCGGATCTTGCTATTTTCACTCCCGGGTCGGGTTTTCAATAGCCTATTTACAGTGAGTAAACTACATTAGTTATAATTTATATTTTTCGCAATGGACGGAGCATGGCCTCGTACGGCAATATAAATCATACTAGCAGATAGTGCAAGCCCATAATGTAGGTAAGATCTAAATTTCTTTCTTCTTCTTTTTTTTTTTTTTACATCCATGCTTCTTAATTTTTGCTGTGTGCTTTCTTGTGTAATTGGAGAATTATTATAGTTTAATTGAGGATGCATATGATTTTTGGAGGCTTGTAATATCAAAAAGCAGATATCTCAAGCTTGATCAATCTTGTGATATAAACAAGTATATATGTATATTTGCCATTTGAGGATAGTTTTGGCAAAGGACTTAATTTTAAGCCACATTCAAACAATCTAGGTGGATTGGATCTATTTCTAAAACTTACGCTTTTAAGTGTTCTATAGTTTGCGTCTAACTTCAGATGAGATTTACGTTTGTCTAAAAACGTTAATAGGAAATGGAGGGAATGGTTATATAGGGAATCTAGTATGTTCTTTTATTTGATTAACAAAATATTGTGGATATTAAGTTAGTTTTTAGAAGAAATGGTTGAAGAGGTAACCTATTTTGTTCCTTTTAAGATAAAAGGAATCTCAATTAAGTTTCATGTATTGGTTGGATTCTATATAGTTTCATATTGCCATTTGTAAGCAATCAATATGTAATGTAAATTATAATGAAAAATGTGAAATGCATTTCCTAATTTGTTGAAAGAACCTTTTTTCCCGCCCCTCCCCCCTCTCCCCTCTCCCCTGTACGAACAACAATGAAGCACAAAGATAGGTCGAATTATTTCAACACCAATCATATTGCCAATGCCACCATCATCTCATGCGCGTCCTCCGTTGATTTAATTGTGCCACGCTTTGCCCATGACTGTTATAGCTGGCAAAGATTGAACTCCGGGAAAAGGTTGGTTCATTCGCATCAAGAGAGGAATCCAATTATATTGCATTTTCATAATTCATTTTGTATGTTCAAATGAGATCCTTACTTCGTTCATGATAGAATCGTCCTCTTGAGTACCGACTTTTCTTGGCTTTTTTTTTTTTTTTTTATTATCTATTTTTCTTTAAAATGCATCTTCTAATGGCGTTGGATATAAAAATGGACAACATCCAACACACTAATATATACAGACGATTTATAATGTCACGTGTAGTATATGGAAACGGATTGAAATAAAATCGGAATTTTGTTTTTCATTCCCTAAGTGCATTTAAAGGTATAGTTGTAATTTTATGAAATCGATAAATTTGATTTTAATGAAGAATTCAATTTCATTTTTAAGAAGGTAGGATGGTGATTCTATTTCTTGTAATAAATTATTATTAATTAAAATTATTTATTTAGCTTTTAAAGTAATTATGTTTTTCAATAATTAAGGATATTTTCAATTATTAGAGGTATGTAAATAGATTTTAGTTTGTGAGTCGACCTATTTAACTTTACTAAAAAGCCGGTTAGGGTTGATTGTTTTTTGATTGTTTAAAAAGTGGATTAAATGAATTAAACTTATTTAACCCATAGGTAAAAGTAAGTCCATTTAAATTGCCCATTTAGTTCATGGGTTAGCTCATCTAAACCACTTAAAAAGTGAGTTAGAATCGAGTGTTTTTGGCTTGTTTAAAAAGAAAGTTAAACGACTTAACTCGTTTAACTACTAGATAAAGTGAATCGAGTTGAGTTAGTTTATTCAATTTATTTATACACTTTTAATTATTATGATATATGTATTTAATTCCATCATATTTTACGGATATTTCAAGATACCGGAAATGATTTGTAATTTTGATCTTTATTTCATTTCATTCATTTGTACTAGATGTAAGAACATTTGTATTTTGGAACTTTTGAAATGTTATATCCACTCAAAATTTATTATCAATTTTAGGAATTGCAACAATTTTGGATGGGTGCTATAAATGTTTATTAGTTGAAGACTAGGGAAGATGATGCAGGTTGTAAACTTGATGGGTGATTGTTTTTTTTTTTTACCAAGAAACAGAGATGTAATAGTATTGAAATCAAAGTCAAAACAAGACCTATAAGTCACGTGGTCGAGAATTGGCTTCAACAAATAACTGAAAACACAAAGGGAATGAGGGATTGAAATGTGGAAAAATTTTGCACACACCCCTTTCTTTACTGTGGATGATATTCAGTCGGTGTAAATATTAGCTTTTCGATTTGTTGAACTAATGATATGTTTACTTTACGAAATAGGATACAGTAACAATAAAATCGTAATTCTTACAAAATAGAAGAAAGGAATAACTAAGATAAAAAACAAATCAACTTGGTTTATAAACTAACTGTGTTTAATTCGGTTTTTATTCAAATTCAATTTAGTAATAGCTAAATCGATCTTAAGTTTGAGTTATTTAAGTAACAAATTGAGCCAAACTTGAACTATAAACTACTAATCTCGTTGCTCTCGCAAACTTGATCAAATTTAGTATAAATTTTAATTTTTTAAAAAAATATAAATGAGTTTGAAGTTATTTGAGGAAAATTTTTAAATATTCGAACTTAATCAAGTCAAACTCGAATTTATCAAATATATTTTAAGTCGAGCTCGAGCACAAAATTTAGAGTTTTGTTAAACTCAAGTTGGGTTTAAACTTCATGTTTTCAAGCTAACGTAAGTTTAATATTGTAGTGATTTAACTTGACTCAATTATACTTTTAGAAATAACATAATTTTAAAATATGAATATATACTTATGTAGTCATAGCTCAAAGTTAGAGTCTTATAGGTAGTTTGTGGGATTTTTTTCTCAAAAAAGAAAACCTTAATAAATAACTATTCCTTTGGCCCTAATAAGGAATTATCATGCTTCTAACAAAAAAAAGTTTAAGTATTAATAACCCACATAAGAAAGTAGATGAGTGTTAATGATTAAATATGTACTTTTCTCTTCATGAAGAAGGAAATACCAAATATTAATTAAATTTAGTGATATTAATACTCTACATGAATCAATGAATGATATATAAATATTAATTAAATTTTGATATGTGAAAATATAATTTGTATTTTTTTTAAAATGTACAATCATTTATAATCATTTATTATTACGTGTCAAATTTTTATTAATATGTATATATTATTTACCAATTTAGGTATGTATTAGTATTTTCGCCAAATTATGTCATTGCAATTAAGAAAGTCTTGTGATTTTGCCTTGTTGTTGGTGATAGCTACAGAAGTTAACGACCATGTGGTGGTATAAAAGTGAGGTTATGAAAAATCTCACCTATTGAAGAGACGTGTGATGTGAGTAGTAGATACATATAAAGCTTTTCCTTTTCTCTCTCTATGTGAATTCATGTTAGCCATTGCATTTTACTACGGCATCTGAGGCCACGCCCTCTCCCAACAGAGTGTCCACCTTATATCGAGATCCACCTCTCCAACATTGCGATGAAACTTTGTCATAAACGGTAGCATTCTGATAAGATTTTTCTTTTTTTTTTCTTTTTATTCCCTTTCTAACGGATCATAAATATACAAATACAAGAAATATAATAAGTAAAAAGAAAAAAAAGAGACGTGAAATTCTAATGAAAACCATAGGCTAGATGGAGTCATGCCATCGTAGTGTAACAATAGTAATACAAAGATTTTGTCACAATCTCAAAACACTTAATTTTTCAAATAAGTTTTCGGGGCTTTCTACTCTATCATTTATTATGGGAAAAGGGAAAAAAATGCAAAAAAAAAAAAAAAAAAACACCCAAAAATGCGACATACGAGAAAACAATCCAAGAAATACCATACTTAAGGATATAGCCCTTCACTTTAAATTTAGTCGTACCTGTGTATGATTGCAGTTGAAAATATAATCACCTTAAATTTAGTCTAGCCCACACGCCATTTTAGTCGAAAACGTAATTGGAACACGATGTTCAATAGACAATTATTTTTTTAGTCAATTAATCAAATTATATCCGGTTAATTATTTATGAGATATTCAATTTTATTCTCTTTTAGTACTACACAGATACGTGTTTTGAATCAATATCGAAACATGTTAATAACTTTAAATTATAAAGAAATTGAACCATTGTAGGAAATGTTTGTCGAAATAGTTAAATAGTATTTCAAAAATAAGGAAAATAAATTAGAAGTGAAATATCCAAAGCTAATGACGTTGGCGTCGTCGTCGAGCCAGTGGTTGAGCATCTTGGGGTTTTGCATTGTTTTAAGACTCAACCATCTAGGCTGCATCCAATAGGGTGATATGTACACCATCTTGGCTGTAAGTACCCAAAAACAATGTATACATAAAGATTGGAGAATGGTGCATCTATGTGACTCCTTAACCCATATCATATTAAAGATCTCTAATCGGCCTCCTTAATTGGGAGGCAGGGAGAGATGGGGCATGGGGTATGGACTTGGCTAGTGGAGATCTTTTTGACGACAAGAGTGTGACACATAAGATCCTTAGAGCTCTCCCTAAGGAATGGCTTGTGGAACTTAAATTCAGGCAGTCTAGAAGATGCTGGCAATGAAAAGTGTAGGGGAGAAGCATCGTTGCGAATCTCCACACCAAGTTGTCTACGTCCTCGACTCTTAACTTAATGACAACTATGTACCCTACTACCCCTATCTCTTTGTAGCTCATCTGGTGAGGAGTTGCCTTCATCGACATCTGGACTAAGTAGAGCTGGGTTGCCTAGATAGACCCCAATAATCTCCTAGATGAGATCATCTACTCGATACTACTAAGATATTATGTCCTCGTATGATATGTGTAGCATTCTATATATGAAGTTTGCATGCATTCCGAATGCAAAAGTTTGAGTTGCATATAAATAGGAAAATAAAAGTGTAAATGAAAAGGCAACTGTACGTATCATATACATCCAGGAAGCTCCAAATCGATCGATATATCTGCAGGTAACTTGTTGGTACTAAGGGACATAGTTAGAACGTACACCAGGCGGTGGTTACACTTGAGCTATCTAGCTTCGGTGATCCTCTTGTTGTGCTATCCAATCTACATGGTGGGTCACCTAATTTATCTTCGTCCTACCTCTCAGGTCGATATTGTATAATGCCTGTCCCATATCACGGTGGGTTGGGATCTCCTGTATCCCTCCAAATTGTCAAACCATGCGGTTAAGATAGCGTATCTTTAGAATGTGGAAGCATATATGTAGTACACGGGCTAGTCACACATAACTCCTATATCGATAATAGGGAGGAGAGGGAAGTGTGTTGGTGGTGGTCTAGCAACATCATCATGGTCATATGAAATCCAAACAACCTGAATTGATGATCAATAATGAGGATGAAAAAAGTAACAGCTACTGAATAAATAGGGGGAACGGTTTTGGTAAATATGTACTTATTCCAGACGCTAGCAATTGAATGCATCTCTGTATTGTCCAACCACATGTGTGGACAGCTCAGTCCCGTTAAACTCCACCCTTCATTGACTCATAAGTGGTCAACCATCGATAGCTGTCGTAATTCGGTGATGTAAAGGGGCTCATACTTGGTGGTACCTAAAAAGCCAAGTATAACTAGCAATACAGCTACACTAAGCAAGTTGCTCCTTACGCGTATCGCCTGATCATGGTAAGGTCTAATAGTAGAGAGAGGAACATAAGGTATACGACATTATTAAACTTATCTAAGAACAATATACCCCTGATTAATTGCATGATATGTGCCTTCATAAAGCATTGTAATGTCTCCTCGTCCACATGAAAAGGCAAATTGATGAAATTGTCCTTCAACCACAACAACTTCAATCTGGTACCCTTTAGGGCACTCTCTGGTTGGTGAATTCCTAGTAGACAGTGATGAAACTTAGTACAGCCAATAGAAGCCATCACTCCAGTAACTGTATCGTTGTTGGCTGGCAGGCCTATGAGAAGAAATATATCCTATAGCGTCATCGTCATCTCACTAATGTGGAAGTAAAATGTATGTGTCTCTTTCCTTCATCGCTTAACTAGAGCGGTAATCAAGTGCTAATCTAACTATATGAAGGGAACCTGGTGAGCACTAATGAAGCCCGACTGCTCTAAATATGGGATCACATGTAGATCTATTGGGATCTCCTAGCCATTCCGACGCCTAAATATCGCCTTACGTCTACAGCACCTGAGCTAGTAGTTTTCCTATAACCAAAGAAGAAGAAATATTATTACAATCAGTATAGAAATGGAACAAATCGCCAGTATGTTTTCCATTTGCTATTCCTTACCTGACTATCCCGCACTAACTCAAACTTATGAGATGACTGTAAGTGAAGCAGTGACCTATTTACGGTTTCTAGATCCATTTGCTCCTACAAATACAAAAAAGGAAAAAAAATTATAAGCTTATTAGAACACTCATACGGTAAAAATAAAAAGTTAGAAAAAAGAATTAGTTCTTAAATACACTTCCATATATATAATCAATAAATATTATCACATGTTTTTTCACTTTCACTAAGTCAACTATCGGTGGATTCATTGGATGTTAGTTATCTTTCTCGTTGTGGACATATTCTCTTATTATGTCCATCCCCCCCGCATAGTCTACAGGTGTAAGTTAACGGTATTTCCTAGATGTCTATTTCATTCTGAAATTGTTTCTCTTGTGGCTTACCTAGATTCCTAACCTTATCTGATGTTGTAACTGGATGCCACACAGGAATGTCAAGATATGACCAATTAGACTTATCGGTATAATGCATAAAAGAATGCGAGTATATACGTAGCTGATTTTGTAATGTATACTATTACCTAATGTGTACAGCATAGTCTAGAGCTTACTTTAAGGGCCAAGATTATGAGCCCCCATACTAAAGCTTACTTTAGGGGCTTACATCAAACATATATTGGTACGATCTCTTATACCAAGTGCAATTATGTGATTTTGACTATCAACTCCGATCGCAATTAGTAGTCTATGCTTGTACTTCTTATACATGAATGTTCTGTCGATCGTAACTACAAGCCTAAATGTATAAATGTCTCAATGCATGGTCGGAATGCCTAGAAGACTCTATTGAAGAACACGTGCCCGACAATATCATTGTCTCGCCATTTCTACTCTACCATAGTACTGGGATTAGCCTCTTGGATCGCATTTAGTAGACGTGGGAGCACCGCATATGAATCGTCCCACTTATTGTAAACTTATTCAATCATTTTGTGCTTAGCTTTCCTAATTCTCTTGATGTAGACAGTATAACCGTATTGTTCGCAAATAGTCACCTGCAAGTGTCTTACCTTAACACATGGTGACCTTTCAATATCCTTAATCAAAAAGTAGGATAGCGTATTTGAGTCCACTTTCAAGTGGTCTTGGCTAATTGTGGGATTGAGGTACATGTGTGGACTCATGAACTTGGTTTTCACAAAGCATCCTGCATGTTGCTTCTTACAAGTTCTGAGTTTGCACCTATAACCTTTTTCCCAATCAATGCATCTAATAGGCCATAACATCAGTTCGAACTCCTTTACGATGAAGTCATAGTGGTTCATAACATGATGCAGCCTTACAGTTATCTATAGATGTTTTTTATTCTCGAACCGCATGCCTACCTTCAATTCATTGCTGATGCTCCATTCACCACCACTTATATTATCATCAGACACTACCAATCCATCCCCTACACTTGACATGTAGAAAGGTATGAGTTCTAACATCTCGACTGTGTCCACAGATGTTACTAACCTATGCCTTAAATGGTTTTGTCCATGTAACCCTTATGCTTCTTCCACTTTCTGCAACTAACATTCACTCGAGCCAACGTCGGCATAATAATCTGTATCATCAAAATCTTCATCAATGTTGACAAATGCCAGTTCATTCTCCACATCAGTATCTCTATTAAACTCGCCAGTAATCAAGACATTAAGTTTACTGGATAAGTGATTGGTGCTTTGTACGTAACTTGGTGGGATCGCTCTAGATTCAAACACCTCGATTTCAACTTGCAGTCCAAGATTATCACTAGGCCAACTGACATTGTGCTCAACTGCGACAGGGGCTATCGGTGGTGGATTCACTTCATGAATTTCAATATAGATCTTTGCAAAACCGTTGACTCAACTACATCCTACTAAGGAAGCCATCAATTGTTAGACATTGTAATCATTGTTGATTGGAATGGTATAGAACATGTCCTTGGTCCAGCTTATGAGAGGGCATCTGTGAATCAAATCAATCCGGTATGTTGTCATATCAACCAGAAGCCAATTACATATTATTCCAATTACTTGGTTATAAGTAGCCCTAAATAGAACTT
Source organism: Lumnitzera littorea (assembly GCA_024138015.1). Lineage (NCBI taxonomy): Eukaryota > Viridiplantae > Streptophyta > Magnoliopsida > Myrtales > Combretaceae > Lumnitzera > Lumnitzera littorea. The sequence continues at coordinate 9,005,488 of JAMXBB010000009.1, read as the reverse complement.
CGACTACTGTTCTCGGACGCTTGTCATATCGCATTCCATCCTTTCCTTCTACAATATTTCCACCAACATAACAAATTAACTTCACATTATCCATTGTACACCTATTTGTCACATCAATTGCATAAACTTTAGTATGCGTGTATAAGTTCTACCTTATGTTAGCATAAACACTCTACTCCAGTTCATGAACAAATAACCTAATTAGATTTCACTATCATTATCTCTTAGTGGCACTAAAATTAGTAATTACTCTAACTGAAACAAATAAAGAAGTTACATTGCCTCGCAAATCAATTCATTAACTATACCCGTAAATACTACTTATTTGTATACATATTACCTAATACACATTTTTACATACAATATAGTACCTACATACATGTACACATAAACTTAACTAAATAACAAACACAATGTTCTAGGAAATAAAAATTATATAAACATTAACGTCATACAAAAAATAACAAATCTAGATATGGCACTTATATATAATTAATTAATGAACCTATATTTATATTAAAAAATAGCTTAGTTTACATGCAACGGGAAATAGATAACTATTTTGTTTAACTATATGTCATATTACATATGAATGTACACACTTGCTAAAAAATTACTAGTAGACAACAATATACCATCATGTATCAAGTGAGAACACTATTTTTTCGAAAAACATATACTTAAAACAAATCAAAATGAGTAAAAATCATACTTTTTCCTATATTGATGTCTAGAGAGAGAAAGTGACGATAGCACTCCGATTATCTCCCCATTTCCAAAAAACTTCCTACAATATAAACCAGCACCATGAAACAACTCCAATTTTATAATTGATTCATTAAAAAGGGACCTAGGCAACTAATTTAGTTAAGGATTTTCTCGGATGGTTGAAGAGAGAGAGAGAATATTTAACAAACTGAGCATGCAGAATGGGGTAGAAGAAGGGGCGGGGAAGTTAAATCCTCAGGCAATTTTAAGTGCAGTATTTTTGAGATTATATTTATAAATGTCGCATTTTTGGAAATTTTTTTTTTTGGATTTTTTTTCTTTTCCCTATTTATTCTATCCAATATGTACAATAATATAACAAAATTGAGAATTGTAATATATCAAACCTTAATATAATATAATGTGTATATGTGTGTATATTTATATATAATATAGGACAAAGACAGAGACTAATTTAGCCATTTGCCTTTTTTTTTTATAGGAAAATTATATATCAAAATGTTGTAGTCAAGTTCAAGTAAAAATTCAAATAGAAGATAAATATTATGTAGAGTAGTGTGAATGCATAATGACATTAAGGAACTAATATAACACCATTAGTTCTTGATGATGTGGTAATTTAAATACATCAAGCATTTATCCTTTAATGTGTAATTTTCACCTTGATTTGAATAAAACGTTATTCTCTATTTATACCATTTTAATAATATTGATTCAATATTTGCATATTATAATATTGGTCATCTTCCACTTAAATCACTAAACAGTTTCATCCTCTATTTAAACTTGATTTAAAATATTTATTATTTAGTGTATGATTTCCTTTTTTTTCCCCCTAAATGTTCTTCCTTATTAGAGTCTAGTAAAAATTCAATACATAATTACGAGAAATTCATAGCTTCACTTGAATTTGAATAACTTAACACTTAACACACCTGCTTATGCCTAAGAAACACTTCTAATGTAGCCCCTTTTGTTTCAATCTCCCCACGTTTAGGCTATCAAGGTCACTACACAAATTCATACCCTTGTCACCATATGCCTATATGGTGTTGTCTATCTATTTTAACAATTAATGCAAGCTCTGATCATTGACACCTTTAGGACCTCATTAGTCTTCCCAATCAAAATACTTTAAGTTATGGTACACTTCTTGGATCCCATCTTGTTGTCTAATTGGTATTTGCTCAATTAAACTAAAAGTGTACTCTTTCCCCAATCTATAATGAAAAGACCGTGTATTAGGTAAACTATTTTTAGGGCAATATTTGGATAATTAAATCTAGTTAGTTTTAATATTTCCGTATGTAGTTTTATGTCTACATTTCTAATTGAGTTTGAACTCGAATATTAACATAAAACTTGAATATAAACTAAGCTTTCTCATGAATTAAAGAAGTTGTTTCTTTGTAACTTGATTAATCCTAACCCAACGCATCATACAACATGATTTATCTATAATTATCAATTATTTTTCTATAACTTCTTTTTATCTCTTTACTTTTTAGATTTTTAACTATTATCTTCTTCTTCAAATTTTTAATAGTTGATTACGTTTTGGGATTTAAATCCCAAAGTGAGGGGTTCTCTCTTAGACTTTCTATAGCATAAATTAGGCACCCCTCTAATTGATAAAATTGAATTTTGATTTATTAAATTCTATTTTCATTCCTTTTAATTTTCTAACAATTTCAAGCTTGCCTATTCCTCTTTTCCTATGATGTTTACTCAATTTTCTTCATTGTAAGTGTCTTTGAAAACTTTTAATCTTTCCTACTTAATTCATCTTAAACTAATCACCAATTCATACATAAGCAATTTTTCCCTTTTTCATTTCAAAACAAACGTTGGGTTAAGGATATGATGTTGGGGTAGGCAATTTCAAATAATGGGTACATTATCAAAAGAATTTAATTCAAATTAATACCATCTCCATGCAACTTATAGCCTTAATCAATTCTTCAAATAACTTTTTAAAACTTCTACTAATCTCTTTAATTGAGATAGAACAAGAAAATATTAGAGAAAAGTCCAAATACACTTTGTAAACCACGTATTAGCTGCAAATAGGTCATATAAGCTCTTAAAATATGTCAAGATCCTTACAACACAACGATATATTCACGAGGATTGTCATTTGTTTTGATTTCTAGCAATGGCTCTTCACGTTTGCTAGGACAAACAATAAATGCAACACATGTATCTGTTGAACGATAATAGTAGTGGATAAAGATAAATCATAAATATATAAATAAATAATGGATACAAAGTGATAAAAAGGTAAAAGTATATATATATATAAAGTGAAATTTAGCTTTTAAATTAATAGATACCAACAGCATATATTAAATGTAAAAAGAATCTATATTTTCTAAATTCAAATATATATATATATATATATATATAAAAAAAATAAGTGCAAAATACAAAGAAAAAAAAACCTTCTATATGATATCTTAATGTGAATATGAGAGCTAACCATTATTTGTTTTGAATAGTTATAAGGTAAGTTAATTATTTTCTATATCACTTGAAGCTATTGAAGTCAAAACACTTAGTTATGCATGATTAGATCCGAATAAGGGCCGGTTTTGAACCGTAAACCGGTTCAACTCATAAGAGGCTGGGCTGAACCGCCCTCAAACCGTCAAGCCTTAAAGACTAAACGGTTCAAGAGGGTAGAATTGCCCAAACCAGTTGGTCGCAAATTACCAGGCCTACCTGCCATTGAACCGACGGGTTAGCCCAACCACAACCTTAAAAGAAAAAAAAGAAAAAGGATGCTACTAAGTTGGAAAAAATTTTTTAACAATAATATCATTAAACTAATTATAAATAACTAATCATAAGTTAAGGATAGATGAAAATTTTAATTTTAATTAATGTAAGTCTTTTTTGTAAAACTTGTCAAATGTTAAAGACTTAAATATGAGGAAAAAATAAAATTTGAGGAGAAAAATAAAAAATTTGAAATCATATTAAGTTGGAAATTAATAAAAAAATTAAAAATTATTAATGAATTAATATACTTAAAAAGAAGAAAGAAAGGGGATTGCATTATTAGAAATTATTAATGTATTTAAAAAATTAATAAAAAATTAAATATTAAAAAGCCCTTGAACCGTTGGACTGACTGAATTAGCTTGGAATCGTCTCCCCACTGGTCGATCACGGTTCAACTGTAGCTAAACTCATGAATCGATGGTTCATGGTTAGCCTATTATCTAGGTCTATGCACAATATGTAAAATTTTTATGGAGAAATACACATGTAAGTTTTTGTAGTTGTGATATTTATATAATTAAGACTATGGCGTATGATGTTTTGCAATTAATGTTTGTACTTGTATAGTTGTTTGTATGGAAGTGGATTCTCTCTATTTGCTTTCTTTAATTTTCTTTTATTTACCCTTTAGAAATATTATCATGTATAATTAACAGTTCAAATTATAAAAAATATAATTATATTATGATGACATCACATGATATTAAAAAAATTTAAATAATCTCAACTATTAATTTATGAATTAAAGGAAATCAAGGAAATAATAAATGAAGAAGATTCAAATCCGAATGAATACGTCTCTTGGCTACTTTTTTTTTTCTTCTAGAAAACATGATTCTTATTTATTAAATCGCTTGATAATAGTAATATTAGTATATAAATAATAAAATAAGCAAAAGAAATGGTGATTTTAACTAAAGATGAACATATTTTCATACAAATATGGATGATATAAACATAGAAAAAAAATGCTAGTATCCTACACAATCACGGAATGAACATAGGATTCAAACTAGAGAAGATTACATATAAGGATGACAAACAAAATAATAAACAAAAACTATTGAAAAAACTTAGATTTGCAAACAAGACATAGAAGGGACTAGTCTAAAATTTTCAAATTTGAATCAGTACGACGTCTTATCGTAATAGCTGTGTAGCGAAAACAGCGATCATCACAGATCATTTTAGGGCAAGTACCAAACATATGGCGGTCGCTAAAGAAGAATCATAATCTCATATTTAATACGTTGAAATGAATATCCAATAAAATTGGGATTTTGAATTTTATTTGCTTCTCGTATTTAAAAGCCTTTTTCTAAGAAGTTAAAAATAGAATTTCTTTAAAGAAAAATCTGATTTCACTTTTAAGGGGTCAAATCAATTCAATTTTGCCATCATTAATAGAAAACTACAAAAGATAGGTTTTCATATACAATATATATTTGTTTCATCCACAATTAAGTGCATTTTTAATAAATATGCTAAACTTTATAAATGGGATTTCCAAACATAAGATTAGATTTGTCATTTTATTTCCAATTCTATACCTTTTCATTCAAATCCATTTGATTACAATCCGTTTGTATGTAGCAAATTGTCACAAAGAGAGACTATAGAGAGTTCAATTATTGGATTGTAAGGAATTGTAGCATTCTATTATCAATCAATAAATGAGCTTTAATTAAGGGAGAGCAAGTATAAGATAAGTATGGTACGAAACCCTACTTATACCTTATCTCATGAGTACAAATTCTAAAATTTTACTACTAGTATTCTATCTTTTAGTACCTTAAAATCACCCAATACTCTATAGATTATATAGGGTGCAAAATACCTTGTAGAACTTCTAGATTTATTTATTTTTTCCTTATAAATTTTAATATGGTTATTTTTTTGAAATATAAAACAAACCTAACTCCCTTTTTTAGAAAAAGTAATTGCTCAATTAACAAATCTTTTAAATGAAGCTAATGAATGGAGTACGTTAAGATATATTTCTAACCACCTTTTTTTCTTAAATAGTTTTTTAACCATTATTCTTATAAACAAAATTTTATGAAAGTATTATAAAAATCATTTTTTATGTAAATAAAACATTTTTTTAATAATCATATTGCATTGATATTTAAAGGAATAAGTATATTGTTTTAAAAAATAAAAGCGATAAATATCACACTGAACATGGAATCTACAAAGTTTATTAAAATGTGAATAAAAAATTCACAAGATTATATAATTTAATAATTATAAATATTATGATAATATAGGATCAAACAATCAACCATGGGAAAATAAAGACGTAACACGGAAAACAAAAGAAAACTTAAATTCAAACTAAAATATTTTTCTTCCTCCAAGTATATACATTAGTAAAATAATTTTCTTATACTCTAAGAAAATCAGATTTCACTCTAATAATAATACCATTTTTTTTTGTCAAATATAAAATAAATAAACTATTCTACTATAAAAAAACAAGTAATGAATGTACCATGTGGTTTGTAGATGGCTCTAGAAGTAGAAACTAATAACTCATATTTCATTTTTTGAACTTTACTAAATAATAAATTTAGTAAAGGAGGAAGGAGAAAGATGGAAGGGAAGGAATTAACAACCGTATAGTTTAGTGTTTCCAATAAGCTAGACTTTACTTTATTTTGATGAGATAGAATACTTTATTTATTAATTTTATTTAATTACTATTACAAGGTAGAGATCTTGGAATCCTTATCCTATATGCTTTAACGTATAGGTTCTAGATTTAATACATTATACCCTAACTTTTTAGTTGCATCCTATCTTATAAGAACGGACTTCGAGAAATTACTATTTGGAATCTATCTTATAGTCTTATTTACCTATCCAAAACCTGCTTGATTGAGTACGATCTAGGTGTATATTCTATATGACAGGGTTATTCGCTCACTCCTAGTTTTAATATCATAAGATCGGCTCTCAAAATTAAATAGGTTATAAATTAAATATATGCACAATATCATAACCTTATATATAAAATAGAAGGTTAGTATGAATATAACTTCAATATTATGTGCTTAAGATTTATCCAAAAATATATTTTTCCTTTTTTTAAGGATTGGAGCTTCTCCCGAGAAAAAGAAAAAATCTTAAATTAAGTTAAAAGCCAATGAAATTGCATGGATTAGTTGAAGCCATCCTTCTTGGTTTTTTGTGCATTTGATTGCCATATTTTTTGTGTGCAACATTTGTGTATCAATTAAGATTATTGAACTGTGTGGTAGGGTTACTGTAACTAGCCGATCAAGAACAACAGGTTTGCAGATCAACTTAGGAAATTTCTTAAACTAATGATAAGTGGAAAGATGTCACTAAGAAGAGGCATAAGAAGAAAAACAAGTAAATTCGATATCTTATGTGTGTGCTTATAACAACGCATTAAACTTGGTTTTCTTGACCATTCTTGGATAAGTCTCAATAAATTGCCTGTTTGAACTTTTATAGAATGATTTTAAGCTTGGTGTTTATCTCAAGTTGACTAATACTCTGAATGCCTCAAATGAGAGTTATAGAGTCTAGAGATCAATTTCATCCATCGGATGGCTCTAAGATTGATTGGTAAGATTAAGCTCTATTATTGAAGTCCTATCCTCTCGTTTAACCTTCACAAATTAGGATATGAATGTATTTAAGGTTTATGATAATCAAAGAAAGCCTATGAATAGACTTCATAGGCTTCTAGCACTTTAAGCTTTTTTGAGGCCAAGTGAAGCCTAAGTGAGCTAAAAAAGGCCATCTCTAAGTCTGCTATTTTCACTTTCGGATTGGGTTTTCACTAGCCTATTTACGGTGATTGTACTATACTAGTAATGATTTATATTTTTTCACAATGAATACTGCCTCGTATGGGCAATATAAACCATACTAGTAGGAAATGCAAGCCCCATAATGTAGTTAAGAGCTACAAATTTTTTTTTTCCTCTGTTTACATCCATGCTTTTGAATTTTTGGTGTGTGCTTTCTTATGTGTAGTTGGAGAATTATTATAGTTTAATTATGAGGATGCATATGATTTTTGGAGGCTTGTAATGTCCAAAAGGCAAATATCTCAAGCTTGATCAATCTTATCTTGTGATGTAAACAAGTATATGTATTATTTGCCATTTGAGGATAGTTTTGGCTAAGGACTTTAAGCGATAAGCACAATCACTGGGTTTAAAAATACATGATGTACGTGGACCGGATCTATTTCTAGAACTTGCGTTTTTAAGTGTTCATAGTTTGGATCTTTTTTCTTATAAACTTCAAATGAGGATTACATTTGTCGAATAGCGTTATAGGAAATGAGGGAATGATTATATAAGGAACCCATTATGTTCCTTTATTTGATCCATAAAATACAATGGATATGAAGTACGGATTTAGAGAAATGGTTGTAGAGGCAACCTATTTTGTTCCTTTAAGATATCATTAATCTCCATAAGTTTTAGGGAAAAGTACAAACAAATTTTTAATGTTTATCTCATTTTTTATTTCAGTCCTTAGTGTTTTAAAATTTTCATTTAAATTCTTAACGTTTACAAAAGTTTATAAATAAATCCTTTTAACTGACAACGTAAAATTTTAAATTGAAAAAATACAAAAAAAATCCTTAACGTATTTTTTTTTATTTTAGTTTTTAACGTTTTAAATTTTTCATTTGAGTCTCCAATATTTGAAAAATTTTGCAAATTAGTTCTCTTTTACTAATGCTATTAAATTATGGGAAAAGTACAAAAAATTACTTAACGTTTACTTATTTTTTCTATTTCGATCCTTAATGCTTCAAAAGTTTCATTTCAATCCTTAACATTTTCAATTTTTGTCAATATATATCATGACTAACGGAAAAAGTAACATTTTTTATTTTTATCAATACATGTCATGACTAATGGAAAAAATAAAAGAAGGATTGAAATAGAAATTTTTTCAAAGATTGAGGACTGAAATGAAATTTTTTAAACGTTAAGAACTAAAATAAAAAAACAGGTAAATGTTAAGGACTTTTTTTGTACTATATTGGTTAGATTTAATGTAATTTCATATTGCTATTTATAAGCAATTAATATGTAAATTAAAGCTATTGTAATCCAATGACATGATTATATAGAAAACCTATCATGTTCCTTTATTTGATCAACAAAATATTATGAATACTAAGTAAGTTTTTAGAAGAAATGGTTGTAGAGGCAACCTATTTTGTAATCTCAATTAAGTTTTATGTGTTGGTTGGATTCTATGTAGTTTCACATTGCCATTTGTAAGCAATCAAAATGTAATGTAACTTATAATGAAAAATGGGAAATGCATTTCTTAATTTGTTGAAAGAAACTTCTTTTTCTGTATTTTTTTTCCCCCTCTCCCCCTCTACGAACAGCCATGAGTCACAAAGTTTGGGTCGAATTATTTCAACACCCATCATATTGCGAATGCCACCATCATCTTATGTAATTGCTAAAACCAAGCCCATCAAGCGCCTCCTCCGTTGAGTTAATTGAACTACGCTTTGTCAATGACTGGTATAGCAGTCAAAGAATGATCTCTACGAAAAGAATGATTCATTCATATCAAGACAAGAATCTAATTACGTTTCATTGTCATAATTCGTTTTGTATATTTAGACAAGATCCTTGCCTCTTTCGTGATAGAATCATCTTACTGAGTACCAACTTTTCTTGGCCTTTTTTTTCTTTGATGTTTTTCTTTTAACATGCAATTTCTAATTATGATGGATACAAAAATTAACAATGTCCAACACAATAAATAGATATTTTATAATATCATGTTTGGTACACAGAAACGGATCAAAATACAATCGTGATGCTAACTTCCACTCACTTTCTTCTTGTTTGGTAGTGTATTTAGAAAATAGAATCATGATTTCATAGAATTAGTGATTTTGATTTCAAAGAGGAATTCCACTATCGAGAAGGTAGAATCGTGATTCTATCCCTTATAATTAATTATCATTAATCAAAATTACTTATTTGTTAATTTTTAAAGTAATTATGATATTCAATAATTAAAGATTTTTTTGATAATTACTATTATATACGTATTTCATTTCATTCTATTTGATGGACATTTCCAACCATAAGAAGGAAATTGTCATTTTGAATCTCATTCCCTTCATTTACAAATCATTCATGCGCATTGAATATGACATAAGAATATTTATATTCAAAATTTGTAACTTTCGAAATGTTATATCCACTCAAAAGCTCAAAATTTTGTTTATCAATTTTAAGAATTACACCATTTTTGGTAGGTGCAATAAATGTTTATCGGTGGAAAATCAAGAAAGATGGATTTTATTTTACCTTTTATTTTTTTTTTTTATCTAGGAAGATTAGTCGTTAGAACTCCAGCTAAATTTTAGCTTCGAATTTCTAAATCAAGCTAGCTTGAATCCAATACTATACTAATTTAATTATACTCCATTGCATCTCTAGAAATAACGGTTTTTATTTAGAATAGTTTTAAAAATAAAAAAGAAAAGGATTCCCATTTATTTTGCTGATAATCAATCAAAAGAATAATTTTGGGCTGACTTTTTACAGGATGGGCCGAATCCCACTATATGCTAGACAACACGACGAATGCAAAATCCTTTTCGATACTCAAAATTTACCTATCTTGTTAAATATTCATGTTTTGCAAAATATGTGGAGAAAAGGAAAAGGACGTGGAAAGTTTTGCCGAAGCACAATCATTTTGAAGAAATAATTATAGTAGAAGTTTGTTATATTTGCATCAAAATTCAATTCAACATTTGATATTTTATTATGTTATTTAAGTCATCGGCCACCCCACTAAAATCATTGTAGTTTAGCAAGAACACTAGTTTTTCAACAATATAGATTATGTTCTAATCCTCCTCCTCTCAAAATGTAATATGTAATGTATTTGGTTTTAAAAAAAAAAATCATCCACCCTTAAGTGAATAATTCGAATTTGATATATTTATATTGTTGGTAAATTGCTTCATTAATACCTCTTATGAATTATGGCCATAAACATAGATGACTTTTTGAAAAGATGATATAAAACTTGAAACTTAGATGGTTGGCTCAAAATATAACTCTTGTTTTGTCATAGTTTATAGAGAATTTAAATTGTTTACCAAAAATGAAAGGACTTATAAACAATTTTAACAATGTACAGTTAATTAAGTGGTGGAATAGCTTCATAAAACCTGTTTGTAGAGAAAATTACATACTTGATCCTCAACATTTATTAAAAGACCCCATAATTAAGTGTTATATATGGATTGTGGAAGGTTGTGGTATTAGTTTATAAAGTTATGATTGTAAACACTTTATCAACACAAACTTAAAACTTTTGGATCGAGTGGTTAAAATGGGTCCATTAGTGTCTATTAACTTAAATATTCATTACTTTTGCCCTAAGTCATTACAAATGATATTAAAACGAATCCCATGCCAGTGGGTAGATGATTCGAATCTAGCTCTAGTTTTGAGAAGAGAGGTCCAAGGAAGGTGGGGAATGTCGATGTAACTCCTTGCATACTTTTAAGATGACTTATAGATAGTGGGTGGTTAGAATTGTATATAAAAAATAGACGAAAATCTAGGCTCAATTGTTAAGTCTTAAGATGAGAATGTTACGTATTTATGGAGGAGAGATTATAAGACTCTATGGTTAAGTATTCTATATGAATAGTAAAAGATTATGATATTAGTTTATAAAACTATAGTTGTAAATAATTTGTTAATATAAATTTTAAACTTTTAAGTTAAGTGGTTAAAATGGATCTATTAGTATTTATTGGCTTGAATATTCTTTATTTTTTGCTTAAGTCGTTACACATAAGGAAGGTAGTGTTTTAGTAACCCACTATTTTTAAAAATATTTTTCCTTGACATTACATTGTAAAACTAGCTAATAAGGGTAGAAATTATGAAAGATTTTTTTTTTTTTTTTTAATTTTCTAAGGGTAGCTTTATCCCTCGTTCCTTAAGCTGAATGGAGAACTTTGTATCAATACTTAGCGATATATTGTGTGTCCCTTCATGTAGGGACATGCTTTTGACAACGCACGTTCTAACTGTTTGTTTTTTTTTATCAAACAAAAGACATTATTTTAATGTATACATATGATATTTATTGTTAATATAATGATATTTATTATATTGTACATATATTAGATTTGATAATACTAAAATTATTTTTACAAAAATATTAAAAGTAGTGATTTAAAAGTTATTGGATATAGGGCCCACAAAAAAAAAATTGTTAAAGAACTTTGTTAAATAAACTTAGAGATAAAATATAGAGGTTTTTTAAGTGCAGGGTTTCTAAAGAAATTAATGTGGTAGCTTAAAAAACTTTTAGAGGTCTTATAGGATAAATGTGCTCTAAGAGTTTATTTGTAATGTTTTATTAATAAATGCTTGAAGACAATAGTTAATAGTTTTAGAAATACTTTCAATCTTCTAAATTTGATTATATATTTTACAAAAAGCTAATATATAAAAGTTTACTTTTTAGTGTTTAACCAGTCTCCCAAGCTAAAACTAGTGATAAAAATCTTCCAATCTTTAACCGTGTGAAAAATATCAGACGGCAACGGTATGTACCTGTACAATTATTATAGAGGGTTGTGTACTTATTAATCTAACAGACTTTACAGAAGCGAAGGTAGTTTCATTTCAATTGTCCTTTTTTCCCCATTTTCCCCTTTTGACCAACGTAGAGCATATTTAATAAAGCCAGAGGCTGTTGCATTAAATTTCTAGCAGCGCTACTCGCAAATTTAACGTAGAAACAATAATTATCGTGAAAGCAGTTTTAAACTAATTATCGTAAAAGCAGCTTCAAATGGAGTTTAGAAACAATAATTATCGTAAAAGCAGCTTCAAATGGAGTTTAGAAACAATTTTAAAATGGTAGGCATGTACAACTCCCACAATTGAGGGATGTGGTAATGGGTACCTTTTATTTTTACGGTTGACAACACATAGTGAGAGAGTTGGCTTATCACATTTAAATTTTATTATAATGTTAAGAAATAATTAAAAACTATAAAGACGATAAATGCAGTAAAATCTTTTTAATAGAGGTGTGTAGATGGATTAAACAACTCAACTTAGTTGAGCTTATTCCTGGCTTATAAGTTAAATGGACCGGTTTTTTTACTAGGTTTTAAATAAGCTAAAAATATTAATCCTAACTTATTTAAAAAAACTTGTTAAATAGATTACTTCGAGGATAAAAAGTATAAATATATTAAATGAGTCAACTAAAACAACTCACTTTCCTATAAGTTAAACAACTTGATTCATTTGGCTCACTTTTTAAAAAATCGAAAAACCTTAATTTAAATTCATTTGAAAAATGGGTTAAACATATGACTATAGATTAAAATTCATTTGTACAGCTTTATCCTTTAATAATATAGATAAAATGGGCCGGACATATGCTATCCCAGATTAGGGGAATTATAAAAATCTAAATAAAAAGAAAAAAAAACAAAGAAGTCCACACGGTGTCACCATTTTAAATTAATACCAAAGCCAGACTTTATCCAAAGGGAGGATGACTAGTTGCAAAAGGGAAATTTCGATCTATGTATGCTAAGCCTTCTAAATCTTTTAGATCCTTCTATTATTGTCTCGTTCACGAAAGAATGAATATAAAAGTAAAAATAAAATTGAAAAATAATATAATAATATATTTAAAAGTTATGTAATTTCAATTTCAATTTTTAGAAAATTCTTTTTTAATTTTACACAAAGTAAAATGATACTAAGGGATTGAGAAAAAATAATTTATCTTTTTTTTTTTTCTTTAAGATCGAAAGATTTAATTGCTCAATTTATACAGGAAATAGACATAAGGATGCATAACTGCAATTCTTGCGAAACTTTATATCTAAAATTGTTATCAGCTAAAAACAATCCTCTCTATTTTGATAACACATAAAATTTTAATAGAACCGCCATCAGCTAATTTAAGAGCCTAATGCTCCATGATAGTGCAATATTTTCATACTTGCTTGATAGTGCTTTAAATAGAAATAAAGTAGTATAATGTTTGAGGTGAGGCATGCAATGCCTGCAATGTAAAAGCAGAACATGTCTGCATTATTTTAGTTTGCCTGCTGTTGACCTAAACCTCTTTAAGTCAATTGTGACAGCTTTAGCTCTACCCATCATATATAATTGATGAAATAAGGATCAACTGTATATTTTTCAAACGAGTTTTGTTTTATCTATCCATATTAATGGTTGTTTTTTTTTTCTTTTTACACTAGTTTTGATATTAAGTGTTACCATTTTAATAGAAAACCGTACGAAGCATGAGTTATATATACCTACATATATAAATACTAACAAAATCGTAATATATACGGATTGTATCTAAAATACTAATGATTATTATTTTAAAACCTACTTACCCCACTTAAATTTTTCTCTTCTTTGAGACCCAGCATTTCCAAATAAAATTAACAAAAAAATTTAAAATTGAGAAAAATTACATGAAATTGGGGAAAAAATTATCATTTATTATTATTTAGTTTTTTTTGGATATCTTTCATACTCAATGTTTTTTGTTTTTATTATATTTATCGAGGATAAAATGGTTAATGGAGAATATTCGAGATGATAAAACTCTAAATAATTATTCACTAACTAAATCTCAAAATAATAACATAAACTTAAAATAATGTCTCATAAACGATGAAAAATTATTAACGAGTCTTTGAATCCCCTGCAAATCTCCTTCAAGCCACAATGAATTACTAAACTAATGAACTATGGAATTTGATCCCTGCCAATCTGTCTAATGCACCATAAAAAAAATAGGACTTGTATACATACTAAAAGATTTTCCAAGATAGAGATCTCCAACACATTATGACATAAAATGCGAGCAATCTAAACCGTAAAAATAGGCGTTCTTCAATCAAATCTATAGATAAATATAATAGCCCATTATATCATATTGTACGACTAGTTGCAGTTCCTTGATGTATTTTAGGGAGAATTGGCTAACTCTAGGTTCAAGTCGTCGTCATTTACCTTCTAGGCAAGTCTTATGTACCATTTACATTCACTTTAACATTCTAGTTATTATTTAATTATTGCTAAATATTAGAAGACATAACAGAACACCCAAACTTAACATAATATCAAAACAAAAGTTTTTGAGTTCAAACTCCATATACCCCATTGAATAGAGTTTTTCATTTGACAAATCTTAGTCAAAATTCTTAGATTATAAGAGTAGGGATATTACGTAATAACTATAAAGTTCGTAAATACCAAATTTACTAAGTTGGAACTTTTAGATTAACAAATTATCAAATGGCTCAAAAATATTATAGAATTCTATTATTTTCTACGGATTATGGGGAAAAATTTTTCCTTTCCTTTAAATATAAAAAGAAAGTTTAGCCACTTTCAATGAGAATAACATATAATTTGTCATCACTTGAAAATGCCTATACGACAGAAAAACTGGTTTTCCATTACCCTGCAGATACTGCCAAAGAGACATTAGTTAACGATGCGTTTATAGATTAAAAATAATGTATTTGAAAACAAAAGACAGAACGAGAGAGAGAGGGAAAAAAAAAAAAAAAAAAAAGCACTTGAAATACTATTGGCTTGCTTTTCTATCCTCTGTACGTCAAAATGCTGTTTCTGCTCTTCACTTATTTATTTCCCCCCCACAGACTTTGAGACATCACAAGCTACACAGTTTTTTCGATTGAGTTTGGAAAATTCTTATATTACTAGACAACTTGGCTCATTATGCACTAACAAACCTGGAGAAGTACAGCATCCTCTTATTCACAATAGCCATTTGGCTCTTCAGACCACAGTGACCATTCTTGAAAGGTAAGTGATTGAATGTCTAGTACTTTATATTGGTACATACGTGAACTTGTTTGTTTACCAAATCATCTTTTTCTTGCTGGGTATGCAAATAATAAAGTAGCAATTATAAGAAAATAGTGTTTCTACGATCTTGCAGCTTTGTTGTGATAGCTAGTGGTGGCAGAGCCAGTACTATGTATGATTTGGTAGAGAAGTTCCTTGCTATCGAAATACTGGCGTTGAAAAACATGCTTTTATGCATATGATTTTGAGTTAAGCATTTGTTTTTCCCACCAATGATGTTTTTCAGGCCTTTTTTTGATATTGACTGGTGTCAAATAATATCATGCTAATCTCAATAAGTTGTGCTCATTAATGGCTTTTGTTGACAAGAGATGGTGAGAGATAAACATTCCATAATAGATTTTCAATGATGAAAACGGAAATCGTTCTGCTCATTTTCCTTTCATATTTTCCTTAGTGATATTGTTATTCCCCACCACCATTAAATATTCAAAGTCACTAGTATTTGAAATCCCTTGAGATTATTATGATAATTTTTTACAAGCTGTATGTCCTTTTGATAAGGCAGGCAATGGAGCTGATTAGTCCAAGACTGAGAAACGTGTGGAATGACTGGGACCTGAGATTGATGGTTTTGTTATGCCTTGCCTTGCAAGTGATACTCAACCTTGTAGGAAACCGCCGAAAATTTAACACCCATCTCTGGATCAGAATAGTCACTTGGTGTGCATATTTGTCCGCAGACTCCCTAGCTACTGTAGCACTTGGCATATTATCAAGTAAGCTTGGAGATGTCAATGAGGAATCTGGCATGCTGGACGAGAGAAGTAGGCTCACAGCATTTTGGGCACCATGTCTTCTATTGCTTTTAGGAGGACCGGATAATATTACAGCTTATGCCTTAGAAGACAATGAATTGTGGTTAAGACATTTGCTCGGAGTAGCAGTGCAAACAGGGGTGACAGCTTACATCTACCTCATGGCATGGTCTGTTTCTTATCTCTCTCTGTTGTCTTTTCTGATGATTATTGCAGGGGTAACTAAATACGGGGAAAGGACTTGGGTACTCTGGTTGGCAAGCAGCGAGAAACGAAAAGATTCCATGCTTGCACCACCAGATCCTAGTCCTAATTACCCGAGATTTATGGAGGAATACAGCTTGAAGAAGGCTGAAGGGTATGATGTGACAGCAGACGAGATAGTAGAGGTTCAAATCAGGGAAGATATTATCACCAAAGTCGATTCTCCCATCAAGGATGCAGCTGAAATTGTTAAAGCTCACAGCCTGATCCAAATATTCAAGCGTCTTTTTGCGAATCTTATCCTAAGTAATGATGATAAAGACGCTAGTCAAGAAGTATTTAAGGATATTTCTTGGAAGAATGCTTTTAAAATAACAGAAATTGAACTGGGATTCATGTATGACGTGCTATATAGTAAGGCTATGGTGCTGTATTCTCAATGGGGCTTCTGCCGACGTTTGATCACTTTTTCAATCACATGCACTGTATTGGTAAGTTTTTCCATTGCTGAAAAGCCTCATTATGAAAAAGTCGACCTCGCAGTTACTTACTTGTTGCTAGTGGTGGTAATTCTTCTGGAAATATATTCCATTGTGATGCTTCTGTCTTCAGACTGGACCGATGTATGGCTAAGCACTGGTGACAGAAATCCTTCATTTCTTAGAGCTGTCGCTTCTCTTCAGATATGTAAACAACCTAGATGGTCAAATTCTGTAGGTCAGTTTAGTCTTCTTAGCTATTGCTTGAAGGAGAGACCACTTGTCTGTCCAAGTATGCTGAAGTTGATAAAAATACATGATAAGGTAGAAAAGTACCACTACACAATCCATGAAAAGATCCATGATGACCTGAAAGACCTAATCTTTAGGCATGTCAAATACAGATATAATAAGCCAGAGGAAGGGCGTGTGGGCGATCTGGTCCATATAAGCCATGTATTAGAAGAATACCGAAGTGATAGACTGAAATGGAGTACTGAAGGACCATTAGATCAAATCATCATTACATGGCATGTTGCTTCAGAGTTGTGCTACTACTCAGACCGTGAAGAGGGTGTCGATGAAATGCGCCCTGATGTTCCATATCTAAGGTTGGGTAGGCTGATGTCTAGGTATATGTTTTATTTGCTTATCATGTACCCCTCCATGCCACCGAGCGGAATTGGTCAGATTCGGCTTCGAGACACTAAGGCTGAAGCAATGAAGTTTTTCCAAGAGCGTCTATCCAGCAAAGCTGATAAAAAAACCCTTTGTGCTCGCTTCAAGAATTGTTGGACCTTCCCCGAAAACTTATTCAAAAAGAAGAAACATGCATCAAATAATTTGCAAAAATTGCAAGGTTTCTTCAAAGCTACCAAATTGCTACTTGAAGTGAATACTGAGTTGCCCCCTAAAATTGTTAAAGGGGGAAGAAGCAAATCAGTTTTATTTGACGGATGCATTGTTGCTTCAGAATTAAATAAGATACATGTGGGACAACATAATCTGAAATGGGAAATGATTTCCAAGGTTTGGACAGAGATGCTCCTTTATGCAGCATTTCACTGTGAGGGAAACAGCCACGCTCAGCAGTTGCGACGGGGTGGCGAGCTTATTACTCATGTATGGCTTATACTTGCACATTTTGGCCTAACCGATCACTATCAGATGACAGAAGGCCATGCTATAGCTAAGCTAATTTTGAGATGAATTATTAGCTTTAGAAGGTATATATTAACTTATCTTCTTTATAGATTAATCTTTTTTGCTCTCTAGTTATATTTGCATTGTAAAACCCAATATTGTAAAAGTATAATGACTTTGAGCAACTTCTTATATTGTCCCACATTTTATCACTAAGAAACATATTTGTGCATAAAAACTATACTTCAAAGGTATTGAATAGAAATTCTCTCACTCCCCGAACCAAAGAGTGCATAAACTTGCCACTTGTCCTTATAGGCTATGGTAAGGACAGGAAAGAATACCTGTATGCTAGCCACCATGTAGAACTAACAAATTAAAACATTTAATTATGCTAACATCCTAATCCAAAAGTAATAAATAACCATACTAATAAACATAAAGTGTTCATAATCATGGTCATATAAACTAAACTCCCACAATCCATGTATAACTAAACTCCCACAATCCATGTAGGAAACTTTATCATAGGGTCTAATAATCTCTCCTTTTTAAACATGCAATGTTTTTATCACAAAACCTTACAATTGGACCCAAATCTTTCATCTTTCCTCTTTTTTGGTGTACGATTTGGCCACCCACTACCTATAGATTTTCTTAGAAACATGTAAAGAGTTACACCTCGATGATACTTCTCACCTTCCTCAAACCTTTTCTCTAAACTAAAACCAAAGCTCAAATCATTCACTTACTAATAGGAGGTTCGCTTTGATATTATTTTTAATACCCTATGCCAAAAATAGTGAATAACTAAGTTAACAAACACTAATAAATTTATTTCAACTATTTGGCCTGAAAGTTTCAAGCTTGTAGTAATAAGATTGTTGCAACTATGGCCTTAAAAATTAACCTCCAACGATTCATATGGGAAACTTAACAGTAAGGTCTCACAAAATAATTGTTATAATTCCATCAAATCATATTTAATTATAGAGATCTTCTCAAGTCTAAATTGGCTTAAAACATCAATTAGCTTTAACAACATCTATTATTTACGAAGAAATTGAAGATAGTAAATTGTATGCTACGATCTACATTGTCTATAAAATACATTAATTGGTGCTTGTTATTGAAGCTCTCGTTCTCAAATCAAGCACCATGTCATATACCATTGTAATTGACATAATCCACATAGCCATTAGCACTTGATATGTTGTTAACAACAAGTCCTACGAAGGCTACTATAACACCAACTATACTCATTATGTAGCAATGTGTCAAGTAGCTCCATACCACACAATTATAATCTAATAACAAAAACAAACTACCCTCCAAATACTACCGGGATGCAACGAAACCAACCAGTCCCTTCGAAACTATTGGGAACTGTAAAAATATAAGCTAATCCCTCATCGACAATTGGTAATCGATACTTAAACCCTTAGGAGCTACAAGTTACAAAACACAGAAAACCAGTCCTCTTAGACTACTAGCCACAAAAGGCAAAAACATCCACATGTCACTATGTTGTCACCTTCAAAAAAACAATAAGTCACAGCCAATTAGAACCATCTATTGTTAATCACAATGAAGAGGGATTAATAAATCAAAATCTTCATCAATATGCACATAAATAAACATGAGACTGATGGTAGTACAATTACTTACAAGCACATCTAGCAAGTAACTAGATAGCAATTAGAACTCAATTGGCCAAGCAAATTGATATTAACCTCCTTTTCCAACAAGTTTCAATTGCTTACTTGGAAGTCCTTAGTATTCCTTTTTCCACATCGATGATTGATACTTATAAGAAAATAACATTGCTTTAATCTCTCATATAGAATAGAGTTGTATTCGATTAAGGTAGGTTCTAGTCGACTAAGGTGAAATCGATTAAGTGTAGGGGTTTAGTCGACTGATTAAAGGGTTAGGTCCACAAAAATAAGAGTCTTGTTTGCTAAGATGGGTCATAGGTGGCTAACAATGGGGATTAATCAATTAATAAGAGCATCTTCTCGATTGTTAGGGGGATTTAATTGATTAACGAGGGCTCAATCCCCTAAATGGGGTTTAGTTGGCCAAACATTGATTAAAGGGATTTTTGATCGCCTAAAAGAAATTTTGATTAGGAGAATCCTTTCAAAATTTTTCAACCTAATGCTAATTCAATCAACTAAGTACACTACTAAACTAAACTCATGGTTCCAAGTGCAAAGTAGCTTCATCCTTTAACCATGACACCGCGAATTCTTTCCAACTTAATAATTAGCAATTGGTTTGAATTGGAAAAAATAATTAATAAATAAAGTTTACAATAAAAATTCAAAATTCAATGTTCATTCTCCTTAGTAGTTCAAAAATTGATGAGTCAAGTACATTCTTCACCCTTATATAGCAAAATCTTATGCATTGATCTTGTATCTATAATATCTGTATGTATATAGATATGTTATTGAGTAAATCAAAATTGTATTAATGAAGAAGAGTCTGCAACTGCAAAAATTGGAGTGGTTTTGGTATTAGCATAGTTATTCTTACTTCGTACTTTTGATTTGTCGTAATAAAATAAATGGAATCATTATTCCTCTATTTGGTTGAAATAAAAATGTATATTTGCTACATAGATTTTAAGTCAAAGATTTAACCAAAGAGGCAATCATCATGATGAATAAATAAACAATTTTGAATGTGAAAAAAAAAAAAAAAGAGAGAGAGAGAGAGAGTGTTGTAATTTTAGATTTATGGAAAATTACCAGAGAAAAAGTAGATTGATAAAAAAAATAAATATATCCATATATGAATGAGTGAATACCCTTATCAAGAAAACAATCAAGAAAATGCTAGTTTATGGATTTTTGGTCAATTCACTATTTGGACATGTCCTACGTCGATATATTAGACAATTTAATAACAAAGAAAGCAGAAATAGAAAATACAGCTATGGAACGAATCAACAACAGTAAAAAGTCACTAGCCGAAATTGCAGATGAAAGCATTGCGCTTACTGGAGGTGTAGCAATAGTTTGCCGTCATAAGGAATGGGATGAATACAGAAGATAAACAAATGTGATATTTGATAGGTTTACATAGTTAAGCAAAAAAATATCTTTTGTTTTCCAGTTAGGATAAATTCGGAATAAAGTAATTATGGTCGGGTTATTTTAGGGGGAAAAAAACACATAAGTTTGAAGGTTGGAATGGCTATTGTCTAGTTTTAAAAAGTAATGGCTATTTTTATTCTTAATTTTTAAGAACGGGAATTGTATGTTGGTGTTGCACAAAACGAAACAAAATATGGAAATAACCATTTTATAAGGACTAGGCACAGAGTACAATAGCAATTTCACTAACCAAACGTATTATTGAAGTATTACTTTATTTTTGTATAACTTTTAAAAATATTTAGATATCTTCAAAGTATTGTAGATCTTCTAATATTGCTACTAAAAGAACCATAAATTGTAATTTTTTTAACTTTATTTCATAGGGGGTGCACCTAAATAAACCTTATCTATGCTAGACATGAGTAAGCCTAAAGTTCCAAGAGTATGAAGCCCTCCTCTAAGTACATGTTCCAAAAGTACGGAACCAAAAGCTACCATGAAGGATAAAAGCATAAATAATGTCTATACTTTCAACTTTTGGCAACCTAGTATTGAAATTTTTAATTTTTGGGATTTAGAGTTTTGACTCTTTAACCCATTCACTTTACTAAATGGAATATGTAAACTCCACAAATTTAACCTTTTAAATGTAGAGTTGAACTCAATGATGTAGATAATTTCCCGAAGTCAACATAACCAATTAATTTAAAACTGATTAAAATTTTAAATTCAAAACTTAAAATGAATAAGAAGAATATTAATATATTATTCAAAATTCTAGTCGCATATGAAAATCCTAAATCTTATGTACATGTAAATACAAGAGATAGAACTCAAACTTGATGAAAATTTTAAAATCCAAAACTCTAAGCTTATAAAACGAATAAATTTACCCCAATGGTGATGAAGCTGTAATTGGATATGATTATCAATCAGTATGCATAATTGCATAAAATTGCTAACAAACGAATAGAGATAACTCCTAAATATTAACAAACATATAAAGTAACAAATTAATTGACTAAATTAACAAGATTATAAATATTATTTTATGATTATTTGTAATTTCATATGTGTGTGCTAGTTTTATATTGATTTAATTACTTTGATTCTATAAATACATTATATTTCATCATAAATGTTATCTAAAAGTTTGGAAAAATATAAAAAAAAAGTCAAAAGTAAAATTAATAATTTCTTTTATTTTTCTTCCTTTTTTCCTTTTTTCCTTTCCTTCTTTCTTTCTTTTCTTTTTCTTTTCTTCTTTCTCCTTATTCTTCTTCAATTTTCGGTTGATATGTGTCCTATAAGAATTGTCACATGAGGAAACAGTTTTAAAACAATAAAAAAACTTATGTCACTTTGATTTATGTCATTTTTATCTTTTTAACCTTATCTTTTCTCTTCTCTTTTTCTTTTCTTTCTATCATATTTAGCCACATCACTATCTAGAACATACTCCACTTTTCTCTTTCTTTTTCAACTTTTAAGTTAAAGTTAAGTCTTTCTTCTTCTTTTTTTTGTTTCCTTTAGTTAGACCAACCCTCAACACTTTCTCTTGTTTCTAATTTTCTACTTTCTTCATTTTCTTTTCCTCTCTTCTACTCCATCTTCTACCATATCTATTTCCTTAAATACATCATTTTATCTTCATTCTAAGTACGTAGAGAGCTTCAAAAGGAAATAAAGAGAACTTCTTCTTAAGGTTTTCAAAAATAAATATTTTATGATGTATTAGATTTATATCTTTATAAAATAAGTCAAGTGTATTTTTCTTATGTTGAGGTGTATTTAGCACTTTTTATATATTATGAGATATATGTACAAGAGTTAGGTGTATTTTAATATCTTTTGAAATAAAATTATATGTACTTGTAATTAAATTATATGGATAATTCTTCTTCTTCATGTTAATGTATTTATGTATATATATATATATATATATTGACTATATGTACATATATGTTACGTTCATTTAGTTATGTATATACATATATACGTGTTACATTATAGTACATGTACATACATATAATATCAAGTATATTTACTATATCATACATATATGTAAAATATAGCATGAAATAGTATAAATACATATATATATATATATATATATATATATAAACACTTAGTAAATTAAGGGTATATGTATGTGCCCATATGTATGAATATATATATATATATATATGTACTCTCTTTGTCTAATTTATATATATATATATATATATATAGTATAATACAAGTATAAGTACATATACATACCTAAAGATACAAGGATATGTAATTAAAACCTTAATTTCTTAAAATAAGTTAATAAATAAATATATATATACACATATGTTGGGTGTGAACATCATAAAGGAGATAGAAATGATTTTTCTAATATTTAATTATTTTAGGATATAATATAGGTGTATATTAATATTACAAATTGGAAAAAAAATTAAAAATTAGAAGAATTAAGAAATTGCCACATAGATCGATAGAAAGCTAGCACATTAGCTTTCCTAATTTTCTAATTAAAATTGTAAATTACAAAAATAATAAGAAAATAATAATTAATTAATTAAAAAATTACAATTATAACAAAAAGTAACATAATTAGTAATTTAAACTTGAAATGGTGAAATAAAGAAATTGTTACAAAATGAACCCAAAAATAAAAATATTTTGAAATGTAAAATTTAGAAATTGATTAAGTTATAAAAAACAGCAAAATAATTCTATTAGATCTAATGTACTTATTCGATCTAATAAGTACCTTGTGTCAAAATTGAGAACTCATATGACAAGCCAAGGCTCCGAAAGGATCACTAGCGAAATACTGCATCTAGAAGCTCATTTACTTTGCATTTTAGACAAAAATGGAATTGTGATGCTGGGATCTTAGGTCGAGACGGGCGATATTTTAGTAAGTAAATTAACGCCTCAGATGGCCAAAGAATCATCGTATGTCCCAGAAGATAGATTATTACGAGCCATACTTGGCATTCAGGTATCCACTTCAAAGGAAACTTGTCTAAAACTACCTATAGGTGGTAAGGGTCGAGTTATTGATGTCAGATGGATTCAGAAAAAGGGGGGTTCTAGTTATAATCCAAAAACAATTCGCGTATATATTTCATAGAACAAGAAATTGGTTATTGCTCCTTTACTAATAAAGAAAGGCTTAAATTGATAAATAAAACCATTTAAGCCAATATAACAAAATTCATAACAATTTAGGCTCATAATGAATAATGTAAGTTTTAACATCCAAAACGGATCTCACTATATGAAAGTATGCCTAAAAAACAATAAAAATCGACTATAAGATCATAAAAATCAAAGTTAAAATGAAAAAATTACATATAACTAAAAATTTTAGATAAACCGAGAAAGATAAGTAGGATAATTAAGTTAATTGGCCTTATAAACTAATAATAAGGATAAATAAATAAATACATAAAATACAATTATCTATAAATATACAAATATATATTTTCTATTTATCTCCATAAGTAAGTTAGACCATGTTCCTGCTATGCTTAGGTTACAATAGAAAATTAGGCAAATTACAATAAACATTTAATTAATTAAAAAGCCTAACTTTTCCTAAATACTTATAAGTCTTATTATTTTTTAAGTATTCAATTGTCAAGTTCTGAATATTCCTATGGCCTGTAAAGTGAGCATTAATCTAGGTAAGAGAGTTCTAATGACCTACTATTTACTTGTGTATAATACTTGCTTCATATTTTACTGATAGTTATTGCTTATGCATCTGAATGACTATTTTGCATGTGTGCTATCATCTATGTGATCATCTCCTTAAATTGGTAAATATAAATATCTGACTAAAATAATTGGTTATATTTGTCATATGTCTATTACTCAATTGGTATACTTATGGAAAGCTCTAGCTTTGCAAATTTTGAGAAAAGTATTTTAGATATATTTTCCTTATCTTAAACAAATTCTTGTATAATTTCTGTGAAGGCTCGTAGCATTCGTTGATGATATTTTATCGTTGAGGCAAAGCTAACATAGGATTTTCAATTGATTGGATAATGAGTGGATTTGCAACTCGTAGAGCCTTAAATATATTTTAATAACAAAAGGACCCGTATAGTTGTGTCCATATGGGCTTAGATATGATTTGTTTATAGTAGATAGCCTTAGTTAGAGTTCACTTGCTTGGATTGGTGTTTCTTTCTTGACTAGAGTAATCAAGTATTGTCTAAAAGGACACTGCCCTTAAGCAACCTTATGCAGTTAAGATGAGGTATCTTATATAGGTAAGTACGGGAGATAATTGACATGTAAATGACATAAATCTACACCTTCTATAATTCCGAACTTCTATAAATGTGTTGCTTAGATTTATTTTATTGGAAGATAGACTTGTATATGTGCTAATAATGTTTGATAACTTGCTCAAACGATAGTCGTGGGGAATGATAGTCATGAGGAACAAACTCATTGAGTTGTAGTTTACCCATTCCTCTATAGTTTCTTTTGTAGGTTCATTTATGTTAAGATTGAGATAAATTTCAAGTGTTGGGTGCAAATTAAAGATAGGTTTGATAATGTTAAAGTTAATTGAAAAGTTTATGTTTAGGACAGAAGCATTCTTTGTAGAAATTATTTATATATTAGGATTTTGTATAATTTAGAATTTCTTATAATTTACAAAGTTGACATATCTTGTCTTATTATTTGGTAGGGGATACTAATTCTCTACGGTTTTGATTAACTATAGAATATTGGATATTCGTAATTATTTATATTTTTATTTTACGATAAGTTAATAAATTAAAAATTAGAAATCTTAATAATTAATTAATTAGAGTCTTCCAATCCCTTAATTATAAGGTAGGTTTTATATCATGAGTGTACACGTAATATGAAAACTTTAGACAATCCTACTAGACCTCCCTTAAGATCATGACAGAGTAACATTGTAATAGGATTTAAATTCATACGGAATTAAATAAGGTTGTAATATGTCAAAATGTGTATACTTAATTTAGTTGAATGTACTAAAATTCCTATTATGTTGTTCAGTTGATAGAATTATGTACGAAATAAATCACGAATAGATAATAATATTACCAAAATGGTCATTATTTAATTAAATAAGAATAATAACAAATTAAAGAATATATATATGTAAAAGAAAAACCAATTGAACAACACTATTGATGAATAAATCCATATTTGCAGTACGAATATGAATAAACAAATTAAAAAAAAAGAAACAACTCAATGATTGTTGACAAACAAATCCATAACTACAATTGCTATTACGAATAGATTTCTTGAATATAAAAGTAATTTAGAAATTTACAAATAGATTTGCAATTGTCATTTTAAACAACCCAACCCAATTTGCAATGTCATCGCATATAGCTTTATTCAATATTAAAGCCTAAAAATTTAAGAACTCTCAAAACCAATAGTGAAGAATACAACTATCATGCAAGGAATCAAGAAACAAAACTTTTTAGTATCTTCAATGCTATTCGAATTACAAACTCTCTAAGATTACTTCTCCAACAAGATCCCTAAATTAGATTTGGCCCTCATCATTTTTCTCTCTCCTTATCATCTTGATTTACACTTGTAGGATAGAAAACGAGCCGAGCTGAGCCAAGTTTTTCATCAATCCTGCAATTGAGGGTCAAGCTCAGCTAGTTTAGATAAACGAGCTTTATCTTAAGCTCAAGTTTAGCTTATTTACTGATCGAGCTTGAGCTAAGCCAAACCTAAAGCGAGTTAATCTTAATCCTACTCACGAACCTAAATATAAAAAACGAAGAAATATATAAATAAATAGATTAATAAATAGTGAACAAATATTAGATTATATATTATATATTATCGTAAAACATATTATATAAATATTAGCTTTTGGGTTTTAATAAGCTCGTTTATATATTATTGTAATATATGTATAAAATTCGTAAGTCTACTCAAGAGCTTAAATAAGCTAACTTGCAAGCCTAAAATAGAGTTTGAACTCAGCTTGTTTAAATAAACAAGCTTCATCTTAAGGTTCAGCTTAGCTTGTTTATTACTCTAGCTCGAATCAAACTAAACTTAAAATGAGGTAAGCTTAAGTAGCTTGTAAGTAGCTCGACTTATTTATAGCCATACGTGCTCCCTCTAACTCTTAACTCCAGCACTATATATGACATCCTTATGAAGTTTGGTCTTCCTAATGGACTCCTCCCTAACTTAGTCAAATTCAATAATCTCTCTTTCGTTGGTTGGTTCGTTGTCATTTAGATAAACCTTACTACATATAGATCAAGTAATTGGTGTATTACAAAACCAAATCATGTGAAAGAGAGAAAACGATGGAGAGAGAGGGAGAGAGACATAGATAATGAGCACAAAGAAGATGGCTGAGAACATAAAGAAGAAGAAACAAGAGACATTGGTATTGTGTCCTCTAATTAATGACTTGACTCCTAGATTTCTTCCGTCTAAGGTTCTTGATTTTCCATATTTGATTTTTATTTTGGATCAAAATGGTGTAGCTTTCAAATTTTGACTAAGGATATTTTAAGGAAAAAATAAGATGGAAACTCAAAATTGTAATTCATGGATGGAAGTTAAGAATGGTCATTCATGATTTTTAAGAGGAATTGCGATTACAAAGTTAAAAGTGAAGTGAATACCATAATAGAGATTGTACAAGGAATAAGAATTTTGTCTTCCCTTTGCGCTTGCACATAAAAAAAAAACATAAAAACCAAAAAATAAAAGCGAACAATTGTTAGTTTCAATTGAGTGATGTGATTAACTGGAAAGCTAATGGTCACTACATATATAAAAATATTTACGTTTTAGCATTTTTTTTTTTTTTGCTAACTCCATATTATATGTTATAACTTTCGGGAAGATGGATTCAAACTTGGTCCATCCCGTTAGCGACTAATATCATATTACTAGGTAATAACAGCCTTAGTATTTATGCTTTATTTTTTATTGTATTTTTGTGTTTATACTTTGGTAATTCAAATGGAAAAGTTATTGTTTTTATTTTCTAAAATAAAAGAGGTTTTGTTTAAAAAAAAAATTCAACCCCTAAAATGTCCTTTTCATAAATTAAAAAAATTAATCGGCCTTTTTCTTAAAATTAGGTGTTTATTTTAAGATTGCTCAAAAGTTGGACTAAAAAATGTTCTTTTTCAAAAATAAAATGATAAAAATGGTAAAAACTTAAAGTGAAAGAGTTTTTCTTTCAAAAATAAAATAAACCCGTGAACTAAAATTAAAGAGAAAAAAATTTAAACTTTGTGAACCTGATCCTAACTAATAAGTGTGTAGCCACATCAAGCTACCCTAAGAAATAAAAAATTAAAGGTACTTTAATTTTTTAATTGATTTTCTTTATGGAAACTTTTGGATTTTAGTAAGATAGCTATCCAGTTCATTTGATCTCTAGCTTCTAATTTTTTCTTAAGTTTTCTTTAAAGATCTACAGACTAGTAACTAAAATTAGGGTTTAGCTGCCTATGGAACATAATTTCACTTTTTCCTTAATTCTAATTGAGTGGCAACTCCATTTTTGAAATGTCTTTTTTTTTTTGTTAATGAAACATTTTCTTTATCTAATCAAGGGGCTTTAATTGAGTGAGGCAAGCTTAATTTTGTTAATGCAATAAACTGAATGAAAGTTATTTTGATGATAACAAAATATATGTTAATATTAATTCAAATCAAAAGTATCTTAATATTACTAATCAAGTTACCTAGTTTGTACTATAAAAAAATTATATCATTAAAGGTACTTGAGATGATTAGAACATAGTGTAGAAGCCAAAGACAATTTCTAAATGAGGAATGACAAGATTAGAAGCTATAAAGAATAAAAAATGAAGTATTAATAGTAGATTTAGAACCAAAATCAGCTACCATCAAAAGTTGATCGACTAAATGATAAACAAAATTGTATAGAGAATGTTTACAACACAGAATGACAATATTTTGATCACCAGAAGCTGATAAAGATATAACTACATTATTTTAAAGATGAATGAAGAAAAGAAAAGCACGATTAGAAGCACAAGAATTGACCAATAATGCAAGAATTGAACAAAAGTATACCCCAGAAGCATATGCTGAGACCAAAAGCAAAATATGAACAGAAAAACAAGGCAAAGAAAATGAGAAGAACAATTATAATTCAAGACCTAGCACCAAGGAGATATATTTTGGTTATATGTTCAACCAAGTTAAGGGATACAAAAGTTTTATGTATAGAGATTATAGAAATATGGATTGAAGAAAAGTTTCTAAGTATACAAGACAACTACAAAGGAAAACATAGCTCAATAGATTAGTAAATTTGCAGATAATAGCAAATAGTTGATATGAAGATGAAAAAAAAAAAAAAAAGATTTGAAAAGCAATAGCTATTCAACAGCTATCACCATATAAGGAATAATTGAACTTAGAGCCACAACTATATAAAGAGAAGAAGTGATCAACAAGGATAATAATGAGGAGAGAAGAGAAGATAGAGACAAAAAATGGAATATTTGAAAGAAAGTAAAAAGGTTTATGTACTATACAAAAGTTTATTATTGAGCTTACACATGTTTTCGTGATCATAAGAGCCGAGTAAAAAGCTAAAATCTTGAGAAATTGTTATTGCTAAGCATTGTACACAAGTATGAAGAAATCTATTATAATTCTCAAAAAAATTATTAATTTCTTCAAAAATTAGTGGAGATACTCTTTAAGTGAACTTAGAGAGAGATTATGTAAACTTGCAATTTGGGAGCAAGATAACATCATGTGAATTATTGAGTTCTATGGACAAGGTTGTAATGACCAAGCCAAAAGCAATGAATATCTAAGTCAACAAATACTAATAAGTCCTTTTTAACTACTTTACCTAAAATTTTCAAGTATGTATTGCCAAGATATTTATAACCATAACCTTATAAACTAATACCACAACTTCTCATAATCCATGTTGAACGCTTAACCATGGGGTCTTATATTGAAATAGGCCTATTAGTATTTGTTGACTTTAATATTCATTGCTTTTGGCCTGGATCTTTACACTAATGGTATATAGTTTATCTACTTTTCTATTTAAGTTGCTAGTGTTTTATTTTTTTGTTTGACTTTATACGTTTTTTAAAGTTTTATAAAAAAAATAAGGCTTCCATTAATTTCATTATTTTTTTTCCATTCATCCTTGGCATACATATGTTTTTTATTGGTTCATGGTAATTAATTCAATAAATAATAACATTAAATATAAATGTCCTAAATAATAATTAATTAATCATATATAAATAATAAACATTACTTTAAATATAATTAATTACATATCATAATAAAAAGAAAAGCAAAAAATACAGAGAGAAGAAAAAAGAAGGGATGAAAAAATTGTGCAAACCTTAACCGTCTTAGTGAGCTATTCTAAGCCAATTAGAAGCAACACATGTCAAGGATGTATGAAAAATTTAATGAAACTACAAAAAAGTCTAATTTTTGTAAAAGGAGTTGGAAGTATGTTTGGTTACCATAATTTGTGGCACAATTATGGTCAAATTCTTTAGTCTACTATTTGTTTTCATATTGACCAAACTTATTAAACAAAATGGTGTTGAGATACTAGACTAGAATTAAAACATTTGTACGATACTTTAGTGCTATAGAAATTTATTTTACAATACAAAATAAGTATATGTTTAAATTCCAAAAATAATGTTGTATCAAGTTTTCAATTCCCATTATTGAACTTTCTTATAATTTATATTATAAATAATTAAATACTAAATCTTTTTAGTTACAAAAGTTCGTATCCAATACTGCATAGATCAAAC
Source organism: Lumnitzera littorea (assembly GCA_024138015.1). Lineage (NCBI taxonomy): Eukaryota > Viridiplantae > Streptophyta > Magnoliopsida > Myrtales > Combretaceae > Lumnitzera > Lumnitzera littorea. The sequence goes on along the minus strand of JAMXBB010000009.1, from coordinate 8,974,503 downwards.
ATGACAAGAGAGTTATGGTATCTTGTTCTGCCTGTTCGCTGTTATTGAGTTCTACTTATGCTTTTCAATTCCAGCGTTCAAACACTACCTAAAAACTAACGAATTCAAATAGAAAAATTTAAAGTATTAATAAGGCACATAACAAAGTAGATGAATTAAATGATTAAATATGTACTTTTTCTTTGCATGACAGAGGAAATACCAAAGGATGACGGCATGTGTGCAAAATCATGTCACTGTAATTAAGGAAGTCCTTTGATTCCGCTCTGTTGGTGGTGGCAACTACAAAAGTCAGTGTCCTGGTAGTGTAAAAGCTAGTTATGAAAAATCTCACATATTTCATGTGAGTGGGATGGATTTTGTTTTTTAATAATAGATCTTAACCCTTTATTTTATTATTGATATAATATTTATTAAATTTGAATGATTGATATAATTTTATTTTTAATAATTTAAATCTAATAAATAATATGTTGACAATTGAATAAAGAGTTAGATCGATTTTGTAAAAAGAACGAACAAAACCGTAAAACTGAAGCTCTTCCTCCATGTGAATTATTGTTAGCCGTTGCATTTTACCATGGCATCTAGGGACGTACTCTCTCCCAACATGGCATCCACCTTATACCGAGATCGACCCCTCGAGCACTGCGATGGAACTTTTATCGTACACGGTAGTGTTTAGTTAAGATTAATGTTTTTTTTTTCTTTTTTTCCTTTACGGATCATAAATATGCAAATATAAGAAATGTAATAAGCAAAGAGAAGAAAAAGAGATATATTAAATACTTATGAAAACCATAGGCCAGATAGGATGATGCCATTGTAGCGTAGCAACAGCAATACAAAGATTTTGTCTCAGTCCCAAAACGCCTAAATTTTCAATTAAGTTCTTAGGGCTTTTTAATCTATCATTTATTCTATCCAATATATATAACAGTATAACAAATAGAGAATTATAACATGTCAAAACCTTAATATGATATATGTGTATATATATAATAAGACAAAGACAGGGAGACTAATTTAGCCATTTGCCTTTTTTTAATAGGAAAATAATATATCAAAATGTTATGGTCAAGTTCAAATAAAAATTCAAATAGAAGACAAATATTATGTAAACTAGTGTGAATGCATAATGATATTAAGGAACTAATGTACCGTTGTTAGATCTTAGTGACATGGCAATTTAAATATACCAACCTTATATTCTTTAATGTGTAATTTTCACCTGTATTGGAATAAAACTTATTCTCTATTTATACTATTTTAATAATGTTGATTGTCTATTTGCATATTTTAATAATGTTCATCTTCTACTTGAATCATTAAGCAGTTTCATCATTTATTTGAATTTAATCTCAAATGTTTATAGTTTGGTGTGTGATTTTTTTTCCCCTTAAATGCTCTTCCTTATTAGAGTCTAGTAAAAATTCAACATGTAATTACAAGAAATTTATAGCTTCACTTGAATTTGAATAACTTAACACACTTGTTGTCATGCCTAAAAACACTTACCTCTTGTTTCAATCTCCCCACATTTAGGCTATTAGGTCACTACACATATTCATATCCTTGTCACCATATGCCTATATAGTGTTATCTATCTATTTTAACAATTATTGCAAGCTATGATCATTGAGACCTCCGGGACCTCATTAGTCTTCCCAATCAAAATACTTTAAGTATTGTACACTTCTTGGACCCCAAGCTATATTTTCCTCCAAGCTATTCACCAACAACTTCATGCAACACTGAGTGAAGAAAAACAAACTTTTTGCTCACATAGCCAATATGTGTTTTCTTATCATAGACAACATCAGAAGTATTAGGACCCTCTACCTTAAGATTAACATTCCCAATAACTATCAAGAATTACCATCTCTTGTAGCAAGAACTGGTTTCAAGATCCAATTCCTCTCACTATTACTGGTCTTCTTTGGGAACCTTTATATTACTAGATATTATTCTACTAAAATAACTAGCACAATCCATTAAGTTAATAGATAAAATATTATAGAATGACTTCCAAACATGCCTAATATTCTAATACCATGCATATTTGACCATTTTGCAACTAAACCCAAACTTTGCTTGCAATAGCAATCTTCAACCTCGGACCCCTATGCATCTATACATTTAAACCACTTTACATAGATGTGTAAGTCTTGAACCAATTTCTACAATAAATGTTGGAAAAACACTTAAAGTCTAGAGAAATTCTACGATATGGTCACATAAAAGTAACGATATTTTAGTAAATCACCCTAGTTTATAGTAAAATAGTGCCCATTAACAGTAAAAAGAAGTTATAGAAAGTTGTCAATAGTCTCACTTTTACTATTAACAGTTTCACTTTTAGCGTAAATAGGCATGATTTACTATAAATCGGGTTGATTTACTGAACCCAAAAGTAAGCATATCATATGGTCACTTTTGAGTGATTATACCATAGAAAGCCTTTAGAGTCTAAAGTTAGTCCATTAATTTTCTTTGACTATTAAATATTAGTAACAACTTCCATCCTGTAACTTAATAATTATCATATAAAAAATAGCTTTACCTCTATCATCCTACATTTGGATCCATTTTTATCTCTTTAAACACGTTGCCCTCATGTGACCTTTTTGGTTATAGTGACAATAGATAATACTTTGGCATCTACATTTCCCTTTATAATTAGCTTACCACCAAATCATTGATCTCCAGTAAGTATACCATCTATAACTCATTTGCGTGTGGTTTCCATCTTGCTGTATAATTGGTTTTTGCTCAAAAGATTTTTTTCTGTAACTCTTTTATTGACAGTATGACCATTGCCCTAGATCGTAGTCTTTATAAATCCATAGGACAAAGATGCTAAAGAGTACAACATGATCATAATCTAGTCTTTTCTCAACTTTAATATCAATATTTTTCAAATTTTTAATAAAAAAAACATGAAATCCTAAATATGTTATCCTATAGATAACCTGTCACTCATTCCAAACAACTACAGTATTTGTTCAACACCATTGGTTCACAAAAGACTTAGTCATGCATAAGTCTTCCAATTTCTTCTATAATCCTTTAATCTCCTTTTCCGCTATTACTTCTTGCTAAATACTATTTGTAACATAGGTGGAATGTCATCAAGCTTTCTCATCAAGTTTTGTCCCTCATCATCTTTCACGGACATTGGCTATTGATCTAAAGCCTTCTTCAAACCCAATTTACATGAAAACTTGAGTTTGACTTGCCATAATAAAAAAATTCAAGGGCAATCTCTCTTCTTTTAGTCAAATTAATAGGATATGGCCTTTATGAAGCTTGTACTATGAAGCAAGTGATGAAAAACATAACATACCTTGCAATTGTCAAACTTCTTATTATCACACTTAGTGACAATCTCTTCAATATGTAGATTTTAAACTCTGAAAATTGCAGATCTCTCAATCTTACTTTCATGCCAATTTGCTATGATGTGACATGGAATTTTCGTTATAAATTATATAACACACACATATAGCAGATACAACAAGTAAGTAAAGAAAGAGAGATATGTAAAACTCATAAGACCCTAAAGAATAGGAGTAAGAAAATATATGGGATGGATTGAATCAATCCATTATAGCGTAATGGAAACAATACGATACTTTAATTACAATTTTAAAGTACTGAATCCCTTCATTGAATTCCTTGCAATTTTCTGCTCCTTTACTTACCTTACCCAATGTGCATGAGAGCATATAGCTAGTATAACACTTATGTATAAGATCCTAAAGTATAGGTGTAAGAAAATACGTAGGATAGATTGAATCAATCCATTATAGCATAATGGAAACAATAGGGTATTTTAATTACAATTTCAGAACACTCTCAATCCCTTCATTGAATTCCCTACATTCCGCTCCTTTACTTACCCTATGCAATGTGCATGAGAGCATATAGCTAGTATAAAACTAATGTATAAGATCCTAAAAAATAGGGTTAAGAAAATACATGGGATAGATTGAATCAATCAATTATAGCATAATGGAAACAATAAGGTATTCTAATTGCAATTTCAGAGCACTCTCAATCCCTTCATTGAATTCCTTACATTTTGCTCCTTTACTTTTCCTACTCAATGTGCATAACAATATATATATAATTGGAATAAGCCAAAGCCTCATGTTTATGATATAAAATAACTCGGGCACCACAAAAACACACAATAAGAAGCTAACAAGTACATAACAACCCAATATAGTTCTTTATCCATTTATTAGCTTAGATACTCTTCTATCACAAAATCTTGTATAAATTCAAGAGATAAATATAAGTGTGATGGAATAAGTCACACGATTATTTCATTGTAAAGAGAAAAGTATTTCCCATTCTTAATTCACCAGTAAACAACTAATACCAGCCAAAATAAACTATTATATTGCCTCTTACCATTATATAACCATAGATACGACAACATCTTAATATTATTAGAGCAAATTTTGTTAACTTGTAAAAATTGAATTATTATGAACATAACTTTGTTTGCAAAACATTTTTAAGAAACAGACCCTTAGTGGAGATCATCCATGCCATGAAATGAACTTGGATATATTTGTAATGACTCTATAGTTTGAATGCTTAGGGAAAATCAAATAGATAGAGTGTAAGGGGATATTGTAGTTATGCAAAATTTGGGTGCTCTTATAACAATCTTGTCTTTATAGATAGAATAGTCCAACTTAAGCAAAAGCATAACACTAGTGTCTAACATTCATTTACTTTTCAATTTGAATCATCAACCATTTTTTTCTTATCTTCAACATTTTCAAAACTCTTATAAAAATGGGCTCTCATCAAATTTATTAAATCTCAACTCATTAATGATATGTGTTTGCTTTAAATTGGTTTACGATAATTAATTTAGTAAAACGATAATACTAAATATATTTAAGTGCATTATGAAAAATAAACTAAATATATTTAATTTTATAATATAATAAAACAATTAAAATATACAAATTTATTAAAAGTAGGAAAGGGTGCTAAAAAAGTTATATAAAACCCTATCCACCTTAACCAACTACACAAGGCTAATAAGACCATGTATTAATTTCTTGTCTGTTAATGAAGGGACTGGTCATAAATTTTCAAATTCGAATTTGTATGAGGTCTTATTATAATAGTTGTGTAGCAATCACAAATCATTTAAGGCAAGTATCGGATATATGACCGTCACTACTCCAAGTTTGTGTTGAAAAAAAAATCATAATGCCATATTTAGTAGTAGGAATGACCATGAAATAAAATTGCAATTTTAAATTCCATTTGCTTTCAATGTTTGAAAGCATTTTTTTAGAACCTAGAAATGAAATTCCTTAGAATCGATAATTCCAACTTAAGGGAAAACTTGATTCTACCTTTTAAGGGGGTCAAATTAATTCAATTCTATCATCATTAATAAAAAACTATAAAAAAATAGATTTTCGATATGCAATATCTAATTGTCTCATCCACAGTTAAGCGTATTTTTAATAAATACACTAAACATATAAATGGGATCAATGATTCCATTAAAATTTCCAAATATAAAAATAGATTTGTCATTTTATTTCCAATTCTATTCCCTTCCATTCAAATGCAGTTGGTTACAGCTCGTTTGTATGTAGCATATTGTCATAAAGAGAGACAAAAAAGAGTTCAATCATTTAATTGTAAGAAATTGTAGGATTCTATTATTGACCATTAACTGAGCTTTAATGTCATAAGATTGACTCTCCAGAATGAAATAGGTTATTAACTAAATACATGCACAACATCATGACCTTATGCATAAAATAGAAAGCTCGTACGAAGTTCTTAAGATTTATCCAAGAGTATCTTTTTCTTTCTTTTTTTTTTTTTATTGGAGTATCTTCCAAAATTTTAGGTTTAAATTAAGTTTAAAGCCACTAAACTTGTATGGATTAGTCAAAGCCATCCTTTTTTGTTTTTGGTAGCGTTTGTTTGCCATATTTTTTAGTGCAACATTTGCATATCTACCAAGATTACTGGATTACAATGCTTAAGAAAATTTAGGAAAATAATTATAAAGTGTGTGGGTTATAATTTCTTCTATGGACTTAAATCAATTTTACCCTAAAGCCCACCCATATTACCCTTTTATCTAAAACCTTAATGCCTTAAATCCTATCAAAACCCTCTTATTTTAGTTATTTTCTTTCCATTTTCGTCACTCCCCTTCCTCTTAACTAAAATAAGCTCTTAAACCTTCAAATACTTAAGAAAAACTCATTTTTAAGCTTATCTAAGGGTAAGTAACCTTCTAGTCTCTTTTTTCAAGCTTTTTCTAGTGAAAAAACCTTCATTTACATGGAGTTTTGTAGCATTTCTTCGGAAATCCGAATTTAAGTTGGTTATCATTTATAGCTCTTTATTTGGGTTTTGCTCCATAATTGGATTACAAGAAGTTCCATTCATTACAAGTAAGTATTCTCTACTTTACTTCTTGCTCTTTAGCATAGTGTTGGTTTTTCTTAAAGTTATTGGTGGGTTTGATGATTAAGTGGGTGTTTGAGTTTAAATTTATGGTTTTGATGAAATAAAAAGGAGTTCAGGTGATGGGTAATTGAGGGTTGAAGTATACTTGAGGTTGGGTTGAAGTTTGGAAGAGAAAAAGTGAGATTTGAGAGATTTTTGAAGGAAGAAAAGTCGCTTAGTGCTACTGCAAGGGACAAGACTAACAACACAATCACGTTATTGACCGTATCTAGTAATGGGAAATTTTGACAAGAAAGTGACATAACTAAATGTCATAGTTGTGTCATTGGTCATGTTGTGTGGTAAACTTTAAGTGCTCTTTTCTTACAATTTCCTAAGCAAACTTAATAAAACATTTTTCTACCCTTAATATATAATTCCAACTAACTTTCTTTTACAATTAAAAAAAAAAATCTAACTTTTGCAAAAGGTCAGGTTTTGACACAACTAAGCAACAAGGTCATGGCACTAACCATATTGAGCTATAACTTCATGTGAAACATTTCCTTATTATTCTTCTTAACCAAACTTAATAAAACATTTTCTTATCCTTAGTGTTTGGTTCCAACTAACTCTATTTTGTAAAAAGAGTTAGATTTTAACACAATTAAGCAACATGATCACATCGCCAACCATGTTGAGCTAGTAACTTTGTGAAATCTTTTCTTATTGTTCCTCTTAATTAAACTTAATAAAACATTTTCCTAGCATTAATATTAAGTTCCACTTAGCCTTCTTTTATAAAAGTTTCAACCTTTACTTAGAATTTTCAAGTTCTTTAAGCTTAATTTAACATTTTGATTAGTTTTAAGCACTTTTTAACCTCGAATGTCATTTTAACCAATTTTAGTGAATGTTACTTTAGTTTATCACTCCAATACAATAAATAGTATTTTTCAACCTATACTCTATCTAAATCTCCTTACTACTTCAAGCTTCTGATTCTTTTTCCTAATGTTTTCTCCAACTTATTTTAAATTAAAGCTTTAAACTTTACCCTTAACCTTAGTTGTGGTACCCTTAAGAGTTATGATTGAGTTTAGAGGATTGTAAACGAAGTTAAGTTGGGAGTTTTAATTTAGAAGCATTATGCTGAATTAGGTTTATGATATATTAAGAAAGACTTGTTGTTTTAATTGCTGGATTCTTGATTTGGGTTCCTTATTGAGCAAACCTACCTTTTTTTAGCCCTCTTTACACCTTCAACAATGAGATTTCAAAAGACGATTCTTTCTTTACTACTTCCTGACAAATGATTGATAGGAACGGATTGCCTGGGTAGATGGGAATAAGTTATAGGGTAGGCCTTGACTTATGGATCTTGAGATTGATTTTGAACTTATAAGCTTGGTTTAAACTTTGAATTGGACTTGGGCTTTAAAATTGGTTTTGGCTTGTCTTTCTAGGTACATGGTACTTGATTGTTTACTTGTGCTTGTTAAGACTTAATAAGTAAACTGGACTAATTTATATTTGGACCTAATTAAATTTAGCAGCTAATTGTACTTAATCCACTTGCTCTAAGGGTTAGTAATGGTAGATCTCTAAAGGAAGAACTATTGATTATATGCAAAGATTCCTTAGTAGACTTTCATATGGGATGACATAATTAAAAATTAAGGATCCAAGGACTTTGAACTTTAGGCGTAAAGGATTTAAAGGAATACGTATATTTATGTCCACCTATATATGTAGGCAAAAATCATGATGTGTCGAGGTCATAAGTACCCATTTATCGGTTGTTGGCCTAAATTAAAAATAATTAATTTACTGTTTACTTTATACTTGGTGTAACTTGTATTATATGCATGTATGTCACTTGGTCCCGCATCTGTGTGTGCTTATGTATCACGTATTTAGCTTCGACTCATTCTTTTATTTTTTTTTTATTTTTTACAATTGCAAGTGATAAAGATGAAGTATGTTACTTGTAGAGTCAAGGCAACTAATATTAGGTTTGGGAAGAGAAGCATTTAATATTGAGAATATTGTAGAGTAATTCGTAGAGTTGATTTGATGATATTGAGTACTTTTTTAGTGGCAAGTCCTGTTAGTATAGAGTAAAAAATGTTAATGATAAAAATGATTGTCGTTAGAATAGCTTGTCTATGAGTCATTCATAATGTAGAAACTTAGAGATGTGTTATCAGTGTTTTGTTAATAGGTGTACATGTGGATTTAGTGAATTATTGTTTTATACTTTATAAGTGGTTGTTATAGATGATTTTTGGAGATTTTAGTTAATTTTCAAGCTTTAACATATCATTAAAATAATAAGGATATGTGACGGATTATGGTGCCCTTATGTGATAGTTACTATAGCTACCCAATCAAGTACATAGGTTTGCTAGTTGTTCTAGGAGACATCTTGAACTGATGACATATAGAAAGATATCTTTAAGAAGAGGCAAGGGAGGAAGAATAAACAAACATGGTATCTTGTGTGTACATGCATGATAGTGCATCAAACTTGGTGTTTTTAACCATTTTTGAATCATCCTTAATAAACTATCTTTTTTATCTTCTATGGAATGATTTCAATAGAGTTTTATTTTTATCTCAAATGAGAGGAGAAGCCTCCTTTTTGTAGAGTTTATAGATTAATCTCATCCATTAGATGACTCTAAGATAAATGGCTAAGATTAAACTCTATCATTGAAGCCTTATCCTCTCCTTTAACCTTCTTAGACTTGGACATGAGCTTGAATATACTTAAGGCTTATTGCAATTAAAGAAAGCCCACCAATATGATTAATAAGCTTGAAGCACTTTATGCTTTCTTCAATCCAAATGAAGCCTAAATGAGCTCAGAAAGGTCGTCTCCAAGTCTACTTTTTGCACGCAAGATAATTGAACAGGGCCAAGAGTGAAAAAATCTAGCCTGGTGATCCTTATTTCGGGATTATCAAGCCAAATCTCTTGAAGATATCTCTAATTGCACACAATTTCCTAGGCTCATCACTAGTCTAAACACATCAATTCGTGGCATTAGTTTAGGTTAAAATTTTGATCACCAACATAGCTCTTTACATGGACAAAAGCTAAAAAAAACTTGTACCATAAATTTGGTGGAATGGAAATCTATTTCACATGGCGAAAATGAATATATTTTTAGAATTCCAAAAATAATCTCACACCAAGTTCTCAAATCATAATATTAAACTTTATTGTAATTTATATTGTGAATAATCAATTTTTTTAATTTTTAAAATTATAAAAGTTTGTATTCAACACTATATACACTAAACATGATATAAGAGGTTGAATTATGATATTCTCTCTTATAATATACTACTTAATTCTTTTTATATTGTCTAATTTTACTAACAAGACACTATCGCTAAGGATTTTTTTTTTCCCCTCTAAGTATTCTCTAATGATGGTAACAAAATGAAAAGGAAAAAAAAAAAATTCTTTTAGAGGAGAAAGCATATCTATTCTCATTCCGACGGGTCAGCTTATCCATGGGTATATTTTTATTAAGAAGAAAATAGGTTTTATTTTGTCTTAGGTAAGTTTCCGTTGACACATAGTTAAATGGATATATATAAATCAATCACAAAAGATAGATAATTGGATTCTTCCACAGTCTCGTCAATGGTCCCATTCATATTTTTCATTGGAGCAATCCTACTTTCCATCTCATATTTGATTTTATATTCATTAAATCTGAAACTTTAAACCGGTTGTATTTTTAATGATTCAAATATATTATATATAAATTAAACGTGAAATGAAAGATGATATTAATTTGTTTAGCAACCATGACAATATTTATCGTATTTAAAATATGTATTATGTTGAGTTGGCTTCGAAATTTATCTTTATAGTCCAACCAGTGTATCATATTTGGAATATTTGCTCAAATGGATTCCAATTAAATTCAACTCATGTTGTATAAATCTTAAGGTAGTGTTTAGTTGTTAAAATTGGACCCTATAAGAAAAATTAAACAGTATAAGTATAAGACGTATAGAAATAGTAAAATCTTATTATATTATATTTGATTTGTATAATATCGGATATAAATTTTTATGATATTTCTTATTTAATATACACAATAAACTCATTATTATATTATCATATTTATAACCTCAATATTATAAGGCAATGGATTTGGCAGTGGTAATAGCAACCATTTCCTAATTGAATTAATGGTTTCAATTCTTCAAAGGCAACATTTTTAAAACAAAAGGCATTGGTTTATATAAATTTTGTGCAAAGATTTTTATGTAAATATACAACAGTTTGTCATGGTCTATCTATCAAAATAGGCAACAATTATATGAGAAAACGCAATAGTTATATAAGAATATTTAACAATTGTTACAATCAATAAAGTAATAGTTTGATAAGAATAAAACGTAACGATTTGTAATAAAAGTAATGGTTCATGCAAAGTTTTGGTAAGAGATAATTAAATAAATAAATGTCTAGGGAAACAAATGTCGGACCTTATTCGTTGACAGCATTGGATGATCACTTATTCAAAAGAGCCAAAAATAAAACTTTACAAGCATCAAAGTTCCTCCAAAGAAGAAAATAAAGAATTTTTTTAGTGATTATACTCATTATGCTTTGAATAGATGGATATCGACCTTTTCAATATGTCAAATGTATTAGAACCTTAAATGGTACCGAAATTGAGAACCCTACCAAGCTATACTTGATTAAATCTATAAATATTATGCAGCAAGATATCGATTTTTTCCAATAAGAAATATACTTTTGATTATATTGATGTTATAACCTTCTAAAATGAAAAATATATTGATGTACATATAAACAAAATGGTTTAGTTAACTTAGAGATAGATTCTTCTATGGGGATGGAATGAATCTAGTATCTATCCCTACAATGTTGGGTTGGAGTTCAATAATAACTCTATATGTCTATGTTATTTATGCTAAGATCCTCTTTTAATTTCAACAACTAACGTTTTTATATCTTATATATATATATATATATATATATATATCTTTTAATTTAATATAACTATAAGTTTTAAAATCTTATAACTTTCAGAGTGCTATTTAAATCACTGCAAAACTGTCCACCTTCCATGTTGAAGTTTTATACAATAACACTACATCACTTTTAGAATCAACGTGTACCATGCTATGCTTGCAGGACATTACTGCATTTAATTTATTAAGTGACCAGTAAGTAAGCTGTATCTCAATCCATATTCTTCAAATATGATCAGTCGATAATTTTTTTTTTCTACTTGAGGGGTGGGGGAAACTACTATGTTTCATTTTTAAATTAAAATTATAATTCAACTTTAGGTATATTTTTCTTTTCATTTATCTTTCCACTTTATTTGACAAGTGTTTGTTTTTAAATAATAGCCTTAAAAAATATATTTAATATGCCATTCTTTTTTCCTTTCCTTATTCATCATTCTTTTTTTAAATCATGTAGTACCATTTAATACTTATATGATCTTTTAAAATAATTGTCTTCAATTTTAGTACACGCAGAGCAAGATGCAATCTGCAAGTGTGTGTCTATTAATTTATGTATGTATGTATGTATGTATAGACACATATTAATTCGATGGAGATGAATGGAGTGCCCATGAAATCACGTTATTCCATGATGATGGTGATTATGTGTTTCAACACAGTATCAGTGGTTTCCTATATAGTGTAGGGCCTAGGCCCATATTGATACTACCCATCAAATTTACAATACAAAAGTTTCGTAAATTTGATTTGAACATTAATGGGCTTTGGCCCAAATAATCTAACGGGCTTTTCTGGATTTGTTCGTACGATAAAAAGCAGCACATTAGATGGTTCTATCAACTAGTGTGGTAGAATAATCGGTTTTGTTTATGGTTGATTGCAAAAATTTCGAAAAACTATTAGAAGGACTTACTCAATAATTTGATGAATTGATTATAAAATATATATATATATATATATATAATTTGATGAATTTATTTTCTTGTTAAAATGTGTTAGCTAATGTGATAGAAAAGTTAAAATTGTAGTTAATTTTCATTTATCAACTACTCCCATCTTAAATTTTTCTAATCACTACTTTCCCCTTTTAACTCTTATAAGTTATGATTGATTTGTAGTAGTGCTTGCTAGAATGTTGGAAGAAGAAGAAATTTTTCATCTTCATTAAACTTTTTGTAAAAGAATAAGTACATAAGAAAAACGAAAATGTTTCCTATTTTATCCTCTTATTATTAGAGTGTTCCTATTCTAATTATCTACTATTTTTTATTTTTTATTTTTTTGAGAAAATTACAAAAAACATAATATGTATTTAGGTGCTTTTGGAAACACATTTTAACTAGAGTTTTTTCCTTTTGAAAAACACATTATCTATGTTTTATTGCTATGTGTTAATGTTAATCAAAGAGTATATTTATCAGTCCGATTGGTTTATAATAATTAATTTAATATAATAATATGGTTAAATATAAATTAAAAAATAAAAACAATTAAAATGTTAAAATAAAAAATAGAAAATAAATTTTAGGTTAAATTATATAGTCATTTTCTAGCTATCCCAAGATTAAGACAATTGGCCACTATAAGGTAGAAGGAAACCAACCCACCACCAAACAATAGTCATGTGACAATTTGCCTACTAACCCTCTACCATGCATGGCCCATAACCCACTAGTTGGCCAGCCACCCTTTACATGCACAATTACAATGGATTTTAAGATTTTGAAAATTTTTCCATCCTTTATTTTTATCTTTTTTAATTTTTTATAATCTTTTTCATTTTTCACTAAATTATATAACGAGATATATTTTATAATATTATCTTATTAAGTTCATTATTATGAATCAACCATAAGTTGACCGTATCCTTTAACAAATACTATGAGATATAGGCCATATATTTATTGAAAGAAACGCAAGTTATGAGCTGGGAATGTCTCAAAATAAAATTCAGCTGAAGCAGCTAAATACAATTGTAATTTAAAAAAAAAAAAAAAGAAAAGGGTTGCATACTTTGAATGATAGAAGGCCAGTGTTGTTTTTCTTGTCCACGTTTTCTCTTTCACTCTGTCCTTTTTTTTTTTTCCTCTTTTTTTATGATAAAAAAATCTATGCGCGAATTCACATATAGCCTCTTAAACAAAATGTAGCAGACGATCTTTCTAGAAGTAAACTTGTGTGCCTTTTTAATATACAAATAATGTTTTTATTAGGATATACCTAAATTTGGCAAAAGAGAAGAAACAAACCTACATGAGTTTTATTAACGTAATGTCTTGCAACGTCAACCGTTAAACTTAATAGGAGAGAGAGAAGGAAAATAATATGTATTAATTCATAATTGTCCAGAAAAAATGTTACATTGCATTATTTATAAAACTAGAGTTTCATATAACTTACCAAGGAAACAAATTAAGTCAAGAAGAAAGAAATAAAAAACAAAGATAACTTTTCTTGATTATGTCAAACATATTCGTGAAATTGACTAAGTGGGCTTGTTAAAAGTAAGATTTCTCAAATAATAGCAAAAATAAGGCTTATTAACAGCAAAAGAAGTTTCGTGAAAATTATTGATGGCTATTATAAATTTAGCGACAATTTCCCCCTTTTAACCATAAATCAACCTTGAATTATATCAAATAAGGCCATTAAATAGGAAAAAAGGTAACAAATAATATAATCATTTTTGAATCATTGCACATTTGAATTTACCTTAGAAAAGTTTGCAAAAAAAAAGAGAAAACATTGTAAATAAACTAAATGACAAAAATGAAAAAAGTTGGTGGACCTTTATATTTACGTGGAGGCAAACATCATCTCGTAGGGAATGAGCAAGTATTAGGTAGATAGGGTATAACATTATACATATAATCTATTATTTAAGTGGAGCTTCTATGATCTTTTATTTTATTTTATCAAAACTAATCCAGTCCTTCGTCACATCATTGATTTAATGTCCATTAGATCTGAATGGTTGAAAACATAATTAGCTGGATTTGTTATAACTTACTTATTAGTCTAACAATTAAAACCAGTTTTACAAAACGGTTTTTTTAAACCAAAGAATATGGATCCAAATGTTAGGAATTTTAAATCCTTATGAATACCATTGACTTTCCAAAATTAGAATTAAACTTAAAAATCACCTTTAATTTTGAAAGATAAAACTTGATTATTGGTTACTCTAATTGGATAAATAAAATAATCTAAACTAAAGAAAAAAGGAAATTAGTTATTTTTTAAATTTTTATCGTTACCCCGTAGGTACCTATGTACTTGCTATTCGGGATCAAACGAACGCAATTCTTTTACCAAAAACATAGCGGGTTGATTTAATTTTAATTTTGGAAAAACAAGCAGGTTTACATGTTTTACCCTTTTTGAGTTCATTTAAAGAAATTTTCTAATGGTCCTAAATTGAATCTTATTTTTTGGAAATTCTAAATGACCTAATTTGGAAAAGATCTATTTATTTTTATTTATTTCTAAAATGTAGATTTTCTAGGTGTCAAAAGTAACTTTATTATTTTTATTGTTATTATATTTTATTATTTTTATTATTTATTTACTTTCTATTGTTATTTTTTTTTTTTTGGTTTTTTGGTTGAAATATAAAAATAAAAATACTTCTTCTTCTTTTTTCTTTCTTTTCTCTTTTTTTCTTCTTTCTCGGTTTTCTTCTTTTTTTGTTTTCTTTTTTCTTTTTCTTTTTTTTAACAACAAACTACAATAATGAATTAAAATACAATAAATAAATAAAACAACAATAATTAAACTAGAAGAGGGTCAGACCCAAAACTATAGGGATTTAGATCAGATCAACAGCACAGGTCAAAGTCAGGTTAGATCTAAAGCACTAGTTTGGATGCAGGTCGTAGGTCGGATCGAAGATCCAAGGGTCGAGTCTGCTAAAGCTCCTACAACAGCGGATAAGGGGGCTTTTCTGGTGATTCCGAGCAAATTTTCAAGCGGGTGAAGGTGGTTTTATGAATTTGGCATTGGACTTTAGGGAGTATTTTCGATGCCACTGTATTTAGTGGCCGTTTGATGGTTATTGGTGGTAGTGGTGGTGTTTGCTTAATGAGTGCAGCAGTATGTGCAGTAAGGTGGCTGTACACTAGAGAGAGGAGGCCGAGAGTGAAGGAGTGGGTTCGTACAAGGGAGTTGGTTCAATGAATAGGCTCAGTGGTGATGTGGTAGTGGATGTGCTCTATATGTACGTGGGTTTGGCTTGAGAGGCAATGGTGGTTGCACTTGGAAGTGTGCAAGGCAAGGAAGCTAGTAAGGGCGGTTCTATGGCTCTAAGATGGTTAAAGAGAGAGAGAGTAGGAGCTACAGTTAAAGAGAGAAAGCTATCAAAAAGGAAGGCAAGAGCTCATGAGTGTTCGTCATTAGTTGTGGATGGTTGTGTGTGTTTCAATGAATGCTCGTAAGCCCCTTATTTATACACGAATTCATCAAACGAATAAGGAAAACTTGAATTCGATTTTGAATGTAAATTCTAGATTTTTAGTTTTTTTCCACTTTTTGGAGCTCAATTTGAATGCTCATTTAACTGAATCTGGACATGTTCTTGGTACTAATTTACAGTAAGCCATGTAGAGTATGAAATCGCACTATTAATTGGTATGTTTCAGTAAGGAAAATGTGCGAAATCAAGGGCCAAAGTGAAGGGGTTGGGTTTGTTCTTGGTTGAGGAAAGTGGAGGAAATTAAGGGAATTAGAAGGAAAACTGAGAGAAAGAGAAGGAAAGTTTGTTGACGTGCCATGTTACGTGGCACCACATCATTACATCGTCCAATCCGAAGATGCCATGTGTCAAGATACGTGAAACAATCAAATTTTGATACGTAGCAGTCCGTAATGTGATAAAAAACAAAAAACCTTGTACGTGTCTTCACTAAAATTCAAACCCAAGACCTCTAAGTTTAAACCCCTACCAAGTCCAAGTGTTTATTCATTAGGCCGTTAGCCTATGCCTTGTTCATATGTGCAATTAGCTTGGATTAGATTTAAATCTAAGTTTAGGTTTAACAGTCTAATTTCTAAACTTATTTCAAAATTAAAAAAAAAAATACCTTAAAAAAATGTTTTTTTTTTTTCAATTTTTCTATTTTTTGTAACTTTTCAATTTTCTAAACTTTTTCAAAATTTCTTAATTTTTTGTGTTTCTTATCCAAATTTCTTATTTTTTTATGCTTTTTCTTATTTTTGAATTTTTTTGTATTTTTCTAAATTTCTGTATTTTTAGGGTTTTCTTTAATTTCCTATTTTTTGTGTTTTTCCTAATTTAATACCTATAAAAATAAAAATAAAAGGGGCAAAAATTGGGTATGTACATATAGTTGTAATTTTAAAATTGATTATACATTTAAGACAAAGTTTTGGAAGAAGATAAAAAAAAAAATTATAAGTTCCACATAGTATCTTATAACCTATAAAATCTGTATGGTACAAGATATAAAGTGGTTCTTAGGTGCGGTAGGATAAGTTTCAGGTACAAAAATTTGAGAACCTGTATTTGCAGGATAAGGTACAGGTAATGATGTGAATCGTGACAAAAAACATATAAGGCGAGTCGCTGAATGAGTTTAAGCTTGCCGAAAGCTTGAAAAGATGATAGGGAAATGCGTGAAAGAACGGGAAAGTGAATGAAAGGTAAGCAAAAACTCGCGAATAACTGCAAAAGATATGATGCACCAATGGAACTTCTGAGGATTTATGGCACAATCCGATATAACGTACGAATTAGTCTAATGAGGTTACTCACCACCTAGGTTACTCGTCACCTAACTTACTCAAGAGTTAGGATGAGAGTGAAATGAGAGTAAACAACAGTATTTACGTAAAGGAGGAATATTCAGTTGTATTCATCAAAGTCTGATCCTTGCGACTACAAATACAAGGGTATTTGTACCCAATAAGTTAGGATAATTTGCCAAAAAAGGGGAAAAATAAAAAAAGGTATTATCCTGAAAAAATAATGTACAAGAGTACAAAAGAGTAAAAATGAATATTCAAGAAAAGTAATGATTAATATGGCAGATTCTATACATGGTCATGTACATGTGGCAGAGATACATTGGTGAGATTGTTGGAGGATGCAGATAAAGAGTACAGTTAAATGGTTTATCCGAGCAAGGGTGGCTATATCAGTCTAGAGTCTCTCTCTCTCAATCTTTCGATAAAAGTGATGCTGAATAAGTGGTTGGTTTGAGCTTGAGTGAGTAAGTACATGTGGTTTGGCAGATATCTCGACATTCTAACATACAGTACACAATCTCCGAAAGATGGGAAGTCATTTGACTTGGCATGCAGAGTTGCTCAGCCTTTACAGGAGTTAGTCAGAGCAGGATGATTTGCCTTGTAAGTCCCTCTAATCCTCAAGCTCGGCTGCAGGTCAATGGCCCAGTAGTCTGATTCCCATCGTTCCCTTCAGATTGATTTGGATTTGGGATCAAATCTATGCAGTCTTCGGTTAACTCTCTGTCAGGGTAACAGGGATTGAGGTTGGCAATGCTGAAGGTATCAGATACCCCACAATCTTCGAGTAGCTCCAACCTGTACGTGTTGTCATTAATCTTCCAGAGAATCCTAAAGGGTCCTTTAGCTCTTGCAGATAGTTTGTTCCTCCTCTTACTTGGAAACCATCCCTTGCTGAGGTGTAGCCATACTAAGTCTCCTTACTGGAATTATTTAGCCATCCTACCCTTAGCCTTCTTTCGCATTCTCCTGGCAGCTTAGTTGAATTATGCTCTGGCTCTTGTGTCAGGATCTTCTTATACGGGTACAAGTACAAAGGTGTAATCAAGGGGCAACTTAAAATTAAAAACATGCACCACTTTGAAGGGTGTCTGCTTAGTGGTATCATGCACTATTAAGTTGTTGGCGAATTCGACTACTAGCAGGCAGATATTTCAATCAGTTAAGTTTTTACCCATTGTAACTCAAAGCAATGATCCTAAAGTGTAATTAACCACCTTTGTTTGGTTGTTAGTTTGGGGGGTAACAGGAGGTATTAAATAGTAGTTTGGTCCCCATTCGATGCTATAGGGTCCTCCAAAAATGGCTCAAAAACTTCGATCTCTATTAAAGACCACACTTCTCAATACGCTGTGTAACCATACAATCTCTCATAAGAAAAAAGAAGTAATGGCTGAAATATCGTTAGTTTTAGAGTAAGGCACAAAGTGTATCATCTTGCTAAACCTATCCACGACAACCATTACAGAATCTTTACCTCGAACAATCCGTGATAATCCAACAACAAAGTCCATGCTTAATTTAGTCCAAGGTTTTGTTGGAACAAGCAAAAGCATTGTTTTCCCTTGCTCGGCTTAACACTTAACCTTCTTATACACGGAACAGCTTCCAACAACTCTGTAAACACCTAATTTTTATCTTTCGTAGTTCTAATTTTTATTTTTTTTTTAAGGGTCCTAATTCTAAAATAAAAATAATAAAAATTGAAAAACGATGAAAATACAAAAAAAAAAATGAGAAAAGAAAAAATTATAAAATTTTTAGAAAATAAATTATTTTAAGGTCAACTAGTTTAGTTTTGGTTCGATTCAAATAGTTTTAGAGAGTCATTTGGTTTAAGCATAATTCAATTGTATTAAAAATTAAGCAATAGGCCAGCAGCCTAACGGATACGTATTGGAGTATTGATATGGAGTAAGCTTGAAATTATGGGTTCGAATCCCGCTAGGCACTTATGTATCTTTTATTTTTTTATTTTTAGAAATGGTAAGTTAAGCGTACGGGATCACATCTAATCAAATCTTTTTTGTTCGAATTTAAATCATTATAAAAGATTTGAATCTAGTTTGTTCTTTATTAAATTAGATTTGAATTAATATAATTGATTCGAATTTAATTTGATTTTTATCAAATCAGATTGAAATCAATATAAAAGATTTAATTCAATATGATTCGCTTTGGGCTTTATAAATACAAAGCATGTGGCATGAGGACAATTTACATACACACACTTTCCTAGAAAAATTTCAATAGCTCATCGAATGATCATTCAAAGGCACAGTACAAATACAATTTTCAGTGTTCAACAAAGTACCCTTCGAAATCCACTACTGGCCATAGCAACCAAACAACAACGCCTACATTTCCATCCATAACCAACGATGCAATCCTCAACGTTGCATGGCCAATAATCAAACTCTAATCTAGTTAGCTATGTTAGCCGCATCACCAACACGATGTTCGTCCACAAACCATGTACATAACGCTTGAAGCCTAATCATCAACATGCCATGACAGCCAATAGCAACATCTACAACAGGCGATACGTCTACAACAGCATCCATGCATCCAAGCTTGCACTCCTACTACCACACTATAAAACTGACCACTCCATCATTGAACACACTATACAGAACACTTGATCTTTAATACACCGCATTGAGCTCGTAGCATCTTCGCTATCCATTACTACCAAACATGATGCCAAATTTCTAAACTTCAACCATTGCAACAATACCATCATCCAATGTACAAGTTTTTCGAACATCTCTTGCAAGCACAAACAGTGACTCACACCTTACTATTGCCAAACAACAAAAACTCTAGTTAGTCACCACTCACAATTAGCAACCACTGCACCGTCGCCACACACCACGCTCATCGTACCACGTACACTGTAATGTCGAATGCCAATCGACAACTCATCCACAAGAGATGCTCTACTGCGGTATCGATTCAACCGCACGTTGCTAGTCTATAAGCTCGCAATACACGCGTAAGCACACAGTTTCTTCACCGTATAGTAGCTCCGCAATCAGGTTCAATTTCTATCCAAGTTTCTTTTATTATTTCTAATTTATTATTATTATCATGTTATATTATTATTTTGTTAGGACTTTAGTAATTTAACATGGTGTGTATATACATGTGTATATCTTAGTTTAACGTACTTCTTTTGGCATTAGTTTTAATATAGATTAGGTATATTATGTAGATTTAAGTGAATGTTTAATAAGTAGTGATATATATATATAAGGATATATAGATATTAGATAAGGGATTGTTAAGATTAGTTTTTATTATACATATACATTATTATATTATTATTATTTATTAGTTAACATGATATATAAATAGGTATGTGTATATGTTAGTTTAGGAGTTTTAGTATTAGTTTTTATACAAGTGTATTATATGGAATTAATTTATTTTAGTAGATAGTTGTATATATTAGTTTAGGAGTTGCTACGATTTGTTATTTTTTTTAAGATTTGGTCTTATTTAAGGATTTATCACATAGAAAGTTGTTTTTCTTTGAATAAAGATTAATAAAAACCCTTTTCAAAAATAAGATTTTTAGAGAGTTTTTTTTTTTAAATAAAAGCATTTGAGAATTAGGGTCCTTTAGATTCTCTTTTTGAAAAAAACTAAATTGATAATAACGCAAACTTAGTCGGTTTTCCAAAACTAAAATAAACCAACACACTAAAGTTTTTTGAAAGAACTATGATCGTTTGATCCTAACTAGCAAGTATGTAAGCACCTTCGAGGCGCTAATAAAATCTATGGAAACTTAGGTGTTTTTTTTTTTTGTTTTTGTTTTCTTAAAAATATTAAAAAAAAAAAGAAAGAGATAATTTGAAGAATGGACCTGATTTCGGTAAATAGATGATGATACCTGTTAAAGCTTAATAGGTTAGCTCCCGAATTCAGAACTCTCTAGTTTTTCATTCAACTTGAAATCGAAAACCAGTAGCCAAATCGTAGTCAATCCATCCAATTGATTACAGTTTTTTTTTTTCTTTTTCTCGACTCCGGTCGGGTGGTAACTCTAAAATTTTATTTTTTATGAAAGAACCAAAATTTCTCAATTTCTTTAGTCGAGGATTAATGCTGAATGAGTTAGGGTTTAGTATTAATCAGAAAATAAGAAATGAAATTAAAATTAAAAAAACCGAAAATTCAAGCTCAACAAACTTGGTATACATTTTGCTTCATTCTCGGCCAAAGGAATCAATCACTTAGTAATTCATAAGTTCTTTTCTGCCTAAAATGTTCGGACAGTCCTCCACTATGAGCTTCCCTTATTAGTAGCTGTCACAATGAACAAGTTGGCACGCATAATTTCCCCTTTCAAAACAAGTAGCCATCTTCTACATAGTACTCATCTAGTGTTCTTCCATCGACACATCGTGCAAATATGGGTCCAAAGTATAAATCCTTAGAGTACTGTTCTTTGATATTTACAAACACAAACAATCTGGTTTGCAGTTCGTTCAGGAGTGCATATCTTCTCGAAAGAGCATCTGTAACTATATTGCTCTTTCCTTGTTTATATTTCATTACAAAATTGAATTCCTCAAGAAATTCGGCCTATCTCACCTGCTGCTTTGACAATTTTATCTGACTTCGGAGGTACCTTAAGGACTCATGATCAATATAAATGACAAACTCTCTTAGCAGTAAATAGTGCTGCTATACTTGCAGTGATTGGATTAAGACCAAGAGTTCTTTGTTATATACAAAGTAATTTAACTGAGGCCTCTTAAGCTTATCACTATGGTAGGTAATTAGTTGACCTTCCTACATTAGAACAGTGCCTATTCCAATGCTTGACACGTCACATTCCAGCTCAAATATTTTCTAGAAGTCAGGTAGAACTGGTATAGGGGCGGAGGTCTATCTTTCCTTTATCTTAGTGAAACTTCTCGCCTCCTTCTCTCCCTATCAAAAGTTAATGTTCTTCTTTGTCAATTCAGTAGGTGGTGTAGCGAGGGTGCTAAAATTCCTGATGAACCTCCTGTAGAATGAAGCCAGTCCATGGAAACTTCTCATGTCGTCA
Source organism: Lumnitzera littorea (assembly GCA_024138015.1). Lineage (NCBI taxonomy): Eukaryota > Viridiplantae > Streptophyta > Magnoliopsida > Myrtales > Combretaceae > Lumnitzera > Lumnitzera littorea. The sequence continues at coordinate 8,952,201 of JAMXBB010000009.1, read as the reverse complement.
AAAGTAGTAGGAGTCAGTCACTCGACGATTGCTCTAACCTTTTTGTCGTTCACTTGTAAGCCTCCTCCACTGACTACATAGCCTAAGAATACCACTTTGTCCTGGCAAAAGCAACATTTCTTTAGATTCTCGAATAATCTCTCAATACGGAAGATATACAGTATAGCTCGAAGATGTTCACAGTGACTTGGTATGTCAATACTATATATAAGGATGTCGTCAAAATACACCACGACATACTTCCCTATTAGATATCTCAACACATGGTTCATCGATCTCATGAAAGTGCTTAGGGCATTCGATAAGCCCAAGGGCATGACCATCCATTCATAAATCTATATTGAGTTTTGAATGCTGTTTTTCACTCATCTCTTGGCCTTATGCAAATTTGATGGTAGCCAGACTTGAGATTGATTTTGCTAAAGATCTTAGCTTCGCTAAATTCGTCTAGCATGTCTTTTAATCTCGGAATAGGATACCTGTATTTGATCGTAATCTTGTTCACAACTTGACTGTTTATACACATCCGCTAGGTTCCATCCTTTTTCTGCACTAGGAGCGTCAACATAGCACAAGGGTTAAGACTTTCCTTAACATACCCTCTCTCTAGTAACTCATTGACTTGACATTGGAGTTTAGAAGCCTATTCGGGACTCACTCAATAGGTAGGCTTATTCTGCAGGATGGTGCCGAATATTAAGTCAATGCAGTGTTTTATGACTCATAATGGGGGTAACCCTTCGGGTAACTCTTTTGAGAATAGATTAGCATATTCGGCCAGTAATGCTCTCACTTCTTGAGATAGTTCACCTCGTTCCCTCATCTCTAGTAGCCTGACCAACATAAGGGTCAACTTGTCAACATTGATGGTCTTTCGTAGTTCGGCTCTACTCATCACTAAAGCCTTTTTTGACCTACGAGTAAGTTTAGTCTATAATTTGTTAACTTCTTTCAGAGGCATTAGGTTCAATGTAATATTTCGGCCATCCTTCTCAAACATATACGTATTTTTGTACCCGTCGCGGATAACTCTCCTATCAAACAACCATGGTTGGCCAAGCAACACGTGTGAAGCGTACATAGACAGTATGTCATAGAGAATTTCGTTGGAGTAATGTCCGATAGTGATCGACAGTAGTACTTGCCAGGTGACATGTAGTGCCCCTTTCTCACTTAGCCAATGTAGCTTGTATGGCTTCGGGTGTGTAATAATCGACATTTTAACCTTGAAACAAGATCGGTCGATGCCATGTTGGTATAACTTCCACTATCAACAATTAGTGTGCTTACCTAATTATTTACTCTACAGGTGGTATGAAACAAGTTCTCTCTCTGCTCCTCCTCTCGCGGGGGTTTAATGTTTATTGCACGTTAGACAACTAAGGCTAACTGGTCTAAGTCCTCGGTGAACACATCTTCTTCAATTAGTTCTTTCTCTGCAGCTTCTTTCTCGGCATTGCTCTCTTCTTCCTTAGGTTCCTCATTAGTACTTTTTACCTCTAGCTTCGGGACGTCTCCCTTAATGACCATTGTCCTTCGATTCGGATACTAAGCAGCCATATATCTGAATCCTTAGCACTTGAAGTACTTGATCTAGCTCATCTTCCTACCAGATCCTTACCATTTCTCATAAGTTCAAGTTGGCACATCGTTGTCAGGTTAGCTTTTCTGCTCAGCTCGAACATCTACCTTTTAGGTCAACTCGATACTTGACTGAGTTTGATGACTTATCTGTCTGGGTCGACTAGTCGGTATTTAACCTCTCTTTTGTCTCTCCATTCATTAGGTAATTCGTATAGCTTTATCCATTGTCGTGAATCGTTAGAGTTCTACAATGTCCCAAATGTCACCTCTCAATCCCGTAATGAACCTAAAGATTGTTCGTGCTGATGGTTCCTCCACTTCACATCGAATCATAAGCATTTGGAATTCCTGGATATACTCATCAACTATTTGGCCTCCTTGTCTCAACTCTTAAAGCCGAGTAAAGGTGTCTCGTAGATAAGTATCCAGCACAAATCTATTTCTTAATATTCTTTTTATCTTAAGCTAAGTATTAATCTTCCAGTAGCCTTCTTGCCTCCTCATAGCCTAGAAATTCTTCTACCATATGGCAGCATATTCAGAGAACTCAATAGTAGCAGTTCTCACTTTCTCATAATCCTCATAATGATAATAGTAAAAAACACGCTCCATTTTCTCTTCCCATTCTAAGTATTCATCAGCACTCTCGGATTCATTGAAGCTCAGAATTTAAAGCTTCACATAATCCAATGCTTTAAGGACTTGAGCTCGTTCTTCTTCAAAATACTTTTCCTCGTCCTCTTCATCTAGTTCTCTTAGGTTTATCCTCGTCTTATTCATCCGCCTACTTCTCCACCTCGACTTGGGTTCTAACCTCTAGTAGGTTGAGCAACTTGTGGGGCGTTTTACGTTGCTTCCATAGGTTGACAAGGCAATGCATGAACAGCTTAGTTAAATCTACCAAGAGGTTAGCCACCTTATGAAGCCTCTCGTTAGTGCTCTTAAGGGTTCTTTAAGACTATCGGCCATGGTAGACAACTTTATTGTTGTCATCTCCAACACCAATGTTTATACTTGCATCCGTCATTTCTCCAAACCAGAAACTAAACAGCCTACAAACACAGCAACTAAGATGAGCATAGTAACTTGCTCTGTTTCACATACGTAAAATGGAGTATGAATAGAACTTTGAAAACCAACTACAACTTAAACGAAACCTCCACTTTGATACCAAGATGATGCGAACCGTTACTAAGAATAAACAAGGCCAGTCGCTAAATGGGTCCAAGCTTGCCGAAAGCTTGAAGAGATGATGGGGAAATGCATGAAAGAATGAGAAAGTGAATGAAAAGTAAGCAAAAACTCGCGAATAGCTCCAAAGGATATGATGCACTGATGGAACTTTCAAGGAATTACGATACAATCCAATATGACATACGAATTGGTTCGGTGAGGTTACTCGCTACCTAACTTTGCTCAAGGGTTAGGATAAGAGTGAAATGAGAGTAAACAACAGCATTTACGTAAAGGAGGATTATTCAGTTGTATTCATCAAAGTTTGATCCTTGCGGCTACAAATATAAGGGTATTTATACCCAATAAGTTAGGGCAATTTGCCAAAAAGGGAAAAACAATAAGGGTATTATCCTAAAGAAGTAATATATAAAAATATAAAAGCGTAAAAATGAATATTCAAGAAAAGCAATAATTAGTATGGCAGATTCTACACATAGTCCTGCACATGTGGCGGAGATACATTGGCAAAGCCGTTAGAGGATGTAGATAAAGAGTACGATCAAATGGTTTGTCCGAGCAGGGGTAGTTGTGTCAGTTAGGAGTCTCTCTCTTTCGATATTTTGGCAAGAGTGATACCGAATAAGTGGTTGGATCAAGCTTAAGTAAGCAAGCGCATGTGGTTTAGGAGATATCTTGGCATCCTGACATTCGACATACAATCTTCGAGAGATGGGAAGTTATTCGACTTGGCATGTAGAGTTGCTTGGCAAAGAGATGCTTGGCCTCTGCAGGAGTCGGTTGGAGTAGGAATATCCGCCTTATAAGTCTCTCTAGTCCTCGAGCTCAGCTGTGAGTTAATGGCCCAATAGCCTGATTCCCATCAGTTAGGCCTCATACGCTACCTGCTCTGTACTCGCTCACCCTTAACAAACATATAAGTTAAAGAGTCTATTGAAAAATATATTGTGTTTGTAATTTTCACATGAAGTAGAGGTCATATGTTATTCCAAAATATAACAAAATCTTTAAAATGTTATTTATATTCTTATTAAGTATGGCTACTGATCCACAATTAGCCTTTGAAATTCCAATTGACTCAATAATTAATATTTCAATACATCCATAAAAAGAAAATAATTTACTCATGGTAATTTACTGTAAACACCCAATAAAACATAGATATAATAATAATAATAATAATAATAAAGAAATAAGTATAACAACAAATCTTCTAAAAGGATATATCTTTAGACTCTATAACTACCCAGATCTCCTAAAACTTTAAATATAGATGTATAAATCTTCTCTACTCTCCCCTATATCCTTAGATGTTTCCTTCCCCTTCTCTCATTCTCCTCATCAGCTTAGTGTATTAAGTGATGTTTTTTCCACAAGGAACTCAAAGGGGGGAAAAATGAAGAGAAATTGGTTTTATATAGGATTCATGGCAAGCTTGATGTTTCAGGTGTTCATGATGGATTCTTATAAGTAATTGATTAAAAAATGAATTTTTTGGTTATGTTTCTACAGAACTTGTAAGTATACAAGTAAGGTGTGGTGAAGTATGCATACAATCAAGTAAGTCATGCTATTTCCTTATGATATTGTCGTAATGTTTTGGTCATGAAGTGGTAAAATAAAGTTGTTTGATTCATTGAAGAAAATGATGTTTCTTTAAAAGACGTTTTATGAAGAATATTAAAAGTTGTTGCAATTGGCTTTGAGGTTACTTTACAATCTATCATAAAAAGAAAGAAAAAGAAATCATTCATTAATTAACTTGTTGATAAGGCCTTTTGGGCATGGACTCCTTAGGTCTATGACGACCTGATTAGGCTTGTGGCCTATGCTGTACCTCTTTGGATCTAACCTTCCTATCTTTAAGGTCGGCTTCACCCTAAGCCCAACATATGGCCTATCTAGCTACATAGGCTACTAACGGTTAGAAGATAATGCATAAGAGTGAATAATTAAGTCAACAACTATCTCCTACATTTGTGAGACATGTTAGATATCATGGCTCCACTATCCAATACTCGTAGATGAGGCTTCTGCCCACTAATACCTCTCCAACTGCTGCTTCACTCCTCTATAAATACAAGACCATCACCTAATAGTAAACTATTTGATACTTCGCACACTTAAGCCTACTTACTATCTTTATGTACACCTCTCTCCACATACATATGTTTAACTTAAGCATCGAAGTAGTCATGTCAGATAACACCCAGTGTCCCTCACGGTTATCTGTTTTACAGTCTTATTTAGCTACGCGATGGCCAACTTCACTTGAATCTTTATCGATAAATATCTAGAGACGACATTTGGCACCTTCTATAGGGACCCAATCCAATTTCCTACCTAAATATACACTAAACACTTGCCTAAATACCATCCTTGATTGCTAACATGTCTTGCATTGACAACACCAAGAATAACCAAGTGGTGAATAACCAACCAGTTGAAAATTAGCCCCTACCTAGGGAAATGCTTGAACAGTGTCTAAAGCTCTCAGAGCACTTGCTTGAGGAATTTGTTGCCCAAAACAGGCTGTTTTTGTGCTCGCCTTGAAGAGGCTGAGAGGCGTAGCGTTCAAACCCATCTACCTAAGGCTTCTGATGCCCGCATTGGGAAAAACAACCAACAATAGCAGGAAGAGAATGGCAAGGAACAATGACTCGATCCCCTAGTACAAGAACAGGTAGTGCAATCTATGGTCACTCACGACCGCACCCTTACTGGCAATAAGTAGGTAGCCAACTCCTATGGAGCACCGACACGTTTTGCAGTGCACCGAGCTCATAATAGGCAACACTAACCTCAGTGAGCTCCACATGATCTTAGAAAAGCTCTCCAAGTAGTAGGGAAGTAAGGAAGCTAACAATGCTGGGTTGGTCGCTAACAACAAAGGCCCCTTCACTAGGGGTATCCAGGATGAAGTGTTGCCTCCGAATAGCAATCTTCTAACCTTAGACCAATATGACGGCATTGGTAATCTTGACGATCACCTCCTCCATTTCTATACTCTCATGAACTTCCATGGTCATGGGGATGCTATTATGTGTAAGGCTTTCCTTGGGACTCTGACGAAAGCAGCTCGAACATAGTTTAACCATTTGTGATTTGCCTGAGAACTCCATTGGCTCCTTTGACAAGCTAACATGGAGGTTTAGCCTCCACTTCAAGTTGGTAAGCCCTTGTCTAAGGACAATACGTCCTTGTACCTAATAAGGTAGAGTGAGGGTAAGACTCTGTGTGAATAAGTGGCCCGGTTTAATAATGCCGTAGTCGAGATCTTTCAGTTCAATGAGGGAGCAGTAGTGTATGTCGTGCAGCTCAACATATGACCTTCGAGAGATTTCTTTCGATTACCTGTAAAGAGCAAGCCTAAGACCCTAGTTGAATTCTGGAATAAGGCTTAGAAGTATATGGACTAAGAGGACAATATTTGCGCCAAGCGCAACACCGACTGCGAGAGGTCAGGTGGAAAGAAGGATAAGGAGAGATTGTCCATAAAAGACCACCTCGGTAGTAGGGCACTGTGTAAGCCCTAAAACTAAGCCAAATAACCGTAGGATTGAACTTAGAATCCAAGGTTTAGAACGATTGGTTAAAGGATCCGATCAAACCCAAATTATAAACTATTTAGAGAAATATTAGTAAAAATGACCTCGTAAACTTAAATTTAAGAAAATAAATAGTAAAATAAGAGACTATAAAATTTTCAAATTTTAAGCATAATAATTGCTAATTACCGAAAAGGCGAAAAGTGTAATTTAATAACTAATAAATTACTAGAGATAGATTATATGTATACTAAAAATTTTAGAATGACCAAAATAATAATTAGGAATGTTCACATATACCCCACATGTATTTACGTGTAGATAAAAATACGCGAAATTACCTAAATTAGCCAAAAACTTAGTAAATAATTAAAGAAAATTATAAATTAATTGTGGAAAAATCAGAAAAAAAATCAGAAGGGTGTGGAATGATGTAAACTTGGTCATGGCAAGTCAGAATCTGAAAAAGAAAAATTAACCAATTAGAATTAGGCAACACAAAAGCTAAAATTTAAGGGATAAAGTAATTGTCTTATCTAATTTAATGCACAGTAATTACACTAAAGCAAGAAAAATTAGAGAGAGGCAAAAATTGAGAGAAAAATTCGAGTTAAAAAAAAAGAAGAAAAATTGTGCAGTTAGGGCCTCTAAAGGGAACCCCCACCAGAGAAGCAGCTGGAAGTGGACGGCCACCACCACCACACGATGGTAGCAACGCCTAGGCCGGCCGATAAGGCCACGGCAGCCGAAGGTGGCCAGAGCCACCCAAATCGGTGAGTCCGATTTTCAGCCCAATTCTTGTGTAATTTTATAAAAATAGTAAATAGTTTTAGAAAATTATGAAACTTGTTATTCTGAGGTTTTAATGTATGTAGATTTAGGGGAAAATATTTATTTAGTTTAATTATTTCTAAAAATATAGGGTCCTTAACAAATTGTTCAAAACCGAGCATGATTAAACCGGAAAATAAATAGGCTTAGGAGTGTAGTTTGGAGCTCAATTTTTTTCTGTAGGATGCTCATGTAATATAGAACAGTGCTATGAAGCCATTTTTTTTAAATTAATTTTCAAAATTTTTAAGTTAATTTTTAGCCCTAAAATGATGGAAAAATTGGGTAATTTGGAGTTAATTAGGTGATTAGGATATTAATTACTGATTTAGATAGTAATTAGATGTTTAGGGATGTTAATTTCTGATGTAGAACCCTAATCCTAACCTTTGGAGTATTAAGTATGGTTAATATAGGAAATTAGGTAATTAGTATAAGAAATTAGTAATATGTGAAATTGTAAATTAATAAATTTAAAAAAATTAAGGTTATTTAGATAATATTAGAGTAAAAATTAGAATAATATTAAATCTGAATTAAGATTGAATTTTAGGTAATTATATAAAAAAGTAAGATTTCCTCACATCGAGAATAAATTCGATACCCTAATTAGGACTAGCATGTACCGAATAGTTTAGAATACTAAATTAAGACCCAATAGGATATTTGAATACTCGAGCTTAATATGATTAATTTTACATTAGGATTCGAGTATGTTTAGGACTTAGAAATCGAACTAAAACTTAATTTAGAAATCGATGTGGAAATCGAACCCGAACCTAACCCCAAACCTAGAATAATTATAAAAGACTTAAGACCTAGATAATTAGGTATATTAAACCCTAAACTAAACATAACAATAAGCGTTATAGGATAAAATGTACTTGTAATAGTTATATGAAAAACTGAAACCACGTTTGTGTTATAGGGATGATCGGCGATGGCCTGAGCAAATCAGACCTCGAGTGAGTGAACGAGGAGTCGAGGTAAGTTGGGATTAATACGATGCTGTATTTTGGAGGCTTAAGATTATGCTTGGTTGTGCTTGTTAGATAGTTAAATGTGTGCATGTGCTTGATTATGGGTGATGCTATGATTCTATTTAATGTTTTGGCATATATTGTATGATTTGTATGAAAGGATTAATCACCCTAAATTGGACTTAATCAATTATCCGACCAGTAATCATAATCGGACATGCATGGCAACCCGTTAGGGGAACTTAGGACTCTCCGGCCAAATACCGACCCCTTCGAAAGGGATAGCGCAGGATTGCAAAATGGTCCATTCTTCATCCTCAGTCGAACTAAGTGACAGGAGAGGAGGTCGCGACGAGGGTGAAAACAGTGGTTCGAAGGTAGTCGCGGGAGGAGCAAGGTCTCCATTACACAAGCCTGGGTTTGGTCGTGAGCTGTTGCATTAACGGCAATTCCTCAACCCAGATTAAAGCGAGCGCAATTTCTCTAATCTCACGACGGGCTGGACAACGTCGTGCAATAGCATTTGTTTGCACATGCATTGCATCTAATAAGTAATTGAAAATCTTGTTGTGTTTCTGGTATAGTTTTAAGTCCTCCGTCCTAACTTACTGAGCTGTGGTTGCTCACATCCCTATAGACGTCGTGCAGGTGCTGGCTATGAAGCGGCAACTAATTACACTGAAGCTAGCAACTGCTGGATCCTGGGGAGTGAGGAAAAACATTGAAGAATAAATACAAAATTTTAAGGTCTAAGTTTTTATTTTAGAATTATTTTTCATTTCTGAATAATGTAATAACTAGAAAATATATTATGGAAAATTACTGTAAACTTTAATTGCAATAACTGAATTATTCTAGATATATATATATATATATATATATTTCCTCATTTTTTTTAAGTAAATGATTTATTTAAATTACAAACTGTTTACTTCAAAGTGGGTTAATCGTGAACACCTTGTGTAGATCAGGTCTAAGATAGCGGTTATAAGGCCAACTTTTATCTTAGGATGATTTACACGGCGGGGCTGTTTCGTCTCTACCGCTTCAGGGCGTAACAGTTCTAAATTGGTATCAGAGCGTAGTTTTACTGAACTCGCTTTGAAATAAACAATTAAAAAAATTAGACATTTTAAGAGTACATTGAGAGTGGGTAGAAATAAAAGGGATATTAAAGTATCATATTACAAACTATAGGATAAGTAACGATTATAACGCTAAAGTGAGATAGGTGTTAATCAAATTTAATTCTAATGATGGGATCATATGGAAGAATTGGTGATTAGTTGAGATGATTCAAGTAGAATAAAGAAGAATTTCCGATTTAATTCAGAATTAAATTATGGAGAACTAGTTAGCAAAGTTGTGGAAATTGATAAGAAGTGATGAGATTTATGGACAATAACGGTGATCAATCTGAGTTTTAACATAATAGGGATCATGTGATATGATTTGTGGAATAAGGACGATTTGGAAGTGAAAGATTGTAACTCAGGCAACGCTAGTAAGATATGTGTAGTAACGATAGAAGAGAAATACCCTAGTCTACTAGAATGACTAGTACATCATATATCCTTGGACGATTAACCCCAAAAGATTTATTGAATGGCTATTACATTTTCTTGAATCAATTGGAGTAGATTAAAATTATATGCAGCATGAGAATACAGTATATGAGGTGACAATTGATAATAGTATTGAGGAGTTTAGTAATAATAAGATATATGGAATGATTACTACTTTTGATTTTCTTATTGAAGTACAACATCCTGAATCACCAAATGGAAAATGGAAAATGATACTCAATGAATGGGAAGATAAATGTGGTGGAAATTTGAAAGATGAATAAAATGTACTAGTTGGTTATATTTTTGTTAGGAGTTTGAATTGATCATATGATTAGTTATTCATATAAGTTATGATCCTATTGATCTTTTAATAGATACAGTAGTGCTCATTGATGGACATATATTATTAGATATGTACATATGCTATAATGTAATATACCCTTGTGAGTAAAATATAAAAGGGGATTGGATACGACTTAGGTGACCGATTTTGGAAGTACTTTATATATGTAAGAATTGGTGGTTTATTGAAATGATTTAGGTGGAATAAAAAAGAATCTTTGAGTTAATATAGAGTTGAGGTGTAAAGAATATTGATAGAACTAATTAGTAGGATATGTTAATATTGTAGATAAAATTCCTAAAAAGTTTGTTGATAAATTTGTGTAGTAATCGGTGTGATGTGATGAAGTGCTGAGATTCATGAACAATAATGGAAATCAATTTAAGTATGGAACGAGAGAAATATGGCGATATGTATAGAAAATTAAGGTGAATCCAAAACTTATAGATTTCTGAGACAATCCCAGCTTGGTGTTTAATATAAATATAAGGTAGTATAATTTGGAGTGAAATAAAGCATGGTATAGAAGCAGATTCTAAGAAGACAAAATATTGAGAGGGAAAAGTTAGAGACTGATTCAGAAATGAATCAAAACCTATACTAGAGGTATAATCAAAACCTAATTCAGGAGTAAACCTTATATAAAATGAGAATGCAATATAGGAGATGACAGATGATGACAACATTAAAGAGTTTAATGATAATAAAGTATATGAAGTGACCGTTATTTCTGATTTTCTTATGGAAGTATAAGGTACTAGATCAACAAGTGAAAAAGATACTGAATTAATTAAGGAGACAAATGTGATGGAATTCTTTTGAATGAATAGTCGTTATAAGTAATTTGAATTATGGATATGGTATGATAGTTGATCATGTTTTCTTAAGAATTGAAATTGATCCTGCATTAGTTATTTATATGTGTGGATATCCAAACTATCTTTTAATGGATGTAATTATGCTTCTCGATGAAGTGTAAACTTTTGGATATGTTCAAATGCAATGACGGTTGACATATTTGTAGTTGGGAGTGTAAAAAGATCAAATGTATTTTGGTAGTTAATCTTAGAAGTCTTTTATATGTGTAGGAACAGTAGAAGGAATAATACTATGAGGCTATAATCGGATTAAGAATTCTTAGGCCTTTAGTGAATCATGAATTAGAGAAGTATAGTTGAAGTAATAATTAAGTGTAAGTGAAGCCAAATGAATATGAAATAGATCATGAGATTTTTATGTAGTGCTGAGGTAAGTACAATGATATCATTATATAGTACTTATAATTAGTAAATAAGATAGATAACTATTAAATGATACATAAGAAATGAAGTAAAATTGATACGTAAACTGCAACTGAATAAGTATCCAAGCACCCTAAAATATTAATAAGATGAGTAACAAGCGACGGTGGAGATGGAATTAAAGTAACCAGTTGGAGATAATTAAGACTTTTGATCAACAGTTACTTAGTTATCCTAAGGATCCATCTAGCAAGGCATAACTCTCTAGAAAGTAAATTTTATGAGACAGTCATCTATTAGTAAACTAATTAGAATAAGGAATGTTAATCATAGATAGTATTCAAGGATTCGAGCTTAAAGGGATTATAAGATAAGCAGTGATTTTAGCTAAAGACTCTTCCTTGATTTTAGTTGAATAATAATAAATATGAACAAAAGGATTTGTTGATGAGTACCTTCACCGTAGAATATACAAATGAATGAAATACAAGTGTAGTGATGATATTGAGGTATTCATTTTCTACAAGTTAGAAACTGGTAAGCAGAAAAGGATTTAAGAGGATTGAGATTTTTGTTACCTATCAGTTTAGAATTTATATTGGAGGAAGGATATTAATCCATAGAATTGTAGGATATGATGGAAATGGAACTTAAAAAGGAGAGTTACTGATGGTAGGTTGTGAGAAGTTTGTTTATATCCATAAAGAGAAGATTGAGGAAAATATCAATAAGTATTGATCTACTAATAACATATAAGGGTTCAAATGTATCTCTGAAGATTATTTTATGGATATTTGAATTTCATGATTTAGTTAATTAAGAATCAAACCTATGATTAAAACTCTGTATTGAATGTTGTAAATGAGACCTTAAGAGTTAGAGGAGTGACTGTCAATTTCTAGAATAATATTAGAGTGGAATGACATCAAGAAAGGATCAGAGCACAAATAATATTCATGGAATTGGGAGAAAGAAATGCATGTCAACTGTATATGAAAACGCTTGTGATGGTATCCGTCAATAGTCTTTTGATATACAAAGTATTTGTGGATAGCATTATTGAAGTTAGGTGATCATAAGTAGTATATTGAAATGGAAGATATGTGATTTTCAAAGGAGAGAATACGTTTTCATCAAGCTCGTTGTATTTGGATAAAGCATTTCGGTGGATATTAAAAATATTGAATTGGTGATAGAAAAAAAAAAATCCATTGAAGTAATCCAGTATACGAAGAAGATATGAAGCTACAATGTACTTCATATTAGCAATTGCAATAGGTAATCCAATAGGAACATGGCAAATCTGAATTGTCCAATTGTTGTTGTTGAGTCTCATGTCATGTTTAGTATATCCTGTCTTGTCGTGTCTTGTCCAGTAATAATCTCAATGTTGTTTCTTTTGCTGAGTCTGTCAGTCAAAAGTTATATTCATTATCCTCGAGTCGAGTTAAGTCAAGTCAAATTGAGTCGTTAACCATCTCATTTGAATCTGAGATGGAGAAAAATCGAGATTTGCCAAATTTGCTTCTGTTGATCCTATGCTAAGCTGTATGAAGAACAAATGAGAAGCTATGACAGTAGTATAATCATTTGAGTGGAAGATTTTGGATGAGAGGAAAGGTGATGATATGAAGTGAATTTAGAACCACTAATGATCACAAATAAAACTTAAGAAACAAAAAAACAAAGAATAAATGGGGAATAAACCAATAAGAAAATTTGTAAAATTATAAAGCTAAGTTATAAGATAATACAATATAACAATGAGACTACAGTGATGAAATAAGCCCTGATCAATACTAAGATAAGGAATGCAAAGGAAGGAAATTAAGAGATCGAGCAAAGGCTCAAATAGAGAAGAAATAGAATGTTAATTAGAAAGCAATTAAGGAACTTAATCAGTAGACTATACAGAAGTTTCACTTGAAGATAGTTCGGTAGAATGGAAAGAGGGTTTTAAGGATATGAAGTAACCCCCAAAAATATTGGATAATCAGGTTCAGAAGTTCAAGAGTTGAGACACGGAGTAGGTAAAGATACGACCAGATGAAGGTCTAGACTTAAAAACTGGAGCAGAGCTTAATGTAGCAAAGATAAAGTATTACTTGTGGTTTTAGAATAGAATAATATATAAACTATCAATCCTAGCAAGTAAGCAATACATAGATATACAGTAGTTTCGAGGACGAAACTATTTTAAAGGGGGCTAGAATGTAAGCCCTAAAGCCAAGCCAAGTAACCGTATGATTGAACTTAGAACCCAAGGTTTAGGGCGATCGGTTAAAGGATCCGATTAAACCCAAATTATAAACTATTTAGAGAAATATTAGTAAAAATGACCCGTAAACTTAAATTTAAGAAAATAAATAGTAAAATAGGAGACTATAAAATTTTCAAATTTTAAGCATAATAATTGCTAATTACCGAAAAGGCGAAAAGTGTAATTTAATAATTAATAAATTACTAGAGATAGATTATATGTATACTAACTTACTGAGCTGTGGTTGCTCACATCCCTATAGACGTCGTGCAGGTGCTGGCTATGAAGCGGCAACTAATTACACTGAAGCTAGCAACTGCTGGATCCTGGGGAGTGAGGAAAAACATTGAAGAATAAATACAAAATTTTAAGGTCTAAGTTTTTATTTTAGAATTATTTTTCATTTCTGAATAATGTAATAACTAGAAAATATATTATGGAAAATTACTGTAAACTTTAATTGCAATAACTGAATTATTCTAGATATATATATATTTCCTCTTTTTTTTTTTAAGTAAATGATTTATTTAAATTACAAACTGTTTACTTCAAAGCAGGTTAGTCATGGACGCCTTGTGTAGATCAAGTCTAAGATAGCGGTTGTAAGGCCAACTTCTATCTTAGGATGGTTTACACGGCGGGGCTGTTACGACTCTGCCGCTTCGGGGCGTGACACACTAAGTAAAGTAGAGGAGAAAGGCTTAAGCAATAAGAAGCGTCGAGCCAACCAAAACCCATTTCCCCTTCCCATCTATACTTAACATAACACTTTAAACCAACCTATCATATAGGTTTTTACCGAGGTGCAAAGCAAAGGCCTATTAAGATGAAAGGGAACCCCAGCTGTTGAAACTCAGATAAGTACTGCTAGTTCCACAACAACCACGATCACACCACGGACGAATGCTTCTAGTTGAAAAATACAATCGATTATGCTATTTGACAAGGCTTCTTTAGCGAGTAAGTGGCCCAGTAGAGGAATGACGATCATTCCGATGATGATGAAGACAAAGCACTTCAAACGAGGCGAATTGAAGGCACCCAAGCAAAGTAAAATGAAGATTACCGCAAAAACCAAGCCTCCAATGGCATGATTAATATAATCATTGAGTGGCCATACCTAGGAATTCGACTAATACCCCGCCCGAGGTATTGGCTGTTAGATAGAAGAGGTAGAAGGTAAATACTTTGATCTCGTTCTCTAATGAAGACCTAGAAGGGGTAGACACCCCTCATCAAGATACCCTTGTAATAAGGGTAAGGATTGCCAATTTTAAGGTCCTCAATATTATGGTAGACATTGGCAGCTCCACTAACATCTTCTTTTCACATATCTACAAAAGGATAAGGAATAAGTTACCCATGAAGATGAAGCCCCACCACCATAACCTTATTGGCTTCAATGGGAGTACTGTCTGAGTTAAGGGAATTATCACCCTTGACATGGAGCTTAGCGATGATGACAATGTTGCTCGACGACTAATGGAGTTCGTTGTGGTCAATTGCCCCTCCCCCTACAATGCTCTCTTGGGATGACCAAGCTTAAATACGTTTAGGGTCATCACCTTATCCCTCTACTTGAAGGGAGGGTAGGAATTTGCAGATGCGACCAGAAGCTTTCCCAAGAGCTCTGTGTAAAGGTCGCTAGAGCTGATGGAGTCTTTGCTTTAAAGACTGGCCCGCAGGAGAAGCCGGTTGAGAGAGGTAAGCCAAGTGAAAAGACAGAGGAGATGCAGATTGGCACCTCACCTCACCTAACCAGACTACTAAGGTTGAGATCGAAACCTCTTCCGAGCTAAAGGAATGGATTGTTGCCTTCCTGTGGGTTAAATCAGATAGGTTCGCCTGGTCAGCATCAAACATGCTTAGGATATCCCTTAACCTGGTAACCTGTAGCCTTAAGATTGATTCTAGCATGCAGCCTATCAAACAAAAAAAGAGACATTTTGCACCTGAAAGAAAAGTCACAATAGAGGAAGAAGTATAGAAGTTGCTTAAGGCCAACTTCGTCAGATAGGAGAAGTATCGATTTGGTTGGCAAATATAGTGCTAGTTAAGAAGAAGTTTGGGAAGTGGCGCATATGTATCGACTATATTGACCTCAACAAAGCCTGCTTAAAATACTACTTCCCTCTCCCTAAGATTGACCAACTAGTCGACTCCACATCAGGATACGCCTTACTCAGCTTCATGAATGCCTTATCAGGCTACAATAAGATAAAGATGGACTCGAAGGATGAAGTTTATACCTCTTTTGTCACCGACTTCAACACATATTACTATACGATCATGCCCTTCAGCTTCAAAAATACCAAGGCAACATATTAGCGTATGGTGATAAAGTTATTTAAGCCCTAACTTGGGTGGAACATGAAGGTGCACGTCAACGATATGATTATTAAGAGCACGTAGCCTGGCGATTATGTCAAGGACCTGGAGGAAGCCCTTGATCAAATGAAGAAACACGACATGAAACTGAACTCCTAAAAGTGCGTGTTTGGGCTCATCTACAGCAAATTTCTTGGCTTCCTAGTCACCTAGAGAGCAATAGAGGCCAATGCCAAAAAGATACAGGCCATTAAGGACATTAAGCCCCCCTCCCCGGTCTAAGATGTACAAAAGCTTACCGGCATGGTGGCTTTGTTGAGCCAATTTGTCTTTAAGAGTGCAAACAGATGCGCTGAGTTCTTCAAAATCCTAAAAAATCCTAAGGGTTTTAAATGGACTCCTTAGTGTGTGGCAGCCTTTAAGCAACTATAAGACTTCTTCATATACCTTCTAATCCTTTCTAAGCCTATTACAGGGGAGGAATTATATTTGTACTTGGACTTTAGCGACAGGGTACTCTCTTCTGCACTAGTCAAAGTAAAAGGGAAAGAGTACAAGCCCATATACTACGTCAGTCACATATTGTAGGGGCCTGAGGTTAGGTACACTAGAGTTGAGAAATTTGCCTTAACCGTCATCATCTTAGCACATTGGCTTAAGCCTTACTTTCAAGCACACCAGATTATTGTACTTACAGACTAGCTATTGCGTAAGATGCTGCAAAAACCAGACATATCTAGATGGATGGTGAAGTATGTGATGGAGCTGAGTGTGTATGGAATCCGGTATTAACCATGGATAGCCTACACCCACTTCATGGTTGAATATATAGGAAAGGAGGAAGCATCACTAGGAGATAACAAACCGGTGTAAACTCTCCATGTTGATGGATCATCCACCTCAAGGGGTGGAGGTATGGGTCTCATACTGACCGGACCGCACACAGTTTGTTAAGCCCTCAAGTTTGAGTTCGACACCAGTAACAACGAATCTGAATACGAAGCCCTGATAGTCGATCTCAAGTTGGCTAAGAAGATCGGTACCGAGCACCTACAAGTCTTCTTAGACTCGATGTTTATCATCTAGCAAGTCCGAGGTAAATGCGAGGCCAAAGACGACACCATGGTAAGGTACTTGGAGAAAGTGAGGAGTCTTCTAATTGAGTTTCCTTCGTATACTATGTTGAGCCCTATTTTGGTTTTTCTTAACTTAATCTATATTAAGCCCAACCCACTTAATATCGATTACTCAACATAAAATTAAGGAAATATTTTTCTTTTAAAAATTCTTTTCAAAAAACATTTTAAAAAAATTTAGAGTTACCAACCAGTTAAATTGGTAAAAAATGAAATTAAGGTTAAGGTTTTCAGGTAGAAAAACCTTAATTTGGTTACTAATCCGCGTACTTTCTAAGCAAATAATTTTTAGAAAAATAACTAAAAAAACTAAGTTCGGGGGCTAACCTATTAAAATTAAGTCAACATGTAAAAATAAAAATATTAATATTAATGGGCTTTATTTTTATATTTTTTTCTAAAAATACTAAGATATGTACAGATATACAAAACATAACTAAAATGAATTTTTTAGTATTTTTTTATTACGAATTTTCCAAGGAAAAGGAAAAAAAATTTTATTTTTATTTTTTATATATGGTTATCCTGAAAGTGCTTATGTACTCGCTAGTTAAGATCAAACTAACATAGTTCTTTATTATAAAATATTTAATGGGTAGATTTTTTTATTTTTGAAAATCGGGCCAGATTTATATTTATTTAACCATTTATTATCATTTTTTGAAAAACCTAAAACATCTAATTCTACGAATCTATTTAAAAAAACCCTAACTAATTAAATCTTTTTAAAACTCCAGTTAAGATTTTTCATTAAGAAAAATCACTATGTGTTAAAAAAATATCTTTTTTAAATCTTATATGCAAGATACATGTATCTAAGATAAGTATCTTTTCTAAATCTTATATGTAAATTATGTTAAAATGCGACCTAAATACATATTTTTTCTAAATCTTATATGCAAGATATATTAAGATGCGATCTAGATATGTGTCTTCTTAGAAGATACGTCGAAGATATGATTTAGATACGTATTTTCTCTGAAGATATGGATTTCGAAAAAAAGATACACAACTTTTCCTAAAAAATGCAATTTTCAACTAACTAAATTTATCCAAAAATTCCAATTATCTAAAAAGTATCTAATAATATAATAATAACAATAATAAAAAACTGCACCAAAAGAAAATAAATTAGTAAAAATAATTAAATTAACTATTAAAATGAAATAAAAATATTTTTTTTCTTACTTAAACAAATCGAGTTGCTCATGTATGACATGTTCATGTTGATCATTGTAATCATCTAGTTTATGTTCACGTGCTCAGTACGTGTATTGATCATAATCGTGTACAGTAGTGGATCATGATAGTGGTCGCGTATGGCAGCAACGTGCAAGTTGTGATCAGGTGCAGTAGTCGTAAGTATGTACTGGACCATGATCGTATGTGTTTTGCATGTGAGAAATCAGTGGATTAATGTATGTGTATTGTGTACCATTGTGTTACCGTACGTACTATGTTGTATAAGGGATGTGAGTGCTGTATCTAAGTGGTGTGAATCGTGTCTATATGTGTCTTCAATGAGTGGGTGCAGCGTGCGCGTATGTGATTGAGGGACGATAAGTGAGTAGGCTTGTTGTGTGTTGTAGTGTGTGTTAGGCGGCATGTCCGATAGTTTGTGCATAGTGTGTGTGTTAGGGGAGTGTCCGATAGTTTGTTGTTAGGGGGTTGTCGTGTTTAGGGGGCATAAGGGGATTGTGTTCCAACGCAGGCAAGTGTAAATTGTGTACATATAGCGTGGAGTGAGACAATGTTTAACTATGTGTGATTAGGGGGGGACGTGCGTGTGTGGCTACTCAATCGGAAGGCAACGTAGGTGTCAGGTGTTGTCGAGTGCTGTAGACGTGCAACTGTGAGGTACTTCAGGCGAGTGGTGTGGATGAGTGATTAGTTGTGAAGTGATTATGTTGTGGGATTGTGAGAAAAATGTCCTCAAGTCTACCATCAAATTCCTATTTATAATATCCATAATTGAATCTTTCGTACCTAAAGATATGATAATAAACTTAGATACAGAAGATATGATTTAGATTTTTTTTTAAGATTTGATCTAGTTTGTAGAAACCCTATTTTAATTTGGGCTTTTAATTTTCTGGGCCCAACTCAGTCCAATTTGATTTAGCCTAATAATCTATTCAATAAATCCTAAGTCTATTTTAGCCCAATATAAGTTAAATAAAAATCTACTTTATATCGAATTGGACCAAAATTATTTTAATGAAGCCCGATCCTTCAATGAATTTTATAATTTATTAATTTCCACACACTGTTATCCAATTTGATCCCAAACAACTTAACTTGATTTAACTGGACTCGACTCGATACAACTGGACTCAATACGATTGGACTTGACTTAACTCAATACCACACTTTATATTTTTTATTTTTCTTCCTTTTTTATTTTTATTTATTATTTATTTATTTTTATTTTTGGCTCAAATGAAAATAAAATAGCAAAAATGAGGTATCTACAGAATATCATGAAGATCTCCCGAATCGAAAACTCAATTGCAAATTGGTTGTCCAAGCTCACCTCCACAGGGATACAAAAGCTCGAGGTAAAGGATAGGAACATTTTTATAGAGTACTTGCCAAAGAAGAACATAAATCTAAGCTCAGCTGTATTGTTAGAACTTATGGCAACCTCATTAGAGCTAAGTTGGATGGATCTCATCTGGAGTTACTTGGAATAGGGTACGCCCCTAGAAGACAGGAAGGAAGCAAGGAAGTTAGGATACCATGCTGCTAACTACATGTTGGTCGACAACATCCTATACTCTAGGGGGGTCAGCCTTCCCCTACTCATATGCCTTTAAGAAGATGAAGGCCTACACATCATAGAAGAGTTGCACATTAAAGTGTACATCAACTACATTCAATCCCAAGCCCTTTATATCTGGGCTCTACGACTCGAATGTTATTAGCCTACCATGAGACAAGATGCCAAGGTCATAGCCCAGAAGTGCCCTTAATGCCAGAAGTACACCCCAATCAATCACGCCTCCAGTACCAATCTCTGGCCCCTGACCAGTTTATAGCTATTTGCCTAATAGGGCATCAACATTCTTAGCACCTTCCCCAAGGCCTCAGGAACTCGACAGTTTATCATCGTTGTCGCCAACTACTTCACCAAGTAGGTTGAGGCTGAGGTTGTGGCCAAGATTACCGAGAGGAGAATTGAGTTACTTGTAGGGAATAACATTCTCTCCAGATTTGGGGTCCCTTATGCCCTCATCATAGACAAAGGGTTTCAGTTTGATAATCCCAAGTTCAAAGAGCACTACGCCAAGCACTACATCACGCCGCACTTCACATTGGTTGCCCATCCGTAGTCAAATGGTTAGGTTAAAGCAGCTAATCGGGTCATTCTCGAAAGCTTGATGAAGAAAGTGGACTAAGCTCGAAGCACTTAGGCAAATGAGCTACCTAATATTTTATGGGGATGCAGGACTACCTATCGCACATCTATAGGCGAAACCCCTTTTGGCCTAGCGTTTAAGTTGAAGACAGTCCTCTCCAATGAGTTAGAGCTTCCCAATATCCAAACTCAAAGTTTCAATGCTACTCTAAACGAGTCCCTACTATAGGCCAGTGTCAACGCTATAGAAGAGATTAGAGACCTTACCGTAACTCAGTAAATACTTACCAATATTAAGCAACCAAATATTATGATCAAAAGGTTAGATATAAAGAATTCAAGATTAGTAACCTAGTCTATCAGAAGCTAGAAGCTACGGGCTCATGAGAAAAATAGGGTAAGTTGGCCCCCAACTGAGAACACTCAATCAAAGTTAGAGAGAGCTTGGGGAATGAAGCCTACAAATTAGAACAATTGGATGGCAAGCTCATCTCAAGTACTTGGAACGCTGATAACTTTCAACAATATTTTGATTAATGTACATCCATCTTGTAAATCATTTCATAAAGTGTTAATGAAAGTTCTATTTCTCATGTATGCTATCTTTGGTTGCTTATCTTTTCATTCACCTACTCTCATACCAAGTCCCAACCCCCAAAGGGTGAAAGGACCTACTAACTGAGTAGGTTGGAACGTTACCGACCTAACCCCCCTTGGTTAACCTCAGTAAAGGAAAACACCCCTTATTTAAGGAACTCTTACTAATTGAGTAATTCCAAATGCCACTAATCTAACCCTCCTCAAGTAATCTCAATAAAGGAAAACAGCCCTTACACAACTAAGGAACTCATACTAATTAGGTAGGTTGAAACGCCATTGACTTAACTCCCTTCAAGTGACCTTAGTAAGGGAAAACATCCCTCACACACCTGAGGAACTCCCACTAACCAGGTATCTCGGAACGCCATTGACTTAACCTCCCTTGGGTAACCTCAATAAGGGGAAATACCCTTTACACAACTGAGAAACTCCCATTAATGTAAGCTTCGAGCTATGCCACCAAATAAGCATAACAAATCGAACAAAAAAAGTGTAAAGTACTGACAGGAGTTGAAGTATGAAAAGGAAAATAGGTATATTGAACAAAGAAATTCAAATTCTATTAATGAAAAGGGATTTACAGCATTAAGGTCGACATCTTGACCTGTTGTACAAAAAGAAAGGAAGGGGGACCATTGCTTATTTCTTAGATCAGCAAACTTCAAAAGCTTTAAAAAATCTAACCCTTCAATCAATTTGGAGGATTGATCCACTAATGGCCCCTGCTCTTGAGATGATTGGCTTAACGTTGTAGAAGGAAAGGTTGAGACTTGTTGGCTTGGGTCAATAGGAGGATCACCCTGACCTTGATCATCTTAAGAAATGCTCTCAAGAGTGATCTCCTACTGAGTTACTGGAGCAGAAGTAGATGCAGCATTGTTTTGACCATCTTCGACATTAGAGGGGGCGCTTTGGATCGCAACAGTTGCTTATGCAACTTCTCTTTCTCTTACTTGGGCTGCCTTCCTCTCCCGATGAGTTAGAGCATCCGGCTAACCCACGAAGCTAAGGTTGAGCTCCGGATAATGGGAGAGCACATCATTCAGCATGTATCGAGCCCACTTAGTGGAGATGTCCTGTAGCTCCTCCAGCCATCGCTCCATTTTATAGAAGTAATCAATAGCCTTTTTAGCAGTAGCCTTGCTGAGCACTTCCTACTCTTTAATTTGGAGATGATTTCCTTCATCTCTAAGGCCTCTCTCTAGAGCTTTTAGATTTTTTGCTCCAACCTACCTTTTGATTGGCTAACTCCAGCAATGTTGTTTTGGAGTTGTTACACTTAAACACCTTCATCGTCAGCTCGGCTTTTAGCTTAGAGATCGATACCTTCAACTTAACATTTTCTTTTTTAAGCTCTTCCTTGGCTCTCCCCTCTTCATCTAGCTTCTGAGAGAGTTGAGCCTTAGTCCTCTACTTGTCATCTAGCTGAGTGCTAAGTTCATCGACTTGCTTGGCATTCTTCTTAATATCGGCTTGCCCTAGCTCTGCCTTTTGTAACTTGGCCTTAAGCACAATCATTTGCACATAAGAGCGGCATAGGTGCTGGTTAGCCTTGCTAAACTTTTCCAAATATTTATTATAGGAGGACTTTGCCTCTTCAAGCCCTTTTGTGTACTATGCACCGCCACACAAAATCCCTTTACCTAGTTCAGTAGTGTATTGTAGTTATAGAGTTGGAGCAACATCCAACCATGGTACTACAAAGAAACGCACAAACTGAGTTCAAGTCAATGTCAATAAGGAAAGACATCAATTCAAAGAGACAAAGACTTACTTATTGAACGAGCGAGCCCAAATGACCCGCCATCTCCATAGGAGCATTCCTTTCCATCTTTAATAAGTCTTCAGGGATAGCCCAGTTGCTAGGGGTGTACGACCCCATCGAGGCTTGGAGGTTGAGAGCTTGGTGGCGCAATGTTATGTCATTACCACAAACCTCCTATTTTGGCCTTAGGAGCTTCTTCTTAACCTTCATAATCTCAAACTTAACCTTCTGAAGGCACAACTCTTTATTTTGGGACTTGTATAATGCATCCTTAAACTAGTCTAATGTTATCCTCATACATTAGAACTTGTTCAGAACTTTATAGAAATCATCCCTAAGCTCATTAGTGCAGCTATATGGATGACTCGAGGGCTACTAGTACTAGTTTGTCAGACTGATAGGCACCTTCCTTATCTTCTTCTTCTTCTTTGCCCTGGGGGCTTTGTCCTTAGAGGTTTTAGAGGCCTTCCTCTTTTGCTCAACTGTCTCAGCCAAGGTACTAGTCTTAGCTACCCCCTCCTCACCTCTATTAGAGGGGGTCAAGCATCACCACGTCCGGCTCCTTACCACTGGCAGGTTCATCTTCCATGGCTATGGGCGCAAAGGTAAGGACATAATCGGTAGAGGAAAGAATCATACTCATAAGCTCAGTAGCTAGTGGCCTTAGAGGGAGACCGATGTGAGGAATCCCTTAAGGTAAGGCAATCGGCTCGACCCTGCTTGTTTGTCCCACACTTAACCTTCGCCTCATAGGCTTGCCCTTAGGGTCAAATGCTTCAATGGTTAGCTTCGGCTTAACATAGCATAGCATGTCAACGAACAAGGTATCTTCTTAACCAATTTCTTGACTATAAGCAATCAAACAAACAATCAACACAAAGAAAAGTACAATACGATCATTTACCAACTCTACCATAACTAGCATAGACAAGGAAGATCTTTCACCCCCCTCCCCTCTCTAAGAGGATATTGGACAAGGCATAGTTCTACATACTCATGTTAGCATGATGAATGAAGCTGTTTACGAAAAGTGAACCTATACCTTCCGTCCATTTCTTCACCATAACCTTCTTCATATTGAGGAAGAGCTCGAAAATTAGATACTTGAAGTATCTCTCCACTGCCTTCGCATCGTTCCTTAAGGCCATGAAGGCTTTTATCTCACTGGCAGCCTCACATCATTGGGCCCATGCTCCTTCTGATTTCCAGTTCAGACCAAGGTAGTCCATAGTGTCTAGAAGTCTACTTAATTTGATAGCTCTACCACCGGGAACTCGTCTTGCTAGCCTTTAATGGAATCCACCAAACCTCCAAATAACTGCCTCCTTAGATGAGGTTGGAGGTACATCCATCCACTCAAACTTTTCTACATATAGAAATGATTGAAGAGTTCGGGAGTGACCCTTATCACCAGGTATTCACAAAGCCCCTGAAATGCCTTTAACACCCTCAACTTATTGGGAAGGACTTGCACTGGACTACACTAGTAGAAGTAAAAGAGCTCCTTTTTAAATTTGCTTAGAGTGAGGCGCTGCCTATAATCCAAACATCTTTCGAACACTGTGAAGTGCCTCCCCAACAGCAAGGGCACTCTTTCTTCCCTAGTTGGCAGTTGTATTGTTTAGCTCGGGGTCTATCTAACCATAAAGTTTGCTAGGACCCAGTTAATAGCGAAAGGCTTGCTCTTACTAATCCGATTACTCGAACCTCTATTTATTCCACGTATAGTGAAAAAATCCGTTGCCTTGGGTAAGGGATCATACACATAAACGTCCTCTATTGCTATTCTCAAGTCATCATCTAAATGTGCCATTGACGTGCCTTTGTCTGCTCTTTCGCAGGGAGAGTCACTCTTTGTAGCTTCGGAGTCTGTTATATTATACTTTAACACATTAGATAGTGTCTCACCTATGTTTTCTCTACTATTAGTAAACATCCTAATGTTGAAAAGTGAAGAGCTTTGAAGAAAGCTTAAGAAGAAGAGAGAGCTTTGAAGAAAGTCGATCAAAAGATAGAATAATATTACAGTAAGTTACGAAAGAGTAATCTGTTTAGGCGATTCTACAATTTATAGGCCAAAAACTTTAGGAAGCAAATTAGTGGTTATAAGGATTTGTATAAGTACAAATCCCATAAAATGTTACAATGCAGATACATAGAGACAATTTTGATTAGATGGCTACTTTCGAAAGGCAAAACGTATGCAACTAAAAGCATGTCTGTAGTGATAGGATACCTGTCATGTCGCATTAAATGCACCATCAAAGCACGCGATAAAGTAAGAATTCGAAAAATTACTTTTGTAAAAAGCATTCCTAAGGACCCTTTAACTTCTACGAGAGAACGTATTCGGTACTTTAGCAACATTATGCCTCGATACGGATAAATAGTAGCTACTCTGACAATGGTTAGCACCTAGTCTACTGAATCTTCACCTCGGCTCGAAATGCTTCGCTCAACCCACTGAGTATCCACCTTGGATTGCCTATTGATGCATCTCCGTGGTTGGATACAAGGAGAAGCACCACAACGAAACGAGCTATAAAAAACCAAAGGAAAACCTAGCAAAAGCTCCAACAGCTATTGAATGGATATGATGCACCAATCGATCTTACTTGGCCTACAATTCGATAGATATGACATACCGGTTCGAATTGAAGGGTCACTCGCCATTACTACTTACTAAAGGAAATAGATAAGAGTTGAATGATAACTAGAATACTAAGGTTCCTCAAAGTGAATAATTATGTATTACAAATGGTTGATTGTCTATGTATAAGAAAGTGGGGGATTATATACCCATCTACTAGGGTTACTTTACATGTATGAAAAAACAAAAGGGTATTCTACAATTAGGTTACATGAAACATACTAAAAGGGTTAAAAGAGACAAAGAATATTTAGTACGGAAAAGAAAGAATCATTTTGGAATATTGTGCTAGAAGACACGTGTCACTTGGTGGTTGGACATCAGGAATATGATACAACATAGGCGGAAACGGAATAACGTTTGTAGTCAAGGGTCGACTTAATCTAAATCAGGTTGAGAGCCAATCAATCTGGTAAGACAGTTAACTGAATTGGAGTCAGACGCTAGTGGTCGGTTAAGGAGCTCAACTCAGCTGGTCCTAGGCTTAGCTCGGCTAATTCTAAGTTGTCTTCTAGATTAGGATTTCGCTGCTGAGCAAGAGCATATCTAACACATGTGAGGATTGAGTAAATAGGTCCATAGGAGATCAGTTTAGCATAGGGATCCCCGTCTCGGCTTTGGTTTTGAGTTATTATTCTCCATGCAAGTCCGAAGAGTCCTTTAACTTGGCTATGCATGATTGGTTTAAGGGGCTGATTCCTATCATCTGCTTAGCGATCGGAAAGATTTGCCCCCAAATTTGAAGTGGTTTGTACTTCCTCTTCTAGGGCAAACATGGTGTCTTCTTTTGTTGATTGATGAGGGATCATATCAAACACATTGAAGGTGGAAGACGTAGTCATTAGGTAACTTGATCTAGTAAGCATTGCGGTTGTTTTTTTTTAGAATCTTGAATGAACCATCAGCTTGAGGAGATAGTTTGTTCTGTCTCAAGTGTGGGAATTATTCTCGGTTAAAGTGTATTCATACTAAGTCTTCTGGTTGGAAGGAAATAGTTTGATGGCTTCGGCTACTAATTTTGTATTGTCTTTGATTGAATTTGCCGATCTTCTTAGTTATAGATTGGTGTAGTTCATGTAGTTCTTGGGCTTAGTTAACTCTGGATTAACTTTCTTCAATGGCTGTTGGAGTGCCGAACATGTCTAGGGGAATAGCGGGATTGAGGCCATAGATAACCTTAAATGGGGCCTTCCCAATAGTGTAATAGATATTTCAATTGTATGTGAACTCCACAACCAGTAGGTACAGATCCAAATCCCCCAAGTTTTTCCTTACAATAGTTCTGAGAAGATTACCTAACGTCTTGTTTACCACTTGAATCTGGTCATTAGTCTGAGGGTAGCTACTAGAGCTGAATATAAGTTTAGTTCCAAGTCTTCTCTAAAGAGTTTTCCAAAAATAGCTCAAAAATTTCATGTCTTAATCCGAGACAATAGTCTTCGATACCTTATGTAGTTGGACAATCTCTTGTAAAAACAAATTAGTAATATATAGAGCATCGTTAGTTCGATGGCACAAAATAAAGTGCGTCATCTTATTGAAGCAGTCTACTACAACAAAAATAGAATCTCTCCTTCTAAATGTTTAGGGCAATCCTAGGATAAAATCTATATTGAGGTCTACTTAAGGTAAGGTTAGTGTTAGCAATGGCATGTACTCTCCATGGGGTTCTCTCTTTCCCTTAGCATGCTTGCACCCTTGCATACTTCACAACTACTAACTATCTTATGGACATCCTTAGCTAAACCTAGCTAGTAAAAGTTCTCCCTCAATAGATTAATTATCTTGGTCTCCCCAAAGTAACTCGATAATCCGCCATTATGAACTTCCTTAGTTAATAGCTCACGCGCAAAATAGTTTGGTATGTACAGCCTTCAGTCTTTGAACAGATAACCTTCCTTAAGATAATATCCCTTCACAACAATTCCATCCCTGCACTGTTCGATGATGGGGCCGAAATGAGGATTATGAGCATACTGCTCTGTAATGAGTAAGAATTCCAATAATTTGGTCTGTAAGGTAGTCAATAAGGTTCACCATCATAACGGGGCATCAGCGACCATATTTGCACTTCCCTTCTTGTGTTAGATGACGTGTAAGAAACCCTCCATAAACTCCAACCACTTAGCTTACCTCTTTGAAAACTTGTTCTGATTCTCTAGATGCTTTAGAGACTTATGATCTGTATAAATACCAAACTCTCGTGATAGCAAATAGTGTTGCCAAACAATAAGGGCCGGGTGAAGAGGGTACAACTCTTTCTCATACATAAAATAGTTCAAGGTAGGACCATTAAGCTTCTTGCTATGGTAGGCGACGAGTCGTCACTCTTGCATCAAGACAGCGCTAATTCCTACTCCTGATGCATCGCATTCCAATTTGAAGGGTTTGTCAAAATCTAGTAGGGGAATAACAGGAGCCGAGATAAACTTCTCCTTGATCTCCTTAAAGCTTTATTAAGCTCAATCATTCCACCTAAACCCTTCATTCTTCTTTGTTAGCTTGGTCAAGGGGGCGGCTATGGTATTGAAGTTTTTGATAAATTGCCCATAAAAAGAGGCTAGGTCATGAAAACTTCAGACCTCAATAATATTCTTTGACGTTAGCTATTCTAGAATAGCACAAATCTTTTCCTCATCTACTAAGATCCCTTCCCCTAACACTCCAAACCTTAGGAAAACTACCCCATTTTGACAAAACGTACACTTCTTCACATTTCTATACAACTTATCAGTTCACAAAACGTCAAATACGTCATAGGGATGTTAAACATGGCTGTTCAGGTTGGTATTATATACTAGTATGTCATCAACACATGACTACATACCTTCCAATTAGAGGGCACATCACATGGTTCATTAAACTCATGAATGTGTTTGGGGCATTAATAAGTCTAAACGGCATAACCAACCATTTGTAGAGTCTATGCCTAGTCTTGAAGGCAATCTTCCACTTATCTCCCGGTATCATACGAATTTGGTGGTAGCTACTTCGCAAATCAATCTTTGAAAATATCTTGGCACCATGAAGCTCATCTAACATATCATCAAGCCTCGGTATTGGATATTTATACTTGATAGTCATTCGGTTGATTGCTTAGTTATCGATGTATATACGCCATGAACCATCTTTCTTTGGAACGAGCAAAACCGATATTGCGCAAGGGCTCATGCTCTCCCTCACATACCCTTGTTTTATGAGTTCGTCTACCTGCCTCTTCAGCTCGGCAACCTCTTCAGGGTTCATCTTATATGTAAGTCAGTTTAGTAGAGTGGGGCCTGGCTGTAGATCGATACAGTGCTCTATGCCTCGAACTGGAGGCAATCCTTTAAGCAGTTCTTTGAGAAACAGGTCGAAAAACTCATCGAGCAAGCTTCGAATCTCTTTTGGAACATTCTCTAATTCCCTTATTTCCAACAATCTCCTAACCAACAGGAACATGGGCTCATTAGCCTTCTTAGCAGATTGGAGCTCTCTTCGGCTTATAACTAAGGCATTCTTCTTACTAGCTCAAGTGAGCTGATTGTAGGTTTCATTTACTTGGGACAGAGTCATAGGTTGCAATATAATCTTCTTTCCATCCTTAATAAAGGCATAGGTGTTCTTATACTTGCTGTGAATAATACGTTGGTCAAACAACCAAGGTTGTCAAAGTAGTAGATGTGAAGGTCCTATGGGGATGACATTGCAAATTACTTCGTCTCTATACGCATTCCTAACACTGAACGGTACGGTCACTTGTTCAGTTACGTACAAAGCACTCTTATTATGAAGCCAATACAGTTTGTAAGGTCGGGGATGCTTGGAGATCAACAGACTCAACCTTTGCACAAAGGACTGTACAACGATATTAGTACAACTTCCTCCATCCATAATGATTGTGCATAATTGGCCTTTGACGATATACTTGGTATGGAATAAATTCTCCATCTAGTCCTCCTCAAAGCTCAGTAAGGAACTTAGTACTCATCTCAAGATTAGGGTCATCACTTCTCCCTGGTTGGCATAAACACAGGTCTCTTCTTCCTCTTCGGCTTCAGGTTTTCTAACATCCTCTTCTTTCTCGGGCTTGCTCTCGTCGGTGCTGTCCACTATATCTCCTTGGAGTACCATGATGTGTCAATTTAGACACTCAAGGGCCATATATTCGAAGCTCAAGCATTTCACTTCACTAGTCTTCCATCTAAAAGTATGTCCTTTCTTATACATTCTCGGGGTTGGCTTAGCCTTAGTTCGGCTTGACTGTCTTGCTTGGCCATGTTAGTCTGCTTGGCTTTTGTCAGGTCTATTGGTCCTTTCCTTCACTAGGTATGGCCTCTTTGGCTAGGCTTGATCAGGTCAAAGCAATATAGCAGCTTGGGAGAAAGTCTACCTAGGTTGACTCGATGCACTTCTCTTCTACTTTTCGACTCTCTGTGCCATCTTAATTGTCTCTTCCAAGGTATAAAACCTCTACACTTCGACAATGTTGCAAGTCTTATACTTGAGCCTAGAAATGAATCTCAATACCATGTGGGCCTCTAGTTCTTCCATGTTGGTTTAGATTGTAAGCATCTAGAACTCCCTTACATAGTCATTAGCAGGTCGACCTCCTTGGCGAAGCTCCAGCAACTTTGCAAATGTATCTTGCAAGTAGGTCTCGGGCACAAATCTATCCCTTAACAACCTTTTCATCTCCTCCCAAGTTCTAACACCTCATTTCCCATCCCTTACTCTAGCTACGTTTAGATTTTTCCACCACATTATTGCATACCCAATAAACTCCAATGCAGTAAGTTGGACTTTGGCAACATCTATATACTTGTAACAGTTGAACACCTTCTCAACCTTCTTAACCTTCTCTTCCCACTTTAACTATTCATCGGTATCTCCACTTCTATTGAAGGGCAGGATTTGGACCTTGACATTATTTAGCCCTCGAGGAGTTCAGCATCCCCATCCTTGTACTTAGTAATAGTCAACCTCTTCTTCTTTTTCTTTCCTAAACTCTTCAACATCTAACTCCTCATTGTCTTCCTTTAATTCCAGTCTTCGTCTAGCATCTCTTCTAGCTTAAAGGGCTTGAACTGGGTGATGGGTTCGACTAACTTGGCCATAACCCCTTTCTTGAATATTTTTAGGTAGATTTTGCGATGCCATACGTTGGGGTTGTTGCCTATTAATTTATATTGGTGTGACTAGACTCTCAACGAGCTTTGTAAGCCTGTCAAGTTTGTCGTCGGTGGACCCTAGGGTGTTACTACCATTATGATCTTGACTGGGTTAAGCACCACTACTTTGGTCACCAATAACACCTTGAACACTCGAATCTAACATAGTGCAATACTTCCCGAATAGATTAACAATTCTTTAACAACTTTAATACTTAATAGTCACTTAAACAGAATAGAAACAAACTTGATTTGTTTTCGCAATTAGAAAAAGAGTAAAAACAAAGTAACAATGAAACCATACTAACTATCACACAAACACACTATAGTAACTACGGAAGGAACACAACAACCACTAATAATAAAGCAAACAAAAACTTCACTGCAATTTCACATAGCCCCTTTCGAAACCGTACTTTGATACCAACGAAACTGATACGTCTCCATAGTCGGACACATAAAGAAGCACCACAACGAAACGAGCCGAAAAGAAACCAAAAGAAAAGCTAGCAAAAGCTTGAGTAGCTACCGAATGAATATGACACACCAATCGATCCTACTCTGCCTATAATCTGCTGGATATGACACATCGGTCCAAACTGAAGCGTTACTCACCACTATTCCTTACTAAAGGGAATAGATAAGAGTTGAATGATAGCGAGAGCACTAAGTTTACTCAAAGTGAATAATTCTGTATTAAAAATGGTTGATTGTCTGCGTATAAGAAAGTGTAGGTTTATATACACATCTACTAGGGTTAGTTTACATGTATAAAAAGACAAAAGGGTATTCTATAATTAAATTACATGAAACATACTAAAAGGGGTAAAAGAGATAAAGAATATTTAGTATAGAAAAGAAAGAATCGTTCTGGAATATTGTGCCAAAAGATACGTATCGTTTGGTGGCTAGACATCAGAAATATGATACAACGTAGGTGGAAGCAGAATAATGTTTGCAATCAAGGGCTGACCTAATCTAAATCAAGTTGGGAGCCAATCAGTCTGGTAAGAAAGTGAACTGAATTGGAGTTAGACGCCGGTAGTTGGTTGGGGAGCTCAGTTCAGCTAGTCTTGGGCTGTCTTCTGGATTGGGATTTTACTGCTGAGCAGAAGCATATCTAGCACATGTGAGGATTGGACAGATAGGTCCACAGGAGATCAGTTTGACATAGAGATCCTCATCTCGGCTTTGGTTTCGAGCTAGTATTCTCTACGCGAGCCCTTGGAGTCCTTTAGCTTGGTTATGTGTAATTAGTTCAGGGGGCTGATTCTTATCACTTATCTAGCTCAACAAATATACTTTCCGCCCTGATTTAACCGAGGGCTAACTACTTAGTACTCCTTGAAGGCTAAAGAGGTCAAACCTCCTACATTCCACCTTAAGGCTAAAGCACCCACCTCGCCCTCAGTGGCAACCTGCTTGGACAAACCACGCTGCTTATCCACTGTACCACTTAGCTTGGGCGTCTTCGCCACTATGTCGGCATGATAGCACTATCACCATGACACCTAGCCATCGTAAACACTTCATAACCGGATCAATAGCATGCCTGAGAGGCTTATCTTTTCCCTTTCCTTGCTCCATTACGGTAATGAGATTGCGCGTATAGAGGGGGGTTTAGGAAGGAAGGAGGGGAAGGGGGTGTACAAGTGTTGATAAAGCCTTTTGGGTATAGGCTCCTTAGGCCTATGCTGACCTGATTGAGCTTGTTGCCTATGCCGTACCTCCTTAGATCTAGCCTTCCCATATTCACGGTTGGCCTTAGCTCAAGCCCAACATACGACCTATCCAACTACATAAGCCACTAATAGCTATAAGACAATGGATAAGAGTGAATAACTAAGTCAACCACTATCTCTTACATTTATGGGACATGTCAAATATTATGACTTTACTATCCAATACTTGCAGACGAGGTTTGCCCCTAATAACATCTCTCTAACTGCTGGCTCTACTCCTCTATAAATACAGTATCATCACCCAACGGTAAACTACTTAATATTTTGCACACTTAAGCCTACTTACTACCTTTGCATACTTCTACTCTCTATATACACAAGTCTAACTTAAGTATCGGAGTGACCACGTTAGACAATACTATGCGCCTCTCATTGTTATTTGTTTTACAAGCTCATTTAACTATGCAAAGCTTAACATCGCTTGAATTTCTACTGACAAATTTCCAAAGACAATATAACTATTTTTATTATTGATGACATTAATTATTTTCTATTAACAATATAAGCTAATAAATATTGATTCTTGTTTTTATGTATTAATTCTTTTTCTAAAATTCAATTATTATTTTTTAATTATAGATAGTATATCCTATAAGTAATTATTATATGAGATTTATGGAATAGGAATTATGATACATACTATATAAGTAATAGTTTGTTGTATATGTATATAATTATGAGTAGTATATACAATAGTCATGTGTTATAAACTAAACAACTTATTGTATTATATTATATGTAACACAATATCTTATTTTAATCATAATATATATAACTTTATTTTACCTTGCTAATAACTTGTACGTATAATAAAATAGTTTTAATATAAATTGTCATATAATATGTTAATTTCCTATTAGTGGGAAATTAATTATTTTGCTTTAACTATAACTAGCAGACGATATACCTACGTTGTGTATACAAAAATATATTAAAAAAAAAAACTTAGACTAAAATATATAGAAGATTTCTAATAAGATATGTTAGTAAAATTAAAACTATAATAAATTTTTCAAAGAAAAAGTCTTTGTAAATTTGGTCAAATAAAAAATATAATGAAATTTCTAAATAATATGTTGAACAATTAAAATAATTGACAAATAAAAATATAGCAAATGTATAAGTGTGAGAGAAAATGATGATTGTATAATTGGATGCAGTGGTTAAGAATTTTGTAAGATGGGTTTCATTTATTTTTAACTATCATGTAAATATATTTAATTATTGAAATTATATTTTATCAAATTGTTAATCATGGGTAATTAAAAGAAGACTTTTTGTTTAACATAATAGACGCGTGATTTATTGTGAGAAAAGATTGGAGTAGTTTGGAAGTGATTAAAAATAAAAAAAAAAAATTACCTAGAGTATTGCAGTAATAATAATTACCAGTTTTTCCTAAAAGCCAATCACAATGAGAGTTTAAATTCAATTGTTGAGTTATTTGGATATTTTTACGATTTAAAGGCAATATTGTAAACACTAAAATTTAGTAAGTTCACAAAAATAAATAAATAAATAAATACTTAGTCACATGCAATTGAATAGACGAAATATGGCAAAATGTATAGGTTGGGAAAATGTGCAATTGAATACTGCCTTAATCCAATAATGTAAAAATGTGCAATTGAAAACCGTCTTTACTGGAGTTAATGGTAGTGTAATGAATATTGCCTTTACATGGAGTTAGTGGAAAGTATAATTCATTAATGGTAAGTGAATCATAAGTTTAATAGTATATAATATATTATAATCAGTTAATGACATTTAGAAAAAGGTTTTCACTTTAATAAATATAGATAAAGGAATAATTAATATAAATAATAGCAATTTAAAAGTATAGAACATTATAAATAAAGCATAAGCCATAAGTGTATGTTGGGGATTAAGCCAATTAATATTAGGAGTCCTAATAAGAAGTAAGTTTAAGTTATGATAATGATCGATTAGCATGTAACATATTGATATTAGAAGTCAAGGTTGAGGATTATATGGTTGAAAAGCCCATATTGTTAGGTACGTGTATACTTAGTTATTGATTCTACATATTAGGATAGAGAGTAAAAATTGAATAAAAAAAATATATGACTTATAAATGTTTGTTAAGCGTGCTTGGCTCGGCTAATGACCCACAATGGCATATCCTTAAGAGGCACTCGTTAATCGATATACGTATTATCCTTAGTGGAGTTGCATATTGGCATGATAAGGGTTAATTTAGGAGCTCGTGAGTATTGTGGCCTGGAGTAGCAGGTCCCAACACTATAGTATGTATGTAAAATATATATATATATTGTTTACTAAAGTCATGGGTTACCCTAACTCTTGGGACATCAAGACTATGCTATGTGTTAGACTTAAAATGAAAAGATAATAAAAGAATATTTGATTTATTTATTTGCATTTATGCACATGAATATTAACTGTTTGTCATGTGCGTGTGATTGTTGTAGGGAGAATTATAATAAAAGAGATCAACGTTTTATAAAGCAATTCAAATAACGGATTCAAAATAACTAGTTTATAAAATTGTTGAAACTATTTTATAAAATATTGATCCTTTATTTGAACTTTTTGAGACATTAATCCCTCGTTTAAACTTACCTCCAAATGTTGATTTATACACCTGTTGGCCATTAGCTTACCCCTTGGGGATATTTGTTTTCCAACTATAAGTTAGTCATATGAGTTTGCTAAATTTGACTGAAAGCGTAGCTATTACTATTACTAGTAAGATGATGACTAGTAGCATTGATGTTTTTAAAGATGTAGTTGTTAGACTCGTTTACGAGTTATTCAAATCATATTAAATTATAGAGATTCGCTAATTATAATTTTTTTGAAGTCACATAGGTTTAAGTATGTAATAGAATAAACAGAGCCTAATGCGTTAATAGATAGTATGGACATGTGATGGGTTGTGGTGTCATAGGATTTTAAGGCGTTACATCTATAATAAACAAGATTTTAATATGTGACATATATTTAAAATTATAGATTGAACTTTACCTAAAGAAATTTTAAATTGAAAACCTAAGTCTTTAATTAATGAATGAATTTTAAAAAATAGTCAAGATGGATCTAAAGTCATCGGAAATTGAGTAAAATGAAATTGAAAAGTGGCAAATGAATGAGAGTTAAGAGAGTAGCATTAGTAATAGCACTTTGAGTAAAAAATAAGAGCTGTATAGGAATGAATAATATAATATGCTATAGCCTTTTACTTCCTCTAATGAGTAAATGGGCTTAAATTATTTGTGTTGTGTTAAATATATTATATTTTGTTATATTTAATATTATGATAGGGTTTTCCATAAGGTAATTGTACGGTCTTTTGAGACATATATCTTGTATACTTTATAATACACGATCATGGTGAGTATAAAATATAGAAATAGTATACCTCATACCTATTTTGTAATTTGGAACCAAAATCTATACTATATCCTTTATGTCACATTTGTTAAGAAAGAATAGTTTAGAATATAATGAAATAGATTGGTATGGAATGGAATGAGATTGGATTAATAATTGTTTTCTTATATATGGAAATATCCAAGTACTGGAATGAAATTAAATATATATATATATAACATTATTTGTGAAAAGTGCTGTTGATTATTGCATGTTATAATCTAGTTAAAGGTTATATAAATAATTTTTTATTAATGCAATTAATAAAGAGGAACAAAATTAAGATTCCACTATCTTAAAAGTGGAATATTCCCCTTTATAGTTGGAATCACCAATTACAAAAATCATGACTCTACCTTCTAAAAACACTTTTAAGTATAAGAAAGGGATTTCAAACTTAAGTCATGAATCCAATACAGGTCAATTCCACATAACAAATATGACATTAATACCTATATCACGGTCTTCAGCACTTATGCGAAACATACCTAATAGAATATACTCTAAATTATTTAGAGAGTCTTATTTATTATTAATAATATTACATGATACATTCAAAATTATCAAATTCAAATGTAAATGCAAATTTTAGAATTGCACAAATTTTTTTCCCTTAAATTGAGTACCATATGCATTACAAATGTTGAATATGTGAAATTGAACTCGATACTAGGAAAACTTATGTTAATGCACTATCTTGATAAATTGAGGGAGAAAAGAAAAAGGCTAAACACTTAATTACATTAAGGGTAAGCTAGTAATCTTATTGCATAGAATATCTATCCGTATTCTATTCAATTAGATAGATTTTGAATGGGAATCAAGAGTCATCGAGTAACTTCTAGGTGATAAGTTCTTGAATATATTCCTGTAGAATAGAGTATAAATATTAGGTCTTTATACTTTATACCTATCCTGTAACCTAACTTATGCTTGTACTTTAAAATACACAAGATATATGTTTTAGGATATCTTGTACCGACCCTTTAGAATTATAAAATACTATAATATATATCAATGAGTGAAAAAAAAAAATTGTACTACTAAAAGCACAAAAACGATATTTCAATAATATAGAAAAAAAGTGGATTAAGTTTAATACAGATGCTAAACCTAAAACTAATAATGAAATCTAAAAATAATAACTTTAAACTTTAAGATATAATAATTGTCGTTAATTTTAAAGAATTTATATATATATTTTTTCTTATGAGCATGTACCTTAGTGCATTTATCATTTGATTGTTTTGTTAATAAAAGGGTATTATTTAATATAAGGTTTATGCAATGGTTTAAAAGCAACCTTTTAGTGTGGAATACAAAAAATATAACAAGAGTTTGTCAAATCACAAAGGTGCAATGTTGAAAGTTACAGGAAAATAAAAAAAAATATCACACGTTATAGAAGGTATGAGTACTTTATAAGTTTTATAACGTACGAGATAGATATGATTAAAAAAATTTGAAAATTTATATGTATATAATAGTTTTTTTTTATTCAAGTACAGTAAAGAAGATTTAAATCTAATTTATCTCAACGAAAGACTAATAATACTATCATTAAATTATAATGACATTAATAACTCTCCATAATAAGATACTAATAAATTTTATACCCTATCAATACTATATCGGTTCGTATCTAATTTAAACCCAATAGCAGTAGCCTCTTTGTTTCCCACTCCACTTGGAATCCTGATCCAAATTGGAAAAAGAAAAAGTGAAAAAAAAAATTTGGAAACATTGTGCTCGCTTTTTGCTTCCTAATTCCCAAATTCCCTTCTCTCTCCTTCCCTCTCGCTCTCCGCCTCCCCTTCTCTCTCTAAATCACATGAACAACACACTTCTTCCATGAACACTTCTAGAACAAAACTTCAATTCTCTCTCAAATTCCCTCTCCTTCACAAACCCTAACCCCCAATGTATGGCACCTCCTCCAAGCTGGGCCGTGGCGGCCCTGCCATCGCCCGTGGCGGCGGTGCCGGACCCAAACGCTTCCCTGCGCCGCAGCCGCCTACCCGACCCACTGCCCCATCCCGTCCTCTCTCCGCGGGCGCCCGTAACCGCATGAATTCCGTCCCGGGCTCTGCGAAACCCGCAGCTGCTGAGGAGACGTTCAACCTCGTTTCAGGGAACGATTCACATGTTTTCGGGATGATTATTCGGCTTGCGCCAGACTTGATTGAGGAAATTAAGCGCGTGGAGGCTCAGGGCGAGTTTGCAAGGATTAAGTTCGACTCTAATGCGAATAATACTGCGGGAAATGTGAGTTTTGGATTGGATTTTAGCTAATTTTTGGTTTATTACATATTTTCATTTATTTATTTTCATAGCGTATTTTATACTGTGATGTATGTGGGTTTCGTACTATAAATAGCGGTTTAGTGGAGATGGATGTTGAAGTGTTTGGTGCTTTAAGAGGTTTTGATGTAAATTTGTTGAGAAATTGGTGTGCGTTTGTGTTATGGATGCGTAGCTCACTAATTTTTAGTTTGTACCTACTTGGTTACATTGATTTTGGATTGTGTGTTCAAGCATAAGATGTAAATAATGCAAGAGGAGAATTTGGTTGGTAAATTGAATTTTGAGTTTTATCTAACATGTTATAATTTCACAATTTTAAGTAGTCATTAACATTTTGGGTTGGATATTGGTGTTGGCCAAGTTGTTGGTTTGGGGGTTATTGTAAGAGTTTGTTGATGGTTAGCCTGTGTTTGTGTTAAGTACATTGGCAGGTGGTTTGGTTTATCAAGTTTGAGTGATGTATTTGAGTTTGGCATGCAAACACAGTTATTCAAGTGTGGACGTACATGTTTGGAATGCTTACTTAAAAAAAAGCATATGTGTTTGAAATTTGGATTGAATTTTGAGTCTTGGCCAAAATGGTCTAATTGCTGGATTTCAGATGGTTATTAGCATTTTGGAATGAGATTGGTGCTGGAAAGGTTGTTGGTATTAGTAACAGTGTGTTGATAGTTGATTTGTCTTTGTGTTAAGTACATGGTTTAGGTGATTGGCTGAGCAAGTTTGAATGGTTGCATATTTTAGTTTGCCATTCAAATGTCAATAATTCAAGTGGAGATGTGTGCTTTTATATCCTCATTGATTCTTTTTTCCCCCCTCTCCTTCTATTGGAGGGGGCTTGACAGAATTCGGACTAGCTATGATAGATACAGATTGGGAAGTTGGGCATCGAACCAAACTACTGCTTTCTTTTATTCATTATCTTTGATTACTTGATAATTTCCAAAAGTATGGAAAGCATCTTAACACTATGTTTGGATCAGTGGAAATGGGTAGAAATGGAAAGAAATGAGATAAAGTGGTATGTTCGGCAATCTAAGTAGAAGGTAGAAATGGTTAAAAAAGAAAGGAAATGAGTGGAAACATTTCCACTTTGAAGCCCTTTTCCTTTCTCTCCAAAATTGGAGAGAAATTGGTAGAAATAGGCAGAAATGAAGGACAATTATAACGATTATAAAAATAACAAAGATCATCAAAATAAAAGTAAGGGTGAATTTGTCTTATACTATCTTAATTTCCATTCGTTTCTTCTTTGAAGATAAACCAAACACATTTCTTTTCATTTCCTTCCATTTCTTTCATATTACCTAACACAAAACTAAAACCACATTTCATTCCATTTCTACTCCTTTATTTTCCCTTCCACTTATGTCCTTCGATTTCTATGCTAACAAAAGTTGCCAAACATAGTGTAAGTTTTCTTTCCTTTCCCAGCTTTTTCGGTCATGTACAAATCAGTGTCTACTAAGCCCGAGACATAGGTTGAAGGTCCCCTTTTTCTGACTATATCTTTCAGGCATGTGCCTCAACTTTTTCTTTATTAGATTTGAGTGTTACTTCACGTGATGTAATAGATATTAGCTTCTGTATTGATATAGATAGAGTGGTATTAGTTTCTCTCATGAACATGTAATACATGATTTGGTTTGCTTTCACTTACAATTTGTTGGGGGAGTTTTATGTTGAAGACTAAACTTATACAATTGGTTAAAGGTGGGAGCAAACAAGCTGTCTTTTACTGGAGAACCAGGAAAGGGCAGTGTTGTTGGTAGCTGCTCCTTCTTGCTAGCTGAAAATGCTGCTGTTGTTGTATGGGTTTCTTGAATTATATTTGATGGTTTTATTTATTTTAATGATCGACAAGTTCTTTCAGAGGAGCAAATAAATGCTTCAGAAGTTAGCTATTAATTTGGTCGGAAACTCTGTAGGTGTAAGAAATGCTTTGGGTGTATGTGATGGATCCTTGCATTTCTGCAAACTTAATATTTGAGCTCAAATATGACCCGTATCTCATTGGGTGCAAAGTTTAGTTGTCTCTAGATACTCTACCATCTTGTGGAGCTTACTGTCAGATCTTAGAAATGTGTTGCTTTTGGTAGGATTACTTTGAAAAGTGTGGTTGCTTGATGGTTATGTTCGGCAATTCCAAGTTGATGGAACAGTGGGTTCAAAATACTAAGAAATAGATGAATTGAAGAAGATATGTGTATTAACCTTGGGAGAATCTCAGGCAAAGTTTACAACAGATGCACACTTACAAGATACTGACAATATTTTCTAACTGACTCTTACTTGCTAATCTACTATTTATACCGACTCTACTTCTCCCTATTTACAAATGTGCCACTCACTTAATGCACCCCACGCCACTTATTACACCCACCACAGCATAACACACAACACATATCAGCACAGCTCCCTCGCTAACACTTGTAAAATCTTGGGCTGTGTCAATTTCCCTCTCCCTCAAAATTGTCCTTGTCCTAAAGGATGAAAAAATAAAAAAATAAATTCAGCCATGGTCATTAAGTTCATGCTCATGTCGCTTAGCAAAGTGTTCTTCAACATACACCCATCCATCATCATTTTCTTCTTCAAGAACTGTAACCCATATAGGGATTTGTTAGGACATTTATGCCCTGGTTAGAAGGGCTGATCTCAAGGAAAACTCAAGCCTCTGTTCTTTATATCCGTAGAATCTGCATAAGACATATTGTGTGGCCCACTCACATCCATACTCTACTGCCCTGTACCACTTCCCACCGAAGTGAGAGCCCAATTATCTTTCATGTTTACGCCAGATTTAATTCCATCAACAAGTGAGGATTTAGTATTCTCCTGAAATTTGGGTCTCCATGGCTGATGCAAATTAGTGATAGTGATAATAATAGTTTAAGGCATTTGTAGCTAATGTTGAAGTGTATCTCGTAATAGTGCCTTGATGGCGACTTTCCCTGCTGCCATTCTCACTTGCTCGACCTGAATGAGCTGCGTGCAAACCACATTCAAACTCTTTATCCACATTTAATGCAATTTCCATAGCTTCGGCTAACGATATTGGCCTCAAAGTCTTCATTTGAATTCTAATATCCTCATGCAATTCACCGAGAAAATAACCAAGAAGTTGTAATTCATTTATGTGCAGAACTAAACAAGTCAAAGCTTCAAAATCCTCGATATAAGTAGCAACCGAAGTGGTCTGCCTAAGTGTAGATAAACACTCATACGGGTTACTCATGGCTTGTCATCGTACCTGCTAGTACTACTTTCCACCCTTCTCCAACTTGATGGGACTTCAAATTATTGCTCGGTTTTGGCAAACCAATGCAAAGTATTCACTCCTTCAAAAACTGACATTGTAGTAGTAGTTGTGTTTCAAATTGTTGCTCAGTTTTGGCAAACCAATGCAAAGCATTCACTCCTTCAAAAACCGACATTGTAGTAGTAGTTGTGTTAGCCCCATATTCATCATAATCCAGTTCTTCGACAAAGTTGGGATCATCCATCTGTCTAAACTCCAATTTCCTATCACCTAAGTCGACTTGCTAACCACCACAAACTCTCCTTGACTGACCTCCACTCAAATTCAATCGCCACTGATCTCTCTCCTGTGTTATATCTAGCTTCTTCATTCGTTGATCTTCGTTTTCCTGTTCCTGATTGGAAATATCCAATCACTGGCCACCAACCGACTTCAACGACCAATCCCCACCTTCAATTGGTCTTTTCTGGCCATCATCCTTCACCTGATCACCTTTCCCCATTTGCTGACCTTCACCTGTCTTCGATGGATCATACTCCAAATTTTGATCCTTGAATTCCTCTCATTGTTCTCCTATCCCTAACTGAACCAATCTACTTGTTACTTTCGGTTCGCTATTCTCATCCACTTTTGCATCAGAAACTTCAAGTTTCTCCTTTGACTCTAGTACATTGATCTTTTCTACATATGTACCAGATTTCTTTGCATTTTCTTTCATGAGATCTCTTCAGTTTTGCTATTGTAGCACGTGGCAACTGATTCTCTATGTTTGAAATACTAGTACTCAACTAAGAGTGAGATTGATGCAAGTCCACCATTCCTTCTCATAGATCTTTTCGAACTTTAATAAGATTTTTATCAAGTGATGTTACTCGTTGATCTAACACCTCAACTTTCTGATCTAGTGATTTAACTTTCTTCTCCAATAGATCTACATTTTTCTCCAAATTATCAACTTTTTGTTCCATTCTCTTCATCTCTCCAATTGGGATTTCCTACATACAATGCCAAATCGATAGAACCATGGTAGAAAATACTAAGAAATAGATGAATTGAAGAAAAGATGCGTATTAACCTAATAACCTCAGGAGAATGTTCGAGTAAGGTTGACAACATAGAAACACACTTCCACTATGGAAATTTCTATGCAAGGGTAAACTTACAAGATACTTCACAATATTTTTTGACTGATTGACTCTTACATGCTAACCTACTATATATACCAACTCTACTTCTCCCTATTTACAAATATGCCACTCACCTAATACACCCTTCACCACTTATTACATACGTGACAGCCATGCAACACATGCCACAGCACAACACACATACAAGAACACACCCTCACTAGCACTTGTAAACTCTAGGGTCATATCACAAGTGATAGGTTTAGATGGATTAGTGATGGGTCTGCATTTACAAGTAGGTGAAGAAGATTGCTTGGATTGTAGAAGA
Source organism: Lumnitzera littorea (assembly GCA_024138015.1). Taxonomy (NCBI): domain Eukaryota; kingdom Viridiplantae; phylum Streptophyta; class Magnoliopsida; order Myrtales; family Combretaceae; genus Lumnitzera; species Lumnitzera littorea. The sequence goes on along the minus strand of JAMXBB010000009.1, from coordinate 8,909,488 downwards.
ATTGGATGAAAATCAATTTGAAGCAGCTTCCTTTGATGTATTTGCTCCTTGGAAATTCATTTGGGAATTCTTTGAACTCAATGTTGATCTAAACTCTTTCTGCGCCATCCTTATGTGAATAGCATTTAACTACTTTTTCCTAACAATTTTGCCTTTGCAATTATACTTCTGCTTCTTTGGTTGCCTTCAGTTTCCTTTCTGGATTATTAGTCTACTAATTCCTATCTTGAAGTTGAGGTTGAGGATATTCAAACTTAAACCTATTTTTATGTATGTTGCCGGAGAAAACATGCTTCGGGATTTTTATTCTGACTGATATCTCCTCCATCATATCAAGGCATTGGAGCTTTTATCACTATTTGATTTTCTTTTATATTTTCCATAACTTTTTTACTGTAATGTTAATGTACTGTACTATAACATAATGGCTCATATTTTTGCCAGGTTATTGATGTGGCGGGTAAGGAATACAGATTTACATGGTCACGTGAGTTTGGTGACCTGTGTGATATATATGAAGAACGGCAAAGTGGTGAGGAGGGGAATGGTTTGCTGGTTGAATCAGGATGTGCTTGGAGGAAAGTTAATGTGCAGCGAGTCCTGGATGAGTCAACTAAAAACCATGTGAAAATGCGATCAGAGGAAGCTGAACGCAAGCATAAATCCCGGAAGTAAGTCAAGGATCGTTTAACTAATTGTATCTACAGACCCTTGATCCGATTTTGCTTATTTGACTTATTGTTGTTTACTGATGTGCATTTAGATTCCTGATATTGTGATAATTTTAATTTGATGGATAGAAGAAATGGTAGACATACTGTGTAGTAATTATTAATTTCTCCATCTTTTCTTTGGCCAGGCATCATCAATGATTCTATATCTTTTCTTTTAACTTACTTTACAGGAATTAAATTCCTGAAGCCTGCCTATCAAAAAGAGGGAAAAAATCAATATGCTGATGCCTGCATGATGTGACATTATTTTCATGTCCATACTGATAAATGCAGCATGCCTTTATTAGATGTACATTGTGATTGACGAAGAATTTGCAGATTGGACCAGATGAGTGTAGATAACTTATATATAAAAAACTTTGACACAACATTGTTACACCACATTCATTCCTATAATGATCTCTTTCTCCTTCATTGTTCTATGGGAAATTTTATATTGCTTTTTGTTCAATGCTTCTCCTTTTCTATTAAGGAAATAATATCTCGGCTGCAAACATCTGGGATTTTCCACTTGCATGCAAGTGTTTGGTACAGCCACAGAAATATAAGGGTGTGTCTAGGGTATTACTCTCTCAAAATTGGACTGAGCTATTAGGAGAAGGGCTGTTGAGTTGCTTCATTTGAGGAGTTTGTGGGGTAAAAGAGAAAAAGGAAAAATGAAAATGAAATTAGTATCTGCAGCATACAATATTTTGCTACACTGAAAGAAACATGTGATCGTGCTTCAGACTTTCTTCTTCTCTCGAACATTGCAGGCTGACCAAAGAATGATGAAGGGTTGGTGGCTTTGCTCTGTTTTAGGGGTTTATGAGTGGGTATACCTCAATGTATGCACATTGGAAAGAAGCTACACTTGGCCTAGATTTCTGTACTAAATTGACATTGGTTCATCATTTGTGGAATCAACATTATCCATCTGGGCCAATTGTCCTTTTTTTTTTTTTTTTATAAATCATATCTGGCTTATCATCATTGCATCCTCCCAATTTATGGATCTTAAATTATATCATCCATGTGCCTTTGCATCTTTCAATTGCACGATGAAGTCACATGTAATTTTTTTCCTGATGATTTGTTTATATTAATCGTGACATTTAATATTCAGTTAATTCTCTGTTTTTCCTATAGCCTCATTCAAGTCAGCCTCATTGAGTCTGTGCATTTCTTGATCTTATGACTTAATTGTTCAGATTATTGGTAGTTTTGCTAGTTGCTACACTTCCAAGTTTTTTAAGCTATTATTAACTGTCTTTATTTCAATGGCAGGGCCATTGTATTAGAACATGGAAATGCCTCTATGAAGAGTCAAGTGAAGCAATTAGCTGCGGCTGAAGGTGACTTCATTAGGATATTGATTTCTTTGGACCTCTGGCATTTACTTTATCACAGAACTTGTGAATTTCTCAGTGCATTTTATCTTTTCATGTGTCTTGCTGATTTATTGCATGATTGTTTGTTTGAGAATCTTCTGATTAAGAAAAAAAAAATCTTGTGATATTCTTTCCATACTAAGATCCAGATGTGCCAAATGTATAAGTTTCTTTGATCTTTAGGATTAGTCCTGTAAACCAACACCATGATAGGATAAGTTGCTTCACAATGTGTTAGATGGTATGTTTCATGTTATCTAGTTTGTAATGTTAGGCAATTCCTTTAAGCATAAGTATCATGTGTTTTGTAATGTGGAAGGAATATAGCATCCTTGTTTGTAATAATTTGTCCTTATTTCCAGTTAACCCTAGGAGAATGTTTTTCAAAAAGAAGGAGCCACCAAACAAAAAGCTGAAGGTTGAACCTCGTCATGGTAACTATAGTCTTCCCGATCTTACCCATATTATGGTTCTGTTTAGATTATCTTTTTTTTTTTTGTTATTTGTATGTTATCTGTATCTATTCTGTGTTTGATTTATATCTATTTAAAATTTGATATTTGGAAATTATTCATAATTATGATAGAGCTAGTGATTAGAGTGTTAGAATTGAGAAATGGAAAATGGAATTTCACGTAATTTTAAGAGAGAAGATTTGAAAAAATATATTTTATGTATTGAAAATAATTATTTTAATAGGTATTTTTTAAAATATGAATAAAATAAAGGGTAGATAAATTGAATCTTATTAGGATTTGTTGGGTAATTAATTTTAGAAGAGGTGTATATATGGAATTAGATTTCTATCTTTTTTGTGTCTTATTCTAGACCAAACATAAGATTCAAGTAGACACTAAATAGAAACTAATGAGATGAAAAATAGATGAACCAAAGGGAGCCTATATCATAATTTTTTTTGCAGCATCAATGATGACCTTTTCCCGAAAAAGTGCCTAATATGTACATAATTTTTTTTTTAATCTTAGTTTTTTGCTGTAAATTTCTGTAGTATGATCGCTCAACTAATTACATCTTGACATGTATCAGTTTCAACAGGAGAGTTTTCTAGATCTGGACACAAAATGGGGTTTTCATCAGCTTTCAAGACAAATGCGAAAGGAGGGCGCTTGTCCTCACCTCTACCATCGTCACCTGCACAAAGAAATGCTTCAATATCTCCATCTGGAGCTGATAACTTAATGAGAAGTAGCATGACTGTAGAAGAAGCTGTACATACTCCGTTGATGGGTAAAGAGAACGCTGCCGGTTCTGATAGAGATATGATGAACAAGGCTACAGCTCCAGTGAAGGAAAGAGCAGGAAGCAAAGTGAACTTGGGTGCTCCACCTATGGATTTGCAGAGCATGTTAATCAGTCTACTTACAACTAATCCAAAAGGAATGAGCTTAAAGGTCAGTATATAGGAGGCTTTAGCATTTGTTTGGTATGAGGTGAATTGTTGCTTCAATGGGGATAATGGGTTTCCAAGATTGTGATGTTTTAGACTCATTCTTTGTTTTTGTGCTTTATATGATGACAATAAGTTCTATCCTTATGCTTTATTATGTTCTTTTCACCTCTGCTTTTTGCCCCTCAGGCCATAGAGAAAGCAATTGGAGACACATTTCCAAACTCTGGAAAGAAGATAGAGCCTATCTTGAAGAAAGTGAGTTGCAAAGAACCTTCAGTTGTTGTTCTGATGAAGTGACTTCTTGTCTTTAATCGTCTTTCCTCTCTTCTCTTTGTCTAGATTGCTACATATCAAGCTCCAGGGAGATACCTATTGAAATCTGAAGCAGATTTTGAAAGCTTCAAGCGATCATCATCTGCAAGTGGAAGGTCCTGGCTGTTGACAGTTCATGACTGCTTTTTTCTAGCTTTTAATGAATAAAGCATATGCATGGAAAATTATGTCGATCAGAACAAACCAGATGCTTGCTCAAAGTGGGACCATTCGAGGAAAAAGTTGGCTGCAAATAATTTTTATTATTCTGTTTGATGGAAATCATCTACATGAAAAAGTATTCTTGAAGAACTTTCTATACTTCAGCCAGCGTCTAATGCATATTTTGAGTCGACTCTATGTTCCTCCAATGTTTGTGTTGAGGTTTCACATTACTGTTTAATAATGCATATCTATGTTTTAAGCCACTGTGTTATCTCCAAACACCAGTCTTTTTGTCTTAAATGAAAGCTCCCCGCCCAAATTCATGCTGCCCTAGGACTATTTGTACTGTTAGTTCCTTGGCCTAGTGGTAAGGGTAAACACTATAATAGCACCTTGTGAATGTGGTTTGATTTCCTTCTTGTAGAGATTAAGCTCTAGGTTGGGCTCATTGGTTGTGGGTAGCTGGTGTAACCCGCAAAGGGGTAGTCATTATTCAAAAGAATGATAATTGTGGCTTACTAATTGGTATATATGTCTTTTGTATAGTTGTATCTGTAGGTCAATCGATTATCTAGTATATCCAATCAAAATTTCATCATCTGAAGTGGGATGCTATTTATTATTATTATTATTTAAAGAATTTCACTTTTGTGCTGAAACAAAACTCTCCTATGTGCTTTCAAACATATGTTTTTTCTCAAATACATCTTGGTTTTGCAGCTCTCCTGAAGATAACAATAACCATATAACAGTCCCTGCTGAAGAGGATTGTAATCAGACATCTCTTCCAAAGCCTGCCTTTGAAGAGAAAGCACCATCAGATGAAGGATTTGCGCAATTGAAATCTGCAGTTGGAGAAGAAATGAATGCTTCAGAAGATGTTGATATCGAGCATCATTCTCCTGATCTCATTGATAAGGCATCAGAAAACAGTGAAGGTCAGGCAGGCAGCTCCAGTGACAGTGGAAGTGACAGTGATAGTGACAGTGGTAGTAGTGATAGTAGAAGTGAATCTGGAAGTCCTAGTGGGAGCAGGAGCAGGAGCAGGAGCAAAAGCCCAAGCCCTATTAGAAGTGGAAGTGTGAGTAGCAGTGACAGTGAAAGTGATGCGTCTTCTAACAGTAAAGAAGGTTCTGATCAGGATGTAGATATCATGACAAGTGATGATGAGAAAGACCCTGCAAATAAGCTCCAGGCATCAGAGCAAGGATTCTCTACTCCTCCCGAGGGAAGACGCGCACAAGACGGGATTGACAATAAGCAAGATGGCCATGAGTCTAACTTTGTTGATATCGAGAAAGAATTTGAAGAGGCTCATGATCATACTGTTGAAGAAACAGGCTTAATTTCAAAGAAAGAGCACAGCAGATCTCAAGAAGAAAATATTCCTGTTTCCTTCAAGCATGATGATTTCATAGAGCGTCAGAATTTTATAGTAAGTTTGTTTGATGAAAAAGAAACCAACTTTTCAGACAATTTTAAGAGTGAGCATTCAGATAGCCGTGAAAAGGCCCGCAAAGATAAATCTCAAAGGGAATATGATCCAAAGCTTGCAATCAACCCTGAGTGTGTAAAAAGGTTAAAAGGCGAAAGCTTGAGTCAACAGCCAGTGGCTGGAACAAGTATTGCCCATAATTCTTTAAGCCCTTCGGAGTTGTCTCCAAATAGGAGCATTGAGGACTCCTTCAAGATTTCATCCCATCAAATAATGAACAGAGCTAACAGGGATTCGGATGCTGAATTAGGCTCACAAAGGGGATGGGACCAAGCATATCCTGGAAAATCTAGTTTAAATTCACACCAATACAGTAATAAGTCATTCAATCAAGGTAATCGTGCAACAGCACATGATCCAGCACGGAGACCAAACAAGTCGGAGAGCTTGGGCAGTGATACTAGGTTGTCTTCTAAGAACTTCAATTCGCAAGAAAACCTTAACATACACAAAGAAAAATCTGGGAAAGAGACCTTTTCTGAAGGTCATGTATCTGACAAGTCCTCAAGGAGTAAAAAAGAAGGTGGTAATGCTAGGAAACATTATGCTCCTCCTGATTCTCATCACCAAAAGACTGATGAAACGTCTTCAAGGTTCAAGGAAGTTGAGCATACAAATACACATGTGGAATCCTTGCCAAAGGGTAACAGTAGAGCAGGTATATCCCCTTTGGTGAATGGAAGGGGTGCTGTGCTCCAAAGAGAGCTCTCAGATTTGGAGTTAGGTGAGCTACGTGAACCAGTGGCAGACGAGGTACCTACAAAGAAGCAGTTCGAAAGGAATAGTTCATTTAAGATGTCTGAAAACAAACTGAACAAGTCAAATAGCTGGAATGTGGATGTAGCTAGAGGAAAACCTCCTGAGAAAGAATCAGGAAAGCCATCATCACCCAACTTAGGCACAAGAATTTTTGGCAGCACAGAGAGCAACTCTAGAAAGAGGACATTTGAAAATCGAGGTGATGACTTCACAATGCCAGTTCAGCCTGGCATGCAGTCTCAGTTGCCATTCTCTTCGAAGATTGATCATGGAGAAAATGGTTGGCAGACAAACAATATGGTGGATGTGAATAAATCGAAAAGGAGTGAAGTTGGAGCTAGACGAGGTATTAATCCTGAAGAATCCAGGAAAAGTCAAAAGGGGGCTTCTATCGAGGGGACTCAGCATGTTGACAATAAGTGGGGGCAAGCTTCTCAGGCTGTAAAAGAAGGTAAGCCACCAGCCAGTAATGTGGCGCCAAGCACAGCTAGTGGACAAAAGGATGCCATTTCAGCTGACAACAGCGGTTATAAGAGGAGAGAATCTTCTTCAGATGAAAATAGTCCTTATTCTAAGTATGAAAAGAATGAACCAGAGCTCAAGGGACGAATAAAGGATTACTCTCAGTAAGTTTTATGTCGGCACATTAATGATAATATCTATGCTTTCGGTCTTCTCAGAGCATCATTAAATTCAGTTTCAGTTGCTTGTTTATTTTTCATAGGAGGAAAACAAATTGATAATAGATTATCCCAATAAAAAGCAAATTGATAATAGTGTTTGGATTTCTCTTTCCACAGGTACAAGGAATATGTGCAAGAGTATCGTGATAAATATGAAAGTTACTGCTCATTGAATAAGACACTGGAGAATTATAGGTACTATGTGGAATCTGATTTATGCTTTGAATATGTTCATGTCTAGTTTCTTTTAATAATTACCAGATTCTTAACTGTTATTCATAGGGTTGAGTTCCAGAAATTGGGGAAGGACCTTGAGTCTGCTAAAGGAAGGGATGTGGAGAGATATAATAACCTCTTGCAAGAGTTGAAGGAGTCATATCGTCAGTGTGGAACGGTATGTCTGATAATGTGTGAGGTTGGATGGTTTCTGCAAAAGTTGATGTAACAGTTTTGAATTTGATGACATGCTTCTTATTTTCCTTTAGTTCATAGAATTGCTATTCAATGTGTCTCTGGCTTGAATGTGGTAACTTCAGGAATGTACTTGTCTGAAGTTTTTTCTCCATGCATTCTAACTAACTTGCAAGTCCGTAGATGCTAGAGTTGATAAATTGCTGCTTATGCAACTTTAGATACTGAGTCGTATTGTGTTAGTCATAATGGGAAACAAAGTAAAGTTGTCTTTCACTTTTGCTATTCTGCGATCTTAAATCTATACCACAAGCTTACACAGCATAAGATGAACTAAACTCTCCATGGAGTTTTGTAGAGTGTCTAATGTACCCAGAATTAGCACTCTGCCCCTCTATTAAAATGGAAAAAAAGTATGTACAGCAAGCCCCTGTATGCATAAGCTGGGAATTGAATTGCCATACTCTGGTGTGGTCATCGACTGGAGATTCTATAGTGCCTTGAGTAGACATAGTGCCTTTTTCTTCTTTTCCTTACTCCCTCATTTCCAACATGCTTATTTTCTTGGCTATCTTCTTCAAGCATTGAAAAAGGAAAAATTGTGCATAGTATCAGTTTGTGATGTGATCTTTTTTGTTTTTGTTTCTTTTGGGTTTGGGGGTGGGGGGTGGCCACATTCGTGGTGTGATCTACTTGAATGTTTTGGAAGATATTATGGTATATTGTTCACCAATGATTTGGCAAAGTTCTGGTCACAGTTGTTATTCCTTATATTAAGGTCGTATCTTCATTTTTGTTTTGACTTGAGTTACTATGACTTGCAGAGGCACAAGAAGCTAAAAAAAATATTTATGGTGCTTCATGAGGAGCTGAAGGTAACTTTAATCCATCTTACTATCCTCTTAGATAAGACTCCAATCACACATGTTATATGAAAAATCTATATAGGTGGCTTAGATGCATTTGTTAAGAGTCGAAAAGGAAAACTTTTGCATCTATATGTACTTGCTTTTTGTTGAAATGTGTAATAAGTCTTGAAAAGATAAAAAGTTTGTCTTTTGGGCTTGTTAACAAGTGCCTGAGAGCCCTCGTCAAAGGGACTCATGTTATATTTAGATTGAGTCAGTTTATATTGTGGATTAGCATTATGGAAAGTGAATATGGTTTTTATCCTGCAGAACCTGAAGCAGATGATCAAGGACTATGCGCTTACATATTCAAGAGATTAAATACTTTCGTCAGTTCTCTTTATGCTGTGATGTATTGAAGAATCTAGACCCTTTGGTGGAGCATAAGCAGTCTTTAAGAAGATGTACATGAGGTTAACGTTAAGGAGTAGTCCTGCACATACAAGGGAGTGGAATTTCTTTGGCTCTTTTAAAATGGCCTCTCGGACCCCCAGACTTTTAAATTATGCGAGGTCTATCCTTCGGAGATGCAAAGAGTTGTTGCGCTACAAATTCGTGTTCTCTTTACATGAGGAGCCGACAAAAGAGAACATAGTCGAAAGGCCTGCGCGAGACAATTCAGAGCCAAATTTTTATTGAGTTGATCTTTGCATATTGTTTGTATCATAATCTCACCAGTTTTGTAGCAGCAGTTCCCTTTCTTCTTCTTCTTCTTCTTCCTTTTTTTCTTTCTCTCTCTCTTTTTTTTTTTTTTTTTCACCCTTTCTCCTCTCTTCTCTTCTCTAGTGCTGTGTTAATTATCCGTGCTGGTTTGGGAAGTCATAATTGTAACATAAATAGTTCATAGCTGGTTGAATCTTTTTGTTCATCCACGTCTCATCTAATAAAATGTAAGTGTTAATCCAGCATAACTTTCTGTAGGTTTGGTCCATCAAAGTCCATGTATAGAAGCCAATCTTATGTGAATTTGTGACACTTTGAAAAAATTAAACCATGGAAACTTACGCGCAAATTAGAAGCCGTGATGGTCGTCAGAGTGCTAAATGCTCTAAATCCATTCAATTGAAAGTGGTGCTCTGATTGTGATTCAAAATTGGATGTACTCGTGATCACTTGAATTGCTGGTACAGATCATGGTGGTTCAATCAAATAGCCACCAATTGCCTTACCACAACCTTTGAGAATTATATGTCGCACAACATTTCAAATCTAAAAGTACCATTGGCGCTTGCATTTTAATAATTAGCAATGTTGTGGGATGAATTCAAAGGGTTCCTCCACAAGGTTTGTCCTTGGAGGGTGCTCTTATGTGTGCGTGAATGGATCAGTTTTTCTATTTGTTAATTCATGAAGTAGGATTAATATAAGGATGCATCAAACATGTTACAAACAGATCGTAGATGTAATTAAGACATATATAGGCACAACGACAACAACAAATTACAGGACTATTTGAAGAAAATGCTCTTCCTCTATAAGTAGCACAAGGGTGTTTTATTTTGAATCTCTCATATGCAAGCACATTTAGTGCTTATTAAGGCTAATCTTATATTCCACTTTTATCTGAGAAAAGTTTAACTAGGATTCTTGCACATCTGAACCGATGATGTTGGCAACAACTGTTCCCTCATCACAAGCAAATCCAAGCCTGCATAGACAGGCACACGTAAGCATCTCAGTTAGAAAGTATATCAAGAACAAAATCGTAAATTTAGTTCTTAGTTCAAGTTGAAAGTCCAGTAAAACAACTTTTGCTGAATCCCATATATTTCAGGTAATAGACTTACTGGTTTGTGTTCTTCATGAATCCAATGCCCCATACTCTTCCAAGGCCAAAGTTCAGTGTGTCCTCAAGCCTATAAAGTAAATTTATAATAAAAAATTTTCAATTCGCCAAATGTAAGAACTCGTCATAGTTGTAACTAGCACTAAGTGATTAAAAATAACATGGTAACTCCACCATAAGTATGGGTAGAGCAACAAATTGATTTAGCAGAATATAGATGAAATTTTTTAAATAATAAATAACAAACTACAATTGATTCAACGTATTTAAATTTTAATTCAGTTGGCTATGAAACTAATTCTAAAACGGTATGAAAGGAGGAAGTCCTCTATTTAACTCCTTACACATATGTGTCGTTGTTAATTAACTAATTGGTCCATTTAATGGGTTTTAATGGAATCTCAAACCGGCATATTGACCAATTGATATAAAATCACTTTTATATCTAAAGAAAATGAGTTTAAACTTTTAGATTGCTCGGTTCGAACTAATTACATGCAAAATCCTTTTCTCAATCAAACACCACTTACTTATAAGTATCCGCTTTCCATATGCGGATCGTCCCATCTTCAGAGCCACTAATTATTATTGGTAGATCTGGATGAGCACATAGTGCCGTAACATTATGAGCATGACCTTCGAGTGTGTGGATACAACTCTTATCTTCTTGGTTCCAAACCTGAATTTAATCATTTGACAACATTGTATCAAATTACATCCAAACAAACTAACAAGGAAACAAGCTATCGAATTAAATATACCTTAATCATGTTGTCATCAGAACCACTAAGCAAATGGAGCTTTTCCTTAGAAGCAATGTACTCAATGCAGTTCACCCCATTCAAGTGACCCTCCAGTGTAAATTTCTCATTAGGTGAATCTACATTCCAAATCTGTACAACAATCTTCAAAACATGAACAAAAAGTTCTTTTTTGTTTTTTAACATAAAAAGTAGCAAACCTTAACCATGGAGAAATGAATCTTAACCTTTAAGGTACCATCAAGGGATGCACTTGCGAATTCTTGTGTGTCACTAGGATTAAATGACACCCGCATTACATAATGCGAGTGTCCCTTGAATTCCTGAACACAAAGCCAGTTCTTCTCCCAATCCCATAGCTTGATTACCTTATCATCTGATGCTGATAGCATGTAAGGCAGAGTTGGATGGATTTCTAGACATCTTATGTAATCCTCATGGGATTTGAATTCTCTCGTCTTCTCCATGGTATTGTAGTTGTACACACGGATATATGAATCATCAGCTCCAGTCACAATCCAATCTTTGTTTGGAATAAATTTTGCAGATCGAACTGTAAGTTTGGTGAGTATTCAAATTAGTGAGCCTTCTAAAATATTGATGGTTGTCAAAATTGCGAGTTGACTATAAGATTCTATAGGTTTATAATTTTATGATATTTTCATTCAGATGTAGATTTTTGATAGAATTATGAATTTTGATATAGATTTTACAAGCTTATGATTTTACTATTTTTATATGATTTTATTGAATTTGCATGTGCAAATAAATAGTATAATTGCGATTTTAACAACTATCATGCTTAGAAGGTCTATGCGAAATTAAATGTAACATCCTGATTTGCAAGATAATGTGTAACATAGTTGGAAAAACATCTGAGTTGAAGTAATTACCTGGTGAATCGGTGACCTTGAAGGACTTCTCTATAGCCTGAACATATGAACAAGAAGTAAACAAACGTCGTAAAGAAATGAATAAGAATTTTGCATATTATGCTCAAGCATGTAAGTAAGGTGTGTGTTTGTTTCATAGAAAATGTATTCTATACATTTTTTTCAATTTTTTCCTAATATCAAATCAAACTATAAATTTAATATATATTATCACTATAATCTTAAGAAAGAGATTGTATATATTAACGGTTTTTAAAGTTACATGGTGATATGAAATGTTGATATAAAACGAGGAAAATGGTTTTCGTTTTAATTGGAGAAGATCATTTTCTAGATTATCCATTTGTATCTTCGATTTTGTTAGTAATCAACGTTGAAAGTCCCGCCTGTCTTTCTCTTCCATCATCATTTACTGCTAAAAGATGCGGAATCTCTTAAGATTAACAGGGTGCTCTTTCTGGCAATGTTTTCACCTGTGTTTGGAAGTTCCAAATGCAGACATTCCCAGAGTACACACTCAAAAGAATCCTGTGAGAAACAGCAACGAGGAAGCTTAATTTAGTACGGTGTTGTCTTCTCGTTAATCAACGAGATCACACTTTGAGGATCGGCATAATTTAATAAGAAAGTAGACGATGAATTAGAAACTGACCATGGTTCTGTCGAATGAAAGTCCACTGCCTTCACTCTTTCTGACCGATAAATGATCTTGTTCTGCTAAAAAATATTACTGGGTTTCAGTTTCTTGTTATAGTACTGAAATCCTTAAAAAATTTCAAACATGTAGTGTATAGGAGTGCTTATTAAAAACTCTCGACTATTGGAACCTATGAGAGTTAGAAAAATGTCTTTAAATTTAATTCTCGATAAATATTTAGTTAACATAATCAACTCGGAGCTGCAACTTACATATTTAAAAACTGTACAAGAAATGAAAATTGTAATGAGGATTACCTGAATTTTGTGCATGATAGACTCCTATACGTAAAGTTTGCAAAATTCAAATTAGTACTCGCAGATAATTGAATAATTAATATTATATTGAGAATGAAAAAAAAAAAACAATATAAGTACAATACTAGCAAACGGGAAAAATGACTCACCATGTTAAGAGAGGATGATGGTATAGATTTTAACTAGCTTATGTAAGATTAATTATGGTATTAGCAGAAATAGCTTTTGTTTGTATGAAGATAAAATGTTTCTGCACACCCTCATATATATATATATACACACGCGTAATGGAAGTCCTCTGCCACAATGACAAAAATGAAGATTGACTAGGATTGATACTTAATCCATATGATAAAACAACTATCATGGGTGATAGTTGTTTCTAACGAAGATTTGAAATTTTGCTTCCTCAGTAAGACAAACGGAAGTTGCCAAAACAAAGTTCTTGCCAATGTTGTCACCAGGCATGCTACAAACCGTAGATGAAGTTTTCATGCACCAGAATGGACCGCTCGGATCTAAATTTGTGGCCTGCACGGTTTGACTGAAGGTAGAACTTCCAAAGAAGGTCCATAAGAGGGAAAAGCTACAGAAGACAACATCATCACTTAGACTAGAAGTTTTAAAACGCGTGTTTACTTTTCTCAATAACGGATGATGCTGCTCTTCGTCATGATTCAAATACGAAGATTTGTACTTTTACATGCATCCTCAAAAATAAGCTATAATCACGTGTTGTTTTTCAGTCTAAACTTTTGTCTAGTCTTTATTTTCTCTTTTAACTTTCTTCTTTTTAAATTGTATAATATTTTGATGAATGAAATTGATATTTTTCGATAAATTGCGCATTATAAGATATATCTATTCTTCGGCCCAAGACCCAATTAATAACATTGAGGAATATGCTTATGGTAGGCCTTTATATAAAATTTATAAATCAATATTAGTGACTTAATGCATATGCCGATATTAACCAACACATATATAAATTTTATATAAGACTCTACCTATTTGTATTCCTAAATAGAATTAAGGACAAACTACTGTAGTACCTCCTAATAACTTTAAAATTATGGAAAGATTTCGAATTTCTAAAATGTAATACTTAGATCCATTTAAAAATTTATAGAAAGGATAAATTTTTCATCCATTAAAATAGTAAATCACCCTTTTGCACACACACACACACATATATACATACATCAAAATTATTATATCTACCTACATGTAAATTCATATATGGTATAAATAAATATTCATAAATATTATTTATGTTATTTTATGATTTTTAGTATGCATATAATTTATTTATATCGATTCGTTAGTTATCCAAATTAGTTATTCAAATTGGTTATAACGAACAATTTTCATAAATTTCAATATTTTATTAATTAATTATTTTATTACTTATTTTCCTAAGTTCAAACTCACAGGATTACTTTTACTAATAATCCTAACTTCATCGTAAAATTTGGGTTGAATCGGACAATTTGCTCAATAGCCCTAAATTTTACGAATCGAATTCCGAATACTTGATTATGGTTCTTCCATTTATTATCCCTAAAATTGAAAATAACCTCTTTAGTGTCTAATCAATATATAACATATATGTTCACTATGAGCATTTAAGTATGTTTTCAATTGTGTTGGGTGAGTTTTCTATTGTATTTATCAGGTATTAGTTAAGTAAGGTATATTTTGACTAAGTTTCTAACCTGACATAGGTTGCTGCCCAATAGTTTCTGACCCAATTTTTAACTTCGATGAACTCTTAAAAGGCATAATCAAGCGACTTCCTAATCTACTCTCCAATGATTCAATATTCAATACCAACCATCTTTAAACTTTTAGTTGCTCTTATATTTTGCATCTTCCATCAAACTACTTTTTGACTGAGTTTTTGACTTAAGTTTTAACCCATCCTGGTGGTATAAGCTATTATCTAAGTAGCTTCTGACTTGTGTTCTAACTCTGATAAAGGTATAGAATGCATATACCAATCACCTGCTGACCTCTTGTCAGACTCCTGATGTAATCAAGGATATTAATTACCAGACTACATTCTGACCCAGTTTCTAACCTCTAGTGTAAAATTAGATTCTTATTTAGGAAGTTCCTAACTTACTGTTTGTCTTTAGAAATAAGGTAGAATCTAAATATAAATTAATTTTTGGCACCAATCCAATTTTCCTTGTATACTCAACATATTCACATTAGGTTATATTTTGACATACTTTCTAACTCAATTTTTGACCTTGTTGCTACTAGATGTCTAACTACTTCACATAAACTTCACTAAACTTAAGTTTCTAGATCTCTAAATCCTGCATATTGAACTAGTGCTAACTAAGTACTTTTACCATTTATACCTCTTCTCACTAAATCATGAACTAAATAACAATTGCCTTTTAAACTTGACAAATTTTATCTTAACCACCAAATGCCCAATTTTATTTGAAAAGCATAGTTCCTACACTTATGATGAACCACTTCCAGATATTGCTTGTAGGTGAATATAGATTATACCTTAATTTTATCAAGTATAGATTAAGCTTCTTAACAAAATATCCTGTCCAATGCACTAATTACACAAAAACGGAATTTTTGTAAAAAATCTGGCAACTTAATTTTAAAAATCTGACCATACAACATCAAAATATAATATCTTATGAATATATCCATAAAATTTCAAGTCAAAACTATATGGATTAGTCTTTCAAAAACCCGATTGAATATTGCTGTATAGGATATTTTTCCTAGAGACCTCATATGTATACTAAAATTTTTGAAAATTTGATTGAAGATTTCAATTCCTCATGCAAAAATATTTAAGGAAAGGAAATTTCAAAATTTTTGGTAAACGTTTGCTATTTTTCCTTAGTTTTAGTTAAAATCAAGAACTGTAGCCACTCACCAAAAACTAATGCTCCGGCCACCGTGGGGAAGGGAGGGTGTGTCGGCCAGAACCATCGCCGGCTACTCCTTAAGGTCACTGCCTTGTTTTACTTCTAGTTGATTATCTTCCTTAAGATCTCACAATTCCCTTCCTTTGTGCACTATTTTTTTCTTAATTTCGTTTCCTCGTTTTCTCTCCCTATTTTCTCACTCCAATATTTTTTTCCAGTTCTCAACCGACTAAACTTTGTTCCATAGAGCTAATTGCAATTTTTATAACCAAGCTTTAGGTTACTTTGATTTTTTTCAACCTCAGCAACAACTGTAAAGGCTTGGCTATGTGTCAAAGGTTGGAATTCCCATATCCTCATGCACTCTAAAAATTTGCCATGCCTAGCTACCTATTTTTAGTTGTCTTGAGAATTTTTTTATAATTTTTCTATAACTTTCTTTATTTATTTGGTAATATTCATGTATTTTTGAGTATTTTTTACAATTATGGATACATATATTTATATAATAATTATACCCAATATATATACATGTCTTTTATATATTATTTTATGTACAATATTAATTGTGTTACTCTTATAATTTATCTCTAAGTATTTGTTAATTTCCGAAACCTACTTTGCGCCTTACCAATAATATAATAATTTTCTAACATCTCAGCTATATTTTTAATATTTTATTATATTTTCAAATTCTTAGACTAAGAAAACTCTTCGACTAATATCATGAAGTCCTTATAAGTTTTTAGCATAATTAGATTACTTTCCTAAACACCTTAAATCGACTACTGAATCTAGTCATGCGAGTGCAAGGCTTACACTTATTTATTTCCTTGTAGCCTATATGCAACGTCATGGTACCATCTTTCTTTTTCACAAATGATAAAGGTACTCCCCATGGTGAAATACTTGGATGAACAAATCATTTATTTAATAACTTATGAAGTTGCTTCTTTAGCTCTTCAAGTTCCATGGGTGACATCCGCTACAAAGCATTAGAAATAGGCTTAATTCTAGGGACTAACTTGATGGTAAAGTTTAACTATCGATGTGGAGCTAGACTTGGTAGATCCTCTAGAAATACGTCCAAAAACTCACATATTACTGGTATATCCACTACTTTAGGTGCCTCTTTCTTCACTTCAATAGCAAATACCCAACAAAACTTCTAATCATCTTCTTCTACCTTCGTTCTATTTGTCATGCCCCGAACAGGAGGAGTCATAATAGTCCTGTATTGTAAACTAACCTGAAATAGAAGCTGACCTCATAGCTGCTATCATAGATACAGTCCACACAAGGCGTGCACAACTCAACCAGCTTGAAACGTTCGTTTTAATACTTGTGAATAACCAAACCTGTGGTAGAGCTTTATAAAATAATTGTTCTATACAACCTGTTGTTTAGAACACAACAGTGTTTATATACACGATTTAATTCCAAAGTTAAAGTGTACCATCAGAGTTTCTCATAAAGCCACAAGTTTTGTAGACTATTTACAATAAGTTAGGAAACTAGCAGGCATGATAAGGAATTCCCAATTAGTTCCTCAAAATCCAAAGGAAAAGTCAATAGAAAGGTCAAACGTCTAAGTTCAATTGATTCTTCGTTCCTCACTTTCCCAATCAACAGCATATTAACCCAGGGTTGACGATATTGGAACATCTTGGTCATTACTTAATACCTACAAAAGAGTTTATGGAGCTATGAGTAACACTAGCTCAGTAAGTGGACGGAGTTAAAAAAGTACCAAACAATTACCAACAAGGTTGTTAATTATGATGAAATGCAACGCAATCAATCAAATGAAATATCATACAATGTTATTCGGTTCATTATGACGTTAAAGAAATTATATTTGCTCCAACTTAAATTGAGGAGTTTTATACCAAACCCGGGCTTATGCAATGGAGAGCACCCTCCTCTCATGATCGCCTTCGAATCACAGCGCTGCAACCTCTTCACCTGTCACTTAGTTTAACTAAGGATGGGGAAATGACCATTTCAACTATCCTCATAAAAGGAAGTCCGTATTTAACCTGATACCCTAATCGTTTCCCCTAATGGGTGTTATGCATGTCTAATTTTGTTTTAGTCGAATAAACGTTAGTGTTAATTAGGAGTGACCAAACAAGTTCATATAATTTAGAGACAATGCGAACATACATAACGGCATACCAAGGAGTTCAACTCCTGTTACAACTGAGTATTATTCACATACACGACATGCGCATAAACAACTAATTACAAACACAACCGGAACTATTCTTGAGTCTCCAGATTCCATAATATAGTATCCTAACAAGCTATAAATCCCAACTTACTTATTCAAACATTCACTACGGCAAACTCGAGCTATCAATAGTTTGACCACTTGGAGATCCTTTATACACACAAAACCTAAATTTAGTTTTGGTAATAATTACGAAAACATTAGGGTTTAATCTAAAACGGTTATACATATGAATATATTAACACAATAATATATAGTTTTGTTATTATTATTATTATATCGAGTTAAGTTATTAATTATTGAAAATATATGTAATTTACAATATTACGTATTATATATTGTTTCGATCGTATCGAAACGTACTTTTAATTGATTAAATCACGTTTTTAATTCCAATAGGGTTATCTTAATACATACATTCAAGAATATTATAGAGTTATAGGGTATATTATCTAAGATTGTCCGATTTTAATAAAATTGGTATCGTTGGGTTCGTACAGATCTAACAATATGTGTTACGGGTCTTGTTTCTAAAGATGACTTTTAACGAGTATTTCAAGTTTTTAATATAGTTATATGTATCTAAATAAATATTAACGTATTATAGGTTGTTAAATTGTATTTTACCTAATTTGTCAATATAATGCTATAATATGAGTATTATTTAATCCTAATATACCTATAACGTATCCCAATCAGAAAATATTAGTAAATATATTAAAAATACCATTTTTTATCTAATTTGATCAGCAACCTCATACATAGTTTTTATTTAACTATTTAATTTATTTTGACTTATTATTACTAAAGATACGTCCTAACTTGTAATTTAAGTCATTTTACTATATAAATTCGTACTAAATAGTTCGAGTCACCAAATAATTTCGTGAAAATTTCTATAGACTCCTAAAAATATGGGGAACTCAGTTATTACTTGGTTTCAAGTTTTCAACATATTGCCTATATGTTCGTATTTACGGTTTTACCCTCGAATTATCCTAAATTACTCAATTGTGATCCTTTTCACACCAAATTAATTTCAATCTGACCCAACATTGTTATTTTTCACTAGGGATCAGTACATGTCCATTTAATTATTTTATTTCATAATTTCATCCTATTTTCGAGCTATTTTTAGGTCAATAAATACAATAAATATTAAAAATATTCAAATCAAAATTCAAGCTACATAACAATTATATATATATATATATCATACACATCCTACATAAAAATTTTGAGCTTCTAACAATATTATATAATACATTTATTTTGCAATTCAAATTTCGGATGAATAGTAGTTTACTTAAGCAAGTATACTAAATATTACAATTTTTCAAAAATAAAAATATCACACAAAATCATGTTTGAAATAACCTAATTACAATTTTTTCCAAAATTTTCTAAGTGAATTTACTATTTTTTAAAAATTATCAAAAAGTAGGACGAGAAATTAACCTAACCATTCTTGGCTGCTCCGGTGGCCATAGAGAGGTAAGGGTGTATCGGAAGCCCTAGATGTTGGGGTTACTCTTTGGTAGTGAAGTGGCTCAACAGCAACTTAACTTTTGGTTTGAGTTTTAGCCTAGCACGAAAATTACTTTGTTTTTTTTTATTTTCTTTCTTATTTTTCCACATTTTTTTTTCCTAATTTCCTTTAAGTGTATTTGGGTTCTAAAGTTAGAAAATGATGTATGGAAGATTATTTATGCTTGTTGGAGTCGGTTCCTGCTAATTAATTTTTTTCTTTTTAATTTTTCTTTTGCTTTATCCTCATAAATGCAAGTAAGTGGTTTCTCTTTCCTAGAGAATCAGCTTTTGATTCAGCACAACAGCTCCTCCACAAGAGGCTACGGTGAATTCCAGAATTCCCCAGCTGCAGTTGAGTCTATTGGATGTGATTTGCAATTACTTTAGGTATTTTGAGTATATTTTATTAATACTTAGTTATTTATTAATGTACGAGTATATATCCCTTGTATATATCACGCATAATATATAACTATACTCATATAATTAAGTTTCTAACATATCTTTTATATTTAGGATATGTTCTTTTAATTATTCGCATGAATTCAACACATTATATATATAATTACGTAAATTAATGTTAATTTATGGGTATAATTATTATTTATACCGGATAACTCATAAAAATATGAGTATATTCATATAGTAAATTATACTATATTGTCTTATTTTAGAGCTTAATTAACTTATCTCTAAGTTTTCGTCGCAATCTAAACTCGATTTTTTAGGTTCCGAACATTTTAGTAATATATTAAATAATCCTACTTCTAAGGGTAAAATTAAGATTCCTGGGCATTATTTTCAAAATCTAACTTTACTGTATTACTTCATCTAACTTTTCTATCTCAGTTATAAAGTTTGGGCAATTAGATCACTTTTTCTAAAGGCCCTAAATTTAGGCTTAGTTGTCCTAAATACAATTTTAGGAGCTTACACCATATATTTCTTAACGTATCTCAATAGTCGCTAACTTCAGTTTATCGCCACCTGCTTTCCCTTGAAACACCATTTTACCATTACTTAGAATAATAATTTTACTAGTACATTCCACATTTGCTTTATACTTAGATAACTAATCTATTCCCACAATTATATCATAACCTTGTAAAGGTAATATTACAAGACTTATAGGGTACTCTTTCTCTTGAATTTTAATTTGATTCGTCTACCACTTCTTAAGTCATTGCTTTCTCTCCAGTAGGTCATATTAATTTTAATTATACTAATCCCCTTTTTATTCACAAACTTCTAACTTGCGAAAGAATGAGACACACCAGTATTAAACAATGTGGAAGCAGGTCATCCATTTATAAGCACATCTCCTGGAATATACTAATACTATGGTTACTAACCATATTTGCATTCGTAACTCTTAAGATTTAAGTAAGAGTTAGTATCTTTATAGGTCGCTTGATAACTTTAAAGTTCCTCTTCAATTCTACTTGTTTTATATCTACAATTTCATTTGGATTATTAACAAACTTTCTTAACATTGAGACATGAAATACATCATTGTAGTCAAATGAGCTTAAGGGTAGTGCCATAACTGTTTAAGTCTCATGAATGGACTTATTTTAATATAAACATGATCTCTGACCTCAAACTCCAATGGCCTTTTTTTCAAATTTGCCTAACTCTTATAACAATCTTGTGCTTCATTCATTCATTATCGTAAAATCTTAACTTTTTCATTTGATTAATCATATCGGGTCCAATCATTGCATATTCCCTATAGTCCCAATACAATGGCGATCTACATTTTCCTCCATATAATGCTTCATAAGTGCCATCTATATAGTTCACTACTAACTATTATTATAGGCAAACTCTATCAATGGAAAATATTTATCCCAATCATCACCAAAATCTAATACACAAGCTTGTAACATATCTTCTAAAGTCTAAATTGTTCACTTACATTGCCCATCTACTTGAGGATGATAAGCTATACCAAATTGTAACTTTGTACTTAGAGCTTTATGTAAACTTTCCCAAAATTTGGATACAAATCGACTATCTTGATCAAAAACAATGCTTTTTGGCACACTTGTAATCTTACTATCTCTTGAATATATAATCTAGTAATCTTTTCCATTGAATCTCTCATCCGATAGGGCAACAAATGTGCACTCTTTGTTAGTCTATCCACAATCACCTATATCAAATTATAGCCGCTTGAATCCTAAGAAGTTTTCCCATGAAATCCATTGTAATACGATCCCATTTCCATTTTGGTATTTCCAAAGGTTGCATGGTCCACCGGATCTTTGATGTTTAGCTTTAACTTATTAGTATGTAATACATTTTGCTATGTACTGTGCAACATCTCTTTTCATTCCGTTCCATTAAAACATTGATCTTAAATCATGGTACATTTTATTTCCTTTAAGGTACACTATATAACTGGTAATGTGTGCTTCATATAAAATTTCTTTCTTTATGTCAAGGTCTTATGGTACACATATCCTTCCTTTAAATCTCAACATACCTCTGTCATTCACCTTAAAATTAGAATTATCCCCTTTGCTTAGATTTTCTTTCATTTCCTTCACATCCTTATCCTCCTCTTATTGTTAAGGTAGGTGTAAGCCCTAAATATAAACCTTGTAACCATAGGATTAGGCTTAGTACATGAATTTTAGGGCGATCAGTTAAAGGATCTAATAAAACCTAAATTATAAATTAAAACTAGAAATATTAGTAAAAGTAACCTTATAAGTTTGAATTTAAGAAAATAAGTAATAAAATAAGAGAATATAAAATTTTTAAATTTTAAGTATATTATTTATTATTTATCGAAAATGCGTAAAATACATTTTAATAACTAACGAATCGTTAGAGATAAATTATATGTATACTAAAAATCATAAAATGACTTAAATAATATTTAAGACTTTTTACTTATACCCCATATGTATTTACATGTAGATAGAAATATGCAAAATTACCTAAATTGCTAGAAAATTGCTAAATAATTAAAGAAAATTATTAAAAAATCAAAGAAAAATTAGAAAAAAAAAAAAGGGAAATAGGGAATGCTCTAGATCAAGTTATGACAACTAAGGGAAGAAGAAAAAAAAAAAGAGAACCAATTAGAATGAAGCAACAAAAATGGCAAATTGGAAAAGATATAGACTTTGTCTTGTCCAAATTAATGCACCATAATTGCTTTATGGCCCTATAAATAGCTAAAAAAATTCAAAAGACCCTTTGGACAGTTAGAAGATTAGGAAAATTAAAGAGCATCGAAATTAGAGAGAAATTAAGGTTTTAGAAAATTTTTTCACAAAATTGTGCATTTAGGCCAAACTCACGGGTCACTACCACCTGGAACCAAACCACCATCATCTAGAATTGAACCACCACCCCACTCCAAACCAACCACCTGGATCAACCAACACACTCTAAACTGGTGTTAGTGGCCAAAAGCTCAAAAACCACGTAAGTCACAAATCTCATCTGCTTTTGCAAAATTTTTTAAAATTATTAATTTTACCCAGAAAATTATGAAATTTGTTATTATGATGTTTTATTATATTTAGATTTATGAAAAAATAGTAATTAAGTTTAATCATGTCTATAAATATAAGGTTCTTAAGAAATTGAACAAAACCGAGCATATTTAGAATTAAAAATAAATAAGCATAGGAGTGTAGTTTGGAGCTCAAAATTTTTCTATGGAATATTTAAGTGATATAAAATAATTCTGTGAAGCCATTTTTTTAAAATTAATTTTCAAAATTTTTAGGTAAATTTTTATCCCTAAAATGATGAGAAAAATAAGTAATTTTGGATTAATTAAGTAATTAAATGGCTAATTACTGATTTAGAAGGTAATTAGAAGTTTAAGTATGTTAATCTCTAATGTGGAAACCTAATCCTAGCACTTGGAGTGTTAATTGAAATTAATATGGGAATTATGTTGTAATTATGAGTAATTTAGTAATATGTGAAATTGGAATTTTATTAAATGTAAAATAATAGGTTAAATTGGATAATATAATAATAATAATAATACATACTAAATCTAGTACAAAAATTAATTTTAGGTAATTATACAAAAATTGTAAAATTTTCTTACATTAGGAGCAAATTCGATACACTAATCAAGAGCAAATCCGGTATACTAATCAAAATTAAAGTGTATCAAGTGGGTTAGAATACTGAATTAAGACCTAATATGATATTAGGATACTCGAGCTTAATGTGATTAATTTCACATTAGAAATTGAAATGTATTTTAGGATTACTTGTAGTTGAAACCGAATTAAAACCTGAACTGGAATTGGATTTGGAAACCGAACCCTAAACTAACATAAGACAAATTCAAGTCCTCAACACAATTTTAGGTACATCCTTTGGCTTAACTTGTAATTGATGATATCTCGATTGTCGATCAATTCTAGAAAATACAATTGTACCTTGTGACTGATCAAATAAATCGTCAATGCATGGTAGTGAATACTTATTCTTGACCACAACCTTATTGTTATGCCCTAAACTATAGAGTCGTAACAGCCCTACTGTGTAAACAAACTTACGCTAGAAGGTAGCCACCTTAGTCACTAACATAAGTATAGCTTATATAGGCTATTTACTACTCCATTGCTTAGAAGTGACCAATTCAATATCTGGTATGAATCAACCTGTGGGGTAAATTTTCAAAATAGCTACTGAAAGTAATTTTTATAGCCTAAATTCCAAGGAAAATCAAGTTTTATAAATTGTATGAAGAATGAAACCTTGAATTTAATAAAAATCTTAAGAACTATGCTGTTAGGAAAACATAAAGTGCCTACAAAAATTTTATTAAAATTCACAGGTTTGCAAAGTAAGGATTAATTCTCATAAGCTAAAAACTAAGGGTCATCCGAGGAGACCCTATTAGTTTTCCTAGAGGTTAATATAGTCGATAAACCAAATAGAAATCTAGTCAAGTAGTATTAACTCTCACTCCCCGACTTCGTTCTCTAATCTTCTAAAACTTGAAGTAGCATTAGTGAATTTAATGGGGAAACTTACAAAACAATTATAAGAGAATGAACAATAACTTGCTCAGTAAGTGAGACAAAGACAATTATATATCTAACATCAAGCAACTAAGGTTTTCAAGCAAAGTTAATTAGATGCAATGCATATTCAAGCAAATGCCATCATATGATGTTGACCGGTCTATCATAAGATTAGAAAAATTACACTTGCTCTAATCCAAGTTTTAAGGAGCTTGACGCTGCATACTTAGCGGATTAGAACTAAACTGAGGCTTGTGCAATGGAGAAATATGCTTCACTCAAGACTTCACTTCAAACCACGAACCTCAATCTTACCATAACCTCCTCTCTTATCACTTAGTTCGACTAAGGGTAGGGAAATGATCATTTTTGCTATTCTCATCGAAGGGTTCGTGTTTGGTCTAAAAATCTTAGTTGTTCCCTTAGTAAGTTGCAATGTAAGTCCAGTTAGTAGTTTAGCTAAGTTCATGTTAGGTTGCTTTTGGGGTGACCAAATAATTTTAGACAATCCAAAGTAAGTAATATCATGAAGTAATTAATACAAAAGTCTAGCACTCAAAATAACATAACCATAATTAAGCACAGACATTAAGTAATATCATGAAGCAATTAATACAAAAGTCTAGCACTCAAAATAACCATAATCAAGCACACACATTCCATATGTACAGACAACTAACTTTCAATCACAAACAAGATATATACTAAGGTCTCTAAGTATTCTTAAACAATATTTCAAAGTGCGGTGAAACGTTGATCCTACCTACTTAGATGCTGATACTCATTCTCCTCGTGCGTCGCTCTAGTCTTCCTTTATTTTCACGCCCCAAAGCGGTAAAGTTGTAACAGCCCCACTATGCAAACCATTCTAAGAGAGAAGCTGACCTTACAACCGCTATCTTAGACCTAATCTACACAAGGCGTCCATGACTAACCCGCTTTGAAGTAAACAGTTTATAAATTAAATAAATTATTTACTTAAGAAATTATGGAAATATGTATATGCATAAGAATTTAAATATTACAATTAATGTTTGAAAAGTTTCATCGTACTATATTTCTTAAATAATACATTATTCAAGAATTGAAGTTTCTAAAACAAAAGCAAAAACCTTAACCATATATCTATTCTTCAAATGTATTTCCTCACTTCCTAGGATCCAGCAGCTATTAGCTTCAAGGTAATATAGGTTGCTTCTTAGCTAGCACTTACAACAATGTCTATAAGGATGTGAGCAACCACAACTCAATAAGTTAGGACGAAGACTTAAAACTATACAACAAACACAAACAGGGTTTTCAATCAAATCACTTAGATGCAATGTGTTTACAATCAAATGTCATTATACAACGTTGTTTGGCCCGTCGTGAAATTAGAGAAATTTTACCCACTCTAATCTAGGTTGAGAAGTTTCTGTTAATGTAATAACTTATAACCAAACCCAGACTTATGCAATAGAGACTCCGCTTCTCCTGTGACTATCTTCAAACCATTGACTTCACCCTTGCCGCGACCTTTTCATCTGTCACTTAATTCGACTAAGAATGAAGAAGGGACTAATTATGCCATCCAGCGTTATCCCTTTCGAAGAAGTCAGTATTTGGTCGAAAAATCCTAATGTTCCCTTAATGGGTTACTATGTAGGTTTAGTTTAAATTTATGAGTCAAATATTCAGTTAAATCCGGTTTAAGGTGTTCAATTATTTCAAACAAAACACACAAATACAAGCTAAAGCAACAAATCGGTAATCATATCAGTAGCTCAGAACAAACACATGCGCATAACTAACTATCTATCAAAAACAATCCAAAACAATTTCAAGCCTTCAAGTACTACAAATTAGTACTCTGAAATATAATAACGTATTAATCTCAAATTACCTAAACTCCTCGCTTGCTCATTCAAGGTTCGACTTACTCAAGCTATTGTCGATAATCTTTATATTACAAATATTGTTTTAGTTTTCATATAACTATCTTATATAAACTCTCTTCTGTAGTACTTTTATGTTATCTTTAGTTTAGGATTTAATATTCCTAATTATCCAAGTTTTTAAGTTTTTTACAATTATTCCTAATTTAGGTTAAGTTTTTATTCATTTTTTGAAGTCGGTTTCTAAATTAGGTTTTTAACTCAATTTTCGATTAGGGATTTTATACACAAACCCTAGGAAATCATTCCGACTCATAATGTGAAATTAATCAAATTATTTTCGGCTATCCTATTATCATTTTTAGTTCCTAACCAATGTTCTAGTCCATGCAATATATCATAATCCTAATTTAATTACCGAATTTACTCCCGTTATGAGAAAATCTTACATTTTTCATATAATTACCCTAATTTAAGTTTCCTACCAAATTTATTATATATTCTTATTATTATTACAATATCAATTTTAATATGATATTTTCCTTCTTATTAATTTCTTATACCTACATAGTACACATTATCACCTAATATGTCCATAATATACACACCTAATATGTCCATAATATACACATCTAATATTTCTATTACTTCAAATATCATCTCCCAACATTAACTAACATTTCAAAATATCTAAATTCATCTCAAATCAGATTTTGCACCTAATTATCCTAAATTATAAAATTAATTTAAAATTTACTATTTTTACCTAGTACATATTTACTCCATAATATCTTAATAATTACATCTAACACCCTTAATGCTACAAATAGCATACTTCATCTAATTTCAACATCCTAAAACATATAATTATGCACCAAATCAATAATTATCTATTTAATTACCTAATTAACCCAAAATTATCTATTTTATGCATCATTTTAAAGCCTACAAATTTAAAAAAAAAATTTTTGAAAAAGGGCTTTATAGCACTATTTTAAATGCTCTAACTAGCTTACACAAAAATTTTGGGTTCAAAACTATACTCCTATGGTAATTTATTTCTAAACCGAACAAAGTTTGAGGTTTACGAGATTTCTTAAGTATCATATATCACAGGATATATTTTTATCAAAATAATATTTTTCCTAAAAACCACATATAAAAATATTTTAGAATACCAAATTTCATAATTTTCAAAGTATGTTTAATATTTTTAATAAAATATGTAAAATCGAGAGAAAGATCGTACTCATCGGAATTAATGAGTCCAGCCACCTCCGGCCACCAAGGCCTTGTTGGCCAGCTTGGGCACTGCCACCACCGTGTGGTGGTGATGGTGGTAGCTGTCCACTTTTAAGTTGCCGTCGGGTGGTAATTCTCTTCTAAGCCATTAATTGCACAAATTTTTGTAATTTTTTGCAATTAAACCCTAACCTTAAAATTTTTTGTTCTCTTTAATTTTTTTGCTCTCCAAACAAACCAAATGAGCTTCTAAAATTTTTTGGGTATTTAAAGAGCTTCCTTACTTTTTTTCTCTTAATTTTAGTTTCCAAATGTCCTTATCCTCTTCCAAATTTGCTTTTTGTTTGTCTTAATTTAATTGGTTACTTTTATTTACTCAACTCCAAGCTACCATGCCTCAAATATGGACCATTCCTCATTTTTCATGATTTTTTCTTAATTAATTATGAGTTTTCTTTAATTAATTAACTTTATTTTGACATATTTCACGTATTCCTACCTACATGTAAATTCATATATGGTATAAATAAATATTCTTAAATATTATTTACGTTATTTTATAATTTTTAGTGTGCATATAATTTATTTATATTGATTCGTTAGTTATCGAAATTGGTTATAAGCGTTTGCAATAAATAACGGACAATTTTCATCAATTTCAATATTATATTAATTAATCGTTTTATTAATTATTTTCCTAAATTCAAACTCACGGAATCACTTTTACTAATAATCCTAACTTCATCGTAAAATTTCAGCTGAATCGTATAATTTACTTATAATTTACTTGATAACCCTAAATTCTACGAACTGAATTCCGAATACCTGATTGTGGGTTTTCCATTTATTATCCCTAAAATTTAATGTAGCCTCTTTAGTTTCTAATCAATATATAACATATGTGTTCATTATAAGCATTTAAGTATGTTTTCAATTGTGTTGGGTAAGTTTTCTAATGTTTTTATTAAGTATTAGTTAAGTAGGGTATATTCTAACCAAGTTTCTAACCCGACATAGGTTGCTACCTGATAGTTTCTGACCCAATTTTTAACTTTAATGAACTCTTAAAAGGCATAATTAGGCGACTTCCTAATCTACTCTCCAATGATTCAATATTCAGCACTAACCATCTTTAAACTTTTAATTGCTCTTATATTTTGCATCTTCCATCGAACTATTTTCTGACCGAGTTTTTTACTTAAGTTCCAACCCATCTTGGTAGTATAGGCTATTATTCGAGTAGCTTCTGACTCGTGTTCTAACTCTGATAAAGGTATAGAATGCATATACCAATCACCTGTCGACCTCTTGTCAGACTCCTAGTGTAATCAAGGATATTAATTACCAAACTATATTCTGACCTAGTTTCTAACCTTTAGTGTAAAATTAGATTCTTATTTAGAAAGTTCCTAACTTACCGTTTATCTTTACAAATAGGGTAAAATCCAAATATAAGTTAATTTTTGGCACCAATCCAATTTTTCTTGTGTACTCGACATATTCACATTAAGTTATATTTTGACTTACTTTCTAACTTAGTTTTTAACTTTACTGCTACTAGTATGTCTAACTACTTCACATGTATTTCACTTAACTTAAGTTTCCAAATCTCCAAATCCTGCATATACAACAAGTACTAACTAAGTACTTCTACCATTAATACCTCTTCTCACTAAATCATGAACTAAATAACAATTGCCTTTTAAACTTGACAAATTTTATCTTAACCACCAAATGCCCAATTTTATTTAAAAATCATAGTTCCTACACTTATTATGAACTACTTCCAGATACTGCATGTAAATGAATATAGATTATACCTTAATTTTATCAAGTGTAGATTAAGCTTCTTAACAAAATATCCTGTCCAATACACTAATTACACGGAAACGGAATTTTTCTAAAAGATCTGGCAACTCAATTTTAAAAATCGAACCATACAACATCAAAATATAATATCTTACAAGTATATCCATAAAATTTCAAGTCAAAATATATGGATTAGTCTTTCAAAAACCTGATTGAAAATTTCTGTATATGACATTTTTCTAAAGGACCTCATATCTATACTAAAAATTTTGAAAATTTGATTGAAGATTTCAATTCCTCATGCAAAAATATTTGAGGAAAGGAAATTTTAAAATTTTTGGTAAACATTTGCTATTTTTCCTTAGTTTTAATTAAAATCAAGAATTGTAGTGACTCATCAAAAACCGATGCTTTAGCCACCATAAGGAAGGGAGGGTGTGTCGGCTAGAACCACCATCGGCTACTCCCTAAGGTCACTGCCTTGTTTTACTTCTAGTTGATCATCTTCCTTAAGATCTCGCAATTCCCTTCCTTTATGCACTATTTTTTCCTGATTTCGTTTACTCATTTTCTCTCTCTATTTTCTCACTCCAATATTTTTTTCCAATCCTCAACCGACTAAACTTTGTTCCAAGGAGCTAATTGCAATTTTTATAACCAAGCTTTAGGTTACTTTGATTTTTTTTCAACCTTAGCAACAACTGTAAAGGCTTAGCTATGTGTTAAAAGTTGGAATTCCCATATCCTCATACACTCTAAAAATTTGCCATGCCTAACCACCTATTTTTAGTTGTCTTGAGAATTTTTTTATTATTTTTCTATAACTTTCTTTATTTATTTGGTAATATTCATGCATTTTTTAGTATTTTTTACAATTACGGAAACATATATTTATATAATAATTGTACCCAATGTATATACATGTTTTTTATATATTATTTTATGTACAATATTAATTATATTACTCCTATAATTTATCTCTAAGTATTCATTAATTTTCGAAACCTACTTCACGCCTTACCAATAATATAATAATTTTCTACCATCTCAGCTATATTTTTAATATTTTATTATATTTTCAAATTCTTAGACTATGAAAACTCTTTGATTAATATCACGAAATACTTATAAGTTTCTAGCCTAATCGGGTTACTTTTCTAAACACCTTAAATCGACTACTGAATCTAATTGTGCAAGTGCAAGGCTTACACTTATTTATTTCCCTGTAGTCTATACGCAACGTCATAGTACCATATTTCTTTTTCACAAATGATACAGGTGCTCCCCATGGCAAAATACTTGAACAAAGTTAAAAGAATCTATGGAGTACAACTAGCTTAATAAGCGAGACGGAGTCAAAAGAGTACCAAACAATCATAAGTAAGGTTATTAATTATGATGAAATACAATGCAATTAATCAAATAAAATATCATACCATGTTATCCGGTTTATTATGAGGTTAGAAAAATTATATTCTCTCCAACCCGAATTGAGGAGTTTTATCGTTACTCAAATCAAAACAAACCCGAGCTTATGCAATAGAGGACACTCACCTCCCATAACCGCCTTCGAATCACGGCCCCCACCCTTACCGCAACCTCCTCGCTTGTTACTTAGTTCAACTAAGGATGGGGAAATAACCATTTCAGCTATCATCATACAAGGAAGTCGATATTTAACCTGACACCCTAATGAGTATTATGCATGTTTAATTTTGTTTTAGTCGAATAAACGCTAGTGTTAATTAGGGGTAACCAAACAAGTTCATACAATTCAGAGACAATGCGAACATGTATAACAGCATACCAAGGAGTTCAACTCCTGTTACAATTGAGTATTATTCATACATACGACATACGCATAAACAACTAATTACAAACACAACTGGAAGTATTCTTGAATCTCCAGATACTTTAATACAATGTCCTAACAAGAGGTGAAGCTACAAATCCCAACTTACTTATTCAGACACTCACTACGGCAAACTTGAGCTATTAATAGTTTAACCACTAGGAGATCCTATATACACACTAAACCTAAATTTAGTTTTCGTAATAATTACAAAAACATTAGGGTTTAATTTAAAAGAGTTATATAAATGAATATATTAATACAATAATATATAGTTTTATTATTATTTTATATATATATATCAAGTTAAGTCATTAATTATTGATAATAAATGTAATTTATAATATTACGTATTATATATCGTTTCGATAGTATCAAAATGTACTTTTAATTGATTAAATCATGTTTTTAATTCCGATAGGGTTACCTTAATACGTACATTTTAGAATATTATAGAGTTATAGGGTATATTACCTAAGATTGTCCGATTTTAATAAAATTAGTGTCATTGGGTTCGTACAGACCTAACGATACGTGTTACGAGTCTTGTTTCTAAAGATGACTTTTACCCTCAAATTATCTTAAATTACTCAATTGTGATCCTTTTTACGCTAAATTAATTTCAATCTGACCCAACGTTATTATTATTCACTAGGGATCAGTACATGTCCATTTAATTATTTTATTTCATAATTTTCTATTTATTTCACAATTTCAGCCTATTTTCGAGTTATTTTTAGGTCAATAAATACAATAAATATTAAAAATATTCAAATCAAAATTCGGGCTCAATAGCAATTATATATATATATATATATCACACACATCCTACATAAAAATTTTGAGCTAAAAACAACATCATCTAATACATTTATTTTGTAATTCAAATTTCGGATAAATAGTAGTTTTCTTAATGAAGTATACTAAATATTACAAATTTTTCAAAAATAAAAATATCACACTGACTACAATTTTTTCCAAAATTTTCTGAGTGAATTTACTATTTTTTAAAAATTATCGAAAAACAGGACAAAAAATTGACTTAGCTGTTCTTGGATGCTCCGGTGGCCGTGGGGTAGTGGGAGTGTGTTGGAAGCCCTAGATGCTAAGGCTACTCCTTGATGGTAAAGTGGCTCAACAGCAGATTAACTTTTGGGTCAAATTCTAGCCTAACACAAAAATTACTCTATTTTTCCTATTTTCTTTCCTATTTTTCCACAATTTTTTTCCTAATTTCCTTTAGGTGTATCTGGGTTCTAAAGTTAGAAAATGACGTATGAAAGATTATTTATGCTTGTTGGAGTCAGTTGCTGCTAATTAATTTTTTTCTTTTTAATTTTTCTTTTGCTTTATCCTCATAAATACAAGTGGGTGGTGTCTCCTTCCTAGAGAATCAGCTTTTGATTCAACACAACAGCTCCTCCACAAGAGGCTACGATGAATTCCAGAATTTCCTAGCTGCAATTGAGTCTATTAGATGTGATTTGCAATTACTTTAGGTATTTTGAGTATATTTTATTAATACTTAGTTATTTATTAATGTACAAGTATATATCCTTTGTATATATCACGCATAATATATAACTATACTCATATAATTAAGTTTTTAACATATCTTTTATTTTTAAGATATGTTCTCTTAATTATTCGCATGAATTCAACACATTATATATATAATTACATAAATTAATGTTAATTTACGGGTATAATTATTATTTATACCGGGTATACTCATAAAAATATGAATATATTCATATAGTAAATTATACTATATTATCTCATTTTGGAGCTTAATTAACTTATCTCTAAATTTTTGTTACAATCCTAACTCAATTTTTAATGTTTCGAGTATTTTAGTATTATATTAAATAATCCTACTTTTAAGGGTAAAATTGAGATTCCCAAGCATTATTT
This sequence comes from Lumnitzera littorea, assembly GCA_024138015.1. Classification (NCBI taxonomy): domain Eukaryota; kingdom Viridiplantae; phylum Streptophyta; class Magnoliopsida; order Myrtales; family Combretaceae; genus Lumnitzera; species Lumnitzera littorea. The sequence goes on along the minus strand of JAMXBB010000009.1, from coordinate 8,876,474 downwards.
TCAAATTTTAACTTCACTGTATTACTTCATCTAATTTTTCTATCTTAGTTGTTAAGTATGGGCTCAATTAGATCACTTTTCTTAAAGGCTCTAAATTTAGGCTCGGTTGTCCTAAATACAATTTTAGAAACTTACACCATTTATTTCATAACATATCTCAATAACAGCTAACTTCAATTTATCACCACTTGCTTTCCCTTGAAATACCATTTTACCATTACTTGGAATAATAATTTTACTACTACTACTTTCTCCATTTGCTTTATACTTAGATAACTAATCTATTCCCACAATCATATCATAACCTTGTAAAGGTAATATTACAAGATTTATAGGATACTCTTTCTCTTGAATTTTAATTTGACTTGTCTACTACTTCTTAAGTCATTGCTTTCTCTCCAATAAGTGTTCTAACTCTAGAAGTCATATGAATTTTAATTATACTAATCCCCTTCTCATTCATAAACTTCTGACTTGCGAAAGAATGAGACACACCAATATTAAACAATGCAGAAGCAAGTCGTCCATTTATAAGCACATCTCCTGGAATATACTAATACTATGATTACTAACCATATTTACATTCGTAACTCTTAAGATTTAAGTATCTAAATTTACCTTACACTTAAGCTATCATCAAAATAAATAATTTGAGTACATACTTGTCATAAGTCCTTCATCAATTTCCTTTTCAGCTCCCATAACTTCTTTATCATTGTGACAATACTCCTCCATCATGAATGTAATTGTGAATACTTGAATTGTGGCATAGACCATAATGGTTCAATCATCTAGCTACTAATTACCTTGTCACAACCTTAAGACATATGTCACGCAACATTTCAAATCTAGCAATATTAGCAATCTTATGGGATGAAACTTAAGGGTTCCTCCACAAAGTCCGTCGATGGAGGGTGTTTTGATGTACGCGTAAGTAGATCAGTTTTTCTATTTGTTAATTCATGAAGTAAGATCAATATTAGGATGCATCAATCATGTTGCAAACATATTGTAGATGTAATTAGGATATATCAATACACAACAATAACAACAAATTACAAGACTATTTGAAGAAAATGCTCTTCCTCCATAAAAGAGTAGAAAGGTGTTTATTTTGAATCTCTAATATGGAAGCACAACCCATCCTCATTAAGGTTAATCTTAAATCCTCTTTTATTTGAGAAAAGTTTAACTAGGATTCCTCCAACCAAGTGATGTTGGCAACAATTGTTCCCTCATCACAAGCAAATCCAAACCTGCATAGACAGGCACACATAAGCATCTCAGTTAGAACGTATATCAAGAACAAAATCATAAATTTAGTTGTTAGTTTAAGTTGAAAGTTCAATAAAACAACTTTTCCTGAATCCATATAATTTAGGTAATAGACTTAGTGGTTTGTGTTCTTCATGAATCCAATGCCCCATACCCTTCCAAGGCTAAAGTTCAGTGTGTCCTCAAGCCTATAAAGTAAAATTTATAATAAAAAAATTTGAATTCACCTAATGTAAGAACTCTTCATAGTTGCAACTAGCATTAAGTGATTAAAAATAATAAATAACAAACTGCAATTGATTCAACGTATTTAAATTTTAATTCAGTTAGATGTGAAACTAACCCTAAAATGATATGAAAGGAGGAAGTCTCTATTTAAGTCCCTGTACATATGTGTTGTTGCTAATTAACTAATTGGTCCATTTAATTGGTTTCAATAGAATCTCAAATCGGCATATTGACCAATCGATATAAAACCACAATATATCTAACGAAAACAAGTTTAAACTGTTAGATTGCTCGATTCAAACTAATTACATGCAAAATCCTTTTCTCAATCAAACAGCACTTACATATAAGTATCCGCTTTCCATATGTGGATTGTCACATCTTCAGAGCCACTAATTATTATCGGTAGATCTAGATGAGCACATAGTGCTGTAACATTATGAGCATGACTTTCGAGTGTATGGATACAACTCTTATCTTCTTGGTTCCAAACCTGAATTCAATCATTTGACAACATTGTATCAAATTACATCTAAACAAACTAATAAGGAAACAAGCTGTCAAATTAAATATACCTTAATCATGTTGTCATCAGAACCACTTAGCAAATGGAGCTTTTCCATAGAAGCAATGTACTCAATGCAGTTCACCCCATTCAAGTGACCCTCCAATGTGAATTTCTCCTTAGGCGAATCTATATTCCAAATCTATACAACAATCTTCAAAACATGAACAAAAAGTTCTTTTTTGTTTTTTTAACATAAAAAGTAACAAACCTTAACCATGGAGAAATGAATCTTAACCTTTAAGGTACCATCAAGGGATGCACTTGCGAATTCTTGTGTGTCACTAGGATTAAATGACTCCTGCATTACATAATACAGTGTCCCTTGAATTCCTGAACACAAAGCCAGTTCTTCTCCTAATCCCATAGCTTGATTACCTTATCATCTGATGCTGATAGCATGTAAGGCAGAGTTAGATGGACTTCTAGACATCTTATGAAATCCTCATGAGATTTGAATTCTCTCATCTTCTCCATGGTATTGTAGTTGTACACATGGATATATGAATCATCAGCTCCAGCCACAATCCAATCTTTGTTTGGAATAAATTTTGCTAATCGAACTGTAAGTTTGGTAGACATTCAAATTAGGGAGCCCTTTAAAATCTTGATAGTTATTAAAATTGTGAGTTGATTATATAATTTTAAAAGTATATGATTTCATGATATTTTTATCAATTGGTACATATATAAAATTATTTAAGTGCAGACTTTTCGTAGAATTATAAATTTTAATATACGATTTAATAAGTTTACGATTTTATCAGTTTTATACGATTCTACACGTACAAATTAATAGTAAAATCGTGATTTTAGCAACCATCTTATACATTGAAGTTTTACGTGAAATTAAATCCAATATCCTAATTTGCAAGATAATGTGCAACATAGTTGGAGAAACATTTGTGTTGGAGTAATTACCCGGTGAATCAGTGACCTTGAAGGACTTTTCTATAGCCTGAGTATATGAACAAGAAGTAAACAAATGTTGTAAACAAATGAACAAGAATTTTGCACATTATGCTCGTACATGTAAGTAAGGTGTGTGTTTGTTTCATAGAGATCGTATTCTATACATTTTTTTCAATTTTTTCATACTATCAAATCAAACTATAAATTTAGTATATATTATCACTTTAATCTCAAGAGACTGTATATATTAGTAGTTTTTAAAGGTACATATGGTGATTGTGAAATATGAAATATTCATGTAAAATGAAGAAAATGGTTTTCGTTTCAATAAGAGGAAATTATTTTCTAGATTATCCATTTATATCTTCGATTTTGTTAGTAATCAACGTTAAAAGTCCTGCCTCTATCGTTCTCTTTCATCATCATTTACTGCTAAGAGACGCGGAATCTCCTAAGATTAATAGGGTACTAATTCTGATAATGTTTTCACCTGTGTTTGGAAGTTCCGGATGCAGACATTTCCTGAGTACAAACTCAATAGAATCCTGTGAGAAACAGTAACAAGGAAGCTTAATTTAGTACGACGTTGTCCCTCATTAATCAACAAGATCACACTTTGAAGATCGGCATAATTTAATAAGAAAGTAGATGATGAATTAGAAACTGGCCATGGTTCTGTTGAATGAAAGTCCACTGCCTTCGCCCGTTCCGATAAATAACCTTGTTCTGCTCAACGTTATTACTAGGTTTCAGTTTCAAGTAGTAGTACTGACATCCTTAAAAAATTTCAAATACGTAGTGTATAGGAGTGTTTATTAAAAACTTTCGATTATTTGGAACCTACAAGACCTTGAAATGTTCAAAAATGAGAATTTAAATCTTATCCATGATAAATATCAATATGGTCAGTCCCAATCCGTATAATTAATCTAAACATGTGAGAGGGTTAATGGTTAAAAAGATTAATTGGGTTATACCACAATTAAACCAAATTGACTATATAAAACAAAAAGATTAGATCAAACCGAATTAAACTGTATGGATCAACCTAGATTTAACAACACCAAGAAATATTCAAATAACCTAATGAACTCGAACTGCGATTTACATATTTAAAACAATCTAAGAAATAAAAACGGTAACAAGAAGTACCTGAATTTTGTACATGATAGATTCCTATATGTAAAGTTTGCAAAACTCAAATTAGTACTCATAGATAATTTGATAATTATTATTATATTGAGAATTCAAAAAATAAAAAATAAAAGATAAAAAGATAACAATTAAGTATAATACTAGTAAACGTGTCCAATAACATACCATGATATAAAAGGATGATGGTATAGATCTTGACTAGCCTATGTAAGATCAAATATGGTATTAGCAGAAATAGCTTTTGTTTCTATGAAGATGAAATGTTTCTGCTGCTGCACGCCCTCATGTGTTTATATATATACACACACACACATAATGGGAGTCCTTTCCCATAATGACAAAAAAGAAAGATTGATTAGGATTGATACCAAATGTGGATTATGGTGTCAAAAACACTTAACTGACATAGTGGAATAATCACTATATGTGATTGTGTGAGTATTTTTATGTATCGAATTCTTATTTGTTCTTACCTATCACATTGTAATTCACACGACATGTCGCTTTTAACAAAGTTTTAAATTTATTTCATCAATAAGATAAAAGGAAATTGCCAAAACAAAGTTCTTGCCAATGTTGTCACCAGGCATGCTACGTACCATTGATGAAGTTTTCATGCACCAGAATGGACCGCTCGGATCTAAATTTGTGGCCTGCACGGTTTGACTGAAGGTAGAACTTCTAAGAAGGTCCATAAGAGGGAAGAGGTACAGAAGACAACATCATCACTTAGACTAGAAGTTTTAAAACGCGTGTTTACTTTTTCTTAATGACGGATGATGCTATGCAATGTCTTGATTCAAATATGAAGATTTCAATTTTTATATTCACCTACGAATATAAGCTACAATCACTTGTTGTGTCTCGGTGTCTTTTTATTTTATTTCTTTTAATTCCAATAACGAGATTTTTTCAATAAGAGTCTTTGTTTCCTTCTCAATTGCACACGAATTTTCATCCAATTAAGATCATCAATTTTTATATATTATTACGGGATGAGATCTTATCTCTTTTTTGGATTGATCAACCAATACCATACGTGTATAAATTGTAATCACATTAAGAAATATGCTTATGGTAAACCTTTATATAAAATTTATAGATCAATATCAGGGACTTAATTACTTAAAAGCATATGCCAATATTAACCGATACACATATAAATTTTATATATGAATCTACCCATTTGTATTCTTAAATAGAATTAAGAATAAACTCCCGTCTTATGTCCTAATAAGTTTAGAATTATGGAACGTAATACTTACATCCGCTTAAAAATTTATAGAAAGGATAAATTTTTCATCCATTGTAGTAAATCACCCTTCTGCATACATGCGAATGTTCTAGTTTTTCTTAGGCTTAAATCATAACGAAACAGTCCAAGCCCATCATACTTAGGTTAGTATTTATGTGCATCTTTTCTCTTTTTCTTTTTTTCATTTTACATTTAATCAGACTTTTATATATTAAATCTTGTTCTTGAAGTTTATATTAAATCTGTAAAATAATGATGTCTCAAACATCAATTGGTCAATAAATATGAGCATGATTCATAAAAGGTAAATATGGTGAATGTTGCCAATTATTGATTTAAGAAACTAGGAACATGCCATGGCGGTTTTAACTAGTCTTTCAATAGAGTAGATCTCTCCAAAAAATTATAGTATGTGCAATGGTTGGCTTAATCAAAAGAGAGAGAGAAACTAGGAGTATAATCTACGCCATAGTGCCAATAATGATAGTATTGATCCCAACAAGTACATTGCCCTGTAAAAATATTAATAAAAAACTTATTTTAGTGTTTGTTTAATTATTTTATCTATGGGTAGAATAGTAAAATAAAGTAGGCCTCATTTGAGAGCAGAATAAGAGAAAAAGCCCAATATGTATTTCTAAACTCATAAAGGAAAATGAGGTCTATGTAATTGAGCGGAAATCAAAAGAGGCCTCTTGTGTTTTTTTATTGAATATGACGATGGGCCGCTTACATATGCTTGTCAGCTCTGTTTCAGATCCAGACATGATGACTGCTCAGCCTGCTTGAGGAGCCGCTCGGGTTCAATTTGGATATTTCATCGCAATTGTTCATTTGGAAATTTTCTGAAAAGATAATAATAGGTTCTTCTCTCCATCGGTTATGCTCATTAGAGCTCACTCAAGTGGGCGCTCTGATCTGGTCGGTTGCTCTCACACGTGGTTTGCTCTCTTGACTCAATAGCTGTGGTGGACTACCAAGGATAGGGGCTGCTCTGTTCTGACTCCAAGAGTGCTGCTCTATATTTTACTTTAATTCTAATCCAGCCTGCTTCTTCCAAATTGAGTTCCTCGTTGCTGCTTGAGTACACATTTGGAGCGCACGTTTTGGCTTTTGCTCGGGAGCTGCTACTTGGTCGTGCTTGTTCGCTAGCTGTTTTGATCGTTCTGTCATGAGTCTGCGGTTGCCTTTCGTGAAGCTGCTTGGCTTGGATTAGTGCTTGGTTCAGTTGTGCTTCGCTTCAAATTGGAATCATGAACTTTCATTCTTTTTGTTGCGCTCCATTTGCTGCCGGGATAGTGAATGGAGCTGCTGTCCTCTGTTGGTGGCTATGTTCGGTTGCTTAGCTCGGTCATGCAGAAGGGCTGATTAGCATCGGCCCTTCTTGGTCTCATGTTGTTTGCTCTTCCGCAATGCAATCGAGAGTTGCTCAATTATGATTGATGTCGAGCAAGCACATGGAATTCAGGCTTCCAAAATTAATCATGAGCTGCTGGTTCTTCAACCAAGATGCTGCATTTGCATTTGACCTATAACATCATTGGCTCCTTGATGTGAGGCTGGCCATGTAATATATATGAGTTGCTCTGTAAAATAGACAAGCTGCTCTGTCTCTTATTTCCTTTTGCAGTTTGGTGCTAAATAAAGTGGAGTTGAGCTATTGGCATCTCTTAAACAACATAAGTTACTTCAAAATTAAAAGACTCAAGCCCCTGCTGCTCAGTTTCTGTTCTGAAGCTGATAAAAATTGCCTCGATCCAAACAGGCTCAGGTGTGCTTTAGATTGCTGAGTTGTGCGTGCTTGGCCCTTGTGAATTAGGACTGGTCTGCTCTTGTGCTCTAGAGTCAGCTCCTTGCCTTAGTCCAAAGTTCATGGCTGTTCTCTTTTAATTTTCCACCGGTCTGCTCTAGCATTTGATACTTCATGTTCAGTGCTCATTCTACTAAAGCCAACTGAGATTTTCAAGAAATGGATGCCACTCTTATTCCTTAATACAACTCATGATGTGCAATTAATATGGAGAATGGATTCTCTCGCTCTGTTTGGTCATAACCCTCCAAGTGCATCTTCTGATCAATTACTACCACAAGTTTGGATAACCATGTGTCTGTTACTAGCTCAAACTGTTGTTGTCTAAAAGATAACAAGTCCTTGGCTGCTTCTCTGGGTATAACAAGCCATATGTGCCAGCTCCAGCTCATATGCAGCTTTCCTTATTAAGTAGTCACAATTATGCTTCCCTGAGAACAAATTTGTAAATGAGTATGGCACAAATCACCAATATAAAGAGAAGAGAACATTGCTTCTCAATTGCCAAAACCCCCCACCCCCGAAACAAAACCCCGCACACCAAAATAAAAAAAAAAAAAAGTCAATTCATCTTTCAAAGTAAAGGTAAAATGACATATAATAGCTATAAAACTTATGAGCATAAGATGTCATTTAAGTCCTATTTTGATCCTTTTCATCAAATTTTTGAACAATTGATCCACTAAAATGCATTTAATTGATTTTTGGGTAAAATCGCATATAAATGCATGAACGTGTGCTATAAGTGGGGATAAACGTGCAATCAAAAGTCTCAACGGATTATCGTATACTTTAACAATGAAAATCTTTTCTAAGGTGACATGACATATATAGAAGACATCATAGCAGTTTGGTCTAAACCAATCCAACTAAATCCAGGCCTCTTCTTGACATCCCTAGTCTCCATAATAGCTCTCAACATTTCCACATTGCTCCAGTCACTCGATCCCGCGAAGGCATTAGCTAATAGCACGTATGTTGATGGTGCTTCTTTATCCAATGCAAGTGCATTTTCTGCTGCACACTTTGCAGTTGTGATATCTCCATGAATTTGACATGCAGCCAACAATGTTTGCCAGACCAGCAGACCAGGACGAAAAGGCATGCTAAAGATCAATTTCTCAGCTTCCTTGATGCGTCCAGCTCGTGCAAGTAGACTAACCATGCAGGCATAGTGATCTTCTCCAGGAGATATTCCATAATCTTGAGACATGGAGTTGAAGTACTCCCATCCTTCCTCAATAAGCCCTCCTTGGCTGCACGCATAGAGCACACCAATGAAGGTGATGTAGTTTGGCTCTACTGCTTCTTTCTTCATCTCACTGAAAGCTTTCAAAGCATCCACAGGCTGTCCATTTTGTGCACACCCCATGATTAATGTAGTCCATGAAATGACAGTGCGATTTCTCATGGATCGAAAGACCCCCCATGCAGCATCCATGCATCCACACTTGACATACATATCGACCAGTGCATTATCCACACAAACATCAACGATATCACCAAGTTTAGTCCTGCTTCCATGAATTTTCATCCCTTCCTCTAATGAAGCCAAATTGGCACAAGCATTTGCTGCAGTCACAAGCGTAAACTTATTTGGCATCATGCCCATAACTTTCATATATCCTATGATCTCAAGTGCTTTCCCAGGCTCTCCACACTGCAAACATCCGCCAGCAAACTGGGTCCACGACACCTCATCCTTAGCATGCATTTCATCAAAAGCTCTAAAACCTTCCACCAACTTCTGATTCTTCAAGTACATATCCACCAAAGCATTCCCAACACAAACCTCAACCTCATGCCCCCGCTTAACTATCTGCCCATGGACTTGTATTCCCATCACAATCTCCGCAAGAGCAGCCAACCCCGAAAGAATACTTGCAAAAGTAAACTCATCTGGCGTCACTCCCTCACGAAACATCCTAACCAAGAAATGAGGAACCTCTGAATACGAGCACTGCAAGTATCCTGCCATCATAGAATTCCAAGAAACAACATCCTTACAAGGGCACTTCTCAAAAACCTCAATAGCCTCCATTAACCGATCATTCCTTATCAAAGCAGTCAAAAACGCATTGATCAAATACACATTACTCTCGAAACCCAGCTTCACAACAAAACCATAAACCCGATGGGCCAAACCTGAATCCTCCTCAACTAAAGAACAGGCATGAAGTGCACTCACCAGAGTAAACTCATTAGGCCTCACAAAACCTTCCCTAAGCAAGACAGCGAACAGGTTAAGGGCATCGTGGGCATACCCATTTTGGACTAATCCGGACATCGCGGCTGAATATGAGATCACGTTTCGTTGGGTCATTTCGTCGAACTGGTGGAGTCCGCTGGTAATGTCGCAGCATTTGAAGTACATGTTGAGGAGGTGGTTCCGGATGAAGAGAGAGAAGGGGAACGACCCTTTGAGGAGCTTGGCGTGCAGGGCTTGGCCGTGGTGGAGGTTGCAGGTTTTGACGCATTTTTGGAGGAAGGAAGAGCACGCCTCTTGGTGTTGCTCTTCTTGGAATGAAGTGAAGAGTCTTTGGATGGTACAGACGGTTATCGGACACGGTCTCTTCAAGCCGCACAGTAGACTGAGGCCACGCATAAGGCAGAATTTTTAAACCTTAACGAGTTTAGTGCCTTAACGAGCATGCACTAAACTTAAGTCGTTTACGAAATACTTTCTGGTTGGCAGCTTCTTGTACAGTGCTGATATATTTTAATACTTTTTAAAGTTACCATTAATTTCAAATGCACGCAAAGCATGAAGCTTGCTAAATTGAACTTTTAATGTTAGATTCCCGCCAGATCTTACTATTTATACTTATCATCTTCAATCAAATGAATGTTGGATCGCTAGCATATTCTTCTAAAGACGTTAGATGTGGTGAATTTGATGCGGTAAAGTTGGATTGGGCGTTTCATTGAGTATAACATAATAAATTCAAACATTTTTTTATAAAATTTAAAATTTATCCGAACTTCACATAGTTGATATGACATTATCTATTTCTATATAATCAAAAGTATTTTATATATTAATGCAAAAGATTTTGTAATTTCCCGAGATATTAGATGAGCGCTGCAACCCGCCAAATATTTCAACTCGCTTGAAATATATAAGGCATCTAAATCCATAATAAAAAACGTAAATAATTATTCCGCATAGCACATAAAAATTCATAAAGGAATGGAAAACTGTATCTACTCATAAATCATAAAAACTAAAATGTCCAATAAAGTTTGAAAGCATATCAACTCACAACCAAAACGTAAAATAAGTCAAATAATTAAATCGTCATATATCAGAAAGGAGTTCATATAACCCTAGTTTTAATTCTTGCTCATGGGAGCCTAAGGCCGCCTTCAAAGAAAGCCCAACCCATTAATAAATCACCTATTGATGTCATTCATTTTGCATTACGCTTAAGTTGAACATCCTCCTTATCTTCCAACTTACAAACAATGACATTTTTCCTACTTAAATTTACAATGTCCCCGTTATAAGGCTAACTCTTAACTATTGCCCACATTGAACAAATGATAATGATGTGAACCGTGACTAAGAACAGACAAGATCAGTCGTTGAATGAGTATGAGCTTGTAGAAAGCTCGAAACGGAAGTGGTGGGGAACGTACAGAATAATAATTACGAATGAAGAAGTAAGTAAAACATATGAATAGTTCTAGAGGACATAACATACCAATAGAACTTCTGAGAACTCACGGCATAATTCAATATAACGCATGAATCGGTGAGGTAAGGTTACTCGCCACCTAGCTTTGCTCAAGAGTTAGGATAAGAGTAATGTCAAGAATAAACAGCTAGTGTTTACGCAAGGAAGAAAAAAATACTCAAGTATATTAATGGTAATTTGAATAATCCGATTCTAGCTACAAGTACAAGAGTATTTATACTATAAGTTAGGGTAACTTGCCTAAAAATAGAAAAGACAAAAATGGTATTTTTTAAGAAAGTAATGTATAAGATACAAATGGTAAAAATGAATATACAAGAAAAATAATTATTAGTGTAACGGATTCTACACATGATACCGTATACGTGGTTATACTACATTGGCGAGGCTGTTAGAAGATACAAACAAAAAGTATGGACAACTTGCTTATACAAGCAGGAATGACTTAGTCAGCCCGAAGTCTCTCTATCTCGGCTTTTCGACAAGGAAAATACTGAGTCATTGGATGACTCGAGCATGAGTGAGTATTCTTCAATTTGGTACACCACAGAGAGATGGCTAATCATTTGGCTCAACATAAAGGGTGACTTGATAAGGAAGTTCTTGACCTCAGTAGGGAAGTACTCGACCTTAGTAGGAGTCAGTTGGAACATGAGGATTCGTCTTGTCAGTTCTTTTAATCCTCGAGCTTAATTGCGGGTCAATGATCTAGTAGCCTGATTCCCATCAGATAAATTACTTTAACCAATGCCTAACTCCAACCTAAGATCATCTCCTTCAAGACTCAAGGCTTCCATAAGCATCCTCTTACCCTTACCCTCTCTTATTCTCCTCCAAGATCGTCTCTTACTTAATGGCTCAATGGAAAACGATGGGAATCAAATCCCAGGTTTTCATAGGAAAAAGCTAGCTATAAGTTTCATAAACTCCAGTAAGAAGATTCTCTACATTCAATTCACTTCCAAAGAATTTAAACTTATAGATTTCCTTCAATTTCACGTTTATAATAGTTTTAAGTCTCTTTTGATATATTTTTATAGATCATGAAGGGAGTCTATATGTTATATTCCACGATTTGAACTTAGAGAAGTAAGGAATACCAAGCTATTGCAGAATTATCATCAAACCTGTATATCTATCTTTTGTCAAGCTAGTGGTTTAAAAAGAACATTTATTGTAGAACTATTGTCAAGTTGATATCCATCATCGCTATCAAGCTGGATTTGTGAATAGAAGGCTAAACATACCCTAACTAAGTAGTAAAACATGCGAGTTGGTTCTCACACTCATAGTCTTGACATAATTAATTGTCAAAGGCTTAAATCTCTAACTTAGACCATCAGCATACTAACTTTATACCTTATCGTCTTGCCAATGCTTTATAATTCCTAACATATCTTGCCATTTTTAGTTTAATTTACTTATTTACCCTTAGTTTATGAAACTAAATAGCTAGTATTTGCCTTGTTGGGGATTATTATGAATCCTTATCATTGTATTGATTCTTAACTCTCTACTTCTATACTTTTATTAATCCATCAGATTGTGGCGAGTTCCTTGCTAATTGAGCCTAGTGATTTATATTCTTGGTCAATTTAGCTTGTATATCTTTGTGTTCTCCTTTTAATTGCTCGAACCATTAGTTCTATATTGGAATTAAGGTGTTAAGTGTAATTAGCTAGATAATTAACTATTAATATCTAAGTAATTGTCTCCTTCGGTGTGAGATCTTATACAAATTGTTGATCAACTCATGATCGATCGATTCAAAAACAAATTATAAAATTTAAGGTGATCACGTAAATTATTTGATCGAGTCTAAATTTTATGATAAAGTTAGAAAGATTAGTAAAAGTGATCCTATGAGTTTGGATTTAACAAAATAAATAATAAAATAATAAAAAATTATAATATTAAGTTATATGTATATTATCTAGTATTTGTTGGAAACACGTAAAATAAGTTTTGATAATTAACGAATTGTTATAGATAAATTATAAACATACTAAAAATTATAAAATAACATAAATAATATTTAGAAGTATTTATTGTGTCATATGTATATTTATGTATAAGTAAAAATACACGAAATTATTTAAAATACTTTAAATATATCAAAATAATGTAAATTAATTAAAGAAAATTCATAAATAATTAATAAAAAATCAAGAAAAATACTAGAAAGTGTAGCAATGTCTAGAAAGAGGGCGTGGAAGGTTGGGATTTGAAGTTGGAAAATTAGCCAATTAAAGCAATCTAACTAAAAAGTGAAAAAGATTAAAAGATAGGGACACTTGGTAATTAAAAATAAAAAGAAAACCTTAAACCTCTTCTATAAATACCAAACCTCCTTCTAAAATTTATTTTAGTTAGTTTAGAGTCCATAAAAATTTAAGGAGAGATTAGAAGAGAGAGAAACTAATTTTACCAAAAAATAACAAATTATAGTGTAATCAGGGCTAGATAAGGAAATAGGTACTAAATGAAGACCTATCATGGTGGTTGTTAAGGGTCTAAGGTCTGACATAGTGGTGGTTTTAGCAAACCTACCCTTGCCTTCAGTGGAGCTCCGGTTGCCGAAGAATTGAAAATGTGTGATTTTTGCTTGTAAGTTACTATTTTTATTAAAAATATCAAATGATGTCTAAAAATTATGAAATTTAGTTTCCCTAGATATTTTTTCATGTAGAATTAGAATATCAAACCATATTTTTAAAATTAAAAGTGCATATATAGGTTCCTTAAGAACAAGCCTAATTTTAATGAATTTTATATGATTTTCAAAATTAGTAAAAAATGTTATTTCGAGTTAATTTTTTGTGTACATATTCCTTATATGATATATTTAATTTATATAAAAATAATTTTTGATAAACTATATGTTTAGTATTTATTTAAATTATTTTTATTGAATTTTCCTTATTTTTTATATTAAAGAAATAATAGGTTTTTAATTAAATTCCTTAATGGATCTGATTTGTAATAACTTCTAAAGCTTAGTTATGATTTTAATGTTTAATTCAAATCTTATAATTTTATTTGGTCATTTACCTAATTTTGAGCTAATTTTTAGCAAAATCAAACCTAAAATTGATATTTTTGAAAATAATATATATTAAACTATCCTAGTACTTCTTATGATTAGAATATAACAGCTATAATTTATTGAGTATAATATATTTACCGTAGCTTTAATGGAATTTGAGGTGTTGGTTGTATATATTATGTATAATATGTAATAAATATGTAGGTAAAAAAGGCATATTTAAGTTAATTTTATAATTTAAAGTTAAATTGGCACAAATTTTGATTTAGGATGTATTTAGATATTTTGAGATATTAGTTGGTGATGAGAGAAGATATTTGAAGTGTTGGAAATGTTAGATGTGCATGTTAAGTACATATTAGGTAATAATTGGTAATATGTAAATATAAGAAATTAGTGAATAGAAAATATTATGTCAAAATTGATAATAATAATAATAATAAATCTAATATAAAATATAAATTTATATAATTATATGAAATATATAAATTTTTCTCACATTATGAGCTAAATCGATAGTTAAATTAGGAATTTAGTGTACTATATGAATTAGAATACTAGTTATATGCTAAATATGAGATTTTGGATATTTAAGTCTAATGTAATTAATTTCACATAATGGTTCGGAATAAGTTTCTAGGGGTCATGTGTAAAACCCGTAATTAGAAATTGAATTAGAACCTAATTTAGAAATCGATTCGGAAACTGAATTAGAACTTAGTTTAAATTAAAATTAATTGTAAGAGACTTAAAAACTTGAATAATTAGGTATAATAAAAGCCTAAATTGAAGATAACATAAAGAGTTATAAAATAAAGCCTACATAAAATAGTTATATGAATATTAAAACAACATTTACATTATAGGGATTATCAGCGATGACCTGTACGAGTTGTATCTTAAGTGAACGAGTGGGACCTTAAGTGAACGAGTGGGAAGTCCAGGTAAGTTGAGATCATACATTACCGTATTTTGGAGTATTGATTTATAGTACTCGAAAACTTATGATTATACTTTACTATGCCTGTAGATAACTTAATTGTGGGCATGCCTGTGTGTGCATGTTTCTGAGTTTAATTATGTGATTCTAGCTTAATGTTCTATATTGAAATTTGTGTAAAATGATTGAATACCTTAAATTAGACCTAATTAAATATACGATTTATAAGTCTGAAATAGACCTGCATAGTAACATATTAGGGGAAACTTTTGGGGTTCTTTGGCTAAATATCGACTCCTTTAAAAGGGATAGCACAAGATAACATAATAGTCCATTTTTCATCCTTAGTTGAACTAAGTGATAAAAGAAGAGATTGCAATAAGGATGAAGTCAATGGTTCAAAAGTAGTCATAGAAGGAACGTTATCTCTATTGCACAAGCTTAAATTTAGTTATGAGTTATTGAAATGTATGTTAAACTCCTTAACTCAAATTAGAATAGGTGTAATGTTTCTAATCTTACAACAAATTAGATAATGCCGTGTAATGACATTTGCTTATACATATATTACATCTAATTAATTTGGTTGATAACCCTGTTCGTGTTTAATATATAATTTTAAGTCTCTATCTCAATTTATTGAGCAATTAGTTACTCACATCCCTAAAGGCATTAGTTAAGAAGTGATCATATAACTATCTTGAAGCTAATAACCGTTGAATCCTAGAAAGTGAGGATATAAAACTAAGGATCAATTACACTCTTAAGTTTAGATTTTTTTTTTTAATCTTTAAAGCTTTTAGTATCAATTTATGTATTACTTAAGTAAATTATGATTAAACTACTAAATATTGTAAACATACTTGAGTAATTTTTGTGTAAATATGTATTTTTTATAATTTTATATGTAAATAATATGTTTAATTTATAAATTATTTACTTTAAAGCGGGTTAGTATGGGCGCCTGGTATAAATCAAGTCTAAGATAACAGCTACAAGATTAGTTTTTATTCTATAATGGTTTACACGACGAAACTATTATAAATCTACTGCTTCAAGGCATGTTATTAGGCACATCATAAGGTCTACCTACTATAGTTCACTTTATAAAGATACGAGCAAATTCTTGTTACATACCATCTTACAATATAGCTGCCTCTCCTCGTAGTAATATCTTACCTTTAGTAGCTACCTCTCCTTTTGAGCTTAACACACACGAGTTGGGACCTATAACACCATTGTCAGTTTTGTAATGTCTATTTCTTCTGTAGTCACTCTTTTAAGCTTATCTCATATTGTCAGTTTTGTAATGTCTATTTCTTCTGTAGTCACTCTTTTAAGCTTATCTCATATAAGCCCTTCTATTTGCCAATAATAACTACCCCATATTAAGTACTTCTAGGTAGTATTTACCCAACTCAATGCAATTGAAACGTTTACTTTGATAATATTTGTCATGGGATGAGATTTACCCTTTTTGGAGTGTTCTTGTGGTACTTAACCATCCTTTGCCTTCTCTACTTTGCTCATACTCCAAATGGCAAGCCAATTTTCTTTGCTTGCTATATTAAGACTGTTCTAAGCCCCTCCTTATCAGGAGTACCCACATTATTTTGGTACATGCCCACTTGTATTTAAGAGGCTTAACTATTTAACTAATCAGAATCAAAAGCCATTGCAATATTAGGTTTTAGATCAAAAGATGAGTCAAATTTGGGATTATACCAGTCTAATGACTAGATTAAAAACTAAAAACTAAATTAAACTGGTTCAAAGGATGTTGAGAGCTTCTCTATTGCATGATGAAGCAAAATTTAAGAGTTTATTCTTACTTCATCCTTTTAAGTAGTGAGTCCAATGTCTCTTCGTAGCTTTAATGAGACACCTCTACAGTATCATGCATTACAAGAATCAAATGTTCCTTCAAGTGGCCATGATGGAGGAGTTAAGGAGTAAGTTTTAATTTTTATCCGATTTCAACTATGCTTCTACTCCATTAGAGGAGTAATAGGAGAAGATAAGCTGTATATAGCCTATTATATGTAAACTTCCATTGTTGTATTCTAAATAAACATACTTGTGCTAATATAAATTATAATGGAAATTAATGTGTTTATAGATTTATTTTACTATTAGATATCTAATTATTATGTATACATGAATTTCATATTAAAGTTTGCATTTTGGAGTTAATTTTGGATTTTTGGTAATTTGTTGTTGGAGATTGCATTTCCAAAGTTTAGAATACATGATTTGAGTTTGTGTCAAGTTTATAATGAACTAATATATTTTGAATACAAATTTGTAATTTTTCTTTTTCGTGTAATATTGTTAACGAAAGCATATCTATGCTAGGTTGCACTAAAAGCACATATATGCCTTTAGTTGATATTACAATACAATTACATCGAACACAATTACTGTGTGTTTTTTGCATGATTTTATTGTGACGACAAGTCCAAAATGAGTTTACTCTTTTACTTACATAACTATTTGGGAAAAATATAAATAACTCTCTTAAATTTTGATTTAAATATGGATTTACTTCGTAGATTTTTAAATATTGCAAATCTTTCCTATTAACATTGATAAATTAGTAAATAACCCACAAGTTGTAAATAACTTACACTTGATCTTATGAAATTATACTTATAACTTTAATATTCTAAACTTTGACAATAATGTAATTTTTATTAACTAAAAATATAAATGACTTTTATGTTGCTAATTTATCAAAATTTAAAAATGTAATTTTCTATATTTAAAAATTGAAGATAAATCCATACTTGAATCAAAATTTAGGGTTATTTATAGTTTTGGTAAATATTTTTTACTCACATGTTAATAATTATGCTTACAATAAAAGAATTAACGTCTTTCATATTAGGGCTAATGTCACAAATGATAGTTAACCCTTATTAAATTGAGCAATTAACTACTTATGCTTTGAAAGGATCAATTTCTTATCTAATTAAAGTTTTCGTAATAATTTTTGCACTTAAACTATTAAATACTTTTGTCGATGTAGATATAAAGATAAACTAGAAATTCACCTCATAACCACTAGTGGGTTGAACGATACATTTTTTCAAGTGGATCATGCCCTACTTTGCCTTAGTGATCGTTCTGTCCACTTTTGGCTAATAGGTTTTCGACTACCTCTTTGGGGGGAAAGGGAAAGAGGGTTGCATAAATATTTATAGTTAATCACCAACTAACCCCACCTTGAGTTGGCCAAAATATTTAATTCTCGATTTGCGTTTATGTTCACGTTAACAAATGTACTTAATAAAGATAGTTGAAATGATACAAATAAGAGAAAAGCACAAAGAAGTTCGGAACGTTTAACTCATTTTCTATTTCAACCCTTGATGGTTCAAAATTTTTATTTAAATCCTCAATGCTTATAAAAATTTACACATAAGTCATTTTAATTAATGACATTAGATTTTAAATTGGAAAAATACAAAAGAGTCTTTAATGTTTGTTTCTTTTTCTATTTTAGTCCTTAACATTTCAAAATTTTTATTTAAATTCTCAACATTTTTAAAAATTTACAAAATAGTCATTTTTATAATTGACGGTATTAAATTATCATTTATATATTGAGACGTTGTAATATTTTGTTGATCCATATATTTCTTTTAAATAAATAATATAATAAAGTATTAAATATTAATTAATGTATTTAAAAAGTTATAGAAAAACATTAAAAATAAAGAAAAATATCAAAAAATGGGAAAATGAAAAATATGTAAAATTAAAAAAATTACTAATATAATATATTTAGTAATATATATTTACATACATATATATATTAATATTAATTTTAAAATAAATTAATGAAATTTAACAAAAAATACCAAAAAAAAGGAAAAATATAAAAGAAAAAAAAATTCGACTACCTAAGAACATGGGAGGCAAGCCACTTTTATTAATTTAGTTTAAAATTAATATTAATATATAGCTATGTACACATAAATAAGTATATATATATATTACTAAATGTATTATTTTGGTAATTTTTTTAGTTTCATAGAAATTTTCTTATTCTTCATTTTTTAAAATTTTTTTTAAAATTTTTAATTTTTTTTATAATTTTGATATGAAAAAGAAAAAAATAGTAAAAAAAATTAAAAAAATATCGTTTTTAGAAAAATATTTCTAAGAATACAATAATCAGAGTTAATTTTAGATCACATAAAACCTCTCTTAACTTTCTTCTTACTTCTTCATTTTCATTTCAAAAAGTCACGCATAGGAATATTCTTTTCACACAAAACCATTTTTTGCTCTCTCTGTCCCCTTTTGTTTTGAATTATAGAGAAAAAGGAAAATATCAAAAATCTCACTCACATAGTATTAATTGGAATTCGATTTGAATTGTCATATTGCTAGGAATGATATTTTTAGGATTATTTTTCTTTTCTTAATTTATAATATTTTGTTATATTAGTCATATAAAAGAAACATATAACCAATACAATATTATCACGTGTTAATATATAAATAATAATTTAATGACATTAATTAAAAAAATTAATTTATAAATTTTTGTAAATATTGAGAACTTAAATAAAACTTTTAAAACGTTAAAGATTAAAATAGAAAAAAAAGTAAATGTTGAGAAATTTTTTATATTTTTTTAATTTAAAATTTAATACCATTAGTTAAAAGAATTTATTTAGAAACTTTTACAAATATTAAGTATTTAAATTAGATTTTAAAATGTTAAGAACTAAAATAAAATATAAAGTAAACATGAAGGATTCTTTTATACCTTTTTACTAAAAATAATCATGTAAATTTTAATTAAATAATAAACTATGTTAATAAATTACAAAGTTTGAGTAACATTCAAAACATTAGCCCTTATTTGCACACCTCTGAAGGACCCATCTTCAACAACAAAAAGAAAGAGTAGGATATTCCCGTTGCCATTGCCTACTGCTTACTACTACTGGCTGCACTCCTAACTCCATACCCCACTCTATAATAAACAAAGACCCACTCCGTCTCTCTCTCTATAGTGTGGTCCTATTGATTCGTTTCAATTCGGTTTTCATCAACAACGACAGGAGAAATTGATTTCCTCGAACGACTCATCTTTTTAAAGGTAGTCTTTCTCGATCGATCTTTCTTCGTACTTTTCATTCCGAGAAATTCCGTTAATTTAGGCCTTAAGGTAATGAATTCTTGAAATTCACTCGATTCGGGAGAGCTCTTTTGGTTCGTGAGGTGGAATTTGATGTATAAATTAACTATCGAGTGAAAATACGATCTTCGTAGTTTATTTTGAGGTTGACTTTGTTATCATAGTTAAGGGCACGATGTTGTGGTTACGATGATACTGGTACTTGTAGTTTCGTCAGTTTTGAGTTAGAGGCTGAGAAGTTTCTGGAGCTGTTGCAATTCGTAATTTTATGTTATTGATTTAGGTTCCTGGGAATCGGTAATCGATTTGAATGTTGTGTAAAAATTTGATTATCTCTAAGAGTATTTTGAGTTGCTTTTATCACGATTCCTAGTCAGTTAGGGAATTCCATGGAGTTAAAGCTCGATTTTGTGTCTGAGGCCTTTGTGTCCTAAGTATTGAGTTATGAGTGAAAGGCTGATAAAGAGCTGTTAATAATCAGCTGTTTTTGGTGACATTTAGATTCATTAGATGGAGTTTGATTTACAGTCAATTGAAAAGTTGAGTGAAAAATGGATTTTTTGTTTAGTGTATTTTGAGGTCTCCTTGTGATGATACAATCAGTTTAGAGAATTCCATCAAAATGCAGCTTGAAGCTGTAACTTCAATTATACCAAAATTCATGGTTCCTAGTGTATCTTGAGGTCTCTCTTTTTATATTTTAATTAATAATTTCCATATTACTTTGGGGAAATTTGTTGTGTTAAGGCTCGCTGTTGTGGTTTTGATGGTACCAAAAATCATGGTTCTGAATTTATGGGGTTATATTCCATCAAGTGCAGTTGTGAGTTTCTTGGTGCATTTTTGGGTCTTTCTGCCGGTTTGTTCTCATAGTTGTATTAGATGGATTGATTAGCGCTAGAGTTGTTTTGATTTCATTTTTAAGTGTACCTTGATGATAAAAATTATATTCTTTAGCAAATGAAGTACACAGAGTTGTTACTTCTTGATTATGGTGGGAGTTAGTGATTGGTGGTAGTGTAAGCACTAGTAGTGTGTTTTTCTTTTTTTCTTTTTCTTTCCTTTGCGTAAAAGTAGTAGTTTTTTAGATTGGGGCAAAAGGAAATATCTCTATATTATTTTTTTCTCCAAAGGAAATCATTTTTGAGGGTGAAATTTTTTGTTTATTGGAAATGTTTTTTGTTGTCTAGGGAATTTTTTTCACCTCCTGATATGGAATTGTATGATGCTCAAATTAATTTATCTGACAAGTTTCAGACGAGGTACAATTTTTGCTCAATTAAAATGGAATATATGACTTGCTAGCTATTTTGTTGTTGAGTTGTGGAGTTCTTAATTGTTTGAATTCTATTCAATAAGGGAAATTTCTTCAAGTTGGTTTTTTCTATGTACCTGATGTTTTTTGGAGTGAGATTTACAGAGCATTGTTGAAGGATGCTAGCATGGTTTAGAATTCCATAATTTAAATTGTTCTAAGTGGAATTTTTCTGTAGGTTTTTCTGGTGAAAAACCCTTTCTCCAGATTCAAATGGGAGTTAAACATTGATGGAACAGATTGTAATTTTTTTATCTATCTATAATCTCTAAAATGCTCTTGCTGGAGCAACTTAATAACTGTCTTGGTCCCCGGGGTGCCCTAGTAGTGTGGCTGCCTTGAAATACTCTTAGAATTGATTCTTGGATCAGGTAAAGGTGATAGGAGGGACTATAATACTTCTATGCTTTTTGAAGTAATTATTCCTACTCATTTTTTTTAAATGCCAGGTTGCTACTGTTACTTGTGTATTTAATGTGTTTGAATATGAGGTTACTGACTGTGACTGAAGGATTGTGATTCTTCAATTAAATATTTACAAAGGTAGGCACATAGGTTTATTTTTTCCTATCGAAGAGATTGGAGAGTTGCTATTCTTTTTCTTTTCCACCCATTTTTTCTTTCTTTCTTTCCTTTTTTTTTTTTTTATTGTTTTTGTGCGTTGGGTTCCAGCGGTAACTAGTCTAATATCCTTTTTTCCCTACTGGTGCTGAAAATGTGATGTTTTAACTATAACTCATTTAGTATTGGAATGGGAGGTTCAGTTGGGGCATTTTATACTTCCTAACTATTATAATAATGTGCTTTCAGCATATTGGCTATTTTGAATGCTCTCATTGTTGCTGAAAAATGGGAGCTCAAATCTGATTCCTGCAGCATTTTGTGATGCTAATTGTTTGGAGGGATTGAATCTGTGGTTTTATTGAATTATAAATATGAAATTGCAGCTATATCTACTAGCTTAAACTAAGAGTAACATTTTTTTACTTTAAATTTGATAACCCAGAATAGGACTTTGCTATTGGGATGAAGGCTTGAGTATGGTACAGTCATGGTATTGGTAGCTATGCAAGGCTCTAAGATTAATCCCATATTACCAGTTGCACTCATAAGTTACAAGTGACAGATTGTGATCCATATCTTAGCCTATTTGGCAAAGGAGTATTAAAATATGAATACGAAAACTGCACTTGCCTTTATTAGCTTTAAACTTTTAGTTTAGTCAATTTTGCTTCTGTTTTGGTTTTGTGTGTGTGTGTGTGCTTTTTATTGGTTGGGTGGGTGGTGTTCGCTAACTTGTATTGTTGGACGATATTGAGGTGGCTATCTAATTTAAATGGCTTGTTTTTCTTGTTTGCAGAGTCAAGGGTTGTAAAGGTGGGTCACGATAAGTTCCACTCGGGCTTCATGAAGAGTGGTGCTATTGATGTTTGGCTAACCTGGTGATGCATCAGGATCAGCTTAACATCTGAATGTTGATGTAGTTGCAACAGATAATTTGGAGAGTCAAGCTGTGGACAAGATATTGTCATGCTGAATGTTTCATCCAGTTGGTGTGATAGGGATGAATTCCACAATGGATGACATGAACCTAATTCATCAGGCACAAAGACATCATCTAGTCGTTAGAGAGCTTGGAGAAGAGATTGATTTGGAAATTGGCCCTGGGGATGATGATCCCTCTTTTGCTAGTACAACTTTAATTGGTGGCACTCCACAAGAGCCTTCATCTGAGGAGCATGATGAGAACAAGCAGATGGTAATGGTTTCTCAACTATCTAATGATGACCAAGACACATCAAAAACTCCGCCTGCTAAAAGGAAAAAGAAGGTTGTGAAAAGATGGAGAGAGGAATGGGCTGATACATATAAATGGGCCTATGTTGATGTAAAGGAAGGGACTGCAAGGATATTTTGTTCAGTTTGTAGAGAGTATGGTAGAAAGCATAGAAGAAATCCTTATGGGAATGAAGGGAGTCGAAATATGCAAATGAGTGCCCTTGAAGAACATAACAACAGTTTACTTCACAAGGAGGCTCTTCGTCTCCAGATGGCGTCAAAGGATAAAATAATTGCAGATAAACCAATCTATGTTAAAGGTTCGTATTCAATCATGTGTTGCTCTTTTCCTTTTTTCTTTCTTTCTTTCTTTTTTTTTTTTTCTTTTGGCTGGAAGAAGATTCTTGTGTCACAAGGAGGTTGTTAATATTGATTACGGTTTTTATCATGTCAGTCACATTGTGTTATACCGTCACCATATGGGTATTTGTGGCCACACTGCATGTATTAGACTTTCATATAACCAGATATATGGACCTTATTATTGTTATTATTTGAGTTTTAGCTTATTTCAAGAAAACAGCAATTTGGATAAGCGGTAGTTGCAATTTGCACAAGTGTATTGATAAAATGGGACAGAAAAGGCAGTAGATGGTGATAGGTTAATGGGTGGATGCTGGGAAGAAAGGCCTGGTTAATCTGTGCAACTTCAACAAGAGGAGAAGCGCATTTAGACCTGGGATTTACACAAAATCTGGTGAGGTAAGTGAGGTCACATTGTTTTGAGCTCCACAGCCTACAAAATGCTTGTTACAGTTGAGGAATCTCGTCAGACAATGGAAAGGATCAACCAGGGTTATCCAGTTTCTATCTTCAATTTACACTTCATGGTCTGCTCCATAAAGTACCTGCAGATTGTAATTCTTTTGCAAGGATGGCCAAAATGGGTATAGAAAATTTGACTAGTGGTTCCATATAAATATATAGAATAGACCAAAACCTAGTGAAATGACCAAAACTTGTGAACTAAAAATTTGGGATTTCCTAGTCTAGTTTCCTGAATTGATGAAAAGTGGATTATAAGATTTTAAGACAATTTATATAAAAACATTGCCTTACGCAGCAAAATTCACTGACAATTATTTGTAACTTAACGATCATGTTCTTCTCATTTTGACATTGATTCTTAGTGTTTTTTCCCCGCCTTTTTCCTTTGATTTGGCCTTGTAAGAATGCTCCATTTTTGGTGTCTACATAAAAAATTAACGATGTGGAGCATGTTCAAACTTCCAACTGTACACCACATGATAGGAACCAGTGAGAGAGTAAAGAGAAAAATGACTGTGTTTTATTGATATTGATGGATGAATTATGAATCGCAAACCCTAATCTCTCCTTAAAAGAAAGCCATGAACTAAAAGCTTGCACATGAGCATAAGCTCACTTATGAGCACAATTGCTCACATAAACTAACTCACAAGTTTCTAACAAAATCTATAACTTATTCTTTTACTAACTAATATCCTCTATTTATAGTATTTAACTAACAACTAACTATAGAAGTTTCTAAACACAGACACACTAGAACAACAGTACACCACACCATATCACACCAAAGTAGCACATATACTTTACTACACATTACACTACACGTCACATGTACAACACATC
Source organism: Lumnitzera littorea (assembly GCA_024138015.1). Taxonomy (NCBI): domain Eukaryota; kingdom Viridiplantae; phylum Streptophyta; class Magnoliopsida; order Myrtales; family Combretaceae; genus Lumnitzera; species Lumnitzera littorea. The sequence goes on along the minus strand of JAMXBB010000009.1, from coordinate 8,851,670 downwards.
ACTTTGTAGTAGCACATATACTAGAGTTATATCACCACATAAGCCATAAGAAGCTCTTTTTTTTCCTCCTCCTCCTCCCTCTAGAATAATTTAGGAAACTTGAAAATGTTAAGGCCTCTAGACCTATCTTGTTGAACCTGACATGCATCCTCAAGTGGTTCTCTCTGTTACACAAGTTTGTACTAAGTCTGGTTGATGTAGCTAAGGTGGCTAGTGGTATAAGGTGTTGATGGTGGAATTTTAACAACAGATCCTGTGGTTAGAGATACTTATAAGACGAACACATAGAAGTTAAGAATAGGTGTTGGAGGTTACTGTAATGTAGCTATTCTGATGCTTAAGCCAGTAGGAGCGTTTTAGAGAAAAAGAGTATGAGAAGTAGAGAGGGTGAGTAAGGGATTCAAAGATACCAAAGTTACGGCCTTTACTTGGTATTTATAGGCGTGAGGAGTGTGTTATGTTAGAAAGGCAAATCTTGAGCCATAATTCGATTTAGATTCGATGGAAGATTTGCTGAAGAAAATCTTTACATCTTTCGTTAACAAACTGAGAGCTCATATGAGGCCCTTAAAGGGTTGTGTGAACTTTGAGAGCTCAAATTGACTTCTTTGGAAGTCAATCGAGCTTCGAGCTAGATGGGCCATCCATTTGGGTTACACGTCGGGGAGAATAACCAAGCCTCTTAAGGCTCGTTTTGATCTTATACTGTTAGCTTAAGTTCAAGGAGCTCGGCCTACAGTCCAAGAAGGTCAACTTGGGCATGTAGGAGGCTCATATCTAGAATGGCCTATTAGTATTGTACAAGTGAAGGAAAGTGTAATTGTATTACCTTAAGGAAAGAGTGTGATTATATTGAAAAATACTGTTCTACCCTTATACATTACAATACATTTAGATATACAGTTATACGCCCCCTCAAATAGTCAGTGTGAAATTGGTACAATGATCCAAGAATGTTATCATGGAGAAATTCTTTGTAAAACTGTTAGTGTGCTGATTAGGTATGTAACAAACATAGACATGACTAGTTGTTACCATTTTTCAAACAAAGTAATAATTAATGTCCACATATTTAGTTCTATCATGTTGAATAAGGTTGCGAGTGAGATATATGACTATATGACTAGCTGTAACCATTTTTCAAACAAAGTAATAATTAATGTCCACATTTTTAGTTCTATCATGTTGAATAAGGTTGCGAGTGAAATATGTGACTCCAAGATTATCACAACAAAGGATGAGAGGTTTTTGAACGAGAATGCCCACCTCTCGAGCTAAGTGATATATCCATGTGGATTTAGCGATAGCATAAGCTAAAGCTTGATATTCAGCCTCAATAGAGCTACGTGAGACAATGAGTTGTTTCTTGGATTGTCAAGAGATAAGATTGCAGCAAAAAAATCACATATCCAATGGTTGAGTGACGAGTGTTAGGACAATCAACTTGGTCAACTTCAACAAATCTGGTTAAGGAGAGGCTAGAAGTTTGGGATGTGGAAAGGCCCATGTTTACTGTACCATAAAGGTGTCTTAAAACCCATTTCGTAGCCTGCATGTGATTAGTATTTAGTTAATGCATATACTACCTTAGTTAATTGACTACAAAATTGATGTTCGGTCAAGTAATAGTAAGGTATTGTAGTGTACACACAATTTCATGGTAAGTTGATGGATCGATCAGGATAGGGGACCCATGAGCAGAGAAGTGAGTCCAGGGAGATAAAGGCACTTTTACTAGTTTGGATAAATGCATGTTGTAACATTTGAGGAGGTTAAGAGTGAATTGTGATTAACATAGATGAATGCCCTGAGGAGTGTGACTTACATGAACACCAAGAAAGAGGTAGAGATCACCAAGGTCTTTTATGGCAAACTGTTATAACAAAGTTGAGATGAAGCGAGAGAGAAGATGAGGATTGCTTCTAGTGAAAATGATATCATCAACATAGAGGAAGAGAATAAGTGTGTCAAGGCCATGAGAGTAAACAAGCATTAAGGTGTGGACCTTACTTTGCCTAAAGCCAATCTAAATGAGAAAACCGCTAAAGCGAGAGAACCAAGTGCGGGGTGTTTGTTTAAGACAATAAAGCAATTTTTGAAGTGTACATATATGATTGGAGTAGCGTGGATGAACAAAACCAGGGAGCTATTTCATGAAGACAATTTCATTGAGATGACCATGAAGGAAAGCATTTTTGACGTCAAGTTAATGAATAGCTCAATTGGATGAGATGACATGAGAGATAATAAAGCGAATGGTGGTGGGTTTTACAACAAGACTGAATGTTTCTTTGAAGTCAATGCCTACTCTTTGGGAGAATCCTTAGGCTACCAAGTGGGTTTTGTATCTTTTAATGATATCATCACCATAGAGGAAGAGAATAAGTGTGAGAAGGCCACGGGAGTAAACAAGCATTGAGGTGTCGGCCTTACTTTGCCTAAACCCAATCTGAATGAGAAAACTGCTAATGCGACAGAACCAAGTGTGGGGTGCTTGTTTAAGACCATAAAGTAATTTTTGAAGTCTACATATATGATTGGAGTAGCGTGGCTAAACAAAACCAAGGAGCTATTTCATGAAGACAATTTCACTAAGATGACCATGAAGAAAAGTATTTTTGACATCAAGTTGATGAATAGCCCAATTGGATGAGATGGGATGAGAGAGAATGAAGCGAATGGTGGTGGGTTTTACAATAGGACTGAATGTGTCTTTGTAATCAATGCTTGCTCTTTGGGAGAATCCTTGGGCTACCAAGCGGGTTTTGTATCTTTTAATTGTGCTATTGGCGTTGTATTTAGTGTGAAATTTCCATATGCTGCCTAGAACATTGTGAGAAGGGTGTGGGGGTACAAGTAGTAGGTTTTAATCTAAAGTAAAGAGTCAAATTCTTCTTTTATTACAGCATGCCATGTAGGGTGATAAAGGGCTTAAGTGTAGTGTTTGGGTTCAAAGGGAAGTGAGTGGGTACTAATATTGAGAATCTGTCGGGGTTTTTAAATGCCAGATTTGAATCTTGTGATCATGTGATGAGAGAGGAAGGGGAGATGAGTAGTGGCGGTGGAGGTGGAGGTGGAGATGGGGAAGAGGGTAAAGGAGGGTTTGAGATGCTGTCTGTGATAGACTTTGCTAATAGGGGGTTTTTCTAGAGGTGGTGGAGATGAGGAAGAGATTGGTTGATGTGAAGTAAAAGTGGTTGTTTGTGGAGGAGGATATAAAGAGTGAGCAAGGGAGTTTGGGCAAGTTGCATATTGTTGGATAGAGAGGGCAGTGTGGGTGCATTGGCAGTGTTCTCTGCAATGACAGCATCAGTGGGGGAGGCAGCAAGGAGAGGGATAGAAGTTGTTGAAATGGTGGCAGTGGTGGGGTTGATGATAATGGGATTGTCAGATGTGGGGTAAGCGGAGACAACATTGTTTTTCCAGTGATCATTAGATGGTCTGTTGGTGAAAGGGATGGAGATGAAGTCGGCAGCAAGGAAAAGGTAATAAATCTGCAGTAGCAGAAAAATTAAAAAAAGAGTAATATAGGGTTTTTGTTTTTGTGTGAGATTTGGCTTTGATACCATGTACAAGTGAAGGAAAGTGTAATTGTATTACCTTAAGAAAAGAATGTGATTACATGATATATATATATATATATATATATACAGTAGATTGGATGTATAACCTTAATACATTGAAAAATAGTATTCTACCCCTATACATTATAATACATGTAGATATACAGTCATAAGCATAAGGGAATGTGTTGTTCTGTGTGTTGTTATTTTTCTGTTTTAGTTAGCTAGGTTTGTTAGTGGCAATTAGTTGGCTATTAAATATTTTCTGTAATTTTCTAGAAGATTCCAGAACTCTCTAGAAAGAAGGTAGTTAGTCTTTAGCTGTCTAGACTGAGAGAATAGTTGGGTAACCACTTCTTTTCTCTTAGTCAAAAAATATAGTTGAAATCCCTTAGTTGATCAAGTGTGCTCAAGAAGCCTTCATAGTTAGAGGCCAATGTAATTGATTTTCTTTGAGAATTAATAAAACTTACATTTTTTGCCCAAAAATTCCTAACAGAACCCTTGGGCAGAAGATGATATGTCTTCACAAGCCAATTCTGCTAAGTAGCAAGTTTTAGCACGTTAGAGAATCTAAGTTGGGACTTATACAAATTGTGCTGACTCTTTTTCTTTTGGTAATTCAGTAACTAGTATTACTATGCATAAATTATTAACCCTCCACTCCACTTCACTAGGTTGCCCTTATTGCAGCCACAATAAACTCTACTTCATCTCTTTTATGGTGGAAACTTTAATGTTGTGCATTTGTGCTAGTTCAAATACAAAGAATGGCACAACCAGATGTGGTGAAATGCTTCTCTAGCCAAATGAGAGTAGGTATATACAGTGTTACCTTTGAGTTTTGCAAAGTAGTAGTTTTTGCACATTGGGACCGTGACCTTTCTGTCTTCAAAGGAGCAACTAGTTGCACCAAGGCTCACCATTTCTGCCATGCCAACCTGATCAACATTTTCCTTCAATGAGTAGTTCAAACGGTATTACAGTATTTCTTCATCAATTAAGAAGGTATATTTAGCCATAATATACTTAGAAGACTTCGCTATTCTCAGCTGAATGTGGCCACAATGTTTGTCGAAGTGCAAGCATGTGCATCGGAATAGTTGCCCGAGTTGAAGGCAGGTTATGATTTGAAATGGTTTAAGAAGTCAATACCACAATCTTGGATAACCATGAACTGTGATAGTACTGCTTTTCAGTATGATACTGATGGATGTCTCTTCGCAACATTACACTCACATCAATACTCAAAGTGCAGGTGTTAATGAATATCATTTTTTGTGTGTAGAATTGTTTGTACTGCAGAATTATCTGCATTTAAAATACTTGTGGCTTTGTCCTTCCTTCTCGTAATTTTTTTTTCCTTTATTTTTTTCCCTTTCTTTAACTGCAGCCCTTATGTCAAAAACGGCTGGATCGATTGTTGAAACTGCGTTGAAAAGGGATCCTCATGAGGTTGAATTTATACAATCATTGCAAGAGGTGGTGCATGCCTTAGAAAGGGTTATTGCTAAAAATTCTCAGTGAGTAGTTATTTCATTCCTGTTTATTGGGATATATTAGAAGCTTTTTGTTAATGTAGTAGCATGTAATTTAATGAAGATTTCATTGTATTTCAGTTATGTCAACATCATGGAACGTGTTTTAGAACCTGAACGTACAATCATCTTCCGTGTTCCATGGGTAGATGACAGAGGCGAGACACATGTTAATAGAGGCTTCCGTGTTCAATTTAATCAAGCACTTGGTCCATGTAGGGGTGGTATCCGTTTCCATCCATCCATGAACTTGAGTATATGCAAGTTTCTTGGTTTTGAACAGGTAAATGCTGTTGGCAATCTTGCTCACGTGCAGTTAATTTCTTTCTTCTTCTTCTCTTTTTCTTTTTTCTTTTCCTTTTTTTTTGGGAGTGGTTGGATGTGGGGGCTTTAAGTGGTAATGCCATTGGAACAATCCCTTTGCTTCACATGCTCTTAATGGATTGCTATCACTAACTAACCACTCTTGGAAAAAGTTATGCTGAACTTGTAGACAGGCTGAAGGAACAAAATGTAAAGTCAAAGAAGCACATGAAAAACTTGCCTTCAAATGGGTTGTCTTTAATTGGGTTGGAATTAGTCAAAATTGAATATATTTCATATGCAGTTGGCACTAAGATATCTTCTACCTGTAATTGTGCAGTCTCTTAGAAATGCATTATTGCCATATAAACTTGGAGGTGCAGCTGGTGGAAGTGACTTTGATCCAAAAGGAAAAAGTGATAACGAGGTTAAACTTGTGCAGCAGTCTCCTTTAAAATATATATATTAGAAAATATGCAACTTTCTTTAATCTTGCACCTGGTGGATTTCAGATTATGCACTTTTGCCAAAGTTTCATGAATGAGATCCATCGGTATTTGGGAGTAGATAAGGTACTTCTATCTTTCTTTATTCCAAACCCCCCTCCCCACTTCCCTCCCCTCCTATCCCTCTTCCCCCTTCTTTCGGTTTGTTTTTGGATGTAGTGCTTGATGATTTTACTTTCAGGATCTTCCATCAGAGGAAATGGGTGTGGGTACTCGGGAAATGGGATATCTTTTTGGACAATACAGACGCATCGCTGGACATTTTCAGGTAGCTTTTGCCATTAAAATCTTAATACTTCAGTATGCCTTTTGATCTTCTTCTGTATGATTATGAAATTATGCATGCTTCGAGTAGTAGATATGTCATTCTATGTTGGCAGAATGTTAAAAATTGACAGTGCTTATTTTGCCCTATTCTTGTATCATTATGAAATAATGACTGGAAATAGCTAGATGATTCGAATTCTAGAATTGCTCAGTCGTCATCTTTGTGAATAGACAAAGTCCTATGCAGTTTTTATTGTCTGTTGCAGACTAATGTCATTAGAACTGCACAAAGATTCAAAAATGGGTGAAAAAAGTTAGGAAGGTTGGAGCCTATTCTATAGAAATGAGCCTTGTGAGCAATGAAGGGAAACATGGAATGAGTGTTTGACCCTCTACATAAAAGCTGAAGGCTGCCCTTCTTATGCATTGTACTATTCATTTGTTCGTATGTAATTTACTTATGCCATCAAGGGGATAATGGCTATTAACATGCTTGACAAAGTACTCATCATGGAAGTCGATGAAGTTAGGTTTTTCTTTCCAATTTTTTCATTTTGTATGTCTTACTTATGCAGGGAAGTTTCACAGGCCCTAGGATTTTTTGGTCTGGTTCTAGCCTTCGAACGGAAGCTACAGGTTATGGACTGGTAAATAAATACCTGATCTCTTCAAGTGGTGCCTTTTCTTTACTCCCCTAATTGAATCTTTTTGTGTAAGAAACATGTTTTGATCGAAAAAAGAATGATTTTTTTTTTTTTTTTTTGGGGGGCGGTGGAGGGGAGGGGGGGGGATGCTCTTTTTGGCTAGTCAATTCATTTGAATGTTGTTCACGGTCTATTTCTAGCTTTGTGGATTTTTTGAACTTTTTCTGGTGAAGCTCTGTCAATAGTTTTGCTGTTTCATTTTCCTTGCATGATGGAATTTATATGTTTCCATGCTTGGGCAGGTTTTCTTTGCACAGCTGATGCTTTCCGACATGAATAAGGAACTCAAAGGACTAAGGTTCGTTCTTGACCTTGAACTTGATTGCAGATCATTGTATGAGGTGGTGTTGCCCTACACTATCAAACTCCTTTCTTAGGAGAGAATCATAAGCATGTAATAGATTTTCCTGGTTACAGATTCAATTGTTTTCTAATGAGAAGTTTGATGCGTTGATTCTAACAACTTAATGGGTGCATTTTGTGTAGAAAATATTGTTTTGTTAAGATATAACTGCCTGCTAGATAATCTTGAGGAAATACCTCTTTAATGGCCTGGCAACGTCACTAATCCTCCATGGACAATTATTTAAAAGGGGGAAAAAAAGTCTCTGAAAAATACATGTTAAAAATAGCATGAATTTGTGTCTAAGCAAGATAAACATATATGAGTTTACTTTGACAATTGCATTTTCTTCAGCATATAATCGCTTTGGGAGTTTTCTGATGCATGTATGTTCTTTCCTGACATGTTCTCCAGATGTGTAGTGAGTGGCTCTGGAAAGATTGCCTTGCATGTTATGGAGAAGCTTATTGCTTATGGTGCCATCCCAGTTACCATATCCGGTAATCATTCTAGTGCTCATTTATTGTTTGACAATAATAAGAATGTGCAAACAAAAATCAGGAAATCAGGATGCTATTTGACTTCCATTACTTTTAATTGATTCAATTTGATAGGTTTGCAATCAGGAACTTAATGATCTGTCGCCTATAATTAAAAGGCAAAGACATTTCTTCTTTAAAATTGTGAATTGTGATCTGGATCCTTTGAAACATCTCTCCTCTTTTTGTGTGATGGAATAATTAATATCTACGTTACTGTATTCTTTTAGTAGGATCAGCCCTGTTCCGCTTCTGTTACTGATATGACCTGCGTCCTACTCCATCTCAGTCATGTATATTCACGAAGGCCACATCATCTTTTTACAGCTAGTGTTGGGTGTTAGTTCAGTAGTTAGGGGATGTTCCTTTATATTTGTTTGTGCATTTTGTTTTAGATTTTTGTAAATATTATAGAAGTAGTTTGCACTTGCTTAGCTGGCAAGTAGCTATGCAAGTCTTACAGAAGAGTATAGGAGTTTCTAGTAATTAGAAGAGGCTGTCAGCTGTGATATAAATAATCAGAGGAAAGAGAAGAAGGAAGAACCGGATATTTTCTTCTTGAACTGAGAAGTGGAGTTGGTCTGAGCAGATTAGTGAGGTGAGTTCAATTTTGTGATTACATTTAGTGCCCTCGCTATTTAATTTTTTTGCACCTAATTCTACATTCCTGCATTTTCATTCTATTAAATTGGTGTTGCCGTACCTGTGTACCTTGAACATGAGAAGTTTCTACCCTCTCTTGTATCACTTCATTCCCTTGACATCTGTTCAACACTTCCTTTGACATTGTTTATATTGAAGTTACTGCAGTTTCAAGAGCTTTCTGATTGCAATCAACAGTGATTACTTCTCCTTCCACTGCCTTCTGGTTACAATCCATTACAGCTAGCTGATGTTGGATGGACATAACACTGTACTTCATCCAAACTTTTCTCCAATTCATCTGCATGGTTTTCCATTTGTGTCATATCATACATTTCCCAGAAATGGCACCAATTTAATAGAATACAAATGCAGGAATGTAGGAATTGGGTGTGAAAAATCTGAATAGCTAGGGTAGTAAATGTCAATCATGAAACTGAACTCACCTGAGCAAGCTGCTTAGACCAACTCCACTTCTCAATTCAAGATGAAAATATCGGGGTCCCTTCTCTCTCCTTTGGTTATTTATATCATAGCTGATAGCCCCTTCTACCTACTAATAAACTCCTAGACTCTTCCGCGAGACTTGCATAACTACTTGCCAGCTAAGCAATCACTAACTATTTCTAAGATATTTGCAAATATCTAAAACAGAATACACAAACTATTATAAAAGAATATCCTCTATCAAACCATTGAACTAACAGCCAACAATAACTTGCTCTAACAAGATGATGTGGCCTTCGCAAATATACATGTCTGATAGGGATTGGGAACAAGTCAGATCAGTTACTCTTTTCAGTGCTTGCTTTCCTTTTTGTTCTGGCATATGTATTTCATTGATGAAAAGAATTCATGCTTAGGCTACTAAAGCACATCCTTTCAAACTTCACAGATTCCAAGGGATATTTGGTGGATGAGGATGGATTTGATTACATGAAAATTTCCTTTTTAAGAGAGATTAAAGCTCAGCAGAGAAGTTTGAGGTCTGCAAATGGTTGATTATTCATTTTGTTCTTCCTGTTCAGATATTTCTTTGTTGTAAGATATTTGTTTGCTTTCTGTTTCATAGTCTTGTAACAGCTAGCGGCATTCATTGGATTGTGTCCTCTGCAGGGACTATTCAAAGACATATGCACGCTCAAAATACTATGATGAAGCCAAACCTTGGAATGAAAGGTGTGATGTTGCTTTCCCTTGTGCTACCCAAAATGAAATTGGTCAATCTGATGCCATTAATTTGGTTAATTCAGGTTGTCACATATTAGTAGAAGGTATGCATCCTTAAAATGCATCAGTGCACCTGTAAAATTTTTCTCTTTTTTTTCTCTGTCCTTTTTTTTTTCAGTGTGTGGATTTATTTAGCATTGCACTTGTTGATGGAAATTTTTCCCATATCATCCTCTAGGTTCAACCATGCCCTGTACCCCAGAAGCTGTGGATGTGCTTAGAAAGGCTAATGTGCTTGTTGCACCTGCCATGGCTGCTGGTGCTGGAGGGGTTAGATTTGCAGAATCCTTGACTCTATGCACGTCATTTGTATCTATGTTTAATTGTGGTGGATACAAGGATGTGATCAGTGCTTTGGTGATATTGTTGTGATAAATATGATTCTTTTTCAAGTAAATTGTGGTTGAAGCTACTTATTCATGGAATCCAAAGTCATTGCTGCTGTGAGCTTGCAGATTGAGTTAATGTATGTCAAAGTTGGAAACCATGGTTTCAAATCTTCCACTTAGATGCAAAGAATTTTACTACCAAGAAATTTTTTTATTTTATTTATATAATTTAGAGGAACATAAGCTTATTGTGCATTGCAGATCTAACTAGAAGTTCAATTTGAGAAGGAGTTGTTATTGACCTAGATGATTCACTTTTCCAAGGGAAGAATATATGCATGAAATCTTTATGTGTTATTGACTGAAACCTCATTGATTTTTTACTTTTTTCCATGCAACAAAATACCAAGGTGCTTTAGCATCTAACCCATGGTCCTTGCTTGTTGTTACTGTTCCTCAGATTCTAACAAATTTTGGAGTACTTTTTAGCTAGATGAGTCTCCTAGCTAAGCAGATTTGCTAGAGCTCTCTCTCTCTCTCTCTCTCTCTTTTCTTAAATCAGTTTTTATCGATATCATTGATCATATATGTTAATCATTTGTATTTAATTTGTAATCATTATGCAAAAAAGTTTAATTATGTAACTGACATGCTTACAGGTTGTTGCTGGAGAACTTGAACTAAATCATGAGTGTAATCTTTTGCATTGGTCACCTGAGGACTTTGAGTCTAAATTGCAGGTGACAGTCTACCATCTGGCCACAATTTATTATCGGTGCTTTTCTTTTGATTAAGGAGTCAAACTGTTATATCTTTTTTGACCAGAAAAACAAAATGTTTCATGTCTGAGTGAAGCACGTTCCTTTTTCATTTCTCATAATTTGTGTGTGTTTCTTTCATGGAAAACATTTATTAAACATTTTCTAACAGGTGCTATAAGTAATCTTTGAATCTGTCAAATATTATCCTTACTGTTGAGAGTAGGTAAATGAGTGGCCTTTAATCGTAGGCAGTGGCTGGGGGCCAATGGTGCTGTTCAATTATAATGGGAAATGTTTTCCGCTTTCAAAAAGAGGATATTATTTTTATCAGTATTTTCTTTGGTCGTTAACCACCACCATTTGCTAGATACTACTTGCCCAAGTCACTAATTATGATAGCATCTTGCAATTACCATGGCAATTTCCAAACGATCATAAAAATTACAATAGAAAATATTGAAGGATGTTGCAGAAACATTTTTCCATGAAACAATTGCAAATCTTAAGTTGAAGAATTCCTTTGGATGGCACTATTACTAACATGAAAATCCTAAACACATTGAGTAGTCAACCACAAGCAGGAAGTCGATGCGCATGTAGCTTGTAAATGAAATGCCATATATCTATTTTGGAAAAATAAAGAAATTGGAGGCTATCTGGCCAACTTTATTTTAAGAGTTCTGGCTTCCAGTTGCCTTTTACATTTACTAGCTCATATGATGACTGATCTAACAGTCACTGATTAAAAGGAAAACTAGGATCAAGTTAGCACAACGGTTTGTTTATTCTAAACTCTCATTAGGGCATTTATCTTTTGGCAGGAGGCAATGAAGCAGATATATCAAAGAGCCCTGAAAGCGGCCACTGATTTTGGTTATCAGAGGGAAGCTCCTGAGTATGTTCCTATAAATGCTAAAAGTTTATGTTGTGTAGTTACATTTTGCTTTTGCTTATGTCTTTGTATCTACACTTTCTCTTTAGCTTTGGCTTATTTTTCCTTGCACAAACCAATGAAGATGGGCTAGGTGTGGATTGTACCTTACGGGATTAGAGGATTCATTTAAATGGGGATGATGCAAACTTCACTTAAGCTTGGGGAAAAGGACATGATAAAAAATCGAACTTTCACAGTTAGAATAGGATTCATTGTTATTGCAGAAATGTGTTCCGTATTGAGCTGAAGTCAAATTAAGGTATAGTTTTATTTATGGCTGGGAATTTTTATTGTCCCCTATAAGCTGTTTTATTGCATCACCCACATGACTTTCACTTTCAGTAATATAGACACGTGATTAGAAGAATCATGATGATCTTAGAGGTTGGGAAGACATTTGACTTTGTAAAGTTTCTTAGTACAATCAATGTTCCTTGCTAAGAAAAAAGGTTGGAGTAGGTGGTTTTCTCGCAGGGGGTGCATTGTGGGAATTGGTTCCTGATTTGTCTTCCTTCTCTGATTGCTTAGTGAACTTCTATTGTCTTGTTTCCACCCCAAGCATCCACCACCCCCACCCCTCCTCCAGCCTCTGTCATTTTTTCATCTAAATTACATAGCTACCATTTGTTGCACGGTGTTACAAGCAATTATGGTTCCATCGTTGTAAATGGGATATCTAGCGTTCTGTCTTCAATTCTCTTTATGTTTTTATTTACTTATTGGTGGTTTGTTTACGTTGCTTAAGATCTTTTTGCTTTTTCATCTGAGATATGACCGTGCATATGATTTAAGGGCTTTGGTACATGGAGCTGTCATCTCTGCTTTTCTGACCATTGCTCAAGCTACGACTGATCAAGGATGTGTATAGTGGAGAAAATCCATAAACATATGGCCTAACTGCAGTGTGCAAAATGCATGCGCTTAGCAACATGGCCGGGAGCTGATGACCCTATAGGCGGCGTGATGTATGATCAGAAAACTTCTAATTCAAACTGATTGTGGAAAATCGTTGAGGTAGATAGTATATTTTTGTAACATAAAATTATTCTTAGGTTGTTCATTAAGGATTCCACAATCTGAATTGTACAATAAATAGAGATAAAAAAAAAAAAAAAGCTTGGATGGATAGGCTTAGTTGAGCAGTAAAAGGCTGTCCAGATTTCTCGTTGAATGCATAGATCGTTGTCCTCCTGATGAAGGTAGGGCAACGAAAAGCAAAACTATGTTATACCTGTAAGATAATATATCTGATTTCTTATCCACGCAGATCCAACCACTAGTTTTCGTCACTAGGCACTAACCAATGTAGTAATAATAATAATAATAATAATAATAAGAGAAATAAATAAAAAGTGTGTGAGCAGCCGTTATCATTTCCCATAATATAATTAGAGTGCAGAATATATATGTTGCTTGTTGATACTTGATAGTTGTGTTGGTTGGAAAATGTTTATCCTTTTCTAAGCCAAGTAGCTTTTGTATCTTTTGTTATGCAAATGATGATGCTTTTGAAAATGTAATCTTTCCATAATTTAATGCAATTCCTTGCGTTCATGATATTTCAAAATCTGTACTTTAAATGATTATAACTCGGTTTAAATAACATCACCATCCGGTATCGATATATTCCATTTTTATATTATTAAATAATATTATCTATTTTATATTTATAACATTTTATTAATGGAACCTTTTTTAAGTTAATTAATTTTATTATTCATCTATTAATTCGATTAGAGCAATGTACACATTTCGTTGTTTGCGTTTAATGAAGTTGCCTTCAATTAGTTTTTATGATATGGTTACTTTTAATTTTTAATAAATCATTTTGATTTACAGTACCATAGCCATTTGTAGTAAAAATGAAATTGTTAACAATAAAAGTGTTCATGAATACTATTGATAGCTTCCATGAGATTGTTGTAATTTTCACGACGTTGTCAATAGATTCTTCATGCTGTTGATGGATGCTCTTTTGTTGTATATTGAAATGATTTTGTTGCGGTCTTACATGATAAAACAACATGGATTGAGTGTGATGCTTAAGTTCAAGGGGGTATCTCTACTTATCAAGTTAATCTTTTCGATTGAGCTCTTCTTTTAAATTTAAGTTGTAACATTTTGTGTTCTCATTAAGACGTCAACCTCACCAAAAAAGTAACTTAGAAAAAGAGCAACTTGAGAGCATGTTACTTGATAAGGTTCTATCTAGTGAAGTAGAGTATGAACCGATCTAGAGCAAAAGCTATTTAAAGTGGGCAATCCAAAGAAGGTTGATGTGTGTGTTGACTTTCGAAGGAAGGCATTAAAGTTACAATCTTACATGGCAAAATAGCATAAAATAAGTGTAATATTTAAGTTTAAAAAATCCTCCCACCTATTAGTTAGTCTTTTAGGTTGAACTCTCTTTTAGGCTTAGGTTAGAATAGATTTATTAGACTTGAAAGTAACTATACCATATGGTTAATTAGATAATGTTATAGAATTTTCCTCATTGTAATGCAATTTTAGAGGCAAATCTCTAGCATAAAATTGCATATATTGTCATTTCATTATTATTAATATTTTTTTGTGAAAATGTAGCCTATGTGATTTGTTTTTGCAAAATAACTGTAGTGGTATAAAAATATTTTGATAATTTAAATTTTAGAAATAAAGTTTTTAAGACAATATTAATGTACTATATAACTTGGATACTAGATACCTATATAGTTGGACATTACTTAAAAGATGCAATTAAGTTGTATTTTTTCGATTTATATGTATGTGAGAACTTAAAAGAAAAGAATTGCATCATTTTATATTCAGTCACACCCTAATATAAAATTATGGAAAAAAACTTTCAACTTATAAAAGATGCTAATATGTATTTCTTTTGAAAAAAAAAAAAACAGTAATTAATATTTATATATATGCTATACAAATTATTTTCTAAAATCGCCTATATTTGAGAATTATTATTACATTACCATATGTAAGACTTACTTTTCATATAGTTTTACACATACAAAATGATTATAGATACAGATTACTCAAGATATAGATATAATTTAATATAAATGTATTATTTTGTATTAGGCCTTAGGCATTTTTATCATAATAGCTCTACTATGTAATCAACAATGAACGATAGTATAGAGTCCCTAGTTATTATACCATTATACTATTGATATATACAAAACTTCACATCAAAGCTAGTAGTATTAGTAGAAATGAAGAACAATGCCTCACTAGTCTAAAAGAATTGTTTAATACACGAATTAAGCTTTTGTCAAATGCTTATTGGATTGGTTTAAATCTCTAGTAGTAGCGTTCCTGATGTAACCTTACTACACTTTTCCATCTTAAGCTTTTGCAAAGTTGACCTACAAAAAGTAAATCTATTGGGGTTTAAGTAAAATCACATACTTAGTAAGTGATAAATGATTAGCGTCATATATAAGTAAATAAGGCAAATCCAATCCCTTTAAAGTGCACTGAAACAATTAAGTATCATTCATACAATGTTGATTGATATGTTGTGAGACTAGAAAATTACCTCTGCCTTGGCTTAAGTTTCAAGGAGTTTCACACAACATGGCCATTTGCCATAAGACCTTCCTCTTACCAATCCAAGGTTGTGCAATGAACTTCCCTTTTGTCCACTCTATATCAATTTTGAACCATCCATTGTTGATAGTTTCTCAATAGTTAACCATGATGGCAATCTCTTCAGTCACTTAGTTTTGCAAAGTTGAAAAGAAGGAAACCATAGTGTTTCTTCACCATATAGGTAGTTTTAGTGGGAGTCATGCCATGGAGTACCATGCATGCATCGATATTTAAGGTTAAATATAAATTCAATCAAGTTAAAAGGGTGATCAAGCAGTGTGATCATTCCACAATATTGCAATAATAAACACAAGCAAATCATATCAAGTAGGTAAGCTCAACTACCATAAGTATGTCAACCAAATATTTAGGAATGCACACAAGTAGCTAATTATATGTATAGACAATTTAATGACTTACAACCCTTTATTAATACAATTAAGGCTGTTATGAAGCTGACACTTACTAAAGTTGCGGAATGCTTATTGTCTACTAGATGGTCATGGAAATCCCATAAAATATGTTTAGGTTATTTATATAGATATAAGGGTAACTTAAAGGTAAGGTTTTGCGTAAGATTATTACTAAAGGTTTACCAAAGTGAGAGCTTTTATAGTTTAAGATAGTTTGACCATTTTTGCTTTCCTTATATTAGTAATAGATTTTAGCATACTAATGGGAATAGTTAGGTTATATAATAAAGAAGGTTTAAAAGTACTTAGTAGATCTAACTAATCAAGTAGTTTTATCGTTACAATAGCTAACGAAGTAGTTAATTAGATTGCAACTTATGGTAATTCTTGTAAAGTTAAGAAGAAAAAGGTGCTTAATGTATATCTAGTCATAAATGAAACCAAGATGATTTACTAGGTAAGCAATATAGTTTAGTTAAAAAGTAGCCACTTGATTAAATTACATGTATTATTTGGTTATTGTCTTTAAGCAAAATGGGTTAAAATATAAGTAAAAATAAAGACACTAATGACTATTTTCAAAGTCATGCGAGGTTATAGTATAAAGATATAGGCTCAAAACATAGTTTTATATAGATAAATATATGGGAAATATTTAAAATAATAGGGAGTCTAAATTAGGATTTATACAAAGGGTTCATTACTAATGTAAGATTAATTAAAATGAAAGAGGTTTAATAATGGTTGTTATTATGGAATTGTAATATAGCATAATATCTATTATCAATCTAATATTTAAGAAAGAAATATGGTTTAAAATATAAGATAATTAGAAAACACCTCAATAATTGATAACTATATTATCTAAAATTCATAACGAATAGAAGAAACTATAGGAAAAAGTTTGGGAATTTACAAGGTCAATAGACACTATTTTTGAATTTTCTATTGAAAATAAGTTTGTACAATATTTAGCCTAAACTTTGGAAATTATTAACAATACTTAACATGCAAAATTAAATATAGAAAACATGCACGTTACAAGGGATAGTATAAAGGACTTATTTGCAAAAATTTAAGCAAAAACAACAAGAAATGAATTCTTTAAAATTTTCGAACTTCACCAGCCACCTTTGATTGAAAATCATTGAAAATCACCATTTATGGAGCACCTCCATCCCTTCACCTTTGTCTAACCTCTTAAAGGAACCATGGAGGAGCTTCATGATTTTTCCCTCAATTTTTAGAGGCTAAAACTTATTTGTAGATTTTTTGAATTAGGGGGTGAGTGTGTGTAGGTTGTAACTAACTTCAAAAATTTATATTTAATTGTACACATGTCTAAAAATTGTTAAAAAAATCAAGTGGCTTCCTAACATATTGACACGTGTCTAGTTCAAGTTTAGAGAATTTTGAACAAGTGTGCAAATTTTGATGGATTTTTTACTCAGAGTCTAGAATATTCCAGCGTAGTTCCCATTTTTCTAATATTTCATTAATCATCTTTAACTTCATTTAGTAGTTTTATGATGTGTTTGAGTATGATTTTCCTATATTTAAGTGATTTAGTAATTTTTCAGCATTTTAAGATGTTTTGTGGGGTATATTATTGTATTTTAGCATTCGACTCTATTGTTTAATTATTAAATTTATTTTTAAAAAATATTCTATGGTTTTATTTAGGGACATGCAATGATGACATTTTATATGCAAGGACATGAGTCATTGCCATCCTTTTTATCTTTACTTATTATTTATTTATCTTACTTTATCACTAATTTACTATTTATTAACTTATTTTTACTTTTTACTTCTAGGAAAATTTGATCTTTTTCTTACTTTTAGTCAAAAGTAATTATTGATTTTGGTAGATATTGTTACGCTCCGAAGCGATGAAGTTGTAATTATCTAGTCATGTAAATCAACCTATGATAGTAATTGACCTCACAATCACCATTATAGCTGCGTTTTACACAAGACATCTACGACTCTTTACTTTGAAGTAAACAATTCATATAAGATTATCGATAAAATTACATATAGAATTATAAATTTTAAGGTATATTTACATAGATATGTATATGTGTATATATATATATATATAAGCATATTGACTTATGGTTCTAGGAAATATTTACATAACAATATAGTCAAAATATAACATACATGATTACCCTCTTTCTTATCTACAAGTCATTAGCAAAACTCTCAAGATGCTGTTGATCTTCCAATTTATCCTTACTCACCCAAAGTTCTTCAAAAGAGTACTAACCTTCGAATAATTATATTATGGCATATTAATTGCCACTTGCAAAAAAATCTATAAGAGTATAAGTAACCAACAGCTTAGTAAATCAGGATAGAGGAATAAGATTGCATAACAAACACAAATAAGGTTTTCAAATAGTTAATTAAATGCAATGTAACATGTAAATGTCATCACATAATATAGTCCGATTCGTTATGAAATTATTGAAATTTTACTCACTTTAATCCAAGTTGAGGAGTTTTAATACTTATGCAACATCTCACAATTAAACCCAAGATTATGCTATAGAGGTATCGCTTTCCTCATGACTATTTTTCAGACCATTATCCTTATCCTTATCCTTATCGCGATCTCCTCTTCTATTATTTAGTTCAACTAATGATGAAAAACGAACCATTATGCTAAAATGTTATCCTTTTTAAAGGTATCGGTATTTAGTTAAAAAGTCTTAACCGCCCTCTAAAGGGTTGCGATGCATGTGTAATTAAGGTATCAGGTCAAATATGGTTAATCTCAGTTTAGTGTGATTAAATAATTTCACTCTACACCATCCACAATAAACCACCAAAGTCAAGCATCAGTATTAGCCAAATTGCTAGGGATACACAAGCATGCATACAAATATTTATTTATAAGCATTAACAATGCAATCTTAAGTACTTTAATATAATACTCCAAAATATAGTAATATATCAATCTCAACTAATTTGAGATCTTCAACTTGCTTACTTAACTTACTACAGAGTCAACTCATCACTGTTTGCTCTATAATATAAATACCCTTATTATATATAAGTTTTTAAATCATAATTATATTTAATTATCTAAGTTTTATATTACTTATGATCAAACTAATCTTAGACTAGTTTTTGAATTGGTTTATGAATTATCTTTTAATTCAACTTCTGGTTACAATTTTTACTCGTAAACTTTAAGAATTTCTTTCGAGCCATTATGTGAAATTCATTTAATTATATATAAGTAGCCTAAATCTCTTATCTAGCTCCTAATTGATAATTTGGTTTATATGGTAAACTCTACTGTTAATTTAATTACCAAATTTACTCTTGGTGCTCTCGATATAAGAATAACCTACGTTTTTCACATAATATCCTAAATATGTATTCCATATTAGATTTATTTTATATTATTATCATTATAATATTTTCAATTTTGACTTAATATTTTCTATTCGTTTAATTTCCAACTTTACATATTATTTGTTTACATGTAATTACTACATGATACACATAATATATACATTTAACACCTCAAATACCACAAAGACCATCCTACATTGGCAACTAACATCCAAAATGTCAAATTACATACTAAATCATAATTTTTACTAAATTATCATTAAATCACAAAATTAAACCTATAAATTACTTTTTATGCATGATTTTAGCGCCTAAAAATTAAATAAAATTTTAGAAAGTTCATTTGTAGAAAAACTCTTCATAGCACTGTCATAAATATTCTAAATAGTCTACACATAGAATTTGAATTCAAAACTATACTATTAAGGTTATTTAGATAAAATTTTAAAACTAGTTTAAGTTTAGGTATTTTTTAAGTACTATATATCTCAGGACCTAATTTTATGAAATTGATATTTTTCCTTAATTTTGCATACAAAAATATCACAGAATACTAAATTTCATAATTTTTCATATATATTTGGTATTTTAAACAAATTAAACAAAATTGGATATAAAATTAAACTTACTTGATTGGATAGCTTCTAGCCACCAGCGGTGGCTCCCAATGTGTTGGTAGCCCTTAGCGATGGTTCTAAAGTCAGGTGGTGGTGGTTATTATGTTCCAAGTGGTTGTTAAACATACGTTCCCTTTACAACTTTTAATTGCACACTAATTTACCAATTTTTTGTAAAATTACTATTTCCTCTTTTCTGTCCTCTCCCTATTTTTCTTTTTTAGACTCCTAACTAAGTAAAATAAATTCCAAATGGTCTTCTTTTAATTTATAGTACTGTTTAGATGAGTTTAGGAATTAATTTGTACCATTTGTCTCCTATCTTTTTCTTTTTTGTGCTTTTGAATTGTATTAATTTAATTGATTAATTTTCTCTCCTTCATTTCTAGCATGCCAGGACCAAGATTTGGACATATCTTCACTTTTCCATAATTTTTTTGATTTTTTTATAAATTTTCCTTAACTAATTAGTGTTATTTTATCATATTTTAGATATTTTAAGTAATTTTGAATATTTTTACTTACATGTAAATACATATATCATTCAAATAAATACTTTTAAATATTATTTATATTATTTTATGATTTTTAGTATGTGTATAATTTATCTTTATTAATTCATTAATTATCAGAGCTTATTTTATGTGTTTCTGATAAATAATAGGTAATATACATATAAATCGATATTATAATATTTAATTATTTATTTTTCTAAATTTAAACTTACGTGATCATTTTTACTAATATTCCTAATTTTATTGTAAAATTTATACTTGATCGGATAATATAATTAATCATCTTAAATTTCACGTATTAAATCAAAAAATTTAATGCAAGGCTTGCAGATGTCATATTATTGATTTACTATATTCTTTATCTATATCTTACTTATTACATTGAACTATAATATTCTTTTCCTTAGTTTAATTTTATTTATGAGGTCTAATTATCTTTAACTTCCTTTTTTACTAATTAAGTTGGCTTTGTTACTAGTTTCATAGCCTAATTATCTCTATAAGCCCTAATTTTACTAATTTAGTTTGTATCTACGATCAATTCCTCTATCTTGGAGCTACTCAAGGTTGTTGGGTTAGTAAATAGACTCATTTTATGTTCTTAAGAGCCTAAGGTTTTAGGTTTGTACCATTTTGTTTATTTAAGCATGTTAGTGGGCCTTATATTTAGTCGTAAAATCGTTGCCATTGATTAATTGCTTTATCTTGGACATTGAACATTATGATTATTTATCAAGCTTTTTTTATGGATATAGGCCTTCTTAAAAATAATTATTTGAAAAGGCCCAATAAAGATATTTACCTATTAAGATAGTGATTGTACGCACCTTCAACCTTAGTAATTATATCATGCACTTTTAGTTATAAAACTAGAAAAATTAAAATTACACTAGTAAATTATTAATACATATAAGTTGATATACATAACAATTGATATATATACGTACACTCAAATGCTAAATTTCACATATGAATACAATTAAATAGTGAGTAACTTATCACAAACATGTAAATAAAACTTCAATAATCAAAAACCATATCACGTAATCCAACATAAGCTCACATATAAATACAATTAAATAGTGACTAACTTTTCACAAACATACAAATAGATCTTCAATAATAAAAATCTGTCATATAATCCAACATAAGCTTAAACCTCGAGATCTAAAACTCCAAAAATTGTAATCTCGAATACCATCCTACATAAACTCTAAACTCAATGTTCATCTTCCATCACAAACTAAACTCTAAAATCTAATCAAAACAATTGTAAACATATCAATTTTCACTAGGAAAAGAGACATTTTTAATCCCCAATCTCTGAACTTCATTTTTTATTTCCTTTTGCATTTAAGTCTTCAATAATGTGAAAGTTTCAAATGAGTCCTTTTTTAAATGGTGTTAATTAATATTTGTATTAAAATTAAGATATGGTATGTCCCATTGTTTTATGTAATTATATTAAGTAAATAATAATATAATATATAAAATAAATAAACTTATGAAAAAAATTTCTAAAAAAAGTAAAATATCTAAAAAATGAAAAAAAATATTTCAAGCTATCCCAACCAAAATAATGGCTAAAATGATGAAAAGAATTAGGTAGGTGGTGACTACACTTAGGGAAGACTGCTTTGAAACTGTGAATTGGTTTTGCTGTTTTAGGTTTAATGAATCGATCCTATGTAGTGGGCTTGAATTGGTTTAAGACCCGCTTGTTTATGTGGGTTTAAGCGATTTAAGATCACTAACTCACTTAAACTAAAGGGTCGGTGTAAACTAGATGAACCGATAGGTCATCATGATTGTTTAACTCTTTTTTCTTTTTTAAAAAAGAAAGAGAAAAAGGTAAAATTTATATGATATTATATAATGTATATATATAATTGAATACATGTGATATTTATTATTTATATATGTAATATATATGATATTATTTTGTACGTATATAATTCATTGTATATGAAAATAGGTGATATTACATAATGTATATATATAATATAAGATATTTATATAATATACAACATTTACATATACGTATATATATTGCAAATCTAAAAAACATGGACAAGCCGCTTTACAAGCTTTAGAACTGGGAGCTTAATGAACCATCCTAGAACCGACCTTAAACGAGTTGGTTACGGTTCAATGATTTGTTAAACTTTGACCTGTCGGATCTAATTATTTTTGCATTGGTTTTAAACCGATTTGACTTAGTTCTCAAGTCTGATAATGACCTTCTAATTAAAGTAAGTCTAATGACTTGCTACCACTATTTTCTTAAGAAAAGGCATGAGAATAGAAAACCAATCAAGTTTCTAACAAGTTACCTTGTGATTAGAGCCTAATCAGGTTTTTGATTATTTTTCTTTTTTTATTAAAATTTTGAGGAATGAGTAATCACCTACTATTAATAACGGGTTGAATCGATCTATTTTAAATGATGGGTTGACTCATACTTAATTTTTTTTATTTGTAATTAAAATGATGACTTGAAAACTATTTAATAATTGGAGAGTGAAATCATGATTTAAAATGAAGATTTTTTTTAGGTACCATAATTCAAAATCTGTTTTTTTTTTTTTTAAGGCAACATTTCAACGTTTTTTATATTTTAGAACCAACAAATGCATGCCATTATAATTTCTAAGTTCAAGCCATTTCCTAAAATACGCTTCATTTTAAAAATTAAAATACAATGCATACCTAAATCCTTTCCATAAATCGGTGAAAACCTTTTGTGGAATCTTTTCAAGCCCATTTTAAGAAAAATATAAAGGCAAGGTGCTATTAGTATTAATTAAAAAATTTCCCAAGTTTTTCAAAACACCACTAGAAATGATTAAAGAAAAAAACTAAAATGTATGCTGTCCATTTTCTTAATACACTCCCTCTCCCTTCTCCATCTCTCTTTCTCTCCTCCCTCTGCTCCTTCCAGAACGCCCAAACTCTCACTCTCTCTCTCTCTCTCTCTCTTTCTCTCTCTCTCTCTCTTCCTGTCTGCCCCACTTACAGAAGCATCTTCTCTCCATCTCTGTACTGAAACCCCCTTCCCCCACCAAAATAAGGTACTTTCGATCCCAACTGTCACAACCCTAATAAATTCCTCTCACCTTCTCTCTCTTTACAACCTCACACACCTTAACTTTCCAGTTCTTCTCTCTATAAAATCTATACTGAGAAGTAGGTAAGTAAAATCGAAACTTAAGAATATAATTAAATGACCTTGACCCAGTTATTATTTTAACATAAGAAAATGTGGGTTTCTCTTGAAATCCCAAAAAAACCATAAAGTTAGCAGTTTTAAGACCATCGGTAGTACGAATAAGAGCTTCTAATCTCGAAAACCACTTGTTCGAGTTCCATTTTTGTTGCTTCTATCTTGGTTTATTTATTTATTTTTATCACTTTTTAGCTGTGTGTTGTGTTTTCTAATTGTTTTTTAGTTATGTAACCGCATGCAAGTTTGGTTCTTTATTTGTTGTTTATGGGATTTATGATTATTTTTTATGTTTTTTAGGGTGAAGAGAACATCTAGAGTTGAAAAGGGTAGGAACAGCTTCTTGTGTTTGTTTGATTTGATGTAGTTGTTGTTATTTTGAGGATTTAGAGGTAATGATTCCTTTGGGAGATCGTTAGCATTGTTGTTGTTGTGGTTGTTGGTGGTGGTGGTGAATTGGGATATGGGTAGTTTTCCTGTGGAGGGATGTAATAAAGGCATTGATACTTCGGTAGGTGGATTGGTTTGGGTTCGGAGACGGAATGGATCGTGGTGGCCTGGGAGGATTATGGGTCTTGATGAGCTTCCGGAAAGTTGTTTGGTTTCACCTAAAGCAGGCACCCCTGTCAAGCTTCTTGGTCGTATTGATGCTAGCATGTGAGTGTTAAGTACTGAGTGGATTATCTTTGAATTTATTGTGATTTTGTTTCAGGTTTTTGTAAGTGTTTAAATGAGTGATGCTGATGCCATGTTGATTTGCTTCTGCTTGTATTGTCTTGTCTGATATGGGAATTGGGACTGGCATGAAAATTATAGTATCAATTGGCTTCTTTCTCTTTTGTTCATCTTACTGACAAGGCCTATGATTTTTTTCTATATATTAAACATAAGCTAATGGGCCTTGCTTCCATCTCCATCTCCCTCTTGTGGCTATGTTATCATTCTTGGCATTGGATATTTCGTGATTTTATAACAACATACAGCTTATTTTCAGGGGCAAATTATTGATCTTTAACTGCACAAGCTAGTATGAAAAGCTGACATTGGCATAAATTTTGTGGTTGAACCATTACTCTTATTGATTCATCTAGATAGAGAATCCAAAGTTGCCAAAAAGAATACATTCTCTTGGGATGACTTTTTCTCTGGTGTCTTATTCATCCTTTTGCCGCTAAGATATCGGTAACATTCTTAGGGAGCTTAAAAGCTCTCATTCTTAGCTTTATCAGGAGTCAATATTTGCATGATTAGTATGTCTGATTTCTTCAACTGCAGGTACTTCTAGTAATATTCTGATTTGGACTTCCCAAGTTCTATGACCACTGTGGTATTCACAATCAAGAATTAAGAGTTTTGATTAGATCTTTCGGTTCATATTTTCCTTTTTTTGAAGCTCATGAAAAAGTTTGATTGGTGTCTATTTTGTGCATGTGGATTTTGTCAGCTCAGAAATGTGTTTAGACTTAATACATGCAGAAGTTCTGGTGTGCACAATTGAGCTAAGTTTTATTTTCCCTTTTCTTTTGTCAGGAAGCATTTGTTTGCCTGTTAGCTCCTGCCACCCATTTATTAGTTTCAGTGGACTTAATACTTTAAGCCACAATTTTCCCAAGGGTTCCCTTTATTGTCCACTTTCTGGTTATACTTCATCCCAGATGAATATATTGATTCAATATGGACATTAGAGTTGTTTTTTTAATCATATTTGTGGGTGCTTTAAAGCATTTTGTTTTGCACTTCCTGGTTAATTTTCTTTTTCTTTCTGCTTGGTTAGTGACTGGTACAATCTTGAAAAATCAAAGAGGGTCAAGGCATTTCGATGTGGAGAGTATGATGATTGTATCACAAAAGCAAAGATTACAGCTGCCCATTCAAACAAAAAAGCAGCAAAATATGCACGTAGGGAGGATGCCATCTTGCATGCTCTTGAGCTCGAGAGTGCTCATCTTGGGAAAGATCGTCCTGATTTCTCCTCTAGAATGGATTGTTCTGCGAGGGAGCATAGAAATTTGGTGATGGAATCTGCTAACACAGTATCACATTCTGGGAAAAGAAGTGACGATATCTCTAATGATGCGAGTGAATGTGGTGTTGAATCAGATTCAGCAATAGAGTTATCTCAGTCTGGTATATCTTTCGAAGAACCGAATCAAGTTGTTGCTTTGAAGGCACGGTCTGTGCCGGGGAGGAGGAGAACTCCCAATGATTCAGAAGATGATGGAGTAGAGGGAACTAAGCGCATGAGAGGGCTTGTAGATTTGGGAATGGGTGTGCTTTCTGATAAGAAAATGCAAGATGCTGGAGCTCTTGAGTGCATTCGCCAAGGGGATGCTTCAACCTTTGGTTCAAAAACTGGCAATTGCATAGATAATGGCATAAACGGTATTAGAGGTTACTCCACGTCAAAGAGAAAGAGATCTCAAGTGCCACATGTGCAGGAGTTCCTAAAGAAGAAAAATCGCCGTCGTCCATTAACTAAAGTCTTAGAAAGTACATCGATGGTGTCTGTTCCAGTTATCTGTGATCAATTTGCCAATTCAAGTGGCTCCTCTCTGGTTACTGTATCTGCGAGTAAGCTATCTGGATTGGAATCTAGTGGCTCAAAGCAGAGTTTGCCTACAGTTGTAAGCAATAACTCAGACAGCACCGTAATCCCATGTGAGGATATCTCAGCATCTAATGCTGCAGAGCATGCTTCTAATGGTGACCATGTTATGTGTGAAAAAAAGGATGATGAAGGTTTGCGCTTACAGGAGTTGGCTGAGCGTGAACTCTCTGAAAAACTATATGATGTACCACTAGTAGGAGATGAGCACCACTCTAGAGGTATGCTTGAATTTGTAATTTTTCTACTGCTTGTTTATGATGTGATCCTTCTAGGAGTCAATGTAAATCTTGTATAAACTGTTAGTATTGGTTGCTTCAAATCAAGTATTAATATATCTATGAAGCTTAAATCTCAATTGAGGAATTTCTACTTGGAATCGATATCATCATTACCAGCACTATAAGGTAAAGGGAAATATACCCTATTGGGACCTTAGCTTGGCTACTTTCTCTGTTTCATGACCTTAATTTTTAAATTTTTCCTTCAAAGACCTCAGCTTGTAAAAATATAGCAAAAGATGAGCCCTGCTAATCTGTGTCATGACAATCAATAGGTATTGCTCATTTGTATGCCAAATTCGCACAAGTGACCTTGTCAAAAAGATGCTAGCTGGTTGTGTATATTTTAGCATAGGCACAGCACCTGCACTGCTCCATGAGTTACCTCATGCACATTTTGTTTTGTTTTGTTTATTTATTTATTTTTTTGGCTAATTCAATAACTTTATTGATGAGAAATTGCTGATGTTACAAAAACACCAAAAGTGCCTTTTTTTCAACATGAGTTACCTTTATTGGTTTTTTCAACCTCTGCCATTCCTTATTCAGATATGTGAATCTTGTTCTTCTATCAAGCTAGTAAAGTGAGGAAAAACTCTTGTTTAACTTCTGGCCTCATTCACATTCTATGGAGGACAAAAAACGAAAGTGCGAGAGATTTGCTAGTTAGCAAGGGTTGAATGGCAGAAGTTGAAAAACTTAATCATGCAGAGGTGGGTTGTTTTTTTTGGGTTTTTTTCTTTCCCCCTCCTCCTTCCCCCTTGCTAACTATCATATCATGTTACAACTTTAGGAAAGGAGGGAATTAAACTTAGTCCTTCCCATTGGGAGACTAGCATTCATGCTAATAGACTATAACAGCTTTAATCATGCTCATGGACTAGACCACGTGCTTGCATGTGATAGAAGTAGACGTCCAGCTGGGATCCTTTTTGACACCTCACACTTTGGTTTTAAAAGCATCTTTAACAAGTTCATTAGTACACAATGATGATCCTATTTCAGTGCAATCTTTTTTGGGTAAAATATCTTTTTTTATTTTGTTGCATTTTTGTAAATTGGGATCTTTGGAAATCAAAAGGTAAAGGTCCTGAAATTAAAAAGGTGACCAAGTTCAGATACTATAAGTGTATGTTTCCCATAAAGGAAAAATAGATCGAGATTCTACTCTTTGCCTCTTGAGAAAGTTTGTGAAACTCTTCTTTGATGCGTGTTGAGGACACGTGGGCGGGCATGCAATTCACCATTTAGGAGCCAACAGCAGCAAAATTTGTGCTTTGCTGAAGACAATGTTTGAAAAGTTTAGGCCATGGTCTTGTCATATTTTGAGCTTGCTTTATTTGTTACAGATATTTAATTAAACCAAAGCCATGTTCTTATTTCTTCTGTTGCCTTTTCTGTTCTCCCCTTTTCTTAATATAAACGAGGGATTTCCTGAGCTCTAGTTGAAAGAGTCGAAAGTAGAAGGTAGGAACTCCCCATAGAAGAAACACACTTGTGTATATTCTTCAGAGTTTCTTGATTTTATAAATTACTTCGCTGATGACTAACACTAGGAGGCATGAAAGAAGATGTAATTTGAGTTGGGCAACTCCTGGAGCATGAAAATTTTTTATCTTGATTTCTGACTGCCTTGAAGCAAAAATTTTATCTCTATTCTACAGTCATGCTGTATGTATCCCATAAAATTAGGCTTTTTCTGCACTTTATAGTCTTACTGCTCCTTTGTAGGATCATTACCTATCTTCTTTGATCATAGGATGATTTGCTTCCATTTTATACCACTACAGAGCGTAGAATTTTAGTGAGGCATCCTTGATTTCCAACATTTTCTCCTGTACAACTCTGCTAGAATTTTGGTACTTTCTGCCTTTTAATTGGTTGAATGATTGCCGTGTCCATCATAAGAAAAGAAACAGAGAACTGTTTCTGATGCTGTCAGATTGTAAGAATTTACATGTTTGCTGCATATTTGCCTGTTGAAATGCTTCATGTAGCAGATTGATAAGACTCCAATGACATTTACTGGCATGTACAGCGCCTTACTTCTCTTACCCAAGTTGTGTTGACTAGTGGCTAATGCTTTATTGAAATTTACAGATTTTCTTCCTGCAGGTGTGTCCTATTGTTCTGGACGGACCATCAGTGGGTCAGAAACTCGTTCAGGCCAATTGAATCATGTGGAAGTTTTGTCCTTACAGCATGAAATTTCCAATGAACTTGGTTCTGGTGGTTTGGGTGTGATTCCTTTCGACAATATGAGCCACAGAATGCACAGAGGTGGTTCAAGGTGGCATTCAAAAGGAAAGAGAAATTCCAGACATACAAATAGGAGTAGGAAACTGGAATTGGGTGAAAACATGGATGTTTATGATGAATCAAATACTTATTTGGCAGGTCCAGGGCCTTCAGATGGATTTTCTCGTGGTTCTGATAGAAAAGTTGATTGCAATGTCATTAGCAACTTTCTCGCGTCGTACAATAGCACATATGCCAGCAAGTCAAGATCTATTGCAACCAATCAGGTTGATAGAGTCGGGATCAAGAGCAAGCCTATCTCTCATTATACAAGGAGGCCTTCTACAGCTGTGAAGCAACTGGATAATGGTTCTTCAACCCCCCAAATATGCAGCAAATCTAAGACAGCAAACTGTACTGCAAGATATCTTGGTTCAGATATTCCTTTATATGATGTTGAACTGGAGGTGAAAGCCAGCTACAAGCCGCAGCATGTTGTTCCTCTGGTTTCTCTTATGAGTAAATTAAATGGCAAGGCCATTGTTGGTTACCCTCTTACTGTTGAGGTATCACATGATGTCTCTGGTAATGTGCCAACAACTGATAACAAGTGTGGTGCAGCTAATACGGTCTACACATCTAAGCGAAAATCTGAATCTAGAAAGGCTACTGTAAAACGTAAGTCCAAGCTGCCTAGGTTTAAGAAGGGCAAAGGACGAAAGATGGGGAAATCTGGACTATTGTCTAAAAAGACTCGGAAACTGTCATCGTTGACTGGTCAGAATAAAAACCAAGATCAATTGACTCAAGCTGTACAAAAGCCTGAGAGTCCTGTTGTTGCTTGTATACCCCTGAGAGTTGTATTCAGCCGGATAAATGAAGCAGTGAATGGTTTAGCAAGATCAGCTCCTAGGGTTCCAAATGCTACAACAATGTAAATTTTGTTTTTCATGGAGATTTGTAAGATCCTGGGTAGAGCTATATTTTCACAATCACTGGTTATCGGGCAGCTTGTAAATGACCTTGAGTTATCGGGGCGCTTAGATTTTTAATTGCTTCTGGTTCATATGTAGCTTAATATCTGCTTCTACATGACATATCTCTGCCTACTGTATCAAGAAATTCTTCCCTTAAGGGGAAAGTCCAAACTAGATTAGCACATTGTGTAAAAATACTCCTTTTGAAGGAAGTACCAAGTGTAGTTGAACAGAAGCAAAGCGGCTTTTGATATGGTTAGTTTGTAGCATTAGATGTATAGAGTGTTGATCTAGTACTTAGGTGGTTATTAACCTGATATTAGATGTTGAGTTGATGGATGCAGCTCTCTCATGGAAATGTAATGTAATAAACCTAATTAGCCATTGTATATTTCTTGGTTGGTGTTCAGTGAGTAATTTACTTTAACTAATTAACTTACATTTTTCCGCATTCATATACAGAGAATCCTTAACCTACCTTAAGTTCAAGGAGGATGATGCCATTAAATAGGTCTGTGAACTTGTTACAGGCAGAGTTGAACTGAAGAGGGGGATTGAGAACCATGAGCACTTGCATCAAATTGTATTGAACGTAGTATTCATGGGAAATGCTGTAGATTGTTGCCATCAAATTGTTTTGGCCATAATGGATGAGATTGTCTGGTTCTAAAAGCGAAAATGGTTTCAAGGAAGAGGAATGCAGCTTGAAAGCTTATAAAGGCTAGAGCTAGACACGGTTTTTGTAAAACTTATGCCGAATGCATCAATCTAGCCATCACAGGCCAAATTCTCCCATCTCAAAGAGAGATGTAGCATAATTATTAAATATCTCCTAAATCTTAAAGGGATACACAAGAAACGTTAAATTTCGTCATTAAGTTATGGTTCCTTATTTAGAACCTAACTATAATCTTGTTTTTGTCGAAGGAATAATTCATGAAGTGGTTAATTTGTGAGATTTCTGCGCAAAGTTCATAGAGGATGAGTAACTTGTTCCCTTTTCCACAGGATCTATCCTTAGGATTGTCGCTTAAATAGGAGACGATGTAAATCCTAGGATTGATCCTTTAAGAAAATGGATATGTGAAAATTAGACTAATGTAAGGAGGAATTATGAACATGTAACGATATGTAGGGACAAGTGACGTTACTTGGTATCCATAATTAGAGGAATCGATATATATTAGCACGCCAAGGACTGTAAACTAATAAGAGAAATGAGTTGCAGACTTGGGTTGATGATCCATGAGTATATTTAAGCATTAATGCATTGAACGGTATACAATTTCATCAAGGTTTTGGATGGATGTTAAGTACGTAGTTAGGGTTTTTTTTACGATAATGTTTCATCATGGTTAATTATACCCAAACGGTAAATAGAAGTAATTAATAGTTTTGTTTTTATTATATTTTAATAATTCATATCTATTAACAGTAAAAATGAAAATTATATTTTATTTTACCGTATATGTTATAATATACTGAAATCGAATGTAATTTATAATATTGTTAAAATAATGTAACGTTACTGTAGAGTTTCTCATATAGTTGTTGTTGTATGATGTATGTGCATGATAAGATAGTGAAATTTAACTAATAAATATTCGACTTAAATAATATATGTAGAGTTTGTATATGGTCATTCGGACATATGGGCGGTAGCTATTGACAAGGGGATAATGGTCCTAGTTTTTTTGAATGATGTAGTTAGGTTAGCCATGAATGTGAGTGCGTGATCAAGCAAGTCGTCCATATGAGGGGACTATAGTTGATATGGGTTAGTGAGTAGGAATGAAGTTATAAAGGGACTAATTGATGGAATGAGACATTGATTAGAATGTTTGAGATGGACAATTCTTTTAATGGCACAATATAAGTGGTAAATTTGGTATGGGTTGATAAGAGATTATGGAAATGGGTAACATACTTGTCCCTTGCATATTATGTTTTATAGACGATGGGGATTGTAGACCTTTTCATATTATGTGACATAAGATGTGAGTTAAGATTTTGCCACATTTGAAAATTGCAACCTCGATTGTTAATTTTATGTGTGTAGTCAGCCTAAATATATATATTTATGAATTTGTTGGTTGCATTTAAAGATTTGTAAGCTTGTTTGATGTTGCATATGATTGTATGTTTTTGTAGTAGTTTTGTCCCAAGTTTCTCGATTTACCCATTCAGGATTCTTATGTTTTAAGTTCAAATGATCTCTTTGACTCTTTATGATGAGTTGAATTAGGATCTATTGATGTTAGAGAGATCGCTAGTACATATGATTGTGATAATGGATAGCAGTAGTTTGGATTGTTGAAATCTATTTGAAATTTATATGTTTCTAAGTTGAACTGTTCAAGAAACAAAAGAATAGTTGAAACCCTTCATTGATTTTTCAAACTATGTAAGTAATGATAACTCTTTAAGAGTTTATTTTGAAGATTACATGAATATTGTGAATTTAGCTCGTACGTAAGTTTTAGCATATCATATTGAGCCAAACACATGTATTTGAGATGCGACAGTATATTAAAAACCTAAGAAGCTATACAAATCCGTGTAAGATATGAATTACTAGAGAAAATAGATATGATATGGGCCTCATTGTTATAATATATAATTTCCAAAGCTTTATTATTGTTGTACCTTTCCAGTGTTTTTTTCTTTATAATTAAATTGTACCTCTACAATTTTAATTTTTGATCATTACTATCTTCTCAGAAGTTACCCTCTTATATGTATATGAAGCTTTTTGTTATTTGCAATTTTTCATTAGTAATATTTTTAAGCCATTTATTTATTTTTTTGAAAAAGTACAAATTTAATCCTCAACATTTTGCTATTTTTCTATTTCTATTCTAAATATCAATTCTTTTGTAATTAAGTCCTTAACGTTTGCAAATAAATCCTTCTATTGATAATTCTATTAGAAGAAGACATGTGGCGCATTTGTCATGATCTACGTATTTATTCTAAATAAGTAATATAGTAAAATATTAACAAATAAATAAGGTAATATAATAATTAAAAGAATCTAGAAAAAATTATCACTAATGTAACTGGATCAATCTTCAATCATTAAGTCAACTATATCTTCTTTGTGTTAGTTGAACCAAGCACCATTATTGTTAGGGTAGGGCTCGGCTTTCAAACCGTATATGAGATGAGTTTCTACCTCATACAGCTTAGGCCAATGACTAGAAGAAGTTTAGGATAGATGAGGAAACCTAGCCACTATCACTTGAGGCGGGGATAAGCTTATGAAGAAGTAAGCTTATCTCAAACTCCAACCCTTACTCCCCTTTTGCTCTTCCATTTTATTGCAATGTAAGGACTTGATTAAGATGTTTTAGGTGCATAATTTATGTTAGAGAATCACATATTTATTTGTATTTCATGTTAAATTCAAATTAGTATGATGATATGTGAAACTAAATCACAAAGAATAAAACTATAATATAATCATATTTGTTTATATTACAATCATGTTTTCATATTGAATCTTATATTGTGTTTTCCTATATAAGCGAGTTTTTTTAATCATTTCGTATTTAGCTAGAATTGGTTGGAATAGACTTAAGATAAATTTTTTTTTTTAATTTTTTTTATGAGTGCAATATATGTATATATATATATATATATACATATATTGCNAGGTGCATAATTTATGTTAGAGAATCACATATTTATTTGTATTTCATGTTAAATTCAAATTAGTATGATGATATGTGAAACTAAATCACAAAGAATAAAACTATAATATAATCATATTTGTTTATATTACAATCATGTTTTCATATTGAATCTTATATTGTGTTTTCCTATATAAGCGAGTTTTTTTAATCATTTCGTATTTAGCTAGAATTGGTTGGAATAGACTTAAGATAAATTTTTTTTTTTAATTTTTTTTATGAGTGCAATATATGTATATATATATATATATACATATATATGTAAAATATATACGTTATATTATACAAGTGTATTATATATGTTAATATCTATAATATATACAATATATATAATATGTTAATATACATAATATATATGTAATATAAATATATATATGGTAATATAATATAAATGTAAATTGAGAAAAAATAATCTGGTTCAAGCCAGTTTAGGCAAATTAGGGGGCTTAAATTGCTTAAACTCGTATAAATGGATAAATCTTTAAACGATTGAAATTTGTTATAAGTGAACTGGTTTCATACTGATTCATGATTTAACACCGATGATTCCTTAGTTCTAGGTTTGCAATCACAAATTTATTGGATGCTTGGTTGGTTTCTCTTATGAAGATTATAATTTTAGGATTTTTCTATAATTTTGTACTTTTTTTTTTTTTTTACGGGACTAATACCATCATCTATTTAACAATTGATTTGATCACTTTTAAATCTGAATTATTTAACAAATTGTAAATTCAATGGTTAGATTTAAAAATATAAAAATATATGGTAAGATAATAAGCGGGATAGATTTTATCAAAATAAAATATGGTTTTTACCAATTGAGCACATCAAGCAAAGTTCGTAGGTTTTCTGGGCCGAGCTGATATCTAAGCCCAAGATTAACAGAGGACATTTTCGTAATCAAGCAAAGTAGATTACCCTCGTGGACTCCAAAACTTGCGAAGCCCAAACCTAAATAAACCGGATTCTCCAATTAGGGTTTTACTATAAATTCTACCTTAAACTCGCTTCTTTTAGTCCAGTACCGAGCGAATCCACCCGGAAACCCTACAAATCGCCGACTGGTAATACCCTCAACGCAAAACCCGATTCCATTTCGTGTCTTTGCTAACCCTAATTTAACATTTTGATCTGTTAAGTTGAGGTTTCAGAGGTCTTTGCAATGGCGACAGTACCTGGTCAATTGATCTGGGAGATAGTGAAGAAGAACAACTCCTTTTTAGTTAAGGAGTTCGGTGGGGGAACTCAAAGCATTCAGTTCAGTAAAGAACCGAACAACCTCTACAATCTTAATTCCTACAAACACTCCGGTAAGATTCATGATATGGAAGTGATGAACAGTTGATAAAATTTGAATATTTTAAGGTTTGGATAGGTCCGTTATGTGATGAGTCAATCCTTGTTTGGGTCAATTTTAGTTTTCTCCTGCTTACTACTAAGCAACACATGTAGTGTATCACCCGTTGTGATGATAGTGAATATAATGGTGGAAGCTGGTCTATTTTAGAGTAATGGAAGAAAGTTTGTGAAATTCTATTCGAATTTCTGAAAAATTGGGATTGGATGGGACATTTCATGTATTTTGAAGTGATGGATATGGATCTTCTGATGTTTTAAATTTCAACCATTTCATACTTAGTTTGTGCTCTTAATAAATGTACCTGAGCTATTATTAGATAAACTTATGGATATGTAGTTGTTGCTGATCAAGCATATAACATAATTTCTCGAACGAACTACTTTGCACAAGTACTATCATTCTGCTTTTACGTGATGGGCTTGGCTGAATTTGACTGTTGATGCCTTTTAATATGTGGAGACTGGTTGGGTTTGGTTTAAAGTTGCAGTTTGGACTGGCACATGAACCAAACCATAAACTGTTTGGGGGAGAACAAACAGAACCGAATTCCAAATTTTTCACACACACGATTCCTATGATTCGGTTCAGTTTGGATTGGCACCTGAACCGAACTGTAAATTTTTCTTTGGGAAAAAACCCAGCAGACCATATTCCAAACCTCTTGCCCAAAAAAGAATTCAATTTGGTTCAGTTTGCAGTTTGGCTGGGTTTGGTTAGAGGTTTTGCCCAGCTCTATTTTCCTGATTTTTTATGAGTTCTGTCCTCCGTGCAGATTATATGCTGATTTAGTACCTAAAAATTGGTAAAACAGAGGAGACCATGTCAATGAATTTAATGATCTATTTCTGCATTTTAGGGTTGGCAAACAGCAAAACTGTTACTATTCAGTCTGTGAGTAAGGAGCACTCTGTCTTGCTTGCCACTACAAAGACCAGGAAGCAGAATAAGCCTGCAGCATTGCTTCACAAGTCAGTAATGAAGAAGGAGTTCCCCAGAATGGCCAAGGCAGTTGCCAATCAGGTAACTGCTGCTTTCATCATTTTAATTAACCTTGTGCTGGTTTGATGGATGATTAAAAATATAAAGGCTCATGCAATTGTTTATGTTGTTCTTCTCTGTTTCAACATGAGTGTTGTTATATAAGTCTACAATTATCTTTGGTTCGACGTGTTTTGCTCTTTGTTGATGGATTTTGATTGCCTTCTTGAATACTGTCTGGTGCATGTAAGTAAATTAGAGGAATGATTCAGAAGAGAGTCATTTTCCCTATCAGTTTTCACTTTGAAATTTCTTTAGTTTTCCCTTATTGCTGTGATGAGCAATTAACATGTAAGAGCCTCCTATTTGGTGGCTTCAATGAAATATACTTGTTACGCTTGGCTTCTGAGCATCTCCTCTAAAGTGACATTATGTGTTGTCATGGGGAATTTCTCATGGTCTTTTGTGTCAAATGATCAAATTTTAGTGATGCCAATTCCCCCAGAAAAAAATAAATAAATAAATAAAATAACAATAATTTTTTTTTGAGAGATGGCATGGCTTTGCATTTCCTTTTTTGGTACTTGTAGCTCAGCATTTTTTTTAACTAACTCTTTTTGGTTTATCTCTCTTCCTCCATGGGTATTCAATACCTTACTTACAAGCATAGTTTTTGATATCAAACATGCCAAATTTTACATTAAGAATATCAACGGGGGAGTCACCTTGGCCAAAATAGTGGTTTTTAAATACTTTTACTGTGTGCTGTTGCATCATGCGGTGATGAGCCATTAACATGTAAGAAGGACCATTTGGTTGCTTCAATGAAATATACTTGTTAACGCTTGGCTTCTGAGCATTATTTTTTATTTCTCACTTTAATCATGTTCTAATGTGGAGATTGCAGCAATTGCTCTCAATATGCAGCATAAGCGCAATTATTACTTGTTCTACATTCTTATCGTTTTTGCCATTTTACTTGTAACAGGTGGGAGATAACTACTACCGACCTGATCTAAAGAAGGCTGCCCTTGCAAGGTTGAGCGCCGTTCACAGGAGCCTCAAGGTTTCAAAGTCTGGTCCCAAGAAGAAGAACAGGCAAGCTGTTAAGATCAGCGGCAGGAAATGAGTTGATAGTGCCTATATGTGCTCTTGATTTTTTTTTTTTCCCCAAAACTCTCTTTTTCCCTTTTTAGTTTCAAATGGATTTGGAATTTTCTCTTTGTTTATGAGGATGTCAAATTTTGAGGTACTAGCTGGTGTGACAAGTATAAATTCGATAGTTTATTCAAATTATCGGTATGGTGCGATATTTGCTTGCATAAAATGATAGATTATCTTCAGTCCTCTCGTGATATTTGCGTGTGGGGGACAATGGGTTTGGAAGTTCTTTACATGATTTATCTTTATGTTGCACTTTGTTATTACACGAGTTATGGGAGAGAATCGGATAATCGAATCTATACCATTTCGATGAGAGCGCAACGACCACTGGCTTCCTCATTTTATGTACAAGTACAACCACAGTTTCTAGCTCGAAATTTAGGAAGGCAAAGGAGGATTTACAAATTTTTTCATCAGCTGATGCCTTGCTATTGATGTTCAGTTGTATTTTCCCCGGTGGCAAGAATTTTTTTTTTCTTTTAAACATAATTAGTGGAAAAGGAAAACATGTAGAAAAATTGAAAAATTTTGGAGTAAGAAATTATACATCTTTTTTTTTTTTTTTTTTCTTTTTGTTGAATGGCGCATGTCCGTCTTCAAAATCTTTTTTCTCGTAAATTTTATTTGTCAATGTTTAAGGGCTTTTCCAGTTTGATCTTTGTGATCGTCCGACGTATAATGATCGTTGCACGTCGGTCGCTCATCTCTAAAGGTGCAACACTTTATTTATACACGAACACTACAACACATATTTGAAGATTTGTAACATCTCCATCATCGAGTGAAAATTGCATTGATATGTATAACTTTTACATTTAGGTTCTTCAATTTTTTTGTATTATTGTTTTTTTTTTCTGTGCTGCTAATATTGGATTTTTGTAACTAGTGTTTTAGGTTTAATTCAACAATTAGGCTGGAAAATTCTTTTGGGATTAGTGCCATCCATCTTCATGTAAAAAGTCTGTCCCTTTTCGGATCGTATCTCCTCTTTTTTTTTTTTTTTTTTAGTTAGTTTTATCAAAACTTTATACGCTTGTATTTTAACAAAATTCAATGGAATATTGTCCGGCTAAAAATAAAATTTTCTTCTTAACTATTAATTCCTCCTTCACATAATGAAAGGCAGAGTTAATTCAGATTTGAAAATATGAATGTTGTTTGGTTTCACAATGCCAAAAAGTTATGGAAGTTTATTTTTCTTTCTTTCTTTCTTTTCTTTTTTTTTTTTTTAATTTTTTTGGGCTGAAGAAAAACTTATGGAAGTGTAGATCATAAATTTTATAAACTTATTTCCATTTGCATGGCACTTTCTTTCTCCTTTGTTATTTCCTCTACAATGAAATGCTACGAAATGTTAAATTAAAATAAATTGATATACTTGTAAGAATCACGTAGCCTAAAATCATATGCTTAAAAAGGAAGCTAATTGAGCCACCATTGGCAATTTATAAGGATTATAATCATACACACATACATTTATATATTTATTATATTTTATTGAGTAAATTCATGAAAAACACCTGTGCTATCTACTTGTATGCAGTTAAATCTTTAGGTTTAGCATCTTTGTACATAACGAGTCTCTACTAATTAAATTCAACTTCTCTATTTTGCTTCAATTAGACAAATTCTAGCATTGAATCGGGTACCCATTAGTGAATAACCAGTCAAAGTTCAACCTCTTAAAAGGAGAAAATAAAACAAATAAAGAACTTCATTGATGAATTTGGATGCTGAAGTCTAATTAAAAGTTGGTATCATGAGTGCTCAAAATATAAAATTGAACAAAATGAGTATGCCACACCACCATATCGTCCAATGACAATTAGAAGATCTTAGCTTGCTGAAAATATGGGATAATATGTGTTTCTTTGGCCAAAAATTGAAACATAGCATTTCTAGATCTGGACTATTGTAAAACATCAATTATATGTGTCGATATATTTATTAAGATTATTGTGACTTGGTAACTTGAATACTGATCTTCAAAATAAAATAATTATTATGATTTAATGGCTTAAATATCAATCTCCAAAATAGAATAAACGAAATTCGAATCCCTTTTCTCGGAAGCTATAACGTAAACTTAGGTGAATAAAAATATGTCTGCGTGTCCCTGTCCTACATCAAAACTTTTGTATCATATAGGTATAATTTATAATAATAATATTAATATATAGATGGAGTGTTGTTTTCGGATCCGAATTTCGTCTGTTTCTATGAGTCCATTTTCGGGGACGTACACACGAAGTGCAGATTTGCAGTTTTCTGCGCTGCTGGCGGAGATTTTTGAGATCAGCCCACCCACGGATTAATAACTTGGGCACCAAGTATAGGAATGAGTTGCACGGATTGCCTCGTCAAAATTCTGAAATCAAAACGTGTTATTTGTGATTAAAGTCAACATTATATACTTATACTAGGTAATGAAGTTGAAGTGGTTATAACTTAATGATATGGCTGTTATAGTAGGTCGTCACCAAATTAATGAATTGTTCAAAAAGCCACAAAATTGTTTCGTAAGATACTTATTGAAGAGCTGTCTCCTAACATTATGTTTGAATTGAGGAAAAGAAAAGAGATGAAACAAATGGTTCCTTCCCTTATTTGGAAAAACAACAAAAAAAAAAAAAAAAATAGAAGAAAAGAATTTTTTTTTGAATATTTTTCCATTGGTTGCATAAAAATTCATTCTTTTCAATTTGGAAAGAATTAGGAAAGCAAAATTAAGATTTTACTTAAATGTCCTCTATACTAAATTTTTATAAGCATAAATTCAACTCTTTTTTTTTTTTTTTTTTTTACAATTATCACATTACAACTTTGAAAGATAACGATTCAAATTTAATTTATCTCGTTAAGAGATAAATGTCCATACTATTATATTAGAATGACCTTAAAAATATAAATTCAACATTAATCATCAAAAAAATAAGTTGGAGATGTATTCAATGGAAAAAAAAAACAGAGGGAGAGAAAATAATTTATGAAATACGGGAACCGATGAAATTCTAAGATACAGGCATGTATAAACATATAGAAATATTATTATCTTGGACAGTTTTTAATGTTCATTATATTTGCGTCTTTTCCGGCAAAGTTGTATCACCGTTAGCGTATATGGGCAATGCCTTTTTCAATTACTCATCTATTATGTATCATTTGATTACTCTAATTTTATGATACTTAGAATTATTAATTTTTTTATCATTTATTTGGTTTGCAGAATTGGCTATATTATTGAAAAAAAAAATCTTAGAATATCAGATAAAAGTTTAAAAATTTACATCATATATTTGATGATATAAAAATTTATTTCACATAATTTTAATATCTTATCCTCAATGAATTATTTAATTGTTTTAATTTTATCCAGGTTCAGCGGTCTACTGCTAACTTATAGTTAGCTAACTACGTCAAATTTCCCACTAAAATGGCGGTTCAACCGTACGTGTGATTGGATGTCGCGGATATAAATCGTAATAATAAATAGAAGAACGTTAAACTTTAAGGGGCTGCTGGTAAAAGAAACTTTTGGACTTTGAATATAACTTTCGTTCCATCAAAAGGTGTATTAAGTTTCAAGAATATGAAAAAAAACTTTTAGTACTTTCTATTCCTTAAATAGAATCTCTATCTCCGTTTCCAGCTAATCACACGTTATCCAAATAAATAAATAAAAAGTGATACTTATATCAAATATTTTTTTTTTTAATAACAACAACTAATAAAAATATGAAAAATATTATCATACAAATAAGGATTTTTTTACGGTTTTATTTTTATTTTTTAGAGAAACAATCATTTATTTTATCTTTAATTTATATTTCTTTAAATTTAGACTAATAAACTAATTGTGAATTCATTAGTTTAAGTTTATAAAAACATAAAAAATGAATAAAAAAAAGAAAAGTTAGATTAAAACACGAGCTTTGTATGCAAATTTAAGGTTAGTAAAAGGATTAAAAATCAAAGAGGCGAACATTGAAAAGTCAAGTCAATGAAAAGAAGGTTACTTGTGTGCACGCGATATATACCACCTTTTGTTCCGTAGTACATATAAATTAGCCAACGTCTCAATCTTATCAAAAAGTAGATTTTAGTTTGGGCACTTCACCATACATTCATAGATAGACACAAAACACATTAAAAGATCACAGAAAACAGCAACCTCAGATCATGTCTGTCAAGAAAACCCTATCCCTCAACAGAGAGAAACACAGGAACTCAACCTCCACGCACATGAAGAAAGCTCAATCCTTCAGCAATGGAGAGGCCATGCAGCAAAACGCTCATCATCATGAAGCAATAAATTCAAAGAATAATAATGGTGCAAAGAGAAGAAGGTTGTTTGAGCAAAGCAGGTGCTTCTCTTTCGTGGAGATCAATATCGAACCGGCTTCTTCGCTGAAAGAAGCCGATCCGAATCGATTGAAGGCGGAGATCGTGAGATGGGCCAAGGCAGTTGTTGCATATGCTAGGCAGGTTAGTGGAAAATTTGCGAGATCAAGTTCAAGTGCTGGTGGCTAGGGTTTATGCGTTTCAATGGAGAAAATGAACTTTCTTTGGTTTGATGCTGAGGATGAAAAAAGATTATAAAAATCTCTTGGGATTTGATCAAGAGGTGTTGATGTTGGTGATATAACTAATATCACCAAAATTAAAGATGAAGTTGCTAGCTAGAGATTAATTATTGTGAGGGAGTTTGTTGTTTTTTTTTTTTTCTTTTTTTTTTGTATATATTGATTTTTTGAAATAAATAAAGATGTAAATACAGGAGAAAAATAATAATGTAAATAATGAGGATTGAAAAATTCTTCTTCGTGTTTATATATATATATGTGTGTGTGTGTGTGTATGTATATATTATTTTGATTTGTTTTTGCTGTATTATTTTCTCTCCTTTTGCTCCTTGGGTGTTTTATAATTGAGATTTATAGACATTTGGTCCTACTTCATTATCATCAATTTATAATAACCAAAGATTATCCAATGTGGACCCTGGAATGTTAGCATTCTAGATATCTCAATATATTAAGTCAATCATCTATAAATCAATTGGATTTTGGATTTTGGCCATCGATTTTGAAAATTATTACTTTGCTTGGCGAAAGATTTGATTGTTGGGTAGCTTTGCACGGGTTGGATGGGGTTTAATCAGGTCAGATTTACTTTTCTCCCCCTTCTCTTTTAACTCTTTCATGTTAGTTATATCTTAAAATTCAAATTCTAGGTATTCAATTAATAATGTACCGTATAAATAAAATTATATTTACAATAATTAAATAAAGTTTTTATGATTTTTTTGAAAGAAAATTGGGTTTAATACATATTTACCATTATTTAAAAAAAATACAGAAATACAAATGAAATAAAATTAATTACGTAATTATCAATGTTAAATTGCATCTCGAAGATGCGACATCATAATTAATAAAAATATCACATTTATAAGTTGCGATTTAATGAATTAGATACCATTATTAAATTGCATTTAATAAATTTAATTTTATTATTTTATTTATTATTTGTGTTGAATATATGATAAAGATAATGTAATAGTCTAGTAGTTAAGGTATGCTGTATGAGTCATTATGTTTTGTGTTAGAAACATGAAAGAGACGCTATTGTGCTTTTATTTTATATAGCTTATGTGGCATTGAATAAATGCAAAATTAATATAAAATCAAAATCACATTTGTGTAATTAATATATTAATAAGTGTGATTTTACTATGGGATTTATGTAATTAATTTAATATAATTGGTATTTATGTTATATTTATTAATTTTAATAATAAACACGAAAATTTTGTCAAGAAAACTTTATGATCATTTTGACTAACTTTTGAGGATCTCCTCATAAAATTTGAATTAAAATAAAAAAAATATTTTTCCAAAGCACCAAATTTAGTTGCTCGAGAATGAGTATCACACCATTAATTTTATTTAAATTAATTTATTTTACTTTGTTTGATCGAATCTACACTATTTTAACTTTAAGTACCCCAACAACAATAGTCTTAGTTACCATCATAAGGATAAAATAGAATAACCATTCCTTTTATGTAAACTTTTTCCTATATTGTATTGGTAGAATAACTTTTTAATGGGATTACTATTGTTGTGAAATAACAAAATAATGAATTGTAATTTATTTATTGGAGGAGGGGAATAATTATTCTTTAATTATTTTTAACACATTTCCATAATTGTCCATAAGATTGTAAAGGAATTATAACAAATAGTTATCATTTCTTTATTCCATTCATTAAGAATTGCAATTTTATTTCTACCTTCTATTCCAAAAAGCAGATATACCATAACATTTTATACTATTGGTGCATACTTTTTTTTCAAATTGATAAAAAGAAAAAGTAATTGTAGTAATAATGAATGATTCGATTGAAAAATATTTAGTTTAAATATAAGGATAAATAACCTGAAATAACTCATAACACAAGGTAGAAAACAAAGGATTAAATAGAAAAAATAATTCGAACTACTTTAGGAAATCATCTTTGCTATTTCAAATTGAATAAATTTGATTTAGTCCAATTCAAATATTCTTGCAAATGAGGGGATGAAAAAAAAAAATAGTGCTAGAAATGACACTGTATTTTACTAGCCTATATTTATTTCATTTTGTAAATATGGAGCTTTTGCCTATTGAGGATTCAAACCTAGCTTATGCTTTATGGGTTTGTTTCTAACATAGAATCAACCAGAACAGCTAGAAGGTTTAGGAACTGGACTTATCTTTAAGAACAATTTTGGAACATATCCACTACATGTAAATTCTATAAGTTACAGGTGGTTTACCTACGACTCACTTGTGGAACCTACCATTTTGGGGACAATTCAAGTGATAGAATTGGAAAATGGAAAAAGAAAACTAAACATAAAAAACAAAACAACACTCAATTTTTTCAACAACTCATCTCTTTCTTTTATACTTGTTTATCCCATCATCTTCCTCCCTTACACATTTATTAATTTTCACCCTCTACATACATATGTACACGTACTCATCACACCATTCCCTCTATCTTTAGTATATACACATACACACTTTAATAAAATAAACATACATGCTCATATATTTCTTATAAACGGGTCATGTGTTAATAATTTTCAATATATGCTCAAATTTTACAAGTTGCTTGAAGTATTGGTACTGTAATAAATATAGCATCTTTTCAAGTAATGGTTCTTATTTCATACTTGTATAAATCTTGAGCTATTGAATTAGTTAATCTAATTGATCAAAAGAAACAAGAATTGAGAAGAGATAAAGAAACAACAACTTTAATGCAACTGTTGTTTCACTTTAGGTGTTATACAATATGCGTAACCTTATTGTTAGATGCATGGCAAATTTTCACAGTTAAATATGTATAATAAACAATTTGCATTTGCTTTTTAAGGCTTTATTGCATCCATTGTGCATAAGCGTTCAATGATATTGTTTTGTATTTATTTTAATTTGCTCATTATTTTGCTCTGCATTAAATGCTTTTTTTGAACATCAATATCACTCAACAAAGATT
This sequence comes from Lumnitzera littorea, assembly GCA_024138015.1. NCBI lineage: Eukaryota > Viridiplantae > Streptophyta > Magnoliopsida > Myrtales > Combretaceae > Lumnitzera > Lumnitzera littorea. Next base: position 8,807,436 of record JAMXBB010000009.1, on the reverse strand, counting down.
TAACTAATGTTGAAGTTGGAAAAAAGTATTTTTGAATACCCTTGTGAAATGTAGTCTCATACAGATTGTGAGATAGAATTGATAATGATTTGTAAGGTTATAGGATTGGAAAAATCATGTTAATACTAATTATAAGGTTTTAAGTCAAGTAGTTAATAAAAGTTCTATTAGTATTTATTGGCTTCACCGTTAGCTACTTTTAGCCTAAAGTTATAAATGGTTTTACTCTCTCTCAATAAGTGGACAATTTAGGGATGGAATAAGATGGGAGCTAGTGGCCCTATTTTGACCCGCTTTATAAAAGAAGTCGAAGGAGGGTGGATATTGTCATTGGGTTGTGACTCTTATCATGATTTTAAGAAAATTTATATGTTGAGAGTGATAGAATGAACTATACATACCAATAGGGGAGACAAATTACAGCCAATTCTAAAGTTTCGCAACAAGAACATCATGTGTTTAAAGAGAAAGATTATGATACCCATGTGAAATGTAACTCCACATAGATTATAGGAGAGACTTGGTATTTGTTTGTAAGGTTAAGGTAGTAAATACAATGTCAACACTTGTAAAAATCTTTTGACCAAGTGGTTAGAAAAGGCTCATTATTATTTATTGACTTATCTATTAGCTATTTATGGTATTATAGTGTCAACGGATAACGGATTAGGAAGTAGAGTAAAATATCTAAAAGATAAAGATGACAAGTACTTACATGTCCAATAGAGGTAGCTTTAAAAAAAAAAAAAACCAAGATAGTATTGTGAATATGTTGATGCAATACAACATAAACTGATGTGCTCTATTATACAGTGATGATATTGAAATTAGTGCCACATCAAAGCACTCATTTTCTTCATGTTGCTATTCTTAACTTTTTTAATTTGCTTGTCTCCAATTAGCTATTTCAACAATAATGACTACAATATAAGTTATAAGACAACTTATAAATCTACATTTCAATTATTTTGTTGTGTTATTTTGTAATTATTTCATGTATATGCAATATTACTACCTTGTTTACTTCCTGCAATGTAATATCTTATAACTGTAGCAGTATTCTTGTATACATACAGATAACGAAGTAAATGTATGAATTTTGTGTTCTTTTACATTAATGATTTAATAGTAATAAAAAATATAAACAATTGTACTCTGTGCAATGGTAATGTGGAGTTCCTTGCAATGACATTGAATACGAAGTCAATAACAATGAAGAGCCATTCGAAACAGTATAAAAGTGTTTATCTAATTAAGCAAGCAAAACAAATGAACGAATACAGGGAATGATTCAGGTCTATTTAAATGCCTTTGCCTACCTAGAAACTAACTAACTGATTTTGCTAACAAAATTAAACTACATAACTAACTAAACTAACATGCTAAGCTGTACAAATAAAATAAGAAAGTAAATATAAATCTCACATCCCCCCCTTAAGTTGGATCTCCCTTAAGAGCTAACTTAGAACAAATAAACCATAGACTAACTTCAGGAAGAGATTTAGTAAGCATATTAGCAAGTTGTAGCTTTGAAGGTACATGAAGAAGTTTAAGAAAACCAGAAGTAACTTGATCTCTAGTAAAATGGATATCAATCTCGATGTGCTTGGTTCGCCTGTGCAAACAAGGATTATTGGCAATAAGTTGGGCAAATTTATTATCACAACAAAGAGTTACTAGTAGAGAAACATCCATTCTAGGTCCTTGAGAATATAAGAAACCCACAGTAACTGCTAAGTTGTTGCAGCTAATGCTTTGTATAAGTCCTGGTAAGATATCGAAAGGGGGGGTGGGGAAGGGTTGGTGGGGGTGGCGAATTGATATCTTTTCCAAAAATGAAACTTTTTTCGATTTTTAAAACAACTATCTTCTTAATAACTTAAATGATGTGATAAGTAGTTGAAGATTGATTGTTTAACTTTAAACGTAACACCAATAATAAAAATAAAAAACTAAATAGAGTAGAGAGAGGGAAGATTAAGCAATCGATTTATAAAGCTTTGACTTTTTGCCTACTGCTCTCTTTTAGTTCAACCGCTAGGGACCCGATTGATGCATATCGTAACCAAAACAGATAAGGCTAGTCGCTGAATGGGTCTAAACTTACCAAAAGCTTGAATAGGATGATGGGGAATGCGCGAAAGAATAAAAAAAGTAAATGAAAAGTAAGCAAAACATACGAATAGCTCCGGAGGATATAATGCACCAATGGAACTTCCGAGAACTCATGACATAACTCGATATGACGCACGAATTGGTCTGGTGAGGCTACTCATCACTTAGCTCTGCTCAAGGATTAGGATAAGAGTGAAATAAAAGTAAACAATCAGTGTCTACGAGAGGAAGAATATTTAATGTATTGATGATAATCTAATCATTTGTGGCTACATGTATAAGGGGCATTTATATATAAGAATTTAAGGTAACTTACCTAAAAGGGAAAAATACAAAAAGGATATTACCCTAAAGAAGTAATGTACAAGAATACAATAGGATAAAAATGAATATTCAAGAAAAATAATTATTAGTATAGCAGATTCTATATGTGGTCCTGTACACATGACAGAGATGCATTGGTGATGCCGTTAGAGGATGCAGGCAAAAGAGTATGATTAGTTTGCTTATCTGAGTAAGGGTGGTTGAAGATTAGTCCAAGTTTATCTCTCATCCTCTTGGTAAGAGTGATGCCAAGCAATTGGTCGGCCCGGATGTGAGTGAGTGAGCGAGCGAGCGTACAAGGCCTAATTGTTGTCTTGGCAATCTACCATTTGGCACAAAGCTTCCAAGAAGTGGGTAGTCATACAGCTCGGCATGCAGAGTTGATCGACAAGGAGATATTCGGCTTCAAAAGGAGTTGACTGGAATAGGAGGATTCACCTTATCATCCCCTCTATCCCTCAGGTTCAGCTATAGGTTAAAGGCTCAGTAGTCAGATTCCTATCACCAGTCCTTCTCACCAATATCATTCTACTAGTCCAAACTTTTCAATAAACAAATATTAATGAGAGATTATAAGAATATCCAGTCTCTTTCTCTCTCTTATCTCACTAGTTTCTTCCTAAGCTAAACATAGGACTCGGAGAACTCTAATCTTCTCACACTCAAAACACAATGTTAATAACGTTTACAAAGAAAATGAAATAATACAATCAGATATCTCTTTACAACTTTCGCACAAATACAATAACAATGAAATAATAAAACTGATTTCACTTAATTTTTGATAGTGTTCACGAGAGAGATTTTGAATTTCGGTTCTTCTCTTTATCTTTATCTTCTTTGTTAATCTTATGCAGCTTCTATTCATCATGGATTAATCTTTTCTGTAACAGCTAAAAACGGCTAATTCTTGATATTTCTCCTAGAAAACTTTATTTAAACAAAATTAATTTTGATGTTAGAGAAATATCCCATAAAAATAAAAACCAAATGTTTCAATTTTTGAAAAGTTGACTCTTGCTGTTCCTAATTTGTTTCTTTGCCAAGCTTGTGTAATTTGAAAGTTGCTGCATATGATAATTTGCTTCAACTCTCCTTTGATTATGTGGAATTTCAAAAATTCGAAAATCACACTTCAAATATTATGGATAAACATGAAAAGATATGGTCAAATCTTCATATATCCTGATCTTCAAGAATAGCCTAGCACCTGATCATAGCTTATTTGATATTTGTCGTAAACAAATCTATTCCCTTCTTCAATATCTTTATTTGAATTATGAAATAAAACTCTCATAAGAATCTAGTTAAATTTATCCACAATATCAACACTTATCTTCAACAAAATATCTTAAAGTTCCTGAATTATTGCCAACAAAATAAGCTGTAATCTTGTCTCGAAAAACTTGCAAAAATCAGCATTGAATTCTTAATTTTTCAAGCATAGCTTTATCTAATAAATCCTCATAAATAATTTGAATTTTATCTAAACTTGATATACAACACCAATGCAGCAAATCCTTTTACGATTAATGTCCTTAATGTAATTAAAACTTAACCAACCTTGTTAAGAATATCAAAATACCTTCTTTCCAAAATATATTGATCAAACCTTCCACAAATCTGATTCTTAAGTATACTTAAATTAATCCAACTTTAAATCCCAATGGACTAAATCTAACTTTAGTGGAACAAAATTGAACACATTATCCAAATATGCCTAATAAAGTGGAGCTAGGCCTTTTACATATTTTTCCAACTTAATTTGTACAGATTATTCAAAAAATAGCTTAGGAAGAGTTGCTGATCTCAATACTATACACAATCTATATTGTTCTGTTCTTTAGCTAATACACTTTCTGACGCACTTTCTGACATACATTATGACCAACAAAATTCCAAACTTAATTTTCTTTCTTGAATTGATTTCATTCTAAAATTGACCTATACACTTGTTGTTTTTGTTAAACATATTTTAACTTTTTTCATTATGGTTTCTTTTAGAATTAATTAATGTTATATTATAACATATCTACACACTTCATAAACATATTAATGATAACTTATCACATGTTTTGTTATCATCAAAACCAATTAGGAAACTTAATGCTTTGTATTCGACTTTGGCTGTAGAGGTTGCTACTTTGTTTTGTTTCTTTGTCTTCCACGAAACAAGAGAATTACCTAACATGATACAATATCTTGTTGCTGATTTTCTGTCAAAGGGACAAGAGCCCCAATCTGAATCCAAATATCCTAACAAATAAAGAGAATTGTTGGATGAATAAAATAGTCCATGACAAGATGTTCCTTTTAAGTATTGAAGGACATGAAAAAGAGAATGTAAATGTGGTGTTCTAGGTGAAGATAGAATCGACTAAGACAATGTATGGCTAAAGAAATATCTGGACGAGTGAGGGTAAGATAAAGTAGTCTCCCAACAAGTCATCTATATTGTTTTGGATTAGGTAAAAGTGCTCCATTGTGATTATTCAAACGAATTCCAACAGGTATAGGCACAGTAGCTGGCTTTGCTACAGCTAATCTAACATCATTGAGAACATCCAAAATGAATTTATGCTGTGTAACAAGAATACCTTGTTGGGTCCTGTAAATCTTAAGACCAAGAAAAAATTGGGCCTCTCCAAGATCTTTGATGGTAAACTAAGAGTCAAGCTGCTGTTTCAAGAGAGATATATCATCTATATTTGTTCCAGTCAGTAGCAAGTCATCAACATATAAAAGAGCAACGGTAAAATCAATAGAACTCTCTCAGGTAAACAAAGAATAATCACTTTTAGATTGACTAAAGCCATGCTATATAAGAAAGTGAGAAATCTTAAGATTCCATTGTCGAGAGGCTTGTTTAAGCTTATAAAGAGATCGTTTAAGCCTACAAACTTGACTACTCTTTGCCTTAGAATACCCTTTCAATGGCAACATGAAAATCTCTTCATCAAGATGCCCATGAAGAAAACTATTGCTGATGTTAAGTTGAAACAAAGGCCATCTACGAGCATTAGCTAAGAGTATACGAACAAATCCTAACTTTGCTATCAGTGAAAAAGTATCATGGTAGTCTTCTCCTTCGATCTAACTATATCCTTTTGCAACCAACCTAGCCTTATATCGCTCTAATGATCCATCAGCTTTATACTTTACTTTATATACCCATTTACACTAGATGACTTTTTTTCCATGAGGTAAAGTGGTAAACTCCTAAGTATCATTCTTTTCTATTGCATTCAATTCATATTGCATGGCATCTTTCCACTCTTTATGTTTTAAAGCTTTCGAATAAGAACATGGTTCAAGGATTGTCAACACATTAGCTAAAGAATGAACAAAGTCTAATGAGAAAGAGGCAAAGGTTTGTGATAAATAAAATGGATAAGTGGACTGTGTATGGTGAGAATGAATTGGTGAAGCATCTGCTGTATAAGAAGTGCTACTAGTAACTGTATTTACATAATCTTGGAGCCAAGAAGGAGGATTCCTAGATCTTTGTGACCTACGCAACATACTTGGACTAGTATTATATGAAGAACAAGGAGGAAATGATGTAGAGGAATTAGAAGAAGAATGAGGTGATGAACCAGAAACAATTGGTGTAGCTAAATTAGCGAGATTAGTATAATCAAGACAAATGGAGTTTAGAGAGACAGTGGAAGAAAGAGGAATGAAATTAGATTTGTTGGAAAGATTGTGTTTAAAAGGAAAAATCTGCTCTTGAAAAACAACATATTGGTTGAAAAGAATTTGTTTGTTGATCATGTCAAACGCTTTGTAACCTTTCTGTCTATGCGCATAACCAAGAAAAATGCATTTTAATCCTTGTGGTTTAAGTTTGTCTCTTTGTGGTAAAGGTTTATCAATGAAACAAAGACAACCAACTTTTCGTAAATGGTTATAATTAAGAGCATGTTCATATAAGGGCTCATAGGGTGATTTCCAATTGAGTAATGTGATAGGCATTCTGTTGACTAGATAAGTTGTTGTTAGTATGCACTCACTCTAGCAATCTTTTGGTAGGTTAGACTGTATGTGTAAAGCTCGAGTTTGTTTCAAGTAAATGTCGTTGTTTCCTCTCAACTCTCTCATTTTGCTGTGGTGTGTATGTCATGGTTCGTTGGTGTAATATTCCCAAATTTTCAAACAAGGATCTACAAATGTTTGACATGAATTCAGTGCTATTGTTGAGCAAATGTATTTAAGAGTAACACCAAAATGGTTTTTGACATAGTAGAAAAATTTATAAAGTGAGGCAAGAACTTGTGACTTGTTGTTGAGCATATAAGTCTAAGTACAACGGCTATAGTCATCAAGGATTGTCAAAAAATAATTTGCACTTATAATAGAAGTGACCTTATAAGGCCCCCAAACATCTACATGTAGCAAATGAAAAGCAGATGAAGACTGACTGTTGCTTTTATTGAAAGGCAAATGATAGATCTTGGCCAATTGACAAATTTCACAAAAAAAATTATCAAAAGAAACAGATTTGAATATGTGTAAATGTTTGAGTTTCGAAACTGAACTATGACCTAATCTAGCAAGCATAAGATGAGTCAAATCCTTTTTATCACAAGAAGTACATCCCATAACATTCAAAGAATTATAAGGATGAGACATTACATAAAAATCTTGAGCTCCAAAACTATTAATACGTAGCACATATGGCCTAAAAAATGCATGAGTAGTTGCTATAGCTGTTCTAATCCTTGGGTCCTGAAATTGACATGTATAAGAATCAACAACAGCTATAAGGATATGGTCCTTTAAAAGTTTGCTCAAGGAGAACAAGTTGTGAGTGAAGTCTAGTATTAAAAGCACTAGATGAAGTGTTACATTTGGATGCAAGTGAATTTGGCCAATAATTTGAACTATTTTAACTTAGTCATCCAGTAATTTTACTTGGATTGGTGGTTGAAGTGTTTATGTGTGGGTTAGAAGGAAAGGAAATGGGGTCATGTGGTCAGTGGCCCATGTGTCTATTACCCAAGAATTTGTGTTATTATTCAGAACATTAAAACATTTAGAGTATGTAAGTGTTGTACCTACAAAATGAATTGAATTGGCCAAAGAAGTAGTACCATTAGGTCCCTTTGGCTTTGACTTCATCGTCTTAAAAACTTCTTGACACAAGTTTCGTATCATAAGCTAATCATGAGACGATAAAGATGAAGAACTTCTTGTAGAAATATCAGCATCTGCAAAAAAAATCGAAAGGTATGTAAGCAACATGTTGATTCTTATTCACAAACGAGACTGACGAGTTCCTTCTATTACTCTTATTCTTAATCACCCTCTTTCCTTTAAACCATTTAGGGTAACCAATTATCTGAAAGCAACTCTCAATGCTATGCCCTTTTTGCTGATAATGCTTACAAACCTGCTTATTGGTACTATTTTTAAACTTGCGTCTATCATCTATTGATTCTCCACTATTAAAGTCTATATTAAAATAAAAAGCCAAGTTCTCTGTTTCCCCTAACATCGTGATCTATTTCTACTTCTCGACTTGTTGTACAATTAGAATGCTTTACTTACTTTAGGAAGTGGATCCACGGCTAGTATTTGGTTACGAACATGCTCAAAATTTTCATTCAAACCCATCAAAAACTGTATTAACTTGTATTAAGACTCAAAATCAAGAAGTCTCTCCTTAAATTCACAAGTACAATATACAAGTCTTCCACAAGTACATGAAGGATAAGCATTCAATTCATCCTAACACCCTTTCATTTTATTGTAATACATTCCAACACTCATGTTATTTTGTCTAAGATTACATATTTCATGTTGAAGTTGAAAATTATCGGTCCATTCACTTGACCAAACCGTTAAACAATCTCCTTCCATAATTCTGCTATGGATTGACCATAAAGAAAAGTTTGAGACAAATCTGGATTCATAGAACTAAGAACCTAGCATCAAACCATATAGTCGCACCTTGTCCATTTCACTAAATCTAGCGAGTCCTCATTAGGTTTAGCAATAGTACTATCAACAAATCCAATTTTCTATTTAGCTCCTAAAGCCATCCTTATAGATCTACTCCAACCAACAAAATTAACACCATTGAAAATTATGTTTCCTAAATTCATACTAGGGTTATTGGATCAAGACAAACAATAAGGATAAAAAAGTACAGCTTAACCTTGGTCTTGTGCATTTGTCATCTACATATTGCTGTAAAGAACGTATAGAATATCTAGAACAAATCAGATCTTCAAACCTTTAGCTTTGATACCACATGGAGTTCTTTGCGATGATGTTGAATACAAATTCAATGACAAGGAAGAATCATACGAAACGGTATGAAAGTGTTTATCTAATTAAGTAAGAAAAAAAAATGAATGAATACAAGGAATGATTCAGGTCTATTTAAATGCTTCTGCCTGCCTAGAAACTAACTAACTGATTTTGCTAACAAAACTAAACTGCAAAACTAACTAAACTAACATGATGAGCTTTACAAATAGAATAAGAAAGTAAATATAAAATCTTACAGGTAAGCTTTAACATACATATGAAATATTGGTATAAACAAAAATCGAGGGATTAGCATAAGTTGAAATGAAAAAGAAAAATAAAGAAGTGAAAAAAAAAAATCTTAAGTTGTTTCATGGGTCATGGAATTGTGGTCCAAAATCAATAGATCGATAGTTCTTAAAAACTGTCAATTTTGCCATTTCAAGTTGAGTTAGGCCTCTATGATTAATTCTATTCCTCCTTAACCTAAACTTAACCCTCCTAAATCCCTTTCCCTTTCATAATGATAAACAATACTAAGCTTTTTAATTGAAACATAGACTTAATATTGATCTTTAGATTGTAACAAAAATAAGCTCATAAGTAAGGGAAAGAAGAGAAAGCAAGGTGGTAATGCTTGTTGTGGCAATTGAACGGGTCATGGTGGTTACTAGATGATGGTAGTAGGTGCTAAGTAAGTCACCATCATAGTGCTAGGGTTGGTTGTCAAGTGTAGTCATAGTGGAACTGTGATTGAATGGGTAAGGAATACTCACGTCTTTCATCTGTTAAGGAATGTTTCATGAAATATTTATTCCATAGAAAAGTTTCTCTTCTAACCAAATACTATATGGTAGAATAAAAATAGTAAAAAATTGTACACAAAAGGATTCGTTTTGGAGATCAAATGCAAATAGAGAATTGAATCTTTAAATAGTTAAAATAGAGAACTAACCTTATGATAAATAATTAAAAAAGCTAATTAGACTTTACGTGATTAAAAGGGATGATTAAACCCTAGTTTTATTTCATAACTTTCCCAATTTTAATCCTCTATTTAAACATGTTGTCATAATATCAATATTTTATTTTAACTACTTGATTTGAAAGTTCGATCCTATCATTAAACTTGACTTTAAATTTTGATCCCCTCATATGTGATTCTGCTAATACAGATAAATGGGGAATTGAATCTTGATTCCCTTTGACTAAACTAATGCTTTTTAATAAGTATTAAAATCATACAGCGATAATTAGGATCACCTAAATTATCTTCTTCTGTTTTTTTTAAAAAAAATTTTGCATATCTTATTTTATTCATGCAATTTAAAATGGGATGTTCAATAAACCTCTTATCTATTAAAACCATTATAATTTAATGATATGAATATTGATTTCTCAATAAAATGGTCTAGATTTGAATTATTCGACTCTTAAATTACAATACGTAATTTTGTTTTGGCACCGGGCGGGCGAGGGGGGGGGGGGGGGGAGGGGGGGTGGTGGGTTATAGGTGGGAAAGGAAAAAAAAGAGAAACCTCTTATTTATTTATTTCTTTCAATAAGGAACCTCTTATCTATACTATTAAATTAAAAGTTTAATAAAATATTATATATTATAATAATAGTTTGCTAAACTGGTTTTACCTTCTTATTTCCCTTCGTTTTGTTCATAGTTGATACCTTAAAAGAATATTTCCCTCATACTTTTCTTTGGGAAATTGCAACCTCGGCATAAGAAGATGTCTACCTTAAAAATGTTAACACAATTAGCGTTAATACTCCTTTACAAATATAGTTTCTAATATTATAATATTCCATTGGATTATGTCAAAATAGTTCAATTCAAGTATGTTTATTCGGATTCACACTCTTTGCGAGCACAACATACTCTATATATCAAATATGTCTTGGTGATAGACTATATAGAACGTAAGCTTTCAAAGCCAAGCTAACCTCCTTCAAGTATGAGCTAAGCTTATAAAGCCTAGACTAATGCATTCCTAAAACTTAATTGCTCTCATCGTATTCTAAGCCAAGTTGCTAATGTTTAGGACGACCTTGTTAGAGCTTGGACTAAGCTCCTCAGAGTTTTACCGACCACATTAGAAGATACTTCTCGATCTCTTGTTTCCGTCCACCCCTTTTGAGCCTGGTCTCTCATGCTCATAATGTGCAAGACATGTGCATAGGTTCAAAAGAAGAACAGGTAGGAACAACTTGGTTAGATAAAGAAAGTTTACAACTGATGCACACTTTGCTTAAGATCCTCTCCACAAGATCAGGAGCCAAATAGAGGATCTTGGATTTTAATTCACTATCTACAAGTAGCTCGCTTGTTATGCCTATAAATATTAGGTGAACATTATGATTAATGATAAATGATAAACGATCCTAACTCTCTTACTCTCTTGTACTCTATATTCTCTGAAACACATTTCAAGCACCCTACTAAGTTAATGTAACACCTTAAAACTAGAGCATTATAGTCTGCCAAGTATCCTTGTGAGTCTCGTAATTTCACGTAGTTGTTCAAGCAAATAATTTAAGGCATTAGTAAAACTAACCTAAATGACCTAAAAATTTACGAGTAGACTCGAAATATTAGCTAAAGACGCCCGGTGGACACGGATACTAAAAATAAAATAAAACATAACAATATGGTTAAGTTAGTGAAACTTAACTAAATTATATATTATTTATCGAAATTGTGTAGAATAAACTCCAATAGCTAATAAATATTTAAAGATAAATTATATATGTAATAAAAATATTATGTGACAAAAAATAACATGTAGAGTAATTATGTATACCTTGTATGTAATTTTTATATAATAATATATTCCTGTAATTATCCAAAACACCTGATTAAGTGCAAATTAGGGTAAAATAAATAAAGAAAAATAATTAAAAAAATCACTAAAACTAATGGGGTAGCTGGATTAAGTGGAATTAGGCATGTAGAAGGAGCGGTTAGGTATAGGAATAATGGAAAACCAAATCATGAAAAAAAAATAGTATAAAAGCTCTAATTTTGGAAGAGAGAGAGAGAGAGAAATCATTTTTCACTCCATACAGTTTTGACAAATCTAAAAACACTCTCTAAAATTTTAATTAGGCAAGTAAGGATTTGGTAAAAATTAAAATGGGTTATAAGGATGAAAGAAGGAAAAATAAGGAAAAATCACAAAATCGATATATGATTTAAGCAGGTGAAGGTTTATGAATTTGGAGCGTTTCAAGAAATTATCTATCACCACCAGGCGATAGGGGAGGCTACATTGAGGCATGCCAATAAGGAGATAGCCGCCGCTGGTGGCTGAAGCTCCACTTTTCCGTAGGGGCCAATTTTAATACGATTTTCAAAAATTTGTAAAAAATATTAAAATTGATTAGAAAATTCCACAACAATTTATTCTTATATATTTTTATGTATAGAATCTATAAAAATATTGTTTTGTAAAAATTTAGTATTTGTAATATACGTGCTTAAGAAATTGATGAAACCTAACACTTTTTTATGTTGAAATAAATAAGTTGAATGATGTAATTTTGACTCTGAAATTTTTTTATAAACTTTACAATAATTATATTAAAATGCTATGAAGAGATTTTTCACAAAATTATTTTCTATAATTTTTATGAATTTTTTAGCCTTAAGTTATGATTAAAATGGTGTTTTTGGTAAAAATTATTGTATCTTTCTTAAGGACCTCACTTGGATTCTAAACTCCATTTGTGGTGATTGAAGTATTTTGTGGTGATTGGGTGTTGTTGGTGTTGAGCCTAATTTTTTGGTTTTCTATTATTTAAAATCGATTTCCCCATTTCCTGATTAATATTAAACCCTAACTCATTTAATATTAATCCTCGACTAAAGAAATTGAGAAATTCCGGTTTTTTATTGAAAATTATTTTTGGAGTCGCCACCCGACTGAAGTCGGGAAAAGAAAAAGAAACCGTAATCAATTGGGTGGATTGATTATGATTTAGCTACTGGTCTTTGATTTCAATTTTAACAAAGAACTAGAGGATTCCGAATTTGAGGGCTAACCTATTAAACCCTAACGAGTACCACTATTTATTTGTCGAAATTAGGATCATTTTTCTACTTATAATATTTAAAAAATAAATAAAAATCAAAAGAAAAAAAAGAACCTAAGTTTCTACAAATTTTATCGTCGCCTCGAAGGTGCCTACGTACCCGCTAGCCGGGATCAGACGATCGTAGTTCTTTAAAAAAAAATCCTTAGTGTATTGATTGATTTTAATTTTGAAAACCGATCGAGTTCACGTTATTATCAATTTAGTTTTTCAAAGAAAACTCTAAAAGAACCCTAATTCACTAAGTCTTTTGTTCTTATTTTATAAAAACTCTCTAAAAGTCCTATTTTTTAAAATGGGATTTCTATTTTTTATTTTTATTTAGTTACAAAATAAATTTTTCTAAGTGAGAAAATCCTAAAGTCATAATGTTAAAAATATACCTAAGCATATAAATACATACATATATATTTATTTACCTATCATGTCATAAACATAACTAAATAACTAATGGAATTATAATGATAAATAAAGAGATAAATAAATAAATAAAATAAAATAATTAAAACCGAACCTGACTTGGGCTGTTCAATGAAGTGTTGGTGTTGGTTCGTCGAGCGTGAAGATGTGACGGTCAGTGCTGAATCGTGTGCTGTGATGCTGTTGTACAGAACATACTGCTGTTGTATAGAACATATTATTGTTGTATAGAACATACTACCATTCGCCTGGCGTTGCTGTCCGCCTGGTGTTGCTGCTGCCTGTCTAGTGTCACTGTTCTGTTCACTGATGTCCGCTGTGTTACTGTTCTGTTCGCTGATGTCCGTCTGGTGTCACTGTTTGATGTCCGCTACACTACTGTTTTCGCTTTCGTCCACTGTTCTGCTGTCCGCCGTGCTGCTGTCCGTGCTGCTGTCTTCGTTGCCATCCACCATGCTATTGTCTTCGCTGCCGTCCGCCGTGCTGTTGTCTTCGCTGCCGTCTGCCGTGCTGCTGTCCTTGCTGTTGTCTTTGCTGCCATCCACCATGCTGCTGTCTTCGCTGCCGTCTACCGTACTGCTGTTTTCGCTGCTGTTCGCTGTGTTGTTTTGTGATCTAAATTCCTACTATGTCTAAAGGTTGAAAAGGAGATGATTATTATCCAATCAACTTAACAAAAATTAATTTAACCAATCTAAGCAATTTTATACTTTTTGACTTTTGAACAACTAACAATATGAATATTTCTCTTTCTTTAGCCTCATAAAAAAAGAGGAGGATCCAGGCGATGAAGAGGGAAGAATATTCAAGTCAAAATTTTGGCAGAGTTTCGACTTATACCGGAGAGTATGCCCCCTACAAGAGAAGATAAAAGAAACAAGAGACTCGATTGAAGCGATAAAACAGCCAGCAATGACAACCAAGAACAACAAAGCAAGTTCATTAAGGACAAAAGTTCAGCAAATACACGACAAAAGCAATAAACATCCAATAGTGATAGCAAGTCCATAAAGACTAAAATTCACAATACAACAGAAACATAAAGTGGCTAAAAGCCAAGTCCTTAAGCTAAACATAACAAAGATAAGAAAAAGTTGAAATAGACAACTAAGCAATAGGTAGATTATCATCCTAAGTTGGAGTGGGAAAATGGCAAGAGAGGCAATGATAATTCAGCTGGAAATAACTATAAAGCCCTTAAAACCCGCTGTGAAGGTGATCATGAATATCCTCCTCGAGCTGATTGAATCACATCTTGGAGTATCGATAATAGGGGTACTGAGACATAAGAGGAGTAGTCGGATCAAAAGTAGGAAGCCTAAAATTAGGTGGAGGTTGATGAGAAGACCCCTCAGGTGGAGGAGTAGTAGCATGATTAGGAGCTGCATTAAAGGGAGTATGAGCATTGTGATTGCTTGGCTCACCAAAGGATGTATCTGGGTCTTGTAGGTTTTGTTTAGAGCCAAGATCAAGGGGAGGAATTCTTTCCTTCAAACCTAATTGTTGCCTACTTTCTTCTAGATCCTCCGATAGATATCAACTAGTTCAAGATGTTTGATGCGAGTTACTTGGGGAGGTATGGGGAACTGAACATCCTTTTGGATAAGTAATTGGGTAACCAACTACCAAAAGCGAAGGAAGGCTTGAGAAGCGTTATTAGTGACATGTTTAAAGCATTGAATTACTATATTGAAAAATTCAATTTGCTTGTCCATGAGCAAATAATATAGAATCCATAAATCTTGAAGGGTAACATTAAATTGCTGACCTTGACAAGGGCAATAGTTATGGATCACAATATGGTAGAGGATTTTGGTTCTAAGGTCTAATCGGATGGCTGCTAAATTTTTTGCCTTTCCCCAGTTTTCTCCAATACCCTTATATCTAAAGACTCGCTCATAGAATTTTGCCCTATAATAATTAACATTCACTTCCAATCCTCCAACAGCAGCGCCAATGAGTCCACAAATATCCTTAAGAGTAATAGTAATTAAAGTTTCATAAACATACGTATAAAGGACAGTACAACGCAATTCATCACTTGGATTCATTTTCAATTTAGGCCTATCCTGATTATCTAGGGAATCTGACATATTACAGTAAAAATACTTAAGAGCGTCATCATGTACCTCATTGGGAAGCCGAAGGATGTGAAGGAGAAGGTTGGTGATGACATCGAGAATGACCGTAATGTAAAATTTCTCGAGCACCTTCGGAGGATGGAAGATGCCGATGTCAACTTTGAGGTTGGCAAACTTTTTAAATCATTAGGCATGTTGGCGTGAAGGAAAAAGACGATGGTCATGAGCCAGGGGTACAAGACCATAAGCAATGTGTGGTGCCATGGTTTTGGGAGAGGTATGTGTGATGGAGATGGGTAATAGCGCATAGTGAAGAGGATGAGGGAGATAGGTAAAGGCATATGTAATAGTGGGTGGAGAGTATAGGTGATGGAAGCCATCTTAACAGTAGAGGTGTGGGAATAGTGATTGGCGTGTGATGGTTGATGGGTAGTTTTAGAGAGAGAAAATGGTATCAGGAAGAAGAAGAAAGAGAGATGGGATGCAGTGAGGAGAGAAATAGAGAATTGAGTAAGTGGAGAGTTGATTGATGAGAGAAAAATTAAATTTTAAGGGAAGAGAGATGGGGATCGAAGAGAGAGAAAGAGACTAGGGTTTGGAGGAAGAGAAATGGGGTTTTAGGAAGAAGATAAAAGGAGAGAGAAGGGTTTAGCGCTACTTAAGTTGCTCCTGGAAACTGATGTACCGGCATGCCGGTAGTGGGGGTAGTCGATATGCTGGTGATGGGAACAAGACTAAAACCAAGTTGTTGTAGAAAATAGTACATCGGCATGCGGGTGGTTAGGGGTACCGACATGTCAGTTCATCGAATAGAATCGAAACTAACTTCTTATTTATGAGAGTATACCAGCAAGCCGGTATATGTGGATGCTGGCATGTCGGTTCATCGAATAGAACCAAAATCAACTTGTTATTGATGAAGGTATACTGACAAGACAATAGTTGTGGATACTGGCATGCTAGTTGTCTGCAATTCTGCAGAAAATTAGTTAAGTCCTCTTTATCGATCCAAGTTGCCAGTTTAAGTTGTTTGTAGTGATTTAATAAGTATTCTAACACTTTAAACAAGTTTATTTGAGTCCATTAAGGCTTGGAAAAACTAAATTTAAGTAACACTTTAAAGGTTTAGCCAAATCAAACTCTAAAACCTATGAAGTGTATAGCTAAGAAGAAAAGTGCATATATAAGCAAGACATGTGAGTAGCCATTAAGTTTTTGTGCACCAGTACTTTAAGCAATTTTCAAATACATATTGGAGTATTGTAAGAGCAAATTGTAGCTTTGAGGCTCTATAAAATATAAAATCACTACATGAGTTTCTTAGGATCAAAGTTAATCATGTAAGTAAATAGTAAGCAAGTAGAGATCCTTTCTCAATTTCAAGATAAGTTCATGCTTCAAATATGTTTGAAGTTATCAAGAAGCATAAGGACTTATGATCAAGCTAAGTAGCATTCATATTGACACAAATAGGCAAGAAAAGCCCCACATTACACTTATAACCTAAAAAGGGTTTAAAGAGGTCAAATATGCATAAAATTCAAATTAAGCTAGTTTAACTACTCAAACATCATTTAGGGATGAAGATAAACATGTGAAGCCTGGTTTTGGGCATAGAAACCGATGCATGATGAACTTGTGCATGTGTAAGCTTGAATACTTTATAAATGACTTCAAGTATGCTTAAAACATGCTAAATGTGATATTTAATGCATGAAATCCATATGATCATGTTTGTTATACCTCATAGTGTGGATTTTGCCAGTCAACCTACTTAATATGTTATTTTTGCTCAAAAATGCTATCTTAGTTCTTATGTATCTAACACTCATCTTGTATGATCGTTCCAATGCTCTTCTTAGAATGCAAAATCTTTCCTCACTCAAGGGTTTATTGAAGATATCAACTATTTGATTGCTAGTATCAACAAATTCTAAACAAATATCATTATTTTGTACATGATCATGAATAAAGTGATGTCTAATGTTTATATGTTTAGTTCTAGAATGTTGAATTGGATTTTTGGTCAAACTTATAACACTTATATTATCACATTTTATTGGGACATTGGAGAATTTTAAACCATAGTCAAGCAACGTTTGCTTTATCCATAATGTCTAGGTACAACAACTGCTAGCTGCCACATATTCTGCCTCAATAATAGAGAGTGCTACTAAGTTTTACTTCTTTGAATGCCATGATACTAATGAGTTACCAAGTAAGTGACATGTACCGCTTTTGCTTTTCCGATCGACTTTGCAACCAGCGAAGTCGACATCAGAATATCTAACAAGATCAAATGAGGTGAACTTAAGATACCACAAGCCGATTTCAATAGTGCCCATAAGATACTTGAATATGCATTTGATCGCATTCAAGTGAGATTCTTTAGGGCAAGATTGAAATCGTGCACATAGACACACAATAAACATGATATCAGGCCTAGATACAGTTAAATATAGAAGACTTCTTATCATGCCCCTATACAACTTTTCACAAATATTCTTTCCACTTTCATCTTTATCGAGTTTTAGAGTCATGCTCATTGGAGTTGGCTTAGTGTTACAATTTTCCATTTTAAACCTTTTTAAGAGCTCTCTAGTATATTTAGCTTGGTTGATGAAGGTTTCATCTTTAGTTTGTTTAACTTAAAGACCTAAGAAATAGTTGAGTTTTCCCATCAAATTCATTTTTCATATATTGAACAAACTCATTAACTAAATCTATGTAAGTAGCACCAAACACAATGTCATCTACGTATATTTAGACAATTAGCATATGAGCATTGTGTTACTTAATGAATATTGTTGTGTCAAGTTTCCCTCTAGTAAATTCATTCTTTATCAAGAAACTACTCAATCTTTCATACCAAGCTCTAGGAGCTTGCTTAAGTCTATACAAAGCTTTATTGAGCTTATATACATGTTTTGGGAGTTCACTATCCTCAAATCCAAGTGATTGCTTTACATATATTTCTTCTTTGATATAGCCATTTAGAAAGGCGCTTTTAACATCCATTTGATATAGTTTGAAGTCTTTGTATGTGGTAAATGCTAAAAGCATCCTAATGGCCTCTAATCTAGCAACTGGAGCAAAGGTCTCATTAAAATCAATTCCCTTTTCTTATTTATATCCTTTTACAACTAGACGTGCATTGTTTCTTGTTACTATTCCGATTTCATCTAACTTGTTTCAAAACACTCATTTAGTTCCATTTACCGATCTATCTTTTTGGTTTAGGTATTAAGTTCCATACCTCATTTTTAATAAATTGATTTAGTTCTTCTTGTATAGCTTAAATCCAAAATTCGTCCTTTAGAGCCTCATATATGTTTTTTTATCCAAGTTGAGATAAGAACACTACATTACTTAGATTCTTAAGAGAGGTTCCAATTTGCATCATATTAGATGGTTCTCCTATTATTAGATCCTTAGGGTGATTTTTTATAAATTTCCATTCTCTAGGTAAGTCTATGTTAGAGTTGTCAACAATTCCATCTTACCTAGAAGATTCCTTCTCATTTGAAATGGATTGATTCTTATTAAGACCAAGGCCGTCCAATTGAGCACTAGTGTTCTCTATTTCATCATTAGACTCTTTATATGCATATATATCATCAAATGCAAGATGAATTGATTCTTCTACAACAAGAGTTCTTTTGTTATATACTCTATAAGCCTTACTAGTAAGAGAATAACTAAGAAAGATGAAATTTTCATAATTGTTCATTTCCATTATTAAGAATTTAACACTTTGTTCCAAATTGATGAAAATATGATATATTAGGTCTTTTATCTCTCTAAAACTCATAAAGGGTTTTCTTAAGAATAAGTCTTATGAAAACATGATTTGATATATAACAAGCCATATTAATGGCTTTGGCCCAAAAATACTTAGGTAGATTATTGTCACATAACATAGTCCTAGCCATTTCTATAAGGGTCTTATTTTTCCTTTCGATAACTCCATTTTATTGTGGAGTTTTAAGTGACAAGAAGGTAGGTTTTGTTGCATTTTTATTACAAAAATCTTCCATATTGTGATTTTCAAATTCTTCCTCATGTTCACTTCTAATTAAGACAATAGAAAGACCTTTTTCATTTTGGACCTTCTTACTATAATTTAAGAATACATGATACGTTTCATCTTTGTTTGTAATGAAGAAAGTCTAAGTGTATCTAGTGAAATCATCAACTATGACCAAAATATGTCTTTTCCCTCCTAAACTTAAAGTTTGGGTTAGATTAAATAGATCTATATGTAGTAGTTGGAGTAGCCTAGAAGTTGAGATGACATCTTTTGATTTGAAAGATAACTTAGTTTATTTGCCACATTGACATGCTTGACATGTTTTATCTTTATCGAAACTAATCTTATATAATCTTTTAACAAGATTTTTTTTAGCTAATTTTGATAAGATATCCATACTAGTATATCCTAACTTCTTATGCCACAACCAACTATTAATGTTTTAAGCGGATGAACAAGTTTCAAGAGAACATGAAAACATATTAAAGCCAATTTTGTAAATTTTTCCTCATTTATATCCTTCAAAATAGATTTGGTCATTGTTAATGTTTTCAATAAAATACTTTGATGCATGAAAGATTACTGTGTATCATATACCACACAATTGATTAATACTAAGTAAATTATGTTTCAAATCATCAATGAGTAACACATGCTTAATAGCAAAATCATTATTAATGCAAATGTTACTTTCTCCAATAACATGAGCCTTCCGGTTATCTCCAGAAGTCACACTTCCTCCATCCTTCAAATCTATAAATGTAAACTTGGATGCATCTCCCATCATATGTCTTAAGCAACCATTATCCAAGATCCATTTGTTGTTATGCCTTGAAGGACTCTACAAAATAAACGGTTATTTCTTCGGTACTCACTTTAGTTTAGGTTTTTTGGGGTTAGTTGTTATAATGAAAGCTTGTCACTTAAGAACCTAAACCATTTTACCTTTATGATATAAGGAAAGATTGAGATGTAATGCATAAGTATGTACAACATGATCATATTTTCCACAATAGTTACAAGTTTTGTTTAATGCCTTAGCAAAGTAGCTTTTGTATGCTTTATACACATTTTTTTTTAATGTAACCTATTCCGGTTTTGTCTAACCCTTACCTTTGTTTCCCAAGGATTTTATCCAAATTCTTTTCTCTATCTACAAATTTTGCTATTGTCTTCCTTGAATCATTTAAGCTAGATTTTAGGATTGAGTTTTTAATTTCAAGACAACCTAGTTTGTCAATCATACCTTGATCATCTTTTGCCTTGAGTTTAAGTTCTTTCATTTTCTTTTCAAAATTCTCGTTGGCTTCCTTCAATTTGCTACCTTCAATTATCAATTTGCTATTTTCAACTATCAATTCATTGTTTCTAGTATTTAACTCTCAATTTTCCTTTGTCAATTTCTCATTTTCAATTTTCAAGTATTCACTATCTTCTTCTAATCCTTCTTTTGCAACAACTACTTTATTGTAGTTACTTTTAATAATATCAAACTCATCACCTACTTCAATCATTATTTGCTTCAAGTCTTTATTCTTCTTTTACACTTTTATGAATTCTTTTAATAACTTATCATAAATATTTCTAAGTTCATTAAACGAAGAGTCATGTGAGGAAGAGCATACCTCTTCATTAAGAGCCATGAAATAAGTTTCATTATCGGAGTCACTAGAATCCCAATCACTCCAAGTAGCTATCATAACTTTCTTTTTTGACTCTTTATCGGCCTTCTTGAGTAAGGAACAATATTGTTAAATATGTCTTGACTTTTGACAATTGTATCATCAATGACTTCTTTCTTTTCTTTATTGAACTTAGAAGGTGATCCGTATCCATCCTTATCTTTCTTAATCATTTTATTGAATTTCATAAACTTTTTAAACTTCTTTGCTAACATTGCAACCTTATCATCTTCTTCACTTGAGTTCTCCTCTATGACTTTTAGAGCAATTCTCTTCTTTTTAGAATCCTCTCCTTATCTCTTCATCATCTTATGTGTCTTGAGCATTCTAAGGAGTTACTGTTTTGTCATTTCATTGAGATCATGTACTTCTTTGATTATGATTCTTTTGACTTCCTAATCTCTTAGTAAAAACCTAAGAATTTTAGAATTTATCTCAAGATTAGTAAATGTCTTTCCAAAAACATTCAAGGGATTAATGATATCGATAAACCTATTATGCATCTCATCAATTAATTCATTTGGATCTATCCTAAAAATTTCAAATTGTCCACATAATAAGCTTATTTTTATATTCTTTACTCTACTAGTTCCTTCATATATGTTTTGTAACTCGTCCCATATTCCTTTAGTACTTTTACATATACATATCCTATTGAAGTTATTTTCATTTATGCCATAATGCAAAATATTCATAGCAACTTCATTTAGATCAAGCGATTTCCTATAATCATCTAAGTAATCTCTTTCTTCATTTCCTTCTATCTTAAATGGTCTTTGGTTAACTATATGCTACAATAATGTATTTTGTACTTTCAAGAATATAGACATCCTACATTTCCAATATAGATAGTTGCTATCGGTTAAAAGAGGAGATCTATTAATTGCTTGTCCTTTTAGAAGGCTTAATGCATTAGATGCCATGATCTTTACTCTAATATACGGTTAAGCAAGTGATTAGAAATTAGCTTTGATACCAATTTAAGAATACCAGGCTAAACTTAAGAGGGGTGGTGAATTAAGTTCTAGGACAAATTACAATTCTTTTCGAAATTATCAATTAAATACAATAATAAGAATGATCAAGATGATGATGAAACAATAATAAGTATAGAAATTAAAAGAGATAAGGATAGAGAAATTCAAGCTCGGATATAACGTGGAGTTCAGACCATCCACTAGTCTTCATACTCACAATGCCTCTAATTGAGGATTTCACACCACTTTATTATTTTCTCAACACAATGTTCCAAAAGCTACACAATCACTATTATATACAACAATCTCAAGTGTAGTGCTCTTCTTTCTCTTAAGATCCCAAAGTATATAAGTACTTAAGAATTACACACCAAGTCTATTTTTGTTTGATAGCAAGTAAAGAGTACAAGAGATAATTTGTAAGTAATGAGACTAAAGAATGTAAGAGAATGTCTTTTGATTGCAATAGAATATCAGTTCTTAATTCCCTTTGGTCGAGTTATTAAGCATTTATATCAACTCATTGAATTCTTTCCAGTATTGTGCATTAAATACTCCAATAGCTACCTAGAACAGACTTATTGGCATGCCAGTGCCTCACCCTTACCGGCATGCCAGTAATCAAATGCACTATTCAAGGTTTTATACAGTCAACTTGGTTTTACCTTGAACCGTTATGCTAGTAGACCAAATATCACTTGAAAATACTTTTAACACACAACGAACAAATACACTTTGCAATCTAACTTCAAGATTGTTTGATCATCACTTAAAAGATAAGATATCTTGTAGAGTCAATTGATGTGTTTAATTATTAAGCAAATTTATCGATTTTATTCAATCAACCCAATATAGTTAAATAAAACCTACTTTAATCATTCACTTTTGTTTTGTTCTCATCAAAATCAATTAATGAACATTTGGTTTAACACATAGTATTTAGTACTTTCCATGTTACTTGTACCTAAAATGATAAAACCACAAATTTCCAAAGGGTGAGCTATGCTCAATACAGAACATAAAATCATATGCACATGTCACATACCTAACAAGAAACACATGCATTCATAAATATAACTAATGCAACAACCACATTTTTATTATCTTTCATTTAAACAATAAACAACATAGTTTTGACATCTTGGAACTTGGAGTAACCCATGACTCCTAGGCACGCAACGTATATAAACAATAATATTGGTATGGGTTTTGCTCATCACTCAAGTAACCCTTTCTAGATTTAGTTGCATCGTCTCAATATAGAACCCTCATCAAGCGAGTCGTATACGATCACTAAGTGCCTCACCAACCCTCTTAGACCTTATCAAGGGGAGGTTGAAGAGATATAAGTATAAGTAGCATATAATTAATAAGTCCAATTTTAAATTGATTCTGGTTAAACAACTATTATAAATAAGCACAATAAGTAAACATGTATTCGTACCTAAATGGGCAAAACAACCAATATTGTTACTTGTTCCTAAGTCAAGGATATGTCTAAGATCAATACCTGGTATACAATAATAATGATGACATTTATAATCTACTTCCTTAAAGGTTCTTTCATGTCCTAACTTTAGATTCTAAAATCCTACTTAAATCTTGGGTTCAATTGCCGTTATCTATGTTTTTAGAACAATTTTAGAATTCTAAGATGATCTAAGTTGGTTTAAGTTATGATTTGGAAGGCTAGAAAACAAAGAAAGAAGGAATATAAGGTGAATAAAGTACAGGGCAAGAATTATGGTTGTAAACTTTGGCTGTGATTCTTTTTCAAAGGCATAGTAAGAACCACAGATAGGACCATGGCCGTAGTCCTCTCTAACCTAAATTTTTCTTCTTCTCCTTACACATAACTCAACGCGACCCCTATGGAGAAGACTACAGTTGTAGTCTTTGGCTGTGTTCCTTTCGAACAACGTTTTCCTCCTTTAATCACCACTCTAAACCACCCAAACAACACCACTCTAAACCACCCAAACAACACCACTCACAACCCTCGGCAAACCACCCAGCATCTCCCCTCGAACATCAAGAACAACCAAATCACCAAATTAACCCTAATCTATTCTATTTACATGAGACTAATAAAGAACTTTAGATCAAATGGTACTTATGCGTTTCCTCGCTATAACGACACCAAAGAATCGATTTCACTCCTTCATCATATTGCAAATTATAGATTCCATCAAATTAACATTCTTTTCCATGGAAAAACGCATACTACAAGATCTACTAGGAACCTTGTATGTATGTTTTTGTAGGAAATCAACCCTTTTCTTACGATTTTAACACCCCAAGTGTAAGGATTCGAATTTTAGAGCTTATAAAGTCAAGACGGCAAAAGGTTCCTATTAGTTTAAGTAGAGGTATAAATAGGGCTATGGTTATTAAGGTTCAAAAGGGGTTTCTAATCTCTTCTCAATTAAAATGCTCCTGTAGGCATTAGTTAATTACATGCTAAAACCTTACTTTTATTTATTTCATTTTCCCTTTTTATTTTTAAAATTCCAGCAACCCCCACCCCCTCCCCCCCAACAGAACTTTCGTTTTTAAAAGTTCAATCATAGATCTTTGAAAACTCTTTATCTCTCTTTTTACTCTTATAATATTGACTTCTTCATACTTATTTCATCAAGTTCGATTACAACTCTTGCTATTTCCTACTTATCTTCCTTCTTAAGTTAAGCATTCGTATCTATCTTCTTTCATCTAGTTATCAAAGCTCTTTCTATTTGTTGCCAAATTGAATTTTAACCCTGTCTACAAAGTTACTCAAATCCTTTCAACTTCACCTAAAGTTTTTTGTATCTGCCTTATAATACTCCTTTATGGTTCCTTAGTTTGTCGACTTACTGTTACTTTTATCATACTAACTTCTTGGCTGTCTTGATTAATGTGTAGCCGCTACCTCTAGTCCCCATGGCATTTAAGCAGTCATTTTGTATTACTCATTTGTTTATTCTACTCTTGGTTTGTTCATAACTTGATCATATCACTATCAAATCCTACCTTAACAACCCAACATTCATACATTATCTCTTACACTTCCAATGTTAATCTCTGCTCCGATATAATTATATAGTGTAGCTCAATCATGAGACCCTTTTTTACAACGTTATCTCTTATGTTAACCATTAACTTTTGTTGATTTAAACAAGTTTTGAATAGGTTAAGTTATTTAGAGATTTCAATAGATTATTTTGGAGATTTTAGTAATCGTTAAGCCTGATGTGTCAATAAAGAATATAGACACGTGGCGGGCTATAGCCCTTGAGTTCTAAGACGTTATAATTAAGTATCGAAGTGGTCTTATTAGAGCTACTTTTAGTCGTCTTCCCAACTTATGTTTGTTTCTTGTTGCAGGTCATACACGGTCTCTACCATCCTAACGAAAAACTAATATCGGCGTGTTAATTGTCAATTTTTTACTGTTATTATTATAATATATCTTTAGGCTGTTTGCTTGTACTTTTATCCTCATTTATTTATTGAAAGAATGTATTTTTAGCCTTTAACATTTCAAAGATTTTCTCAAAGTTGAAAAATAACTATACATTCAATAAATTAAATATAAATAGTTAAAGTATGAAAACTAAAAAAAAAAGTGCAGAATACGAAAAATCAGAAGCTACTTTAATCACCTTAGGGTTGGATAACTTTTAGCTAATCGTCCACAACCCCCTTAAGGGGATTACCTTATAACTATTTTTTCTTTAAATAAAAAAATAGGTAAAAATACCGTTCATTACAACCCCAAAGAGTTGGGTGGCTACTCTCAATCACTAGTTGATTGAATGGCTTAATTACTTTTGACTATCCAACCCTTTAGTCTTGGGGTAATAGAAGTATCCTTTGATTTTTAAAACATATTTTTCTTTTTTAGAATTTTTGTATATTTTTTTCATTTTTGAATTTTCATTACTTGTAATTAATTTACTTAATTTATATTTATTTTCTTATTTTATTTATTTAAATGAATGATTCATACTAATTATGTTCCAACATGTGTCAAAAGTTAATGGAAAAACTAATAATATCAAGAACTTACAAACATTTTAAAACATGAGGACTCAAATGTAACAAAAGAAAAAAGTTTAGAATCCAATTTGAAAGTTCATATATTTCTATTTAATAATTTATTTTTTCTGTTTAGAATAGAATGTTTGTGAAAAATGTTATCTATTTTCAGTTTACTAATTTATTAAATTTTCGGGGAGAAAAGTAATTCAGTAATTTATTTATTTTGTCAAATACATTTTATTTTGTTTTGTCCTTTATTTTTTTAATTTTCTTTTATTTTATTTTTAAAGCTAATTTGCTTAGGGGAGCTTCTTTCTGCCCGTTAAGGAATCAAACCAGCGCGTGTACTTTAAAACAATAAACTCATTTGCCCCAGGCTCCAGCAAGATCAAACCTCTGTCTTCATCCTTCAAAACCCTAAACCTAACCCTAACCCTAACCCTAACCCTAGCTCATCATCACCCCATTCCCATTGTCGTCCACCATGGGAAACACTGAGAAGCTCTTGAACCAGATCATGGACCTAAAATTCACCTCCAAATCGTTGCAAAGACAAGCTCGTAAGTGCGAAAAGGAAGAAAAAGCCGAGAAATTGAAAGTCAAGAAGGCGATCGAGAAGGGAAACATGGATGGAGCTCGTATCTATGCTGAAAACGCGATTCGGAAGCGTACTGAGCAGTTGAACTATCTCCGTCTCGCTTCCCGCCTCGATGCCGTCGTCGCGAGGCTCGATACTCAGGCCAAAATGACCACAATCAACAAGTCGATGGCTTCGATCGTGAAATCGCTCGAGTCTTCTCTTGCTACAGGTGGATTTCTTTTATTTTTCGTGTTAAGGTTTGAATTTTTATGTGATTTTACTTGAACTTCCATACTGCTACCTCTATGACAAATTATTTGTTTCGTCATTTTTTTGTTTTTTGGTTTAAGTTTGGATTTTTATGTGGTTTTACTTAAATATTTACTGAACTTGCTACAGTTGGGTTGATATTTATCTATTTTATTCAAAATGTTTGTTCTTAAATTATAAAGTTTGAACTTTTATGTGGTTTGAATCGACAAATTTATCTGATTTTCTACAATTGGTTACTAATTATTTCTTTTCTGCAAATGCATATGTTTAGTCATGACCAAGTTTGAATATTTTATGTGGTTGACTCCAGATTTTACATATTTTCTCAAGTTTTCTTGTCAGTTTTGCTGCAATCTCTTGTGGAATGTGTAATAAGATTGGTCCCTTTTTTGGTTTGATCCAATATTAATTATTAGGTTGTCTTACTTTTAGGGTAAAAATGATCTTTGTATTAATGCTAGTACATTTATTATTACCCTCTAATATCTGTATGTATCTGGAAGTGTGGAGGAACAGAATCCAACTGTGTTTGTTCTGTAAAATGGAGTAAGGGAGGAATAGAGAAATAATAGCTTTCAGGTTAAGGTCTCATGGATAGACATGGAATATGCTAAAGGATTTAGTTATTTCTTTGGTTTCATGGAGGAGCTACAATTTCTCATTTTGTAGTAGTAGTAATTCGGTGGAAAAACAATTCTGCAAACTAGATGCACTAATAGCTTTACAGTGAAGGAAAAGTTATTCAATATCAACCCCATAAAAATCATCCAAATGTGCGGAATTGTGGTTTCATTATTTGATTAGTAATTCGGTGGAAAAACAATTCTGCAAACTAGATGCACTAATAGCTTTACAGGGAAGGAATAGTTATTCAATATCACCCCCATAAAAATCATCCAAATGTGCGGAATCATGGTTTCATTATTTGATTAGCTTGATTCTCCTGTTAACTATGATCCTGTGCAATTTGAGGGAAAACATTTGCGATCAGTGCCACTGCTCATAGGAAAGTTTCTTTTATGTGTTGCTGTATAGATAATGGCTTCATTAGGATATAGTTGTTGCTACATAACCTTCAATTGTTCCAGCTGATTTTTTAATACTTTTTGGAGATTTATCAATAATAGAAGTTAAAAGAACCTCCAGTTTCTCCAATTGTTGTTCAATACATCTCTTTCCTTGATGTACCTGTCTCAATCATGGTTTTTAAGTTGGTTGATTGCTGCAACAAGCTTTTTAATTCTTTTCTATCTTTGTTTCCTTGGTACCATGCATTCAGGAACATCCATTTTCTGTTGTCTCAATTTGTGGAACCCTGGTGTTTGTTGATTATTGGATGTTTATAGCCCAATTTGGTTTTATTTAAGGGCATTTTTCTTTTAATTTTGGATTTCTTTGCTATAATACAAGACACGGTACTTTAGTTTCTGGATGCAATGCATAAGGGAACCTAACGAATCAATGAGTACAGTCAATGGAGGGAGATTTGTAGAATAGCGTGCTGCTTATGTGACTAAACAGAGTCACAAGCTCATGACTGGCCTTTTATATTCCTTTTTATTGGTTTAGTTTTAGGTCTATTATCAAAGCAGGTTATCCTGTATCCAATCTAATTTGCTTACACCGATGGCCATTACTAGGGTGTAAACAAGTTAAATTATTTGTGAGCTAATCGAGTTCGACTCGAGAACAGTTAAGTTGAGCTCGAGCTCGAGTTAATCGAGTTGAACTTGAGTCTTATAGTGTTTGGCTCGACTAACTCTTAAGCCAAATTGAGCTTGATTTGAGTATTAATATTAGTTTAGTTTTGATATTAGTATTATTATAATTAGAATAAAAATATTTTTTAAATAAATTGAATTTAAACAAGCCTAATCAAGTCAAGCTCAAGTTTATTGAGTACTATTTTAAGTTGAGTTTGAGTTCAAAATTTTAAGCTTGAGCTTCTAAAGTTTCCTAGATTAGTTACTGTATTGTGTGTATGAGTGAAGAAAGAAACAAAGGTTGAGGCGAGTAAATTGTGTATGCGAGAGGGAGAGCAAAGGTTGAAGAAAATGTTTAATTCATTTAATTCAGAATAATGTATAGACTCTTGCTTATATAAATCTGCCACACTAGAAGAGAAGTGAACTATCTGCTAAACTAAATCTGTTGAACTAACTGACTGACTAACAAACTTGAACTACCTAATAGCTAATATAAAATTGAATAATTAGCTACTCTAACACTCTCCTCTCAAGATGGAGAATAAATGTTAATTATTCTCATCTTAGGTAAGAGGGAAAGAAAATGAGCTGATGTAATTCTGCTAGCTGCTGTTTGGTTGAAATATGAATAAGCAAAAGAAAACCGTTAATGACTTTATCTTGGAACAAAATGAAGATCCATCTCTAGATGTTTAGTACGTTCATGAAACACCATGTTCTCTGCTATATGAATAGTTTATTGATTATTATGGAAAAACTGGATTAGCAATGAACAAGTAATGTGAAATTCTTTGAGTAAAGTAACAAGTCAAAGTATTTCACACATGGTTGATGTTAAAGCACAATACTCTGATTCAGCAGAACTCCTTGCTACTATTTGCTGTTTCCTTGACTTCCAGATGATAAGTGAGTTCCCTAAAAACACACAAAAACTTGTAGTAAACCGTCGTGAATCAAGACAACCTCTCTAGTCACTATCACTATAAGCTCAAACAATAAGATCAGTAGAAGAAGAAAATAGAATCCCTTGTCTTATTGTCCCTTTGACATAGCTCAAAAGATGTTCCAACGCTCACTGATGTATTTGTCTTAGACTATACATAAACTGACTTAAGACATTTATTGTATAATGTCTAATCGTGTAATACTCAAATATAGAAGTTTGCTATTGATCTTTCTATATCGTGAAGAATCAACTAGATCAGAAGTATCATTATGAGAGAGCTTGTTATTTACGATGATTGATGTTGAAAGAGGCTTGGCACCAAGAAATCCAGTCTCGGTTAGATTTGGAGTAAACTTCCTCCGTGATAACACTAATCCTTGCGATGGTCGGGCAAGTTCAAGACTGATGAAATATTTGAGCAGACTAAGATCTTTGATTTTGGACTGGGTACGCACGAATGCTTTGAAATGATCAAATGACTTCAACTTTCTCACTGGCTACTACAATGTCATCTACATACACAAGAACTATAAGCAAATCATCACCTGTTCTCTTAACAAACAACGAGTAATCACAATGTGATTGAATGAAACCATAAGCTAGCAATGACTGCGTGAACTTGGCATTCCATTGCTTAGATGTCTATTTCAATTCGTAAAGCGAATTAGTAAATTTACAAGCAAGTTGAACACTAGAGTTACATTGTAGCTCGATAAACAACCCAAGAGGAATTTCCTTATATACTTTTTCATAAAGATCACCATTAAAAGAAGTGTATGTACATCTATTTGATGTACATACTGATTATAAGTGGCAGCCAAGCAAAAGAATAACCTTACTGTAATGTGCTTGATTACTGTACTAAAAGTTTCTGTGTAATCAAACCACTCCTTTTGGTTATAGTCTTTAATTACAAGCCGAGTCTTATATTTATCAATGGACCCATCAACTTTAGTTTTAAGTTTATATACCCACTTACATCCAATAGTGTGCTTTCCAGGTAGCAAGGGTACCACGGTCCAAGTATTATTCGCAACCAACCCTTTAAGCTCTTCATTTATGGCTTTACACCAAGACTCTATATGTCTAGCCTTTTCAAAAGAAGAAAGTTCTTTAAATTGAGACAACTACACACTAAAAGCTCGAAATGAAGATGAAAGGGAATTATATGACTACTCTACTAATCAGATGACTAGTGGAACTAGCTGCAACATCAGTATTGTCTTGTTTAGTGAGAAGACCAACATGATAGTTTGTAAGATAAGAAGGAGGCTTGTGCTCTTTATTACTTCTCTTAACAGGAGCTATATGTTTTGGTACAACATCTACAAAATCTCGAGCACCTGAAGAAGGATGCTCATTGCTAATAAATTCAAATTTATCAGGGAACAAAGAAAATAAATGCTTA
Organism: Lumnitzera littorea; assembly: GCA_024138015.1. Taxonomy (NCBI): domain Eukaryota; kingdom Viridiplantae; phylum Streptophyta; class Magnoliopsida; order Myrtales; family Combretaceae; genus Lumnitzera; species Lumnitzera littorea. The sequence continues at coordinate 8,776,512 of JAMXBB010000009.1, read as the reverse complement.
ACATAACTTGTGAATTCAGGAGATGGTAGTGGAATTGATGCTAAGGGCAAAGCAGTTTGTGCTTGAGAATTCAGCTGGTATGGAAAAATATGTCCAATAAAATGATCATCTTGTGATATCAAATACTTATGAGTCACCAAATCAAACAACTTATAGCCCTTTACTCTTGTTGGATATCCAACAAAGACATAAGGGTGTGCATGAGGACAAAATTTAGAACGATGTCTAGTAATAGTAGGGCCAAAACACAAAGAACCAAAAACACGAAGGTGAGAATATGAAGGTGGTTGTTTGAATAACAATTGGTATGGACACTTTCCTTCTAAAACATTAGTAGGCAAGCGATTACCAAGATGTGTTGCTATCAACATAGCATCACCCCAAAAACAAAGCGGCAATGAGGACTGAAACAAATGAGCATGTGCTATTGTAACCAGTTGTTGATGTTTTCGCTCAACAATTCCATTTTGTTGAGAAGTTTCCACACAAGAAGTTTGATGTATGATTCCCTTGGAAGAATAAAATTTTGTCAAAGCAAATTCCTTTCCATTATCACCACATGTGATCTTAACATGAGAACTAAACTGTGTATTTGCCATTTGAAAGAAAGCTTGAACAACCATAGCAACATCATATTTCAATTGCATCAAATATACCTAAGTAATCCTTGTAAAATCATCAACTATTTTAAGAAAGTATTTGTAGCCATTCACGGTAGGTGTTGCATAGGGACCCTAAATGTCCAAATGGATCAGTTCAAAAGTAGCAGTAGTGTTTTTAGTATGTGTAGGAAACACTGACCGCTACTGTTTAGCTAAAGGACAGATCAGACAATCAAATTGTTTACAATCAATAATTTGTCCACCTGACTAACTTGTTTTAAGCGCTTTTAAGAAGGATATTCCCAACGAAAATGCCAAACATTTAAAGTTTGAGGTTGCTAATACATGTGAAACAAAGCCACTTGAACAAGAAATTCCTTCAACTTGCCTTGGAACACTAACTGCTTGTTCCAGCAAATATAATCCATTTCTGATTTTGGCTCACCCAATCATTCTTTGATTGGAACAATCCTAAACCAAAGCAACACCATTTGTAAAAAGAATAGAACAACTATTATCTTGTATTGGCCTTGCAACTGAAATGAGATTATATTGAAATGAAGGAAGGAATAAAACCCCATGCAAGACAAGTTGTGGAGAGAAAACTACAGTTTCAACATGAGTAGCTACAATTTGTTGTCCATTAGGTAGCAAAATGGATTTTTCTTTTAAGATTCATAGTTATGAAAAAAGCTCAATGAATCGATCATATGATCGGTAGCTTCAGAGTCTAAATTCCAATTAACATCACCTTGTGCATAATAAGAAGAATTTTGCACGATACCTGTCACATGACTCATTGGAGCAACTCCTCCTTTAGCATCCTGCATAATTGAAACAGGACAAGAAGAAGAAGAAGACACTGCTAAGGCAGTACTAGTATTTCGTGCATCAAAAGTGCTTAACATTGACAGCAAATTGATAAATTGATCCTTTGTTAAATTGATTCCTCCTAAATTAACATTTCCAAAACTCGAAGAACCACGACCAGCACTACCAAACGTTTGCAACTGTTGTTGATCACATAAAGCACTCTTTGGATAACTGTCCGAAACAACATGATTTGAACTAGATACATGTTACTTATTAAAGCTACTACTTTTAAAATGTGGAGGGAACCCTATCAATTTATAGCACTTATCCTTTAGATGTCCTTTCTTCTTACAATAACTACAAACAATTTTATTTTTGCCTTGTGACCTACTATCACCAGCAATTACCATAGCAAAAGCTTCGTTCAAAAATAGATCTTTAGGACGATTAGCATGCTGGAACTCATCCCTGATTATTGAATTGTATGCTTCATTTAGAATAGGAAAAGGCTTAAAAACTAAAATTTGAAACCTGGGTGCAGAAAAGCTTTCATTCAAACCGTTTAGAAATTTGAAAACACAATCTTTTTGAGCCATCACCACAAACTTGTCAAAACACTTCTTATCACACAAGCTGCAAGAATAGTGCAATAGAGATCTAGAATTCCATGATTTTTACCAAATGATACTCAATTCAATGAAATATTTGTCCACTGAGAGATCTTTGAATGACATTGCTCAACATATGATATAATTGACATATTCTTACATCGTCAGGTTGAGAAAACTGTATCTTTAGCTTGTCCCAAATATCTTTGGCCGAGTGCATATAAAGCACTATTGGAGCAATTGGAGCTGAAACTGACCGTAATAACCATGCAATGATGAAGTTGTTACAGTGACTTCAAATAGAATACAACTTATCTGTTGTTGCAAGGACTGGAATGGAACCATTGACGAAGCCTACTTTGTTACGAATGGAAATAGTTAACAAAAATGATCTACTCCAAGTATTGTAGTTGAGGCTGGATAATACTGGTGTAATCCCAACAGAATTTTGTGAATCAGAATGATGAATTTAATAAGGTGAATTCATGTCTTCTGATGGTGAAGAACTCATCTTAATCAACTGAGTAGCTTTGATACCATGTAAAGTTTCCTAGATTAGCTACTGTATTGTGTGTGAGTGAAGAAAGAAACAGAGGTTGAGGCGAGTAAACTATGTATGTGAGAGGGAGAACAAAGGTTTGAAGAAAATGTGTAATTCATTCAATTCAGAATAATGTGCGGACTCTTGCTTATATACTGCCACACTAGAAGATAAGCAAACTATCTGCTAAACTAAATCTGTTAAACTAACTGATTAAAAAACTTTAACTAACTAACAGCTAACTACAAAGCTGAATAATTAGCTACTCTAACAGAGCTTGAACTTTAAAATTTCGAGTTGAGTTTGAACTTAGAATCGTATTGTCTCGACTTGACTTGTTTACAGCCCTAGCTGTTGACTGCCAAAATTATTCTGCTCTTCATTGGATTTAACTTGTGTCTTGATTGCTGGTGTCGCTGGTTGACAGGCAATATAACTTGTGCTGAACTTTTTGCATCAACAAATTGTTTCTGAAAGTCTTCACCTATAATTTTTCTCTGTATTCAGTCAGTGACTAAAATAATTCTTGCTGCAGGTAATTTGCAGAAGATGTCGGAGACAATGGACCAATTCGAGAAGCAATTTGTGAACATGGAGGTCCAAGCAGAATTTATGGAGAGTGCCATGGCAGGATCCACATCACTTTCCACTCCGGAGGGAGAGGTAAACAGCTTAATGCAGCAAGTGGCTGATGATTATGGTTTGGAGGTTTCTGTTGGTTTGCCACAGGCTGCTGCACATGCAGTAGCAACCAAGACATCAGAGAAGGTGGATGAGGACGATCTCTCAAGGCGGCTTGCGGAGCTTAAAGCTAGAGGCTAAGGCTTTATCTGACAAGATGGTATTCATATGTGACATTTATGGTAATTGGAGCTTGCATGCCTCGAAAAGACTTGTGTATAAATTTCTCGAGACAAATTCCATGTTCATGTAAAACATTGTGGCATCAAGCATAGATGGTGATGATGCCTCCTCTAACATTTGGATCCAAGTCCATTTTAATATACCCTTGTGTGAACGTAACCCTTCAGCCTTATGGCTGCGCTGGTGCATGTGTATTCCACTGTATGCCCATGACTAAACTATTTTCTTTTTGTGTGTGAAAAACAAGTACAGAACTATGGTTTGGTGAACGATGCAATTTCAGGGTTAAACCCATTATGGTCAATTCGGGGAATTTGTAGTAGGTACTTCAGTCCGCGTTTAGGCATGTTGTTGGGAATGCTATTACTCAATTTACATATAATGTAAACTTTGCAAGAAAATCGATATAAGTGGTCGCTCCTATTTTCTTGTGCATTTTCTATTTATATATATAAATTGACTATAGAGGAAATCTATTTTTATATATTTTAAAAGAGTTTAAGTTCATATAAGTATTACAACTTTCATTTTTTTTTTTTTCATATTGGTATGTAAATTTTAAACTTGTTCATCTTTATATCTTAACTTTTAAAATGGGATAAATTAATATTTGTATTATAATAGTTGTTATCATAATATAGTAGGATAATAGTATTAGTGTATCAATTTCATTTTGGTGTCTAAACTTTAACTTTTTTTTTTTTCATTTGGTACTTTAATTTTTGAAAAATGAAACAAATAAATATTTTATTCATTATAACATTTATCAAAATATTATCAAAAGTAAAAAAAAAAATAATAGATTACAATATTATATTGAAAAAGAAAAATAAAAAAAAAGGAGAATAGGCTTGAATTTTGAAAATTTTTTTGCATATATAGTTTTTGCCGATAATGTCTAGCATTTGCAAGTATTTATCTCTAATTAAATTATGTCATTTATCATCATCATTATCATCAATCAAAACTATAAAAAAGATAGCAACAATGTCAACAATCACAATAATAATAAACATAAAAAACAAAAATGAAATGAATTAAAAATGGAAACATGCTCATGAAGTTGATCTCATGTTAATCCTTTCTAAGTTCAGTTTAACTTTATATCTCAATGTTTATTAGCCTAAATTAACTAAAGCAATCTTTTATTAATCTTTTTCTAACTCTAAGCCAATATAATCAATTTCATATCAACTCAAAATTTACCACTTGCCAATAATTCTAAATCAATATCATGTTAACGCTTTTGTTAGTATAGAGTTGAAAAAGGATTGTCATAGAATTGTTTCAATTAATGTGAAATCGTATAAGGTTAAAACGAGTGGAATAAGACTTGTTGAAATTATTAATATGATATTGATTTTGTTGGTACGTATATATTTTTAATTCATTTTCAACATTATTGTATAGTACATGTCAAATTTTTTGAAGTTATAAAAGCTCGAAAAAGTTGTATATCAACTACAAAAGCATGGCAAATAAAATTTTGAGACTTGTATTTATTCTTTATTATTTTTTTTATAAATTTGTTGTAATTATTTATTGATTTTTTATAATTGTTTTATAAAGATTATAATAAAAAATATTTATTTGTTTTACTTAAAAAAATTAAAGTACCAAAATGGAAAAAAAAAAGTGAGTGTTAAAACGAAAATTAATATACTTATATTATTATTTTATCATTTTATGATAACAATTGTTATAACAACAATAGTAATTTATCTCGTTTAAAAGGATAACATATTGAAATAAATAAGTTTAAAATTTATAGATTAAAATGAAAAAAAATATGAAAGTTTGAGTACTTCTATTAACTTTATATCTATTTTAAAATCTGCAAAATATGGATTTATATATAAAGCCATATTTCTACTTATTTTTTCCAACTGGAGTTTGATTTGGTTATTTTGAGTTAACGTAATGCAATAACTTACTCAAGTTTTCACGCTCATGGCAATTACAGCAACTCTATGGAAATTCATATCTCTTTTATCTTCTTCCTCTGCATAGAAAGTTGACCTTTTCTTCTCCATGAAGTTTCTTGTAACTTTTCATATTAGGTATCGTGTTTTCTTGCCGTGCCTGCACTATCTTTTGCCGTTTCAACTATGAAAATAAAACTTGTGCCACTAACAGTATTGTTACATAACATCCATGAAGCTTCCAACATATTGTCTTAAAAATAGATGTCCTGATTGCAACAAGCAATCTTATTACAGTAAACTGTAAATTTAAGAAGATGGAGGAATGACTTATTTGTTTATAAATCATGTGCCTATAGTAGCTCCTGCATCGAAATTCGCTCAAAAAATCCTCCATTAACAAAAAGCAGGGAAAATAAGGAACTATATCTATCATCAAAACTGTACAAGACAATGTAACAAATTACATAAAAATTCTGTGAATAATAAGGAAAGAGAGCCTCCATCATAAGCATGGTTGATTTAATTAACATATGAGTTTCATCTTATAGAAATACAAATCCATATATATGGATTCCGATCTGGTAACTTGAGAGAACTATTCCCTCTGGCTCAACTCAGCTGAAATGCTCAATAAATCAATCTATCATATATCCTATGGTCTTTGATACAAACAAAGATCATTCAACCTATAAGAGAAATTGATCAAAACAAGATGTAAAAGGGAAAAAGAAAAACGCTCCAGTGAACTAGTATCGCCCTGCATAGGAAAATCAATACGAAGCACGTGTGTTTTGCAAACTAGTAGCCAAAAACTTTAGGTGCTAACTCTAATAGAGGATCCAAGGCACTAGGGGCAAATTTTCTAGCGAAAAGGTAACAAAGTGAAGTAGGTTGATTATTGTAAGCACATACCGAACCTCTCAAGATTTTATTGAGAAATCGCTCAGTTATGTCTGCCTTCCCAAATGTTGCTGGATGAGGGCCACCCCTTGACCAGTCCGTGTAAGTGAGAGTCCTATTTGCCAAGATATGCGGTGATTCGATGGTCAGCATGGTTGGAAAATAGTGTTCATCCACATAACATGCTGGTCTGCAGAAATTTTTGAACTTTGGGTAGTACTTAGTATCTTTGATAATGTCGAGAGCAAGTTTACGATTAACTTCAAACCACTGTGAACCTTTGCGCCATTCAGTTAGATTAACCTCAGGCGCCATTTTCCAATTGTAACGCCCTCTTCCATATGGCCCATTTTCATCGAATGCACCCATAAAACTGTACTGGGACTTCGATACATAATTATATATGGTGGTCAAATTCTGAAGGGGAATGCATGATTCTGAGACAAGGATAAACCATTCATTTGATATATCGAGCAAAGCATTAGCTAGAAGTCTCCTCTCGGCATCACACATACTCATCTTTCCCCACTCTACCACCTGCACAGAGAAAATTCCAAAAAGAATCAGCACACTAGGACATGTATGACAGCAGACAAATGAAAAAATTGGCCAATTGCCTCTTGGAGAATACTGCTCAACTCGAGAAAAAGAAACCTAAAGAACGACTCTTTTCCTCAAACAAAAGAATGCAATCTTTCAAAACTGGCAACAGTAAATTTTATCAGGCTGAGCAAGAACTCAAGTAGATAAACAAGGTAGAACTGCTCCAGAAAAAGTTTTGATTCTTTAAAAATACAGCACATCTACCTCTGGTCAGTGTAGTCTAGTGAGCAAGAGGCACTAAACAATAGGATGTGGAAGTTTTTTCACTTCTGCATCATGTTTTCCTCATCAATAGAATAAAAGGTTATCAAAACCGTTATAGGAGAATAAAATCATGGAAAAGATATCAAATGGAGGCACAAATCATTGAATCTAAATAGCTTCATGCAAATATTCATAGGAAGAAGCAATAAACCATGCCTATACCACAAAATACTACACTGAAGCCTTCTGAAATATGACAAAGTTCCATGTAATTTTGTCAAGACATCATTACTGACATATGCATGGAACCAGTTAGACTGCCAGATCATTCTTCTTTGATGCTCTGTTTATAGTCAGGGGCCCTTTCAATAGGCTCGTGTTTGGTGATATATCATGTGGCAGAAAGATACAACAAAGACAAATTAAAAGTTCTAACACTAATTTACCTATGGTTGACTTCACAAAGGTAGAATGAAACTTGTATTCAGTTCATGGAATGGCTATTATGTAAAATTGTTATTCCACAAAATTACTTGCAATTATTTTGTAGGTTATAAGAGAAGAGCTTTTTGTTGATATTTTATAGCATATTTTTATATTTATTCAGTAGACAAGTAATAGGTATTACTTTTTTATTTTATTCCTAAAGAATTGCAGTTCTTTTTCTACCTTATTCCATTCTGTAAACTACACATGCTACAAGAGATTAAGTTATGAAATTAAAATGGGAGATATTAAAAGATTATTAAAAAATAGAAGAAATTAAAGTGAGAGATCAATAGAAATTAATATGATGCCCCCATAGACAGAGTTATAACTTGGCTTTCCGAAAGGGCTTGCTTAAGAGTTAACAAGCAAGATTTCCCAACATTTCTATGAAACACTAACAATGAGTATTCTTTATAATCACATACTACAAAGTTGTCAAATGTTATTGATGGAGTAAGAGATATTGTTACCTGACTTGGTATTTGCCTCTTGTAGAAGACTGATGTTGATGCGAAATCAGCAGAGTAAGAAGGCAGCGAATGGATGTAGATCGAGTATTTCCCCCCATGCCCCTTGAAAAATCTCTCCCAAAGTGGAGCAAAAGGCAATGGTCCCTTTGTCAAGAACATGAAAGCAATCTTGGGAACTCTCTTGAATGGATAATTTTCTACTTGTGGAACAAAAGAGGCTCGCCAAAAGAGCTCTTTATCGCTCATAGTATGTAACAGGTTTGAGCTTGGCCTTAACCAACTTTCTAAAGTACTCGGCGGCTCTGCACTACTAGGTATCGTAAAGGACTCTTCCATTGAGACAACCGCCCTCTGACTTTGAGCAAATCCTAGATATCTTATAGTGTTCATGCTAACAATCGACAACCCAAGACAAAAAAGCAGAAACAGCAAGAAAAACTGAAGCAGCCTCCATGGAAAACCTCTACATTGGTTTGTTCTACACGTGTAGTTAGTATCCTTACCTTCCTCCAACGCCACTAATCTAGATTGCATTCTTGAGCTGAATTACAAACCGAACTCGATTTCCGGGGTCTTTTGTTTTTAATTCAGTCCACCTTAAATGAACACCAATCTGCTACAATAACCTCGAAAGTTCCAAACTTGACACCCCAATTTATAGACTATTTTAATTCAATGTGATCTAAATTGAGCAAAGGTAGTATCTTGGCATACAAACTGATTTCTCCAATAATCAAAATCAGCAATTAATAGATACTACAGTAACCAAAGCCTTTAAATTGAAAAGGGAGCTACCAAAATCACAACCCGAGAAAGGATCAGAAACCCCAAATTCGTATCTTCGAAGGCTTAATGCTCTTAATCATATGAAAAGTGAAACTTCAACGAATCAGATCAAAAACAAACATCCCCCTATAACGTATATATAAGCTAAATCTGGGATAAACCCAAGTTTAAGTTAAATAAAAGAATAGCAAGATTGTATTACCATAAAGGGTATTTATTCTTGTTCCTCAATTTGATGGGAAGATTGTGTTTGGGTCGAGAAATGACGAGGAAAGATTCGGGAAGGTTAAGGAAGAGGATGGAAAATTCAAAACAGATGAGAAGGTTAACTAGGAACAGCCGAACAGGACAGAAGTTAGAAGGGTACGAGTCCAACGAAGAAATTTAGGAACAGGAACATTAAGACTAGAAAAGTATAGAACCAACGGGGATTCTACCCCACAGAGCGGTCCTACAATCAAAATTTGAAAGGTTGAGGACTTATTGACGTTAACGTGGCATAGCTTTTAAGATGGCCAACAAAGCTTAAGATTGTGGAGCACATGAAACCTCGCCCTATTTATTAAAAATTTACACTATGTTTGGCAACTTTTGGTGCCAAGAAAAGATACGAGTGAAAATAAAATGTGATTTTAGTATCATATTTGGTAATATATAAAGAAAACGGAAAGTGTTTGGTTTATTTTTAAAGATGAAATGAATGAAAATTAAGTTGGTATAAGATAAAATTATCCTTATTTTTATTTTGATGATCTTTATTATAAAGGATAATTTTATAATTTTCCTTCATTTATGTTCATTTTCACCCATTTCTCTTCAAAATTGAAGAGAAAAGAAATAAACTTTAAGGTAAAAACGACATTTCCTTTTTTTTTTTTCTAGCCATTTTTATCTTCTACTTATATTGTCAAACATACTACTTCTATCTATATTTTTTCATTTCTACCGATCCAAACATAGTGTTAAAAAAAAAATCCATATTCAAATAAATCTTTTTTTTTTTTAATTTAATCTAGAATACATAGTTTTCTTCTTTTATCTGAATTACATAATAAGACCTCTAAATAATTTCTCTTTAGAACTTATAAATTTTGCATAATGGATTTGGAAGTCTAAAAGTTATGATATGTACCTACACGATACCTACCTAAAAATGGCCTTTCTGTTACCAATAATTGATGGTTTGCACTCTAAATTATATGATGAGATGTTCCCAACTTCTTTTAAGAAATAGAATTCTCTTTAATGATCCAAGGAGCCTAGGAAACGGCTCATTTCTGGCAAAAACAAAGTCCATACCGGTGAATTTTCCAAAACATTAATTGGTCGGTTTTGCGCTTCGCACGACTTGGAAGCCCAAAAAGTCAAAGCCTACAACCTATCAAAATTCGTTCTTGCGTAAATTGAAAAATTTATATTGGTCTCAAATAGAATGAATTGAAACGAGATAAAATATAATGAAATGGAATTGTATAGAGGGATTGTTGTTGATGATCGATCATGTGGAATGCGCGTGTCGTCAATCTTAGGTTAGTCTTGATCAAATAATGCTTTGATAGATGATATTAGAGAGTGGCGTGGAAAGAAGAAGAGAGAAGCTTGATGTCTTGTGATATGAGCATGTGAAAGTGGATTGTATTATCTACTCTTAAGTGTTTTTCGTTAGTTCTTCACAAAATAATTGATTTGATATTTTGTGTAGTCATTCCGGTAGAGTAACAATATTTTTGTAAAGCTTACTAATGTTTCGGATGCTTCAAATGACAAAGAGGAGGCTTTTATATATGAATTTTGACTCTTAACTATAATTATTGGATAAAACTCAAATAGCAAGACAAAATGAGCTATTAATCAGAACCGTTAAATCAACTCTTGGTGATCAACGACCCAAATTAAAGTTTTCATGTCCTTAATGATGCATGAGTCGAGGCTTAGATGATGGGCTTAGATTGGGCCCAACTCCTCTTAACTTTAAAAACTTAGCCCATTTCTTTATAAGATAAGCCTAAATATAATATAAGCATTCTATAAGGCCAAACAAGGCCCAAATAAATTTAGAAAGACCTTTTTTGAGGTCTATTTTTCATAAGTGAGACAATCGAGTAAAGTCAAAAGCGAAAAAAGAGATTTGATGATCCATGTTTTGAGCCTATTAAGACAAATCTTCCAAAAATATTCTTAATTTGACTTGATTTCCCGATCCTTATCACTAATCCATGGTAACAAATCGAGTCAAAAGTTTAATTATAAAAATAGCTCTCTATAGAAATTAAAACCAAAATCGTAAATCCATTTTAATATTTGGAAATACGTAAGGAATGAAATAGAATGGAATGTATAAATAGTATTATCTATCAAAAATACTTTTAATTATTGGATGTTATAATTAACATAAAAGTTAAATAAATAATTTTAATTAATAATAATTAATAAAAGAGAAATAGAAGGGTAGAACTGTAATCTCCCTTCAAAGCTAGAATTGCCCAATTCCAATAAATCACAATTTATCTTCTAATGTGCTTCCAAACATGAGAAATGAAATGGATTCCAGAATTGTAATTTTATTTTGGTTGATTTTCGTATATCAAAGATTACATCATATTTTTTAGGACATAAATGGCATTTGCTCTAAATTTTTTAGTGGTGCATCCATAGTTATTCCTCCAAAATAAATAGGACTTTTGGATGGTGAGCATGAAAGCTCAAAAAATTGATCCATAAAATATCGAAATTGGCAATTTCTAACAAAAATTAAAAAATCCGTAATTATAGGTTTTTTGAACCCAAATAGGATGGTTTTCACTCCTAACACCTAATGACACCTCCTTAACAATTCCCTTAAAATATGGCAATATTGTCTGGTGACCACGGAAGCCCAAAAATCCATTGTCCATACAAACAATTTCTTGCAGAACTCTGAAAATAAATACTTAGTGAGTTTTTTAGAGATCCGAATCGAATGGTTTTCAACGTGAATCATCTAATGACACTTCCGTAGCTACATCTTATGCAAAAACTGATGAAGCTTTTTCCCTTTAAGTAAACGGGATCTTTGGAGGGTAAGCTTGAAATCCCATGACTAATAACCTATCGTGGCAAAAATGATAAATCCATTTCTAAATCTTTTGGGATCTTGATTGAACAATTTTGGCCTTAAATCATCAAACATTACATGCTTATATCTATTCTCTTTGAATAAATGAGAACTTTGGATGGTGCCCCTACATGCCCAAAATTTGTAGCCTATGGTGATACGTGATTTCTATTGAAGGGTGAAACATATATGCTGATGAATTTTCAAGACCCTGATCAGATGGTCCTCTCTCGGAATTATGCAATGATACTTATACCCTTAAAAAAAAAAAAAGGGAAAATAATCTATTAAGGCATGGGATTTCTTTACAAACATTAAAAAAAAAAAAAAAAGAATCCATACTCTTGAGCTCTTCGGGATCCAAATCAGATGTTACTTTGAATCCCCTAATAACGCCTTTATAACTATGCCCCTTGAATAAATGGTGATTTTGGATGGTCAACTCGTAATTTTAGCAAAAGAATAATAAATCCATTTTTATATGTTTTTTCACCTGATAAGTGGAAATTTACCTTGAATAAGTTAAAATTTTGGACTATGATCCTGAAAACCTAAAAACCATGATATATAGTTAGGGCTAAGAAAAAAAGAAACGTAAACCGAAGTGTAAACTGAATTCAATCGAGTTTTTTTTTTTTTTTTTTTATTGCGATCTGATTACCGTTACGATTCGGTGTTGGTCATTCGGTTCGAGGTCCGATTCAACATAGCGAATGGAACTATTTGGTTTGAGCGGAACTGCACCGATTTCTAATCCCCAAGCTCCCTTTCTGTGAAATCAGAAAATATCAAAAGAGCATTGAGCTTCTCATTCGCAAGCTCCCTTTCCAGCGTCTTGTTTGTGAAATTGCCCAAGACTTCAAGACTGACCTGAGGTTCCAGATCCATGCAGAGGCTTACCTTGTGGGTCCATTTGAGGATACCAACTTGTGTGCGATCCATGCCAAGAGGTTTACCATCATGCCGAAGGACATCCAGCTTGCTAGGCGTATTTGTGGAGAGCGAGCTTAGATTTGATATTGGTTGATTGTTATAAGGGATACTATCTTACAATGGTTTGTCATTAGCAAAGTCTGGAAATTATTGATGTAAGATAATAGTGATTTCATTTCGTTTCTGTATAGAAAGCATTTAATTAGCCTGTACTGTGTTTGTTGGGTATTTGGATCCTAGATAATGGAAGTTTGTTGAGACAAAAATGAAAAAAAAATTAAAAAAAATAGTGTAACGTGCAATAAATTAGGGCGAAGTAAAAACAAATTCGGGTTCCAAATCTCCTAGTGTTCCAAAGATCCTTTTTCTTTTTTTTATGGTGCAAATGGATGCTGTTCTTGGAATTTGGAATTAGTAACTATCTATGAACTGTTTATTGTTTAGTTTCTAAAATATAATGTAATACTATTTAATATTCAATTTTATAATATTGTTAAAAAAAAAAGCGGTTCAAACCATAAATCGATCGGTGTATTTTTAGGTTCGAAAAATTTATAAATCAAACCATTTGTTAGATTTGATTTAATAAGAAAAATAAACCATTATCTTTAGGTTTGGTTTAATAAGATGGTAAATTGTATTAAATTGAATCACACCTATCCTTATATATAGTCTATTAAAATAAGCAATTAAAAATAAATAAATAAATAAATAACCAACACTCCCAGATCTAGTGTTGTTTCATACCATCTATCTATTGGCACCTTGATGACTATTTACTTCTATATTTGGGAATTTCAAATAGTAAACTTGAAAGCCTAAAAATGGTAAGTTATAAACATTCAACATATCCAACGTTTAGCAAAAACTCCAATCTTATGAATCTTTTGGAAGCTAAATTGGTTTGTCCAAGACTTTGCAAAATTTGTAATTACGATCCACCACTTAGATATAGTGTGATCACAATAGCTATTAGTTTGACCAAAAAGTGAGTTCTATACTCTAATAAATAGGTTCTGAGTGCTTAGTTTTAGGGCATTTAGAAAAGTAATTTAATTAGTTTAATATTCTATGACTTGACATATATATATATATATATATATGTCTAAAATGAAATAATACTACGAATCTAGATTTGGTAAATATAACAACAAAATAATAAAATAGTTAAAAAATTAATTTTTAATATGATGCTTGTTATTTATCAACAGCATGCAAGATGAGATTTGATAATTAATGTAAGCCCCAAAACTAGCCATTCGAGGTTTCGATCGATTGAAAGACTCGATCGAACCTAAATTATAAAGTAAAGTTAGAAATATTAGTAAAAATGATCCCGTAAGTTTGAATTTAAGAAAATAAGCAATAAAATAAAAGACTATAAAAATTCCAAATTTTGAATATATAACTCGTTAATTATCGAAAATGCTTAAAATGCATTCCGATAATTAATGAATCGCTAGAGATAAATTATATGTATACTAAAAATAATAGAATAACCTAAATAATATTTAAGAATATTTATTTGTATTATATATGAATTTACATGTAAGTATAAATACGCGTAATTACTTAAAATACGCGAAATGTGCTAAAATAATACTAAATATTTAAAGAAAATTCATAATTAATTAAGGAAAAATCAAGAAAAATCAGGAAAAATAAGGAAGGATCCAGAATTGGGTCATGGCAGCTGGGAAAAATAAGAAAAAATTCAGCCAATTAAATTAAGACAACATAAAAGCTAAAAATTAAGGGATAAGGCAATTGTCTTGTCCAATTTAATGCATAATAATTACACTAAAGCTCTATAAATAGCAAGAAAAATCTAGGAACTCATTTGGACAGTTAGAAATTAGAGAAAATTAGGAAGAGGTGAAAATTGAGAGAAAAATTCAAGTTAAAAAAAAAAAATAAGAAAAATTGAAAGCCTAAAAATGATAAGTTATAAACATTCAACATATCCAACATTTAGCAAAAACTCCAGTCTCATGAATCTTTTGGAAGCTAAATTGGTTTGTATGAGATCTTGCAAAATTTGTAATTATGATCCACCACTTAGATATAGTGTGATCACAAGAGCTATTAGTTTGACCAAAGAGTGAGTTCTATACTCTAGTAAATAAGTTTTAAGTGCCTAGTTTTAGGGCATTTAAAAAAGTAATTTGATTGATTTAATATTCTATGACTTGACATATATGTATATATATATGTGTATGTGTGTGTGTCCGAAATGAAATGATATTGCGAATCTATATTTGGTAAATATAACAACAAAATAATAAAATAGTTAAAAAATTAATTTTTAATATGATCTTGTTATTTATCAATAGCGTGTAAGATGAGATTTGATAATTAACGAGGTCTTAGAAATATAACATGAAATAATATTTAGAGAGTATGTATATGTATCTAATATAATTATTATACATGTATATATACACATATATCTATAATTGCTTAAAATACTTAAAAATATGTAATATATAATAAAATTAATAAATACATAATAGGAAATAGTGGCAGCTTAGAATCTTATGGGTAGGGTTCTGGCAACCTTAGTAAAAGTCTAGGAAGTGTAAGAAGGTGACACCTAATCAAACTTCAATTAGAAGAAATTGGTGAGAAAAAACATAGGTTAAAGGACCCTCCATCAAATCCACCCACTACTATTTAAGCAAACTTTTATCTTTGGAAATCATTTTAGCCATTTCACCACCCAAGAAAATTATGGAGAGTCGTAAGGAAGTTGAGAGGGAAATTTAAGAAAATTTACAAAGTATAGTGTGAATCTAGGTTGCTACATGTTCGTAGGTTTTAGTGACTTCTAGAGGTGAACGACCATCATAATGGGATAGAGTAGATCTCACCTAGTGGTTTCAACAAGCCTTTACTGACTAAGGGTGGCTAGATTTTCTTGCTCATGGAAGCTTCTTTTCTAGTCTAACTTCTAATCAATCAATAAAAATACTTAAACTTGTAGGAAAATTCTAAGAAAAATTATTCTTAGATTATTTTCATATGTAGAATCATGGAAAAATATTATTATGATGAACATATCACCTTTAAGAAATCATTAAAATCGAATAAATCTCTAAATAGCTTTTAGAAACCTTAATGATGTGCTTCAGGACTCAAAATTTTTCTCTAACTTAACCATGATATCTAAAATGATGCTGTGTAAAGAGTCTTGCTAAAACTATTTTCTAAAATTTTGTTAAATTTTTAGTTTATAATTCATAGTTAAATAGATATTTTTGAGAAAATTTGTAAATCTTACTTCAAGAGCTTTACATGGAATTTGAGTTAAATTGGTTTGTGGTATCATTTAATGAAGAGTGGTGTTGTTAGATTGAACTCTTCGGATGGGAGCCATAGATTTCATGAAAATTATAAGTTTTTAGGCTTGCTTCCATAATATGTAATCTTGTGAATTCATTTAAATGAGAAATTTATTGTGGTTTTCATGAAGAATGTGGTAACCAGGTGTTATAATTGAAGGTTAATGTTGTTTTCCACTTAGAATATGTAAACCTCGCAATAAGATATTTGGGGTTCAATCCGTAAAAGTTAGGATAATCAAGGAAGTTATCCGATTGAATCCAAAATTTATGACGAAACTAAGAATATTAGTAAAAGTGATTATATGAATTTGGATTTAGGAAAATAAATAATAAAATAATGTAATATTAAATCATATGTATATTATTTGTTATTTATTGAAAACAAGTAAAATAAGTTCCGAAATTAATAAATCGATAGAGATAAATTATATGTATACTAAAAATCATAAAATAAATTAAATAATATACAGAAGTATTTATTTGTATCATATATGTATTTACATATAGTGTAGGTAAAAATATGTAAAATTACTAAAAATACTTGAAATATGTTAAAATAATATTAATTAAATAAATAAAATTCATAAAAATTAAGGAAAATTTAAGAAAAATTCAAGGGAAGTGTAGAATGGTCTAGAAATAGGCATGACATGCTGGGATTTAAAGAGGAAAAATTAACCAATAATAACAAGCCTTTTGGAAAGTGGAAAAGAAAAAGAAAAAGAAAAAGAAAAGGGACACTTGATAACATAAAATTTAAAATAAAACCCTAAACTGCACTATAAATTCAGAATAACCCATCGAAATACCATTTTAGTCAGTTAGGAATTAGGAAAAAATTAGTAGGAGGATAGAAGAGAGGGAAAACCAAATTCAGAAAAAATTAGAAAAATAGTATACAAATAGAGCTTATAAAGAGAAACCATATTTGATGATCGCTTGAAAAGGGATGACCACCACCATTAGACAGCATCCCTACCGTTTAGGGCTGTTAACAAAGTGGTAGCTACCATTAGTGGCTAAAGACCCATCAAATAATGAGTTCAAGTTTCCTTTTTGATTTTTTTAATTTATTAAAAATATTTGAAAAATTATGAAATTTGGTATTCTAAGTTATTTTTGTATGTAAATTTAGGAAAAAAATGTCAATTTAATAAAATTAGGTCCTATGATATACAGTGCTTAAGAAACCCTTAGACCCGAGTTAGTTTTCGATATTGAAATAAATGACTTTAATAGTATGGCTTTGATCTCAAAATTTTTGTGTAAACTATTCAGGACATACATAGTAGTACTATGAAGAGTTTTTTTGAAGATTTATTGTTAAATTTTTACTTAATTTTTAGGTCTTAAAATCATGTATAAAAGGCAATATTTTGGCTTAATTTTATAATTTAATGTTAATTTGAGGAAAATTATGATTTAATATGTAATTAGTTGTTTTAAGATGTTAATTGCTGATGTAGTATGATATTGGTAATATTTAGGGTGTTAGAAGTATGTATTATACGATGAATAATGGGTAAAATTGTACAATTAAGCTAATTTTGTGATTTAGAGATTAATTAGGTATAAATTTTAATTTAGAGAATAATTAAGTATTTTGATACATTATTGGTGGTGAAAGATAATATTTGTAGCGTTAGAATTGTTAGATAGATGATATTTGTGTATAATATGTAATAATACATAATATGTGTATATAGAAATTAATAAGTAGAAAATATTAGGTTAAAATTAATAATAATAATATGAAGCTTAAATTTAGATAATTATATGAAAAATATAAATTTTTCTCACATTGAGAGCTAATTTGGTAGTTAAATTAAGAATTAAGTGTATCGTACGAATTAAAATATTAGTTAAAGGTTAAATATAAGATTTAAAATATTCAAGTGTAAAGCGATAAATTTCACATAATGGTTTATAATGAGTTCCTAAGGTTTGCATATAAAACCTGTAATTAAAAATTGAATTAAAACCTAATTTAAAAATCGATTCAGGAATTGAATCAGAATCTAACCTAAATTAATAATAATTGTAAGAGACTTATATCTAAATCACTAAATATAAGAAAACCATAAACTAAAAATAACCATAATCTAAATTATAGAATAAAATATATCTATGGTAATTATGTGGAAACTAAAACAACATGTGTATTATAGGGATTATCGGCGATGGTCTGTGCAAGTTGTACCTTAAGTAAGCAAGTGGGAAGTTCAGATAAGTTAGGATTGATACTTTACTATATTTTGGAATACTATTTAATAATACTTGGAGCATTGGGATTCTACTTAATTGTGTTTGTTAGATAATTAATTGTGCGCATGGTTGTATGTACGCATTTTTGGATGTGATTATTGTTATGCTTAAAAGTGGCAGAGTTGTAATAGTTCCGCTATATAAATTATTTTAGGATAGAAATTAATTTTACAGCCGTTATTTTAGACCTGATTTACACAAAACGTACATGACTAACTCACTTTAAAGTAAACCATTTATAAATTAAACAAATTATTTACCTAAAGAAATATATATATGTATTGGGATTTAAATATTACGATTAATGTTTATAAGATTTCATTATATTATATTACCTAAGTAATACTTTATTTGAAAATTGATGATTCTAAAATAAGAACTAAAACCTTAAAATATATTTGTTCTTCATATGTATTTTTTCACTTCCTCTGATTCAATAGTTGCTAACTTTATGATGGTTATATGGCCGTTTCTTAGTTAGTACCTGTAATAACATTTATAGAGATGTGAGTAACTAACCGCTTAATAAATTAGCATGAAGATTTAAAACTATACATTAAATACAAATAGGGTTATCAATAAAATTAGTTAAATACAATGTATATACAAGTAAGTACTATCGCATGACGTTATTCGATTGGTCATGAGATTAGATAAATTATACCATCTTTAATTCAGGTTGAGGAGTTTCCATGTTTATACAACAACTTACGACCAAAACTAAGCTTGTGTAATGAAGATATCGCTCCTACCGCGATTTCCTTCGAATCATTGACTTTACCCTTGCTGTAACCTCCTTATCTATCACTTAATTCAACTAAGGATGAAGAAGGGACTTATAATGCTATCCAGTACTATCCCTTTCAAAGAGGTCGGTATTTGGCTAGAGAATCATAATATTTCCTTAATGGATTGCTATACAGGTCCAATTTAGAATTATAAGTTATATATTTAATTAAATTTGGTTTAAAATGTTCAATCATTTCAAACAAATCATATGAATATAAGCTAAAATAGTAAACCATTAATCATATCATCAAACTTAGAAACAAGCACATAGAGGCATGTACATAGTACAATTTTAAGCCTTCGAGTACTACAAATTAGTACTCTAAAATATAATAACGTATTAATCCTAACTTACTTAGACTCTCCACTTGCTTACTCAAGGTATGACTTGCGCAGATCATCGCCAATAATTTTTATAATATAAATATTGTTTTAGTACTCATATAACTATCTTATATAAGTTTATTCTATGATTCTTTATGTCATCTTCAATTTAGGGTTTTATTATACTTAATTGTTTAGATTTTTAAATCTTTTACAATTATTCTTAACTTAGGCTAAGTTTTGATTCGATTTTTGAATTGATTTTTAAATTAGGTTCTAATCCAGTTTTCGATTACATGTTTTATACTCAATTCCTAAGAACTCGTTTTGAACCATTATATAATATTAATCATATCATACTTGAGTATCCTAAATCTCTATCTTAACCCTTAACTAATGTTTTGGTTGATATGGCACATTATGTTTTTAATTTAACCACTGAATTAGCTTCTGATCCGAGAAAAATTTACTTTTTTAATATAATTACCTAAACTTATATTTCATATCAAATTTATTGTATATTATTATCATTATCATATTATCAATTTTAACCTAACATTTTTCTACTCATTAATTTACTACATTTACATATTACTCATTGTGACTTAATATGTACATAATATGCATATCTAACATTCTTAACACTTAAAATATCATCTCTCATCACCAACTAATATCTCAAAATATCAAAATTTATTCTAAATCAAAATTTGTACCTAGTTAATTCCCAACTCACAAAATTAGTTTAAGTATTCCATTTTACCTATTATTCATCACATAATACACATAATACGTAATTTTAATACTCCAAACGCTACTAATATCATACTACATCAACAATTAATATCCTAAAATACATAATTACATACTAAATTAGAATTTTCACCAAATTAACTTTAAATTACAAATTTAAGCCCAAGTATTGCCTTTAATGCATGATTTTAGGGCCTAAAAATTAAGTAAAAATTAAATTTAAGAAAAAATCTTCATAGTACAGTAATATATATCCTAAATAGTTTATATAAAAATTTTGAAGTCAAAACTATATCTTTAAGGTTATTTAAATCAAAACCGAAAACTAATTCGGGTTTAATCATTTTTTAAGAGCAATATATTTTGAGACCTAATTTTATCAAATTGATATTTTTTCCTAAATCTACATATGAAAATATTTTATAATACTAAATTTCATAATTTTCCATGTATATTTAGTATTTTTACCAAATTAAACAAATTCGAAAGGGAAATTGGAATTCACTAATTGAAAGGCTTCCAGCCACCAGCGGTGGCTCCATCATTGTTGGTAGCTCTAGGCATGGGGTACACTGTTTGGTGGTAGTGGCCATTCCTCTTTAGGTGGTTGTCAGACATGGATTTTCTTTATAAGCTCTAATTGCATACTAATTTTTTGATTTTTGAGTAAATTTGGTTTTTCCTCTCTTCTCTTTTTTTTCCTAAATTTTTTTTTATTCCAAATTGATCAAAATGAGTTTTAATGGAGGTTTTCTGAATTTCTAGAGCTACCTTGATTATTTAGTGAATTAATTGTTGCCATTTGTCCCTTATTTTCTTTCAATTTACTTTTTATTTGACTAATTTTCATTGATTAATTTTCCAACTTCTATTCTTAGCCTTCCATGTCACATTTCTAGACAATTCTATACTTCTCTTGATTTTTCTTTAATTTTTTTATGATAATTATTTGGGATCATTTTTGTTTATTTAATTTAATAAGTAGAATAAGTATCGAATAAATTGTATGGTTACTTTGCTAGGTCTCCTAAAGAGATAGACTAGATTCCAAATCCCTTCCCCTTAAAATGTTGTAATATGTAATGCAGTTGGCAAGAAAAAAAATTGTTATATGTAAATTAAAAAAAATTATAAAATTAAGAATAATTTAATTCTATTAAGAATGCCAAATTGGAGTATTGATTATTTGAAGTATTTGTTAACCAAAATAAAAAGAGTACATCAAAAGGACTAAATTTTTTTTTCAATCTTTCTATTTTAGGATTTTATATTTTTAGTTTTTCTCCATTTCGAAGCCTAAGTTTTTTAAAATGAATAAAACTAGCATTTTTATTTTTCTACATTATAAGTGTTGTTAGAAATCATGCCCTAAAAGAATAAATATATAGATCCTAAAAGGAAAAAAATGGGAAATTTACATTTTACATTTTTACTCTTTAAATTTTGCTACTTTTTTTTACAATTGAGTCCTTGAATTTCTTTTTTTTTTTTTTTTAAGTCTTCAAACTTTCTAAAAGTTTATAAAAGAGTCATTTTTTAACAGAAAAACTAACAGTATATTGATAGATGACTCTTTTGCAAATTTTTGAATAGTTTGTAGACTGAAATAAAAAAAAAAAATTTAAAGACTTAATTAGAAAAAATAGCAAAGTTGGAGAATTAAAAGTGTAGTTTTTCCTAATATTAATGCATTGGTTACTAATTATGCATTTTATTTAGATAATTAACCTATGTATATATTGTATATTAAGATTAATTAATAAGGCTTTAATTAGATTAATATGAATAAGTTTCTCTCTTTAAGTTGTAACCACCCTAATTATAAAAGTAATTTCCTTCTCAAGTTTTCAATCTATAATTATTAGTTAATAGTTGAATTCCTCTTATAAATTTAACTATCCTAATTAATATTAATTCCCTACGTATGTCTATATCAAAATGGCAAAATTAAACTCTACTTATTCCAATTTCAACAAATCCTTGATTCTCTTTTGAGGTTGTATGGATTTTAATTCATAAACATAGTTATTAACTAAATAACATGGTTTCAAATCATGAAATTGGATAACCGAAACATACAATTAGGTAAATAATACAGATCAAATCTTCAAGTGTTAAAGCAATTAAAGTTAATCTATAAATTTTTTTTAAAATCAAACAAAGCTTCTTTTTAACTCAATGTTTTTATATTTTTCAAAATTTGTAATATTTTTTATAGGTTAATATATAAATAGTATCTAAACTTTATCAAAATATGTAATTCACTACCTCTACTTTAGAAAAATTAATTACCTAATTGAAGTTTTCTAATCATTTTTATTATCAAAATTAACTCTATTAAATATGCTTGCTAATGTAGATAAAATGATAAATTATGTATTGAACATTCCAATTACTCTAAACCAAAGGGCTGGGGAGTGGTGGTCACTTGTAGAGAGTTGGCACAAAATCCACTAGGTTGGTGAAATGTTTGCTTAAGGTAAAGTGGGTTGCAATACATTTCAAAAAGTTAGTCATCTCATCTATTGATAGTAATAAGTTGATTTATTCTTCATTGTTATATTTACCATAGCAAATGAACTTAATTTGGATAGTAAAAATAATGATAAAATCTTCAATTAAGTAGCAAATCAATTTTTTCAAAATATACATACATTTTATCCGATTGTATGTTGATCGGAAGATAACATGGCAAAATATTAATGAAATTAAATCTAGCAATTCGTGTTCCCACTTTGCTATTATTCTTATTTTTAAAGGAAAATGGTTTTAAAAGATTTATGTTCAAACTATCGTACTGCCCGGTTCTTTTTATCCCTCTCGCTCTCTCTCAAGCTCTGCCCTGCTTGCAGCCATGACGGCCACTATTCCTACCCATTACTGGAAAAAGCACATACCTTCCACTTCCGGTACCTTTCCCTTCCCTCTCGTTCAAAAGCTTCGATCCACAGCTTCTCTTGCTGCCACTGCTACTTCTTCTTCTTCTTCTTCTTCTCCTCTCTCTCTCCCTATCACCGAAGAAGAAGAAGAAAACAATAAGCACCCAAAGAACCTTTCTCACTCCACTACAAAACCCAGTTCATATTTTCCCAAAAGAAATCAAACTCTCGAACTTGTATGTGAAAGCTTGGCTTTTAAAGGCAAAGGAGTGTGTAAAGTAGCTGATACAGGTTTCGTTGTCATGTGTGATAGAGCTTTACCTGGTGAAAGATTCATTGGTAGGGTCACGCGTAGAAAAGGAACCTATGCTGAGGTATATTGTCTTGTATTTCAATTTTAATTGGTATATATGGGAATTTTAGCAACCGTGTGAAGATTTGATTTTTCATTTTTTGAGCTTATTATAGATGGTGGGATGTAATCGGTATTGAAAGTTTTTGATCTTTGGGTGGCAATTCATATTGATGTGTCTTCATCGGGTTTGTAATGAAGTTGA
Source organism: Lumnitzera littorea (assembly GCA_024138015.1). Taxonomy (NCBI): domain Eukaryota; kingdom Viridiplantae; phylum Streptophyta; class Magnoliopsida; order Myrtales; family Combretaceae; genus Lumnitzera; species Lumnitzera littorea. The sequence goes on along the minus strand of JAMXBB010000009.1, from coordinate 8,752,769 downwards.
ATATATATGCATGATATTAGCCCGGGGGCAGCTTGGTTGTTGCGCATGGACGTCATTATTATTGAAAGTATTGATCATTCCAGGGGTGTGACACTTCGTGTTGTCATGCTGTAATTGTGTCATGTTTAGTGGAGTTGGGAATATATGCAAATGATAGCCTGAGAGCGAATTGGTTGGTGGGAAGACTGGATTTTTGAGCTTATTTTACATGGTGTAGGTGTCATTCGTAGTCTATTATTAGGGAAGGGAACTGAACCCCTTCCATCCCACCGGGAAACCGTGTCCCTGCTATATGGGTTGCAGGGCCTTGCCTGATGTGTATGTCATTAATATTGAAAGTTATGATCTTTTCACAGGGTTGGCAATCCTTTTTATCTTGTCATATTTGCTCCTCATGTTTCTAGTGAAGTTGAAAATATATGCAAGTGATTAACGTGGGAGCAACTTGGTTTTTGTGATGATTGAATTCTTGACCTCATTTTCAATGTTTTGGAGGTCACTGGAGGAATAGTCTTGATCTTCTTTGAGGGCTGGAAATTTGATTTTTCTTGTCATAGTCACATGCTAGTTTCTAGTGTCATTGAGGATATATGCAAGTGATTAGCTTGGAGGCAACTAACTTTTTGATTTTACTTTTAAACAGTATTGAGTTGTTTTGGGCTCAATAGGTAGATGAATATTTTTGTTGGTTTTTGTTAATTTGTGCTTGTCATGCATTCAAAGGTGGCATGCCTATAACTCTGAGTGGCAACGATTAGTGAAATCTGTGATGTGTTAGATGCATGTAACTCTATTAGTATCGAGTTTTGACCATGTTGAACAATATTTCTCATTAAGATTTTTATCTTTTTTTGGTTGATTTCTCTTGTATAGCAACTGTAGAAAGGATTTGAGGGAGGAGAATTGCAGAATGTAACTTTTAAAAGCGTGTTATTTCTCTCTATCTTTTTTAAGAGATTAGTGATGTACACCAAGGACAAGCTTCTAGGACCCTATCCAAGACCTTGAAGCAAGTGCTAGTGAGTTGTGGAGTGGGATATAGTCATTGGGTGAACCTTGGTGTTAATGGTGTATCGAGTAGGTTGTTGTTGTTAGAAAACAACTTTAGAGTGGTTTAGAGATGTTTGAAAATGAAGGATTGGAGGTGGAAGCAAGTAGAAGCTCAAAAATACTTCTACAGCATGCCCCGTTTGAAAACCCTAACATGGTGTTGGAATGAATTAGATTGTTGTTTTGATGTGGAATTGATCACCATGCAGTATGCCCTCGATGGCTGTCCAGATGGGTTGCTCTAGATTCTGCGAAACATCATCATTTTGTCTGAACAGCTCTTTGAGCCATCTGTATGAAGTCTCCCAATGCAAATAAATATGTACGAATTGGATTGTCCTTCTGATGTGGAGACGCAGATTTGATCATCACGTCAAATGCCTTCAATGGGATGGGTTACCCCAAAATCTGTAGAACATCAACACTTCGTCCAAGTGGCTCTTTCAGCCATCTATATGAAGTCTCCTAGTGTGAATATATATCACCAGTTTTGTTTTGTTTATCATTTGTATTGGTTCATTTATTTTGACTTTTATTAGAATACTTAGATAATTAACCCTTTAAATGTTGTTTTGGAGTCTACGTTGTTGGTTATTTTCATTCTTAAAAGTCACCAACATAGGATATTTGTTAGATTAATGATGACTATTTGAGATTATTCAATGAATTGGAGATGATTATTTTGAGTGAATAAACACATTTTCCCAAGAATTTTGTGCAAGAGTGTATGACCTATTGAGTGATTCTAAACCTGAAAACAAATTTCTTATTACTGAATTCACAGAGTAGCAACTTGGTGTTTCTTTTGATTCTTATCAACTCATATTTGTCCAATGAGATCTGGCTTCCTTTGGAGTGGAAGATTACAATCACCTCTTTTCTTAATGCCCTTATTCTGATGGTGTTTGGAGCCAGGTGGCTTTGGCCTTTTTTTGGTCCTTCAGCATTTTCTTCTTAGAGTGGCACCACTTCTGGTCTAATAGCCATGGCATCCTCTAAAGATCCGGAAATCATCTGTTGGTGTGTACATCTTGCAACAGCAGTCTATTTATTTGGTGAGTTCACGATGCTAGACATCTTGGTGGAGCAACTATTTCCCAGGAGACCCTAGCTAGGCAAATCTTAGTTTATGTTAAGCTTCATGTATCCTCTTTGTTCTGGTTTACTCTGGTTTCTCCACAGCATTTTTGTGAAACTCTTGTATTGGCAGTCGTATGTTCTCATCTTTAATGTAAATTATTGAATTGCCCAAAAACAAAAAAAGAAAAGAAAAAAATCACCAGCCAATGCATGAGGCTTATCAACTAGGAGTGGTTGTTTTCCAAGGACATCCATAGGCATCATCCCCCAATTTTGTCAAGACTCAAGGCTTGCAATTTTTCGCCATGTGTTGGCATGCATCAAATAGTGCACCTTCTCATTTGTTTAGATCAAATTTTATCTTTATACTTCTGAATTAGTTCCCTTCTTTTACGTTCAATTGCATTATAATCATCTTACATAATTTTCACTAATCCTGCCATCCAGGAGAAAAAGAATATAGAAAAGCTACAGGCTTTTCATTATTTAAATATATCTTTTTTTATCATAAACCAACATAATTGTTTTCAATCTTGTGAGAATAGGTGACTAAGGTGAAGACACTAGTCCCCCATCGGGACATTGTTGAAGCCCCTTGTGAATATGCTTCATACTGTGGTGGTTGTAAGACACAGAACTTGCTATATGAGGCTCAGGTCATAGCTAAGGAACAACAAGTCCATGAGTTGATCAAACATGTTGGAAGATTTTCTGATAAAGAACATGTCACGAAGCCTATTGTTCCCTGTGATATCCAGTTCCACTATAGGAACAAGGTTAGAAAAGGAAATTTTATTCCTGCTCCATTTTGATGGTTCTGGTTTTGTGGTCAAAATAATTGTTGGATAAAATGCAAACATCAGAGGGCTTTTCCAGGAGCATAGTTTTTATGTTTCTCGAATGATTTTCTAAACTTGTGCAGAGATTAATCAGATGATTGTTATGTATCAATGACGTCTATTAATTATTATGGACGCTTGTTATTGATAAGTGGCTATTGACATAATGATTGATTTGCAAATTTATATTCAATGCACTGTCATTCTCAGATGGAGTTTTCTTTTGGTTTCCAAAGATGGTTGCCACTAGAAGAGTTGGAAGAGAATCGAGATGGCACTAACAAATATGCCTTGGGGTTGCATGCGCCTGGCTTCTTTGATAAGGTTCTCAATGTCAACAAGTGCCTGTTACAAAGTGATGCAGCAAACAAGGTAAGGAGATAAAACTCACATAACTTAAGTTAATGTATAATGATGCTGAGTGTTTGTTAGGATAACTTCTTATGTGAATTGACGAAGATAGTTGGTTTTATTTTAATCTTTTTTATGTTGGTGAGAGCATTTGCGTGCTGGTTTGTACTAATTAGTTAGCTAAGGTACTTATACAGGAACCTACAAAAAGGAGGAGTCTAATTTTGCTGATGATTTTTTTTCCCTTGTGTATAAAAGACTTTTAGATATTTAAGAATCGCTAAATCTATACTTATAGCTAATACCTGATCCCATGTGCTTTCTTCCTTCCCATTTTGTAGAAATGGGATGGAAAAGAAAGAATATCTTTTCTGTCACATAAGTAATTGTGTTCATGTCCTAATCATATTATATTCTTCAAACAATTTTTTTCTTAGGGGAGAGGATGTTCATTTGGTTATTTTGCATTTGGCTTTGATGACCTTGCTTAGAAGAGTAGTGGCAACCTTTGGTGTGTTATTCCTTCCATACCTTGAACTTTTCTATACTCTTACACCTTAGTCTTTTTTCTTCTCAGGTTCTCGCAGTGGTCCAAGAATGTTGGAGAGACCCACGGCTAGGTCTGTCTCCTTATAATGTCCACTCACATGCTGGATTCCTTAAGCATCTAGCAATTCGAAGTGGAAGGTAGGTTTCTTTATTTAAGGCTTATCTGTTGTACGCTTACCAATGAAGGAGGACCTCACATTGCATTCATCTGCTATATAAAACTGCTCGATTCTGGATTTCCCTTGGCATGCTCCTCATCTTGGAGTTCCATTTTTTATTGGCTTCTTCATGAGGCACTTTCCATAACTTTAGAGGCTTAAACCATCCTTAAGAGTTTGCTTCTGCTATATAAATTGCTCAATCGGTGTTCACTTATTAGAGGAGTGCTCTAACCAAGCCATAAAACTCTAATATTCTCCTACTTATTCAGTGAAAACTGTTGAAAGACAAATGTCTAAAGAACAGGGGTAAAAGAAAGATAAAATTGGGAACCAAGAAGTAAAACCAACATAAACATCAACTTCAAATTGATGCCCTCCCACAGTAGTGTTATTTCAGGTAGAACCACTTTTGACTACATTCCAATACTAATTGGGAAATTTGAGATGACGGATTAATTAGTTGGAAGAAGTTTCTATATGTTGAGGCTTTGATAGAACATTGTATTTTATCTGTTCTCGTTCTCTCTCTCTTCATTTCACTGGTTTTCAATAAATGTGTTACAGGGATTTTACCACTGGTCAGCCGGATATCATGGTTAATTTTGTGACCTCATCTCATAGGCCAGAGCTGCTGCAGCCATTGGTGGAGAAAATTTCGTCTTTTCCTGAAGTGGTTTGTGCAGCAAACTCTTTCAGTTATTTAGTGAACCCCTGTATATTGCTCCGATTGTATGCGGTTTTAGCGCTGCCTTGATATTTAATTCAAGGTGGCCTTTGCTTCTCAAGTTATCTTTTCTTGCTGATGAGTAACGAGAATTCTGTATGAATGGGTTTCCACGCTTGGTGTGTTTTTCTGCTACATGGGAGCACCCATTCATGCAATTGTGAATTATGTTCTAGTTCAATATTTTCTTTGGGGAGTGGCATATCTGATATGTAATTAAAAGGCATTAAGATGCGTTTTGCTAGACAAATGACTGGTTTGTCCGGCCTTTTAATAAATGCTTTTCTCTGATAGTAACAGTGACAATGCATTCTTAATTATTCTCTTGTGTGCATAAGGTTGTAAATGAACTAGATTGAATTGAATTGTATTAAGCCTGAGCTTGTTTGGGAAATTCAGTGCTTGAGCTCAATTTGAAGTGCTACTTAATAAGCTTGGGATGAGCTTGACCAAGCTTGTTTGGACTCAATTATTTAGAAAATCTTGTATTCCTTTAATGTAGCTAAGACATTGTGTATAACTTTCATAATCACATACCTTGCAAGATATTCCTATTTTTCCACTTTTCTTGTAGATATATCTTCTAGAAGGGGGTGACTTTGTGACATGGCTTGTTTCTTTCGAACGAGTTTCAATATCATTTCTCATTTGGATTACCATAATCAACTTATGTTTTGTATTAACTTGCACTATGTCTTCTGGATGGTTTGCAGGTAAGCATAGTTAATAATGTGAATACATCCGTGGGTAATACATCCATGGGGGAAGAGGAGTACACTCTGTACGGGAAATCCACCATCACAGAAGTATTAAGAGGGCTTACATTTCAGATTTCTGCCAATTCCTTCTTTCAGACAAACACTCACCAGGTACAATATGACAGTTTACTGGTGCAGCCACACTAACAGAAACATATCATGCAGATTGTTACATTGGAAAGTTTTCATACTATGCAGGCCGAGGTTCTGTACAAACTGATAGAGGAATGTGCAGGTCTTCGAGGAGATGGCTCGGAAATTGTTCTTGACCTGTTTTGTGGGACTGGTAGTATTGGGTTGACTCTTGCCAAAAGGTATGTCTCTAATCCGTGGATCTGCAGGTTCAATTTTGCGTATCTTACTGGTGTTTTCTACCAGGGTCAAACACGTTTATGGTTATGAAGTAGTAACACAAGCTATTGCTGATGCTCACCTAAATGCCAAGCTTAACGGTATATGTAATGCAACCTTCATCCAAGGGGACCTCAATAAAATTGATGAGAATTTTGGAAGCAATTTTCCGAAGCCAGATATAGTCATATCAGGTTAGCTTTGTTTGCATCTATGCAAACCCTTGCATTTATAATGGTTTTGTATAATGTGAGAACTTTGCAGATCCGAATCGTCCTGGAATGCATATGAAGTTGATAAAATTTCTGTTGAAGCTCAAGGCTCCTCGCATTGTCTATGTATCGTGTAACCCTGCCACTTGTGCTCGGGACCTTGATTACTTATGTCACGGGGCGGTATGTGTTTTACACATTTTCCATCTTATGGAACAGACTCTTTCTAATGGTGATTGACCTCCTGCGGTTCTACTGTGTGTAAACTCCTAATGCAGGTAGAGCATAACATCAATGGATGTTACAAGTTAATAAGTGTGCAGCCTGTAGATATGTTCCCTCACACACCTCACATCGAATGTGTTTGCCTATTAGAGCTTTGCTGATTCGCGAAATTCAAGCCATAAGCTTTGTCACTTTGGTCGAGAAGTGCAAAGGCTCCACTAGAGCACGTTTCCTTGGAAAAACCATACAGATTCCTTCTTCCTTTGTCACTTTGCTCCTCCATGATGCTTTTCTTGTAAGAGGATTGATGGTCGGGCACTATGCGGCATCAAGATTCACAGGCTTGCAGCAATTTTCTTCGGAAGGAAGAATTTTTCAATCATCGGTTCTTTGCTGGAAATGAATCTAGGTGTATGAAGTAGCCAATATTTTGTAAGGAGATCGAATTGCTACATCGGAACTGATCACCTTCATACGCTGTTCAAGATTAGTCTCTCTGAAGATAAGATTCAATGAGTTTAGATTAAATAGTATTCAGAAAAAAAAAAAAAAAAAAGAAAACAAAGAAAAACAGTGAATAGATATGATGATGCCAAGAACAATTGTAATTCTACTTTTGATTTGTAACATTTTTCCATAATGATGCCTGCGGGACCATGATCTTGCAGTAGACATAATATCCTTCCGTATGGCCGTCTGTTACGATTTTGGAACCTACTCGATTGAAACCAACATGGGACAAGGACTTTGAAGTAAACTTTCAACTTATTCAAGGAAATCATCCTCAAACCTAGAGCAGAGGCAACAAATAGTAGTGTTTCAACTGAGAACAAAGGCTGATATGGCCATGTAAGTATAAAAAATGTAACTACTCTTAACCACCATGTGACTAGGTTCAGTAAGTAGGCGGGAAAACATGAAACATATCTCAAACACTACAATCTGCAGGAGAAAGCCAACAACATGCGAAAACATGAAGATAAAGAGAGAGATTATAGAACCTTGCGTATTGAAGATGGACTGTGATAGGATCTTAAAAGTAGGATCTTGAAGCTGAATTGGGCCTTGAGTGTGAGTAGTTGTGGATTTTTATATCAAGATTTCTGAAGCAACTTAGCGGAGGATCGCAGGTGTTATGTTATGTGAATAATAAAGTATATGAGTTAAAAGGATATATTAACTTATTCACGTATATATACTTTTCCTCCCTATTCAAAGTTAGGTCGTTGGATGTTACGTCCAAAATCACATTACTCAACATGTGAAAATAGTGGACTCGTAGTTGTAATGAGGTGTATACATATGTGTTTGCATGTGTATATGTGTGTATATTCATGTAATTATAGTGGGACCATATGGAAAAAATATTCAATAGTTTTAATATCTGTTCTTCCTTTTAGAAAATTAATAATTTTATTAAGTTTTTACATGTTGTTTTTTAATCACCATATGGTGTATGTGTTTTTTTTTTTTCTTTCAAATACAATCATAACTTGAGGGAGATTAAAAAAGGATTTAGGGTGGCTTTTGAAATTTAAAATTGTACATTAGTACATGGCTTAACGGTAAATTTGAAGACATTAAAATTTTATGGCAATGTGCATTTTGCTAATACTTACACGGTAGTTCTTTTGTTTTATTTTGTTTTTCCACATCAGTTTCTACTATTCACGGTATCAATAAGTGCTAGGTAAAATAACTTTTTCTAATCTAGTTCCACGTCGCAATTTATTCCATATATATATATATATATATATATGTTTTAACAATTTACAAATTTACTTGGTATTACTTTGTTTTTCCTATAGATGTTTAGCATGAGTGACTGCGATAGAGTGTATAATTTCTTTTAGATCTTGATATGATAGTAATTCATTCCCTACTTGACGTTTTATTTTATTTTATTTGGTATCGATAAGCACTAAAAATTGGAATCAAGGTTCTTGCTACATATTATTCCTATTGAATATAACTTATTTTAGTCCCGCAATACATAATTAATTCGTTCTTTTTTTTTTAGGAAAATAAAATAGATTTTATTTATAAATCAGCAATGATACATTATAGCCTATTGAAGGAGTAGAACTCACATAAGAAAAGAATTAGACCTCTACAAAAGATTATAAGTGAAAATTTCTTATTGACATTTCCTTGCTTTTCTAGACATATAAGTCTGTAGGTTTACTAAATTTATATTTGATGTTAGACTCTTTTTTAAATAATACTATATATCTCTTAGTGGGATGAACTGGGTTTGACTTCCCTTCCCCGGTTGTAATTATTGAAAACAAAGGAATATCATATATATGTAAATGATATATTGTAATCTATTTTTGTAGAGGTTCATTGCATGTGTACATGGATGAAGTAACTGTACAATTAATGTATATTACTATAGTTTTAATGTATAAGGATTAAAAAGTCACCTTACTTGTCATTATTACTATATTAATGTGAATTATTATAACTTGACCATGTGATTATTAATACATATTAATATTGAATATTACAATTTGACTATAGAGATAGGGGTGTGTCTTAGAACAATATAGGCGAAGGTAGGAAACTAATTGGAAATCCTTTAACCATCCGTTGAGGGGGAAAAAGGATAGGTAATAATTACTTTAGGAGCAAATTGATCAATATCATGGATGAAATATGTTTTTGAAGGATGTATAACATCAGAGATGGAGTTTTGACTTCCTATGATAGGTAGAAATGTGCTTTTGAATGTTATGCAGCTAATAAAGGAGTTTTAACTTGATATAATAGATAGTAGATAGATAAGTAGATTAATAATATATATATATATACTTTTTTTTTTCAACTATGGGGAGGAGGGATTTTGATCTATCTGATTGGAGATTAGTGCAAATTCCACTAAGTTACCATCGCCTTGACAATATATCTCATATAAATCTTTTTAAGATGTTATTATAATTTGCCTATTTTACAAAAAATTCTAAAATTTTATTACCTTACTTAATTCCTTCTGCTGACAATTGTTAGGGAAATCAATATAAGATTTAGAAAACATAAAGAATTCAATCAACCTAAAGAGTTTTTCCTACAATTGTTTGCTTTCTTGAAAAAATACCAGGAAATTCACACAAGAGATTATGACAAAACCACCTTACGACAAAAATATACGAAGGCATGGCCATAAGATTTTCTATAGTGATGATCAACGCTTTAGGCGTTGAATTTGTTGAAGCCAAAGGCTCAAAACATCCTATGAACTTGCATTTGGTTCCACGAAAAGGGACAGTAGTAAAAACAATTGAGGTTGTATTTCCAACTCTTGCTAGTACTTTACTTTTTATTGTTCCATCGGTGTTGCCTCCTTTATTATGTTAACATAAACAATGTTTAGTTTGATTATTGAAAGGCTTTTGTAGATTCGTGAGAATGGTGATGTGATAGATTGTGTAGATATATACAACAAACAACCTACTTTCGACCATCCACTTCTTAAAAATCACACCAGGTATTCTTTTTCCTTCCTTTTTTCTTTTTAATTTTCTTTTTCTCCTCTTAATAATTTATAGAGATAATTATCAAGTAAATACTATTTGGCAGTTAAAGGGATTAAAGAAGAACAAGACAATCCTCTTTATTATCATCAAGGAAAAAACAAATACAAATTTCGTTGAGTCCGAGCTGCCCTGAGCAAATTCCAAGCTGTTTTCAACCTCTCATTGGTAAAATTGATCCTCGCACTGCTCTTTCCAGGACTGAGCTGTCCCAACCAGATTGCCGAGTTGATTGAAGACTAGAAACCCCATTCCGCCCCTAAACAGTCTGGAAGTTCTACATCCACTTTTTATTAGAGCATTCAATAAGGAGGTGACACGTGTTTCACTATGCAGACTGCAAGGATGATCCTGAAAAGTGACAAGTATATTCTTTTTATCTTTTCTCATTTTTATGTCTTTCATCGTGTATCTTAAGAATCTATTTTGACTCTCGTACATATTACCCCTTCTGGTCTTTTCGTTTTTATCATGTAAACCGTATAAGGCCGGATACAAAAGGCCTCACTTTGTATTAGACAAATCATAGCTTTTCCATTATTGGACACGGATTTCTTCTTCTTGAGAGATTTTCTATTCAATATTCCACTTTTATCTACTCCTTTAATAAGGGAGTAGTGGCAAGTATCCCTTAGCAAGCTCTTCTGCATAATATGAAATACTTGTTAGGTTGTTGAGGATTCGATGATGAGTCATATTCAATAGGTGACTCATGGATTTTGCTAATCTTTTTATTTATTTGATTTTTGTTTTCAATACCTTTGTGTCTCTTAATTCCTAAGGGGTATTAATTACTCTTATCTAATGTCGTTTCTATATATTTGTCGATAGTGATTAAGCTTTGTACGTAGTAAGCCTATAAAACAAAACACTGTGATGAGGTGCTAAGATGTTGTCCCGCGTAGTTATTCTGATGCTTAAATTAGCTATGAACTCTTGGACAGTGAAGGATGCTTGGGTGCAATAAGTAATCTTAGTGTATAAAGTGTAGAGAGATTTACTGCAAGGTAGTAGCAAGATATTTATAGAGGAGTGGCACCAGTAGTTAGAGGACAGTTAATGGGGATGGATCTTCTCCTGTAAGTATGAGAGAATAGAGTCGTAATGTTTGACTTGTCTCACTTATCTTAGATGTGGTTGTTGATTTAGTATCTTATCCTTATCTTATGCATTCTAGCCATTGTAGAGTTTCTTGAGCATGGTCAATTAGGCCCACGACTTGAGCCTATGGTAGCGAGCCTTATGCAGCAAGACTATCAAATCTGGATGGGCCCGAGGAGTCCATGTTTAAAGAGTCTTATCAACACCTAAAATATTAAATATTAATTTACCTTCTTAATAGTAGGGATGCCACTGGGTGGATTATTATAGGGTTTCTGACCCATCCGAATTGTTAAAAGCCTTATAGGGTTAAACCTTATAGAGTTTTGGGATGAGTTCTGGAATTAATTTTCAAATCCTATATGGTTATGAGTCGGGTTTTGGAATTTAGGAAAAATCCGATAGAAAATTAGAATCAGTTTTAAAATAATAATATATACCTATATAAGAGCTCTTAATGTCATCCTTATAGCCCATATCATTACGTCTACATTATAGGAAATTAATGCTTTAGGAAGCATGAGTTACTAATATAGTAATATTTATAAATAACATAATAATAAAATATAAGTGTTGATATAGTATAAATAATAGAATAATATCTTTTGTCTCTTTCCTTTCAAACTATCCCAAGCTGCATAATATTTATATAGATGTTATTTTTATATTTTAATTTCAGGTTTGTAATAAGGATTTATAATAGTAGCTTATTTAAAAATTAAATTTTATGGTGATGTGATATATGTACACTTTGCCAAGTTTATGTTCTTAAGCATCTTATTTTATGAATAAGAGTGCTTATTTTTATTAAATGTATCTTTTTATAATTTTTTTAGTATGAGCGGATCGGATTGGGTTTTAACCCTCATAGGGGTGGGTTATGAATATAGGGTGAAAACCTTATATGGTTTTGAGAAGTACGTAGGGTTTAGGTTTTGTAGATCCTATTACGAACCTGTTCATTTGGCATCCCTAATCAATAGCTTGTTTATTATCTTTTTATGAATACCTTATCCTTGTAAGTTGTGTTGAGTTTGTATTAACTATGAAAGGTGAAGAAGAGTAGGTAAGAAGATAGCATTTGATTGTTAAAACTAAACAGGACATTGAGAATTAGACAGCATACTATAAGAAGTACATTACGATATAATCCAATGTATCATGTTTGGTGTATGTAGCATTGGTCATTGATTTTTGTGGTTGCAAAATTATTTGTAATATAAATTATGATAAAGTTCAATATTCTAACTTAAGAATTTAGTGTAGAGTTATTTTTGGAATTTTAAAGATATTTATTTTGTACTATGTGAAGTAGATTTTTGTAACCTTAAATATATGGTATACAACTTTGAGTTTTTCTCTAATACTCTAGGACCTTTTTTGTCTAATATCATAGCCAATTATGCAACCAAATAGAGAACAAAAAGTTTATTTAGTCTAGTACCCTATAATCAGAGCAGCCAAATGAATGTTGGACAGTTTATGTTTTATTCTATCTTGTTCATTATTGTGTCAATTAAATAAAGTAATAAACATGATAATTGTTACACATCTATTTAATTTCTATTGAATTGCAATACAATTCCCTTCCTATTATATTTGGTGAAGTGAATGGATTGTTAAAGGAGAAGGGGTTTGATGAAGAGTTAAACGTAGATATAATTAAGGATGCAAAAATTTAATGCATGAAAAGATTTATATGGTATTTGACTAGAGGAATTGAGAAGGTATATCTTTGTATGGAAACTTAATCTATGAAAAGACATATATGGTATTTGGCCAAACTAGAAGAACAATCACATGACAACTACTTTGTATAATATATTGTGCCAACAGGAGTTAGAGAAGATATTTATCTTTTCATGGAAACTTATATATATGGCATTTCGATCATTGTTGCCACCAAATTTGAGTAAAACAACATCTCAGCTCTCGACGGTTTCAACCAAAATAATAATGTAATGTGTAGATATCCTAAAACTATTTTAATTATACGGATTTACACCGTTTTTTAAAGTGATCATCGATACCCCTAAAATATATGTGGTTGATTTGTTTTAATTGTGTTCTAACATACTTGTCTACCCTGCTTACATGGATAATATTCTAAAACAAATAATTTGCCATGTCATCTAAATTATTGACTTAATTTTGTAAATTTCATCGAAAAAAGAATAAATTTGTTTCCACAACTATCTGCCGTCTAAAAGCCACTAATATACACAATCTTGATATTTAGAATGTGAATATGTGATACTCCATGTTAAGTGATATCCATATGGATTGCTAGAAAGAATTGATATTAATTTATAAGGATATAGTGATGAATATTTTGTTAATAATAATTGGAAATTTTTAGACTAAGTGATTTGAAAAGATCCATTGGTATTTGTTATTTTGATTATTAGCTAATTTTGGTGGTGGATGTTACAAATAGTATTAAAGCCAAAACTCTATAGTAGTTGGACGGTTTGGGTACAATTAGGGGTAGGCAAGAGACTGATCAAATAGAACCAAACCAAACCAAACCAAACCAAACCAAGAGTATATATATATGTATTTTTAACAAGTTGGTTAAGAAAATTTCTAAATCAAACCAAATCGTAATTTATTATTGATTTGGAAGGCTAAATTGAACCAATCCATAAAACTAAACAAAATTGTTTATAAAAAATACAATGATACTTTACTTTGCAACCGAGTAATTTCTTTTATGGGATATAGTACTTGAAAGAACTTTTAGTTACATTTATTGAAATGTATCTATATTGAATTTTTATTAACTTAATTTATAAATAATATATATAATTTGACTCAAAGTTTATATATATGCTATTTTTTTTAAAAATAAAATTAGCTACTAATAGACATTTGAAATTTCTTAATTACATGAATATTGATTTCATTGACCTTAAAGATGATAAAAGTACTTATTATTGTTAAATAAATTCAATATTTTTTTATGAGATTACATATCATGCAAATATACTTTCTTATATTAGAAAATATATTTCAATTTGTAAGTCAAATCAAACCATACCTAAATTTTACGGTTTGAAAATGTTTCTAATTCAATCCATACGACTTGGTATAAAGTTATAGGAAAATTGACTATATTTTTATGATTTGGATTGGTTTCAAAGGAAAAGCGAACCATTCAAAATCATGCTTACCCCCTAGGTGCAATTTTGACCCAATTTAGAGAAGAGGTTGAAGGAGAGTGGAGTATGTCACCAGGGTGTAACTTCTACTATGTTTTGAGGTGAGATTTGGGTACAATTTTGATCTGATTTAGAGAAAAGGTTCGAAGAGGATAGAGAGTGTCACGAGAGTATGATTGTTGGTATATTTTGGGGATGACTTATAAGTTGAGAGTAATAGTAATGATTTGAATTATACACTAAAAAGGTAGAAAGAACTATATTTAGTTATAAGATTTTGCAACAAGGACATTATGTGTTAAAGGAGGAAAGATTGCAATACCTTATGTTAAGTTAAGTCCCACATGGGTTATGGGTAAGCATTAGTGTTAGTTTATAAGATTATGGTTAAAATGTCTTAACAATTCTAATTAAAAGTTTTTGGATTAAGTGGTTGAAAAAGCTCTATTAGTATTTATTCATTTATTTGTTAGCTTATTTTTGTCGAGATGTTGCATAATATTTAACAACTGCATTATAATGTTTAAATCATTAGAAAGCATTTAGAGAATGTTCTTATGATAAAAACACATCGTGAGATAGTTTATGATAGGATATAATAGGAGGAGAAACGATATGATAGCTTAAAGCCAAAGGCACCGGAAATGAAAATTTTATTCAATCATTAGATCTTGTAATATGGACATTACTTATACTATTTACTCATTGCTACATTCCAGATTAAAAAAAAAAAAAAGTTGGGATCATGAACATTCTCACGAATAAATGTCCGGATAACTTGAGCACCGAACTATGTTTTTAAAATACTCATGCACATAAATTTCCAAAATGAAAATAAGTACATAATAAAACGAACAAAAAGACTATTAGACAGCCACATAATTAGAAGAAGTAAATCCTATATCTATTTCAAGGCTATAATCACTCGATTTTAAAAGGGGCGGAGAAAATGGCATCTATGCAATTCCAGGAGTTTTAAGTATAACATATGTACTCAATTTTAAAAATTGAGGATGGAGAAAAGGATATCTGTACAATTACAGTAGTTTTACAGAGTTTGCGTAATTTATCATTTTTTTTAATACAATGTCTCAAATCTCGACACTTTCTACCCAAACCATAATTCAATGCTTTGCTTTGTTAGTGAGTTGCTAAGTTTTTTCCTACGTGGTAAAAACCAAGTAGGATCCAATCACTAATTCCTAATCCAAACCAGCATTTTTATCTCACCGGATTGAAAATTTTGTCGATAAGGTCACTAATCTAACTTTAATTTCCAAAACTAGGAGTCTAAAGAATCAAAAAGACCTTGATCAAGCTAAATTTAAAGCTTCCAATAAAAAATCAAGGCTCAACTACACAGCATGACTCGAAGTGATATCAGTAGAATCCTTCAATTGCATAATGATTAACGTTTAAGGGTTTAATTATGCAACGAGCAAACTGGATTTGTTTGTATATATAGTCAAAAGTACAAGAGAATCTGACAAAGTAAAAACCATAAATAAAAAGACTATTAGTTTGACAAAGTAAAGAAATAAAAAGGGAAATGGGAAACGGTGAGAAGTGAAATCATAGGTCACTATTTTTCCTTTTGAACAAATTGATGATGAAAACTATTTAAATACAATCTCTTGTTCCATTGGTACCTTAAATATAAATTGATTTGGTTGGTGTATATGTTTCATGCATTTTTTGAATATCAAATAAATTAATCTTAGTTTCTAGTAGCATAAATACACATAGCGTGTGCTATTAATTGAATCTTATTTTCCTTTTTAATTGAAAATGAGTCTAAATAAATGAGATGTAAAGTTCTCTTGCACCAAGAAAAACACTAAAGTATTAAATGAAAATATCGTTAGAAAAGGAAAAAAATCATAAAGTAAGTAATGTATTAAAGTCTTGAGAAAAACACAGATACATTCTTGCACAACTGGAAAAAAGTAGATATCTTCCTAATTAAACTGTCATGTTATGACTTACCAATTTTACAAAAATTTCCTAAAATCATATTATCTTACCTAATCCTCATTGCTGACAGTTACTAGCCAAAAAGAGTATAAGAAATGGAAAACACAAGGAGTTCAATCATCTGCAGAGTTTTTTCTTCAATCGTTTGCTTTCCTGAATAAATTCTAGGAATTTCATACAAAATGTCGAAACCGAATTACAAGAAAATACATGGCTGCATGGCCATATTATTTCTTGTAGTAATGGTTAATGCTTTGGTTATTATATGTGCTGAAGCGGAAAGCCCAAAATATCCCAAGGACATGTATTCAGACCAGCTAAAAGGAACAGTGAAAACTATTAAGGTTGTTGCATTTCCAATGATACCTAGCATTTTCTTTTGTTACGTTAATATGGACAATATTTAGTTTGATTGCTGAATGACTATTGCAGAGTCATGAAAATTGTGACGTGATAGATTGTGTAAATATATATCAACAACCTGCTTTTGATCATCCACTTCTCAAAAATCACACCATACAGGTTTCTCGCCGGCTCGAAATCTTGTTTGGTTTATAACGAATGGGTTTGTATTTTCTTTTAAAGGTTGATTAATTCTCCTTTTCCTTTTTTCTTTTTTCTTTTTTTGTTTCCCTTTCAATTTATAGATGAAACCAACCTCGTATCCGAAAGGAACCAAAATCGAAAATTTCCCGGAGAAGGTCCTTGCGGAAGTAGAATGCCCGAATGGAACAGTCCCCATCATGAGGAGACAAAACCATATAGATGATCAAGTTTGGTCCATGGTTTCAAAGAAGAAACTATATCATGTTAATGGTGATGTCAACGTCGCACCTGGTACTGGACATGAAGTATGTACGAATTTTTGCTTAAAAACCATTGTCTTATTTTCATTCAAGCAACCTATGAATCAAAACGTGATTTTATCTTATATAGCTATAGATAGTATGCAGTTATTTAAACTCCCTATTTACGCATTTTTCAGCATTCATTCCGTATATTTAATGATGGTTTAAGAAAATAAATAAATATTTTCAGAATTTATACTTCCAAAGTCATGATTTAAAAGTCTATGTGCATATCGGTCTCTAAACAATATTTTGAGGGAGAATTTACAATTACAGATAGTCCGTCATTGGGTTTAGTATTTTTATATAATCCAATGTAATTAGTTCAAGTTAGATGGTTTGGGAACTATCCATCTCTTCTAATGAAAAAAAAAAAAAAAGGACAATCAATATCTCTAGATGTGTCTTCCAATTAATTTTGTTACACAGGATGATGGGATACATATAAAAAAAATGGAGCTGCATTGGTCACAATATCGTGTATCCATAGATGAGTATGTGAGGGATCGTGTAGCTTTTTTCTTTTTCTTTTTCTTTTTCCTCCAATTCATGTAACAATGTGTTGTTATCTCCAATATGGTCCATAACGCATTGATGTATGATTAATAGTATGCTCTAGTCAATGTGAAAGGTGGCAACTATTTTGGAGGACATGCAGCAGTCAATGTATGGAGGCCATTTGCAGAAGATAAAGAAGTTAGCTTCTCTCAGATTTGGCTTACCTCTAATAACCCAGATAATGCTAACACTATTGAAGCAGGATGGATGGTAAGTATAAGGAACTATTAGGGGTATAAACGAGTTAAACTATTTGAAAGTTACTTGAGTTTGATTCGATATTTATTCGAGTTTGATTTGAGAAAAATCGAATCGAGCTTGAGTTACTTGAGTAGTTAATTGAATCGAGTTCAAGTTTTATAATGCTTAGCTCGATTAGTTTGTGAGCTTAATTGAGCTTGAGTTGGATATAAATGTTATCGAGTTGGGGTTAAGCTTAAACACTAATTTTATTATAATTAGGAAAAAAAAGTGTTTTTAACAATCAAGCTTAATTGAGGAGTCATACTAGAGCTTGAGATTCTAAGCTTGACCGAATTTGAGTTAAGCTCAAGCTCGAGTGTAGCATTATATTATTATCTTGATTCTACTCTTCCCCTCTCTCTCTCTCTCTCTAATTACCCAAAGGAACCATTTTCCTACTTTTATTGGGAAAATATGCAATAATAGCTTCTATTCATGAATAATTGACCTATATAATAATAATAATAATAATAATAATAATAATAATAATGTGTTTTTAACAATATGAGTAATCAAATGAAATAAATTACGTACCTAACGCTAATAACATATATCTACTTGAGATATTGTAAAATAATCTAAACGTTTTCTATTTTATTGAGTGAGAGCTAAACTAATAAGCATGGATAAACCTATCAAAGGCATACATTTCATTATATATGCGAGGTATCATCCATTAAAAATAGAAAAAAAAAAAACGAAGTCTAGTAAAAAAAAAAAATTCCTTGGAATTTCTATTAAAGCTATTAGTCTTTATTTGATAATATTATCAAATTTGGATTAACTCGTATGGTTCAACTTGATTTAATCTGACTATTTTATCGAGTTAGTTTA
This sequence comes from Lumnitzera littorea, assembly GCA_024138015.1. NCBI lineage: Eukaryota > Viridiplantae > Streptophyta > Magnoliopsida > Myrtales > Combretaceae > Lumnitzera > Lumnitzera littorea. Next base: position 8,734,217 of record JAMXBB010000009.1, on the reverse strand, counting down.
GTCTAATCATGATTTAACCTCTTGTTTAATTCAGTTTATCCTTATAACTTTTAACACTTTTATATATCTTAATCAATTATCTGAACCGGGTCTAATAACATTATTATTTGTAGAATGCTTATCAAATAAGATTTGTTCCCTTTTCCCCCACCCCTTCTATTGCAGGTTTATCCAGAGAAGGGGCCTGGAAGGGAGCCGAGGTTATTCGCATATTGGACTGTGAGTCCCACGTAACTTGTCGAAGATTAGTGAATGAGAAATTTCAGTATTAGTAAATTACTTATGCATGGATATTTATCCATATATATATATATATATTTTCAGGCCGATGCCTATGGTAAAACTGGCTGCTACAATTTAGAATGCCCTGGGTTTGTGCTAGTTAGCCAAACAAATTATCTAGGTGCCATTATTAGCCCTATTTCACAGTATGGCTCCCAACAGTATCAGATAGATATCATCATACATCGGGTAATGATACTATTCAGGTTTTTAGTAATTTACTTATTAATGTTGATTTATTTATTATTTTTGTTTCTATTACATAACTCAAGTATTCACGTCTTTTTGCTTTTATAACACGTTTTTTTACCGATCGTAAGGCCTGATTCTTTGCACTTTTTTTCTTTTCACTTAGCAAAATGTTGTTGTTATTATTACCATTATTATAGTTATTGTTGTTGTTGTTATTATTATAATAAGATAAGGATATTGTAGTTTAGTGATGTGAATACCAATTTTTCAACGGGATGGACTGGATTCAATTTCTCTTTTTCCAAAGTTGTAGTATAATATAATTGAAAAAAAAAAAAGAAAAACCCTTAGATTGTAATTGTAATTTCGTCAAGTCTATCCTTCTTTAGTGGAGTTGCCGTAAATGGCTAATCATGTGCAACATGCTTGCTGGTTATTGATGATACATGAGGAATGTCATTAAGAAGAGGTGTGGAAAGAAAAGTGAGCAAACTCAATATCATAAATGCGCACGTGCGACAATAGATCAAACTTGATCAAACTTGGTGTTCTTAATTGCTCTTGAGTTGTTCTTAAGGTTTCAACAGAGTTTTGGCGTTTGTCTCAAGCCCGTCAAGGTTTTAAATGAACCAAATAAGAGAAGAAGTCTCCTATTTATAGAATTTAGAAGTCAATATTATTCGTTAAAAGGCTTTAAGATGGACGATTGAGATTGAGCTTTATCATTGGAGCTTATCTATTTTTTTAGTCTTTATGGGCTTGGATATGGGTTTAGGGCTTTTCGAGTACACTTAAGTCTTTTTAAGGTTTAATAAAGTTAAACGAAGCCCAATAAGTTAAAAAAGGTTGTCTTCAAGTCTACTTTTTGTGTGTAAGAGAACTGCGTAAGGTTGAGAGTGAAAAATTTAGTCCGGTGATACTCGTTTTTAGTCTACCAAGTCAGGTTTTCCTAAAACATCCATAATCGGATTGATTTCTCAGGCTTTGTCACTAATCGAAGATATCAATCTGTAGTATTAAATAAGGATAAAAACCTAATTACTGAAATGGTCTTCTATAGTAATATAAAAAAAATGTCGTCTATTAAAAAAGAGTAACCTTTAAAAACCATGAAAAACATGAAGGATCTTAGAAACTTTGATTTAATTACTCTTTATATCAGTTTATGCAACTAGAGGGCATAAACTAATTAGATTAACAACACAAGCTAATTAGATTAAGAAAAAAAGTATAAGAAATTCAAGTTATCTAACCGAAATATCTAAGTGAAAAAGCGTGACATTGATAACAAAGAAAAAGAAAATGAAACGTAGAGAATTTTTCAAGAAGTATGGAATTTGAAGTACTTTTGCTTTGCAATCAAATCATAAATATAAATTTAAACTCAAGTTTGATTCAAATAAGCGCAAGTACCACACTATATTGAACTAGTTTTCAGCTAGAGTAACTCGGATTATTTTATTCGTCTTCCAATTGCATCTCCTTATTAAATTGCATAAATAATATATTCCAGGACCAAAGCACCGGAAATTGGTGGTTCCGGTGCCAAGATATTGATATAGGATACTGGCCAGCTTCCCTATTCACAACTCTTCATGAAGGTGCACATGTTGTCGCTTGGGGTGGGGAGGTAGTCAATTTACAACCAGGGGGTCATCACACAGTAACACAAATGGGGAGTGGGCATTTTCCTTATGAAGGCTTTGGGAAAGCAAGCTTCTTCCGTGGTCTTAAGTTTGTTGATGCTTCAGGTAGCCAACAGGATCCCAGTACTGTAAACAAGTTTGTCACACATCCATCATGCTATGACCTTCAAATGGGAGAAACCTCCCAGGAACTTGGAGTTAATTTTTACTATGGTGGTCCTGGATTTTCTGCACAGTGTCCATAACAGGAGCAATCACTACCAAGATTGATTCTATGTGGACCAAGTGTGCGATGTTCTCATCAATATGTTTGTGATTTTCATGACAATTTAATAAATATCGGCAAGAAAAGATGCAAAATAATTTATTATAAAAGTTGAAGCTTCTTTATCTATCGCAGTCTTTTATGGCAATTAACATTTTTTTTTTTTTACACATTCCTTTAATGATTGTTCTTGATGGGTCATTTAATGTGAAGTCTAATATAACATGATTCTGGTAGACAGCAGTACAGCACCTGTTATGTATGTGCAAAAATTAACATATTCTATAAAAGCAAATCAAGACAATCAGTACATAGAGCATTTAGGTATACGGATGATGGACTTCCTTAACAACTTTGAAAGAGTATAAATTTCTAGAGCTTCTAAAAGTCTAAGCTCTAACTCAATCCGTGGTTGCTCTTGCTTTACAAAACACAAAGTAAATGATCAAGTCGACTTCGTATAACATAAATCACCAACAATAATATAGAATAAGAACTGTTTCTTTAACATAATAATTAACATAATTAAAGGGATTAAGAAAAAAAGCACACACAAAATGCATCGTATAAATTAGACACCTTCACTTGTTGGGTCACCAAGTTGTATCCTCTCTCATTCATGAATAAGTGCCGCATGGTACAAAATGTATAGGTTTCAACCCTAATTTCTTATAGTTTATAGAATTTAGTAAGGTGATGAAAGTAAATAATTTGAAAGCTTAAGTAGGATTTAAATTGAGGCTCCTATTTCAAACACATTAGAATATTATGCTTTTATTGTTATTTTATTTTGTTTTGAATAGAAAAGCCTAAGTATGTATGACAGATTTGCAGCAATAGCATTGTTAAGGCAAGATTATTGAACTCATGATTCTACTTAAAATCGTTAAAGGTCTATAGAATCGAAATATAAAAATGTAAACTTTTACAATCTATGCAAAATATCTTTTAAAAAATTATATATCTATATTTATAATAGTTATAAAAAAAAAAACTTGAAATACATTATGGAAATAAATAATAAATGAAAAAATTAAATTTTTTTCTATGAATCTTAATCTATAATCTAAATTTAAGGAAAAAGGATAAGTAGAGTTGAAATTAATTGTTTGAAAAAAGTGATGAGTTAAAAAGAATCAAATGTTTTAACTCATTATGAGTTATTCATAGTATAAAATTAAATATATAGTTTTTCTTTCAAATTTTTCTATTGGAACTGGAACTTGAATGAGGACCTCATTTGTTTTAAGGAAAATCGTACATTAGATGAAAATATTTTCCTTTAAAAATTATTTTTATGAAAAAAAATATGTTTTTATGTGTTTGGATATTTTTATAAGAATGTATTGAAATTTTTTTTCAATGTTTGACTAGTGAATACTATATAACTTATAACTATACCAAAATATATGAATATCTACATGTTACTATAAATATAATATATAAAATATTTTATTTAAAAGCAAAAGTATAAATGTGAATGAATTTTTTAATATATATTATTGTAACCGTATTAATTGATTTTGATAATATTTTAATAAGTTTATAGTTTTTTTTTACCTATTATAATTTTTTCATATTTAAAATATAATTTATAGATAAGTTACAACAATAATAAATAAAAATCATTTTCTTAGCGCTAGAATGTTTGTAAATATTTAATTGAAAAATAACATTAAGTTTTAAAAAGAGTAAGTTGTTTTCCAAAACAAGAGGAGAATTTTCTTTTTAATGGGAAGGGAAAACATTCTCTACTTAAAGTACATTTTCCAATAAAACAAGCAAGGGAAAATAAGAAAAATATTTTTCTTAAAACAAATGGGCCAAAGGCTATGAATATTGAATAAGGGATTAGGAGAGAGAGAGAAAGAGGCAAAAAAATTAGAATAGGATAAGAAAGATAATTTAATGCCTTAATAATTAACGAGATAGTAGAAACCTAGTTATATATTTTTTTTCTTTTTTTTTTTGGCTATTCAACTCATATATGTAGAATCAATAAATTGGTAAAAATTGACATATAAAATTAGTTAAAAATGTAAGTATTTATAAGAAAATAATTTTACACACAAGATAACTTAGAAAAACCTTATAAAATTATAAATCTATAGAATCGTATCAATAGAATTGTGATTTTAATAACTACGACTAAAGCTTTAGCGCTTCATGCATCTACTCTTTAGCAAAATTGTGGCCTCTTATTTCTTAGGAGTAAATCGTATGTATTATCACACTCCAGAATTGAGGTGCAATTGGTCCACCATATATTTTTACTAATTAGAAATAACTTGTATATAAAAAAATAGCACATCAATCATAAAATCCCTAAGAATATGTTGAGGTCTATTACAAATTGCTAAAAGAGCAGTTTATTATCTTACGATTTGGTTCCTTATCTTTATGAGTGGTTATGGTTCAATTTAGTTTAGAGGCCAAATTGAACTGAATCGAATCATATTTAAAAATGGTTCAATTTAAACCCTTAGTGAGTTGAATTGCTTAATGATTTCGGATTATAAAAGTGATTACTACAGATATGGTTTAGCTTTGTTTGATTTAGTTCAAATCGCTTTTAAAAGCATTTATTTGTTCAACCACATTTGACTAATATTAATACATATTTACCATTGTAGGCTTTACTTGTATGATTTTGTGCATGATTCCAAAATAAAAAGAAAAAGAATAAGTGAATTATAATTGCCCATATGCATATAAATAGCAGAAGAATTATAAAATAATTCCTTACGAAGAAGCTTAACATACTTTTCAAACCCTATATTGTAAATTTTCCACTAGATTATATATATTACAAACAAGCTTGACTTATGGAAAGCTTGGAGTTGCCGGTATAAGGATTGAGGATAGATTGAGGAACATGAGTGGCATTATGATGGTGTAAAGAATGGAAATAGGGATAAGAGATGAGAATAAACACAAAATTGAGATAGGGATAATAGATGAGAGTAAACTCAGTGAATGTTTGAAGTAAGAGTAAGAGCTTAGTCTAATGTGAAGACCTTTGTATGTGAGATAGAAATGAAGGAGGAGTGGAAGCATTATGGACTAGGAGACTACAAATTAATACCTTAGCATTATGGTTAGGTATCTTAATTCTTTTCTACAGTAGAAGTTGATAAGTTTAGCATATTTATTGGCATTCAAAAATCAGGACCTACATTTAAAAAAATTTTTTTATGCAAAAATCTTTTTAGTTTGCCACAAAGTGATTTAGTTTGATTTGACTTTTGAATTGTACTATGAATCATTTAGATCCTTCATAAATTGAGTTGGGAACCGAATCATAAAAAAATCTCATATTGCAGTTTATTCAATTTAATTTGATTTTCGATTTGGTTTAATTTGATTATATGAAAAATCAACTTTTATCATTCATTGGATTCGCGTTGAGGAGAGAACAGCCTTTAGGAAATGATATAGATATTTGGTTGCTTTTTTGACACGTAGATGAAAAAGAAAAATAAAGCAAGAAAGAAGTTATGGGTAAGTTGTACAAATGATATAAAGCTGACAAAATTATGACTTATCACTGATCTAAATGCCCAGAGCAATTGCTGGGGTGGATGGATGCTCAATACACACATGAAAAGATTGCTTTCATCATTCAGGGTATTTTTTTCAAATAGAATGGCAGGCATGCCCTAGACACAGTAGGAATATATCATCTTGGGATCTGAACTACGTAGCTATTTTGATTTAAAGCGGTGGTTCTCATTATCCACTTGAATTAGTAGTGTTTTTCTTGAATCACTATAATTCCGACTCTCAAGACGGGTTGATATTTCCTTTTGTCCACCACGCATCTATTCTTTGGCAAGACTCTCAATGCATAGACAAAATGACTCATTGCTACCTAGAATTTTGGATTGTGGGCTTGTGAAAGGAGGATGAAACTTTCCGACTCCAAATGGTGACTTCAATTATGTCCCTCTTTTCTCACATATTACCATGTATAACAAAAAAAAAAAAATAAAAAATAAATGGAATACACATAAATATCCTTCATACGTGGAATACGATTGATGGAGAGATATATGTGATATTATTTGTGGATTTGGAAACTTAATGCATTAAAATATATATATGGTATTTGAACAAAGAATTGAAAAGTCACCACCCTGCAAAGATATATATATATATATATATATAGCATTGGGCCAAAGGAGATGAACAATAATAACTGCTTTTTATATCGTGTGAATAGTTAGGATTGAGCTTGAATCGATTTGATGCCTTTTACCTTTTCTTACTGAACCACACCTAATATTATGGTTTCTTTCTTTTATATAAAATCTTTATTTGGTTTGTCTAATTTAGGTTCGGCCTGATATACGCTTGATTTGAATTGTTATCAACATGACAAAACTATTTATAGAGCTGTAGATTATGGGTACAAGATTCAATTAAGAAGAATATTATATATGTTTAATCAATACAATCTTAGCTTCTATGCACATGGAACAATTATTGTTTATTAATGCGGCTTTAAGGTTACCACATCGTAAATCGATAAATCCAATCTTAGCTTCTATGCACATGGAACGATTATTATTTTTTAATGTGGCTTTAAGGTTGCCACATCGTAAATCATCCTGTAATGCGATTTCCATTGAAATTAATTTATTGGTGAAGTAAAGTCAACGAAAAGTTCAGCCTCAGTTAAAAAAAAAAAAAAAAAAATCAAACTTGGCAACAAAATTAGGTGATGTACCGGGTGAGCACTTGTGAAAGTGGTATTATTACTTTTAATGAAATGAATTTTTCTACATTCTTATCATTGTTTTTTACGCCATTAGTATAACCTTCCATTCTATTTTTAATTTACATTTTTTTTTAAGTTTGAACAATTTAAATATCACCAAAAAGTATAAGAGAATTAGGCAAAGTAAACACAATATATAATTAGATTATTCTTTTGACAGTAAGGAGATAAAAAAAGAAGTGGTGTTGATCCCGTATAAGATATCAAAAAGAAAGAGAGGGAGAGAGAAGAGGGTGTGAATTGATATCTTCAAACTTTTTGAAACTTTTGATGTAAATAGGCTGAAAATACCTCTCTTAATAACTTAATGTGATAAACAGTAGTGCTTTAATAATCTAGCATATGATTAATAAGCAACTTAAAGTAAAAAGATAAGGAAGAGATCATCAAGCTCAAGATTTATAGAAACTCATCCTTTTGTCTACTGCCTTTTTTCAGTTTCATTGCTGGGGAATCAGTCTACTTTTCCGGTATTGTTTCACTTAATCCACTTGATCAAACAAGACACGAAAAGTTTACAATTATTAGCCACACTTAGCCTTAACAACCTTTTACTCTACCTATATAGCTTTTCTACAATCTAGGTTAATTATAGATCTATATAATACAATCAAATTTTTTTCAATACTTAAACAACATATAAAGTTGACAAAAAGCAAGTGAGAACAACAATATGACTCTCAAATAATTTCGAATAAAAACAAAAATAATGATTGACAAGAGATTCACTTCGATTCAACGTTTTGAATAAGTATCTGAGAATTGTTTTGTGTTATTTCAAATGGTAGAAATTGCTTCATGATCCAAGTATAGTGTATATGTAATTTTTTGCTTTTCAGATTTGTACATACAACTTTGAATCACTTTTCTTTTTATACTTGAATCTTCTAACAATTAAATTTGTTGAGAATTATCTTCAAATCAGGTTTATTCTTTCCAATGCCTAGATAATCTGTAGATATTTTTGAGAAAATGTCGGTGTTTTGAAATTTAAACTTAATCCTCTAAGCTCGTTTCGATAAGACAAGCTTGATTAGCAATTTTAAGATAAGCTTCAGATTTGAAATTGAAATCCCACAAAATTCGAAACTAACCTTATCTTTATCCAATGTAAGATATTATCTTGATTTATCTAAAGATAAATTCCCTTAAAAGTAATCCCTATGGATTCTTAATTTCATCTTTAATGAAATGAGATTAAGTGTATTTCCTTTATATACTCAACTTAGAGAGCTAGGTTTTATTTGCTTCAAATATGATATTGTGTGATTTCTGCAACGTGACTTTTCTAGATCAATTATCCGAACAACTTTCTGAAGAGTATTAGTTTACTTTCAAAGTCTCTGAATAAATCTCTGAAGTACTGTACCGACTTTTTTTCAAGATTTCTAAAGTATTTTTTGAAGATTTTCAAAATTATCTCTTTTTCAACTAAGTCGAACCTTCATAATAAGTTTATAAACATAATTTAATTTGTAATTTTAAACTTTCCAAGAAACTGTCTGAATATTTGTATATTTATTAATTCATTAGCATTCTTATCTTTTTGTAATCATTAAAATTCATAAGTGATATTTAACAAATGGGAAACAATAAGATGCAAAATCATAGGTCATAAACAATTTTTTACTCAAATTTATGATGAGAACTATTTAAATTTATTCCTGTGTTGAATTTATAACTTATATATAAATAGATTAGGTTGGTATATAAGTTTTTGTTGGTGGATTATGAATGATCTTATGGAAAGATTTTATAAAAAAGGTTAGCATGATTTTATCGGGCCAAAAGAGTCTAAAAGAACAAGTGAAAAAACGGAGATATATTCTTGCACCGTAAAAAACAATAAAGTAAGAAGTGTAATAAGGAAAATGTCGGAAAAAATTTAAGCCCATAATTAAAAAATAATTAAAACCTTTAAGTAAAGGAATAATAATAATAATGACAACAATTATAATATTAATAATAACTAAAATGTATAGTAACTAAAGATAATAAAATAAGTTAGATGTCGCTAAGTTAAAATTACAAGATTTGAGATCATATATTACTTCCTAATACCAAAGAAATGGACAAGACATTACGCGATGGACCCATGAGCCCATGCCAAAACCCACCTAAAGACAGAAACCCCTACAGCCCCAAGCCCAACTGCTCTTTCCTTCCCTAAGCAGCTGAAAACCATCCGCCAGTTAACCTAACTATATCTAACTAAATAAACTGGACCAGCCATTGCTCCTTCTCATGCGTGCATGAGAGCATGCCACCTATGAGCTTTATTTTTCTAAGACAGCACCCAAAACCATCCAAAATACACACAAGTATACTACTCTCTCTCTCTCATTTTTTATTATTTATTTATTTTTATTTTTATTTTTTCCTCCAGCGACGCACAAGTACACACTTAAAACATGCAAAATTGAGGAAATTTCTAATCCTTGTATCATTCATCTATGCATATAACATGCAAATATTCTATTTAAGATATAACTGAATATCGCCATTTCTTGCTTAGAGTATTCTCATCTGAATTCTTTAGCATGAAATCCTGAATTAGGAAATTTTTTTACAGATTATTTAGTTTTTTTTTTTTTTTGGAGACTTTGGCTAAGCATCTTAAAAAATAATAGTTTATTTATTTTTTATTGCTTTTAGTGTTATATTAGTTTAAATTTATGTTTTATGGATTCTTGTAAATAATATAAATAAATATTTAAAATCATATTAGAAAATATTGTGAAGTTAAAATGAGAAGGTCGTCAGAAAACGAAGTTCTTGATTTGGCCTCTAGCAATTTTAAATGCGAAACGAGGATGTTTTAGTACACGTCATTCTAACAGAGCATGGACCAACACAATTTCCATCTCCCTTGATCCACGCCGGTGTACAAAATCCAACCCGAACACCATTTTCTCTCCCTCACGACGCTAGCAACACCACGAAACCTTCTTCCCTTACCGCTGTCTTTTCTTTTACTCTTTTGGCTGCCATCCTCTGTTCTAGTAGACGAGGAACAGAACAAGCAAACTCGCATGCAGCTCAACACTCCATACTCCGGCGACAAAACTCGAGCAAGGTAAATGCTTTTTCCTAGCTATAGCTTACTCGCAAGTGGTCCCTTCAACTCCTCGCATAAGCTCTTCAACGACACGACCCAACCAATGTAAGCGTCGACTCTTGGTTCAAACTTGTTCCGCAACTTCTTATTACCTTAGGAAGCCGTTACTAACCTAATTTTATTTCTTTTGATATAATAGTAAAAGGTGGCATCAATTTTGATACGATTACCTTAAGGATTATTACGATTAGTGATGCTATGAACGAGTGAGAACTCTCGATGATAATCGTGTTTATCACACCCCAAATCAAAGGAGTTGTAACGGTATTGTTGTATTAACTAATCTACGTTAAAAGCTACTCGCCTTAGCGGTTAACGTAAATATAGTTTACATAATGTGTTTGCCATTCAACTATTTGAAAGCGTCTAATTTAGTATCTAATAAAAATCAACTTATGATGTAACTTTTTAAAATAGCTACTGAAAATAATATTTATAACTTAAATGTTGGGACAAAAATTAAGTTTTATAAATTATATAAAGGATAAAAATTTCGAACGTCATAAAAATTTCAAAAACTATGTCTTTACAAAAGATAAAGTATCTACTAAAATTCATAAGCTTACAGAATCAAGAATAAATCCCATTAGCCAAAAACTAGGAGTCATCCGAAGAGATCTTATTAACTTTCCTAGAGGTTAGTTTAGTTGATAAACTAAGTAGAAATCCATTTGGGTAGTTTTGAATCTCACTTCCTAACCTCATTCTCTAGTCTTTTGAAACTTGAAGTAGTATTACTGAATAAGGGAATGAGCAATAATTTGCTTAGTAAGTGGAACGAAGACAATAACATGTATTTGATACAAAGCAACAAAGGTTTTTAAACAAGTTTAGTTAGATGTTATGCATGTACAAGCAAGTGTCATCATATGATGTTATTTAGTTTGTCATGAGATTAGAAAAATTATATTTACTCTAATTTAGGTTGAAGAGTTTGATGTTGCACACTTCGTGAATTGGAACCAAATTAGGGCTTATGCAATAAAGAGCAAGCTCTGCCCAAAACTTCACTTTATTCCCGATCTTATTGTAATCTTTTCTCCTGTCAGTTAGTTCAACTAAAGGTAGGGAGGGGATTATTTCAGTTATCTTTATTGAAGGGTCCATATTAAACTTAATAATCCTAATTGTTTTCTTTAGTGAGTTGCGATGCAAGTCTGGTTAGAAGTGCATTTTAAATTGATTGGGTTTTATTAAGAGACAATTGATCAAGAAATTAAGTTGAACTTTGTCGAAATATGGTAGAGTTTTAGAGAGATAGCCTCGTTGAATCTCAAAGCTTAAAGGGAGTGAAAGTGAAAACTTAAGTGTGATTTTAGTGCTTTTGTGTGACTCTTTGGATAAATTTTGCTTTAGTGAGAAATGGTGGCTTGAATTTATATAGAAACAAGCTTGGGTATGGATGGAAAGCAATTAATTCACAGGCTGCTGGAGAATCTGGAAGGATGACTCCAAGCACATGAATCCGTCGTTTTTCCTTAAAATCATTCTTTTAGTATATTGGAATTCGACACATTAACATGAAATGCTTGTGCTACTCACAAGTGATAAGAGGGTACTCAATCCTTTCTAATAATAGGGCAGATAAAATGGATCACCAAATGAAAAGTTAAATTTCACGTATACCCCTAGATATTTTTAATTGTACATTTACTCCTGTGTTACATGACATTGTACCATAATAACCCCAAATAATTTTTGTAAAGATGGATTAAATGCACATTAAAGATATATGAATGATTAATTAAAATAATTGGGTATATTAGTGCAATTTTCAAAATTTTTTGGATGGTAGATGTAACTTATCATAAATAATAAAATATAAAAGCTTATACCACACCTACAATCTTAAGCTATTTTATTCGGTTGGATATGCGCTAATTTTAATAAAATTGATCGAAAAAGAAATTTCACATATACTTTCATCAACAAACAGAATAATTAGCATTCATTATTTAACATATTTCATGTTTCAAGACAAACATTTGGTTGATGTGGATGGCCTCGACTATATGAACTATTTTAGTTTTGATTATTGAAATGTTCTGCAAATATTACTATTATAAATAGTGCATTGTAAGAAATTGATAAGAGAACCTAGCCCTTAAATTTACAAGTACGCTAATGCTCCAATTACACAGCTCGACATTTCATTCAATGTTATTATTAGATGATGATGATAATAAGAAGAATGTAACCTTATTCATCAAATGTTCGTAACTAGTATAAAAAATTCATTGATTGCATAGACTTCAGCAAAAGGAGCATAATTTTGATGTTAGAATTGTAGGCTACTTTAGAGGAAAATTTCATTGAATCATCGTGAAGTTATATTTATATGTATGTACATTAAATTAACACATATGCAAAATAATAATAATAACTGTAGATCAAAATTTTATTTAACCAAATAGGATTATGATTAAAAACTCCGACTATATTATTATTTTTTTAATTTTTTTTTTGGGGGGAGGGGGAATGTTACTAATCATATTGTTTTCTTTCTTCTTGAATTGATCTGAAAATGCGCGCTGCTGATTCTGTTGCTAACCTGGGGTTATGAGGTACAGCTTTGATCACCCTTTTATGTTGATCACTAGCATGGGTCTCTGCTTTACTCTCTGAAGTTGGTGTGATAGGAAAGAGTGGAAGAACATCTCCTCTTAATCTCTGAGACGGACTGCTAGTTGTACATACTTGTGTCTCGCCTTTCTTGGATGTTTGATTTCTATGAAAATGAGGTGAGTTCACTCGACTCCCCTGTGTTGACATATTACATTTGACCACTGAAAACTGGTTATCCCCCCCACATAATCGAAACATTTCGTTATAGTTTGTCTGCTCGACCATAGAACTCGATATGGATGAATTCATCCATGGTGTGTCATATGTAGGGAAATAAGATAGACCAAATGGAGACGTTCCATGTATATTTCCAGGTCCTCGATGAGAAGCAGGAAAGCCAATAGCCGTGTTTAGAATTTCGCAGGTCACAGAAGATAGGTCCACGATGTTGCAGCCACTATAAATTGGTGCCATGAATCCAGTAGTCGGAGGGCCTGGACCTGTGTAAGGCTTGTAAACTAGACCTTCAGCTTGAAGCTGAACTACTACTGTTAGCTGCTGATTTGGGTGATGGAAATTTAGATTGAGGTCTTTGATGCTGCCTATGAAATGGAAGAAAGAGGAAGCTTTTCAATTGTATTTCCATTAGCAGTTTCAGTATTTATGTTTGACCTTTGAGAATTTTCCTTGATTTTAGAAAATAATGGTGTTGGTTCCAAAACATACTGCTTTTCTGGTTTTTTATTTGGAAAGGGAACGGCTTCTATTAAGGGCTTGTCGAAGCCCAGAATTTCTTCAAGCATTAAGTGGCGAGATCTAGCAATCAACTTTTGGACCTGCATGCCAAGATAAAGTAGTCAGTAGCCTTTTTTTATTGAGCATCAAAGGAAAAAAGAATCACTAGAAAAAAAAAAAATAAAAAAATAAAGTTACCTTTACTATCCGATGCAACTCGAATACTTGTAGAGAAAACACACTTTGTTGACTGAAAAGATGACAACACTCCATAAGATCATGCATTTATTGGCATAAACTAGGAAAAAAGATTGTGGAGGAAAACCATACAACTAGAATAATAGTATAAGGCTTATAGTATCTTTAGCAGATCCTGCGTTTCTTTTGTTTTCATTGGTTAAAGAAGGAAACTTTTGCATGCCAACATATGTTCGATTAGACAAAACAGAAATCTTGATTCAAATTCTTGGGTTTTAAATTTCCTCCATTTTTGATTGACACTCCCAATCCCTATCAATCGGCACTATATCACTCCATAATGGGCCTTACAAACTTATGGCTATTCGTAGTAGGAGTCAGTATCAACATGAAATTAACGTTAATATCAACAAACATAAATTCTTAGATGAGTTGGTTCTGTTTCGTTCAATATCAGAGACAAATACATTCTCAGTTGCTTAGATCTTTGTCCACATCATGTCATGTTCTAAAAACTGGCTCCAATTGTAGAAACGTATAGTTATGAAGGCCTTAGAAGAATGGAGAATTAAGTCTCACAGAGCACAAGCATACAAGATAGTGTGAAGGGTTCCATCATTAAAAGTTCTTATAAAAATGATTATCATGCATCACATCAAGTGCATATGTGCAGGTACTTTTAGCATTCATCTTTTAGTGCATGATATTTTATCAAGAAAACGAGAACTTTAGAGCTTCTATCTTAAAAATCGTTATTATATCATTAACGATTTATTTGAAATTATGCTTATTAAGTACGTAAGAGAGGTTGGTTAATCGAGAAAACTTTGTTGCATAGTTAATAAAATGATGGATTTTTTTCATAAATTTGCTAAAGGTAAATCCTATATTAATGGACATTAGTGTACAATGTAATACTTGAGTCCTCCTCTTGTTGAACCGAATTATACATAATTAACTCATAAATATATAACGATAACATATTAAAAAGGTTATGTTTTTTACATTAGATACACTATAAGAAACTTAAGTTTTAGTAACAAAATATTTATCGAAATATTTTTTTTTGATGATTTTGTTTTTCTAATATAATGAAACAGCCACTATAAAAAGTATATATATCGTTCATTTTTTTTTCCTTTTGTAATGATATTTTGTTACCTTCTTTTTAATTAGCGATATTTTTTGATAATTTATGATTATTTATTTACCATATATAATACTTTCTTGTTAGTAACTTTTGTTTATGAACTATATTTTCTTTCAAATTTTATATTCAAACAATGGAATTTTATTTATGCACTTCTATATCATGTCATTACAATAGTGTCAAAAGAAAAAAAAAAAGCAAACAACTTGCACACGTTTTTGCAGTGATTAACTCGTTGCATTAGGAAAAAATAAATCACTATAAAAATGTATTTTATTGTAAAGTTTCATTGCCTTTAACTTAAATTTCTTGTAATAAAAATAGCAATGCTGAAATTTTTATAGTAGCAGAATACAAGATCTTGTGTTCAGACTTTTATTTGTTCATTTTAACCCTATTTAATTGAGAGGTATACTTAAATTAGAGTCTAAAGTTGAAGGGAAGTATTAGCCAATTAATATAAAATCATATTAGATCTAATAAGCTTATATTTTTTAGATACCATAGTAGTGGTATTAAATTTTATCATAAGTCTTATCGATATGACAAAATGATTATTTTTATTATGATATATAAATTCGAAAGCATTTTTGCTATTATACCTTTTCAATATTACAATTTTTTATAGCACCTTTTCGGTGTCAATTTTAGTAATTAATATTTTGTCAAGAGGAACAATTGAATTTTTTTGTTTGACTGTTAATTTTTCATATAGTTGAAAAAGGGAAATGGCAATGGGAGAGATGACTATCATCGCTTTATTCCCTTCGATGAAACAACTGCTTCGGATGCAAATTCATTAATAGTGATACATTAAATCAAATTTTGACTTCTCTTAAAATTTCCAAAACCATAGTCATAATTTGATTTTTTGTTTTGTGAATAGTTTACATTTTCCCTAGTGTACAACCACTTTTCTATAACATTTTTAAATAAAGCGTTCAAGTGCATGTTTTAAACTGTCAAGTTTTCTTCATAGTATTATTGAAAAAGTGGACGACATGTAATATTTATGAAATATTAGTATAAATTGGTGCTATCTTATGTTTTTCTATGGTTTTTTCTTTCTTAAAGCATGATATCTAAATCGTCATGCACATAGTAGGAAACTCATTATCATCTTTTTAATGTTGTAATATGATGATATTAAAGCACTTTTTATGGAAATAAAAATATCGGTATCAATAAAAATTTCTCTTTATGGAATAAGGTAGAACAATAGCAATTTTATCATGGAGAGTTAAGTACAACACTTCATTAGTAAATATCTATAAAAATAGTGCATCTAATAGGGATAATTGGATACACGATAAATAGAGTATGAGATCATACTTTTATCCTATCATATAAAGTACATTTTTCTAAATTTTTGAATAGAAACTACTTGTAGCACTCTAAAATCACTCTAGAATCTATTTTCTCTGTGGTATAGAGGGAACTTATACTCTTTATATATTATTGTGCAAGTTTCAAGATGAACATTGGAAGAGCAAATTTCGAAAAATCTATAACCAAAATCTAAAAAAAAAACTTTTAATATTCACTTAAAACCTATTCAATTGAATAATATAAAGATGGATATTCTATAAAATAGGATTATCCACTCATCTCTACTTTTAAAATATGATTATATGTTAAATGTTTACATTTCAACTATATGTAAGATATAGTATGTAATTGCAAATGTCTGATACAATTACGATGGGATACACTGACAACTTAGCTAAGTCATTCATCAAAATGATTATCTTTCATATGTAACATACAAGTTATATGATACATTTACATTGCACATTTTAAAGTTATATACGTGCACAAAACTAAACTAAATTTTACGATACATTTATACACACAAATTATGCATATAATATTTATTTAAATCGTAAACCAAATATACATACATACATATATATATATAATCATAAACTTTAACAATTATCTATAAATAAGAAAAAAAGGCACTTATAATATAGGTTATATTCATTTGACCACATCTTATACAAAACCATAATAAATATATATTATGTGTTGCCTACAGGCTATATAATACATATATATTTTTCTCTACATGATTTATAATGGTTGTATTATCTTACATTAGTCATGTAGAGATTGTAACAAGTTAGGAGTACATACTATCAATATGTTAGTTGTGATTGTTTTTTTTTTTTTTTTTTTTTTTTGTAGAAAAACTCCATAAGTTTCTTTAATATAAATACATTTTAAGAACTGTGTAACTATTAACCATAAAGACACTTACCTGATGATAACATTCCTTGCTTTCCAGAATTCTCTTTCTCCTATTGCTTCCATAATCTCATCAGGTGAGAGAGCTGAAATGGATATTGAGTCAGGCGATTTGTGGTCAACATTGTTGTGTTTATTATCATTTCTCAACCGCTCAGATCTGCTACCATTACCAGAGTCTGCATCACAATTACTGCCATCTTCAACTCCATTAGACCTTGTAATACGACCTTCAGTTGATACCTGTGTCGAGATTTCACCCCCTAATTGGAAAGAAGTCCCTGGATCTGCATCTTGGCTTTTCTCCCTTGAAATTCCTTCTTTCACGGTTGTTGCCCTTCGGGTGGCTGAGTTGCTATCTCTACCTTGTATCATATTTGATTTATTATCTGGACCCTTGCATTCCTGGTGAAAAGTTGTATGTGGTTGTTTTCTGCATTTGCTAAATCTGTCTGGACCTTGTATTCTTAATGATGCATCCAAGTTTGAAGTCATTATGCACATTTTCAGATTGTCTTGGAATTGAGCTCTTGAATGCTGTATTAACTTTAAATTAATAGGTCTAGCATTTCCTAGCTGGATGTCACCTTGGGGGGGTGGGGGGGGGTGGTGTGGGGGTTGGTTAGCCCAAGAGGAATAGGCGAGGGATTAGAAGTAAGCTCTGTCACACCACCAAGGTTCCTTGTTAAAGTTCTCTTAAAGTGCGTGAAGTTGGGTTGAAACAAATCAAACTTAGAATGTGACGGCAGTGTCATCTCTGCTGTCTCATTTGTAGTAGTTCGATGATGAGGTGATTTGTATACTTCCGTCATAGAGTTAAGCTTGGTGCTAGGGGTATAGTGATTTTGTGCATCATGGGGTAAGTTGGAAGTTGTAGATGAATCAGGTGGTGTGAGAAACATATCATTTCGATGACCAACACCCTAATTAATGAAAAATTGTCGCAATTAGAACAAAATTGAATTGCACATTGCTACAATTATGCTAAAAACATTGAATCATACTATAACATTGACGACAATTACACCATATCACGAGATATTATTAAGAAGGGGGGGCAGGATTAAGATTTAAAGGAGAAACAATATATAAAATTGAAAAGTATTTATTTTTTTTGAATTCTATTTTATATTTAGTTAGAAAGACGAAGATGTGAAAACTCAAAATGGTGGTTTAGAATTTGATCAAAATTTATTATAATCTTGAAGTAATAATGGTTTAGTAAACATGGATATTGTCATTTTAGAGAATATTAATTACCATATTGAATTATTATCATGTATTGGATAATCATATTGGTTTTAGAAGCATCTAAAGCTCGTAATGCAAATTTAGGATCCAAAAAGTAAGCACGTAAATAAATGATCTTTGATGATAATGCCGGCAACAAAGGTTTCGGTAAATAATACATAAGAAGAAATCAAGCTACACTAGATAGAAATTCATGTCAATATACAAACTATAAACTTGAAATCAAATCAAATCGAGTGCCTATCTTATTGCACAGGACAAAACAATTAAAAAAAAAAAAGCAAGTTTGAGTCCCTTGTTTTGAGTTAAAGACTTAACTAGTAGCAATGACTTATGAAGATAAGGTAGAGTAGATTTTGAGACTGACGTTAATAGAGGAAGTCGAAGGAACAAATAAGTTGGAGAGGCAAAGTCGAACCCGAGCCATCGCCAATGCCAACCCTTTGGGAAGGAACATTGAGCTGTTCATAGAGAGCCATTTTATTCCTAGGAGGTGCTCTTGGTCCTCCTGGTCCTCCTTTCTCTGTTTCATTAAACATAGGACTCATTTGATTTTTCTCTGCCTTTCTACCTCTCATCCTTTCTAACCTTTATTTCCCTTGGCAAAGAAATCAATATTCAATCCACTATGATTTTGACTTTTTTTTTTCTTTTTTTCAAAAGTTGAGCAAAACCTAATTCTCAAAAGAAGGGAAAAAAAAAAACAAACGATCCTTTTAACACACCCACAAATCAAGACAATCACATAAACTATATCTTGTAAGATCTAATCATATGAATATATTGCAAAATGAAAAAAGATGTTAAGGATTCTTCAAGATTATGCCCATTTCCTGATCAAACCTTTGTCATCCAATCTCAAAGAAAGCAAATTTTGATCATAAAACACAACCTAGTTACCGGAATACATAGAACAACTTCAGAGAAAAGATAAACCTAACAAAAAACAAACTCTGAACTTCCAAAAATACTACCATCACATGAAACTAAATTACATACTTAAAAATAATATACTTTAGCAATATTAACAAAATGAGATAGTACATCACTTAAAACACTATCAATATGGTAGCTAATATTGACATGCCCAACTCATGGAAGACCATGAGCTAAAAAAGAATATAATTTTCCTTCAGCAAAATTCGAGGAAGCTAAGGAAAGAAAAAGAAAAAAACATACAACAAGTGCCTGGAAAAGGAAAGATAATAGATATATATTTAATTGAAGACAGATTCGGCCACAGAAGAGGGTTCCCTTGGTTATCGACAACACAAAAGGTTCTCTAGAAGGAATATTGACAAAAAAAAAAAAAAAAACTTTAAACACGAAAAAAATGTAAAAGCAAAGCATTGGAAGATACGAAACAGTTGTGGGCAAAATGGGACAAAGTGGATAAAACTCAAGCATCTTTTTCAACACATGGCAATGGCAACTTTGCATGCTGACGTGGCATTCAGTTGTAGCATCATCCAACCATATGGTGATAGATTAGTTTGGTCCCACAAGAGATGTGACCCCTCTAAATTGAAGTGGCATTTGATTATTGGTTGATTGCTAATTGATTGTGTTTTTTTTCAATTTCAAATTATCAAAATATATTTATTTATCAAGTTTTCCAAAACATTTATTATAAGGTTTAAAAACATCTTTTTATGTATTTTGAAAAGATAAAAACATAAAAGAAATTTTCTTTTAAAATCTTAGCCCCATCAATATTTTCCTTGTAATATTGACATCAATAAAGAAGGACAGTAAAAAGAAAATGTACAAAATACAGGGAAGTAGTCGTCCTTGTCAGGAAGAGAATTTCGGGACATGGTGTGATGTTCATGACCACATGTTGCATTCATGTATTTTATTTTTTTCTTAACTGTTCGGTTAGCTTTTTAAGATAGTGAATCCTGGCTGATCTTTGCAACCGCAAAAGACTGGTAAAAGAAAAACAGACCGTACCTAAAGAAAGTAAAGTGGGATTCTATTTGGAATTGCTCAAACTCGGGATCTTTATTACTAAATGATGTGTTAAGACATGGCATAAGCTCAACTTTAAATCTTCCGAAGGAAAAGAAGATTTCGTGTTGGAATGAGCACATTTCCAGCATTGTAGGATCCTGTCCGAAAATCTGCGCGAGCCAAAATTCTCCACCCCTTAATCTATTCTATTACACTCTTAATAAATATCCTGTTTGATTTTTCAAAAATTTTTTTTTTACTCTTTTTTTTTTTTTTTTTTGTCTTAGCTATCCAATTGAAACTTTTCTTCACAATGAAAAATCAAGATGACGAGATAGCTTTGTTAATCGTGTTTCAAAGATATTAATGATTGTTAAATTGATAACGTTACTTCAAATTCATTTTGAAACATATATAAATTCAAGAGACCATGTGTTAAAGTTGCAAAAATCAAGTAACCATATATCTTTAACATAACGTTTGGAATTACATTCTTGATTTAATATTTTCAATCTATTTATCATCAATCTTATATCAAAGAATATTGGACTCTCTGGAGATGGACTTAGGATGTTGCCATCCACTAAATTTTATTAAAACATGTAGATATTTAATTTTGATCCTTATTTATAGTGCCAATATTCAATCAAAAAGTAACTTAATACAATAATTGGATTATCACGAAATTGAGACAAACAATGCTTAATCTATTGCCATTTCAAGGACAAGACTTACACTTTTCGGATAAATTGTAATAAAAAACATTGCTTAGCTCCTCATTTAAATGATTATGTAAAAGAAGTAGAATGCTTAAGTAAGTTCATTTAAATTAGTAAAGTAATTTTCAATCAAAAGGTACCTTAATACAATAATTGGATTATTGCCTAAATTGAGACAAATAATGCTTAATCTATTGCCATTTCTAAGAGAAAACATACACTTTCCGAATAAATTGTAACTAAAAACATTGCTTAGCTCCTTATTTATATGATTATGTAAAAGAGGCGGAATACTAAGTAAGTTCATTTATATCCATGACCAGTTCAATGGTTTGAACTTGCAACAAGTCACAAATTGATAAATATCATATAATGCCTTAGATTAAAAGTATTGAATAATTAAGCCAACAAATACTAATAAGTCTATTTCAACTACTTGGCCCAAAAGTTTTAAGCTTGTATTGATAAGGTGTTTATTTTATAAATTAGTACCACAACTTTTCACAATCTATGCGGAATACTTAAATGTAGAGTCTTACAATCTCTTTCCCTTAAACACACTATGTTCTCGTCGCGAGATCTTACAATTAAGCCCAAATCTTCTTCCTTTTTGGTGTACGATTCGAGTCTGCAAGCATGCTAGAAGTCATTGGTCTAATAACACTTTCTGCCCTCCTTAGACTTTTTTCTCTAAACCAGAGCCAGACTCGAATCGTCTACTTATTGATAGGGGTTGGCTTTGACACCAATATGTCTCAAATCAAAAGTAGTGAATAAATAAGTCAACAAATACTAATTGACCCATTTTAACAATTTGGCTCAAAGGTTTCAAACTTGTGTTGATAAAGTACTTGCAATCATTATCTTATAAACTAGTACCATAATTTTCCATAATTCATACAAGACACTTAACTATAGGGTTTTACATATTATAATGGTATTTTATAGAGTTGAGTAAGGATAGCATGAGTAGATTATGAGGGTTTATTCATAGCTTACTTTAAAGTTCATGGGATGGTAATTTGGGATTCGAATGCGATAGATCTAAACATGATATGACATGATTTAAACTAGTTAAAGTAGGTAAAAATTAACATAAGACACAGACATGTTAGATTTGTTTAAACATGTTAAATCCAATGACTAGGACACGGGACACGAGATACACTATATATTATTCTGTATTTGCATTTTATTATAGACTTCATTTCTTTCTAAGTTAGAGATTTCAATTAAAGGTACTTGATACTTTTAACTATATATTTTTCTTATTATATTGTAGTTTAAATGAGAAAAAAATTATGAACTCATAAGTAAATTTTTTAACTGTTTTCCTTGAAATCTAATAAGTAATGCAATAAATTTTAAAAGCAATACCAATAGTAATATCAATATTTATTTAAGTCATGGTTCTACTTAACTTAGTGATATTATATAACTTAAATTTAATAAGGTTATATACTCTTATTGCAATGTAATGTAAATAGGTAAAAAATTACAAATTTATGTATAGATTATTTGATTGTCTCTTTTGATAATCCGACAAATAATGTAATATATTTGAAAATTAATATTGGAAATAATATTAATATCTATTTAATCCATGGTTCCATTTAATTTAATGATGTTATGTAATTTAAATTTTTATATTTTTAATATTTGGTAAGATTTGCTTTATTGAAACTTTTATTTGGATTGTAATTTTATGTAAAGTATGAATCTATAATATCATTTATCTTTGTAAAATTTAAATATTATTATTGTTCATTTTTCATTATATCTACAAATATTTTATAGATTTAATTATAGCTTTTTCATCGATAAATGATATCAAATTTAAGATAAATGAGATACGATATGATAACACCAATCGTTAATCCTAATATAAATGAGTCCAACCTAGATAGAAGGCACATTAGGCCATAAATTTAGGTTTTCACACATGATTAATAAATGGGTCATGCTATGGGTTTAAGATTTTTTGACGAAAACTTGTTTAAATATGGAATTGAGAAATGATACAATAACACGAATTGCCAATCTTATATAAGTCCATATTTTCAAGATTTGAATTGGAATCTACTTTATGGCTTGAAGTAATTACCCCATAATTTTTGAACTTTATTACCTTTCTATAATATAAAATTTTTAAGGAAAGTTGTCCAAAAATTGATTAATTTCTTCGTGTATCTTTGATAACTGCACTTATCGATTTGGGAATTTGCAACATTTTGATCACATTTCTCATTTAGGTATATGTTATGAATTTAATAATATAACTTTAAACAAGTTGTCACTAAATGCTACCTAAAAGTGCCATTGATGATCAGGTTTATTCTTTACATACTTGTTTAAAACAAGTAACAATACTAAATCCATTGCGACATTTTTTATAATACAAGTATAACCAATTAAATGTATGTCAAATAGTTTTGACTCAAGCTAAAATATAAAATTCAACAACATATCATAAAAGTTAGTAGATGAACTTTTTAAATAAGGATTTTAGCTTCTAAACTTGTTTAAAAATACCCCTTAAACAAATTCTTAGCAATTGGCAATAAAATCTTCTTAGGCATTGAAACAAACTTGTTAAAAATTATTACTCTAATCATTTTGGTAAAAATAAGATTTAAGCTCAAAATTAGATTTACTTGCTTACAGATACTAGCCATGACAATTTTGGTTGATGTTTAAAAATATTCTTCCTAAAATAACTTATTACTATATTAAGAAGGGGAATCACTACTTTAATGTTACGTTTGGTTCATTGGAATGGAATTATCATTCAAGCTTTATTACAATGAAATAGTTATTTGTTTGTTTGGTTTGCAAAAAGTTATACTATAAGTAATTCCTATTCCATGTAATGTGAAATAAATAAGGAATTTCTATTTCTTCCCTTTACTTGAGGAATTGATATTCCTTACATAATGTAACTTTTATTCTAAAAATTCCCTCAATCACAAAGTGAAATAACACTAGAGAAATTGCTATTCCTTTCTAACCTTATCTAATTCTAATAAACCAAACATAACGTAAGTAGTTTCTTATCTGAGTGTATTACCAAAATATTTGGTTTGTAAATGTTGAGTCTTCTAATTCATACTCACTAAAATTCTCCTTATTTCTTCTGTTTACACTTACCATATATGTTAAATACATAATATACTTCATAAAAACTTTGGGATACTAACACCACACTTACCCTTCCTCTTCCCCTTACCCCTTCCTTGATGAAGCTAAAGCTCATAATTATCATAACTTTTGAGAGAAGGAAAAGAAAAGAAAAAGCATCTAATAAAAAATCTTAACAAATTGACCATCTTTAGTAAATTCTAGAAACTAAAACAAATTGAAAT
The DNA here is from genome assembly GCA_024138015.1 of Lumnitzera littorea. NCBI lineage: Eukaryota > Viridiplantae > Streptophyta > Magnoliopsida > Myrtales > Combretaceae > Lumnitzera > Lumnitzera littorea. The sequence continues at coordinate 8,709,754 of JAMXBB010000009.1, read as the reverse complement.
AGCACAAAGAAACACTAGCTAAGTCTAAATAAATAACATAAAACAACCATACTCATCAAAGTCTTAAAGAGTGTAAAATAGCAGCAAAGCAAATAATAAACAACAACTACCACCAATAGAACTTTAAGCCAACCTTCTTCTCTCCTTTTCCTTCCTAATAATTTTAATTGGTTGTATTTATCTTGAATCTTCCTCCCCATTCAAGTATCTAACATGATTGATAGAAATATAACAATTCGTATTGAAACCAATACTACCTCTACTATCTATTTGACCACTTCCTTGTTTACCTCATTTATTATAATTTGTATCCAAATCATCAACAGGAATAGGAGTATCTTCATCATTCTTCATTCCTAAATTGATCTTTCCCTTTTTGGCTTTAGTAGAGGAAGGGAAAGAGAGAAGGTAATGCTAGCCTTGTGATTGATTTCAATTAGATGCCCTTTAAGTGAATTCATTCTATTAAAGAGAGGAAACATTATTCGAAACTTTAAAAAAGTTATCTTAGAACATCTTCATTAATAACGACACTCAAGCACTAACTTTTTTTTTCTAAAATTTTGGTGATTAAAGCCGATAACCCTAAAAAGCAAGAGATAAAGTGAGTCTTGCTTGTTAGACAACTTTGAAACATTTAGCTTCTCATTATCAGAGCTAAAGCTATCCTTGGAAAAGTGAGTAGAGTGCACTAAGCCTAAGATGGTTATCTTTTTGGTTTTTCTCTTTCCTTTACCAACTAACATCTTTCCAAACAAATGTATAGGCTTTCTTTCCTTAGATATTGTAATGTAAGAAATGCACTAGAAAACTCACAAGAAACATAAATAAAGAAGTGTCCATACAAAGAAAAATAATTACTCAAAGAGAGAGAGAGCATGAAAAGGAAGTTGAAGATGTTTTAGATTAACATAAGTAACTCTTAATCTTTGAAATGATGTGAAGAGCATTTTTTGAAAAAGGTAATCAATATGAAGAAATAGATGCATTTGGTAATAAATGTTTATTTCCTTGCCACTAACATTTCAAAATGAGGGATGACATATTCCCAGTTGTTTCTTAAATTATAAAAACTTTCTTTTTCAAGTGGTTTTGTAAAAATTTTTGCTCCTTTCAAATTAGTTGGAAACAAATTCACTAAAAACTTTTCCATTATTTATGTGATCCATGATAAAATGGTGATGGAGTGTAGATACCCCATTTTTGCTACCTATTATTTTAATTTTAGTCTCTTTTTATTTTTGGGACAGGTTTTGCAAAAAATAAAAAAAATAAAAAAATGGAAAAACACAAAAAAAATTGAAAAAATAAAAAATAAATTGAAAATAAAAAAAATTAAAAATACAAAGCGTTAAAAGTATCTAGGACGAGTTAGTTCATTGTTTACTATTAGATCAATCAATAATCAAAATATATACATGTAATTTAGTAAATTTTGAGTTATTAAGAATTGAGCTATATTAAAAAATATTTTTGAGAAGTCTAGTAAAAGTTTTAGTAGGACAAATTAAAGGAATTGGGATTTATTAAATTGTACTTGTCTTGAAAATCTTTTGGCATGTATGTATATTGGTTATTTAAAGTGTTTTAATATGAAGTGGATTAAATTGGTTATGAAGTTTGGAAGCCTAATTTCAATTCGGCCAAGGGACATGAGATTAATATAATTAGGGTGCAATTACACTTGAGAAAAATGCTTGATTAAGTGGTTAAGATGTATGCCTTCTATCCAACAGATCTTGAGTTTGAATCATGCCTAGTATTGTTTGTGTTATTTTTTTTTTCCCCTGGTCGAGATGCAATGTATCACTTCTCGAAGCAACATAATTGTAACAGTTTCATTATGCAAACCATTCTGAGATAGAAGTTAACTATACAGCTGCTATCTTAGATTTGATTTACATAAGACATTCACAATTAATTCATTTTGAAGTAAACAGTTTATAAATTAAACAAATTATTTACTTAAGAAATTATGAATATATATATATATATATACATATATATATAAGGATTCAAATATTACAATTAATGTTTACAAGATTTCATTGTATTATATCACCTAAGTGATACTTTATTCAAAAATGAAAGATTCTAAAATAAGAGCTAAGACCTTAAAAATATATATGTTCTTCAGATGTATTTCCTCACTCTTCAAGATTTAGCAGTTGTTAGCTTTAAGATAAATTTAGTTTGCTTCCTAGCTAGCACCTATAACAATGTTTATCAGGATGTGAGCAATCAATAACTTTGGAAGTTGAGACGGAGACTTAAAACTATATATCAAACACTAACAAGGTTATCAATCAAATTAGTTAGATGCAATGCATGTACAGGCAAATTCCATTGTACAACATTGTTTAGTTTATCGTAAAATTAGAGAAATTACACCCGTTCTAATTCGAGTTGAAGAGTTTTCATGTTATGTAATAGCTCATGACCAAACCCAAGCTTGTGCAATGGAGACACCGCTGCTCCTGCGACTACTTTCAAACCATTGACTTTACTTTGACCATGGCCTCCTCACCTATCACTTAGTTTAATTAAGGATGAAGAAGGGACCTATTGTGCTATTTAGCGCTATCCATTTTGAAGGGATCGGTATTTAGCAAGAAAACCCTAATGTTTCTCTTAATAGGTTGCTATGCAGATTTAATTTAGAATCATAAGTCATATATTTAATTAGATTCGATTTAAGGTGTTCAATCATTTTAAACAAATCATACAAATGCAAACTAGAGCAATAAACTAAAATTATATCATTAAACTCAGAAACAAGTACATATAGTTATTTATACAATCAACTATCTAATAATCATAACTAAATATAACCTTAAGCCTCCGAGCACTAAAATCAGTATTCCGAAATATAGTAACATATTAATCTTAACTTAACTAGACCTCCTGCTTGCTCACTTATGGTGCGAGTCGCATAGGCTATCACCGATAATTTCTATAATACAAATATTGTTTTAGTATTCATATAACTATCTTATATAAGGTTTATTTGGTATTTCTTTATGTGATCTTTAGTTTAGGATTTTATTATACTTAATTATTCAGGTTTTTAAGTCTCTTATAATTATTCTTAATTTAGACTAGGTTAAAATTCTGTTTTACGAATTTAGTTCTAATTTAGGTTTTAATTCAGTTTCAACTACGGGTATTATATGTAATCTTCAGATTACTTTTCGAGCCATAATTTGAAATTAATTACATTATGCTTAGGTATCCTAAATATCTTATCTAGTATTTTAATTCGTATGGTATACCAAAATCCTACTTTAACTACCCATATAGCTCTTAATGTGTGAAAAATTTACATTTTTCATATATTTATTTAAATTTATACTTCATATCAGATTTATTTTATATTAATATTATTATAATATTATCAATTTTGACATAAGACTTTCAACTCATTAATTTCCTATATTTACATATTATGTGTCATTGCATAATTCACTCCTAAATCACATGTCTAACACTTCTAACACTACATATATCATCCTTCATCATCCAATAGTATGTCAAATGTCGAATTATATCCTAAATAAGAATTCTATACCTAATTACCTTAAGTTACAAAATTAATTTAAAATATATCATTTTACCTATTACATGTATACTATATAATATACATAATAATTACATCTAATACCCTAAATGCTATAGATATCATACTACACTAGAATTTGACATCCCAAAACACCTAATTATACACTATATCGGTAATTATCCATTTAATTACTAAATTAGCTAAAAATCACCTATTTTATATATCATTTTAAGGCCTAAAAATTATCTAAAAATTTCAAAAATAGATTTTTGAAAAATATCTTTATAGAATTTTTTAAATACTTTAAATAGTCTACTAAAAAATTTTGAACTCAAAATTATATCTTTAAAGTCATTTATTTTTAAATTGAAAATAAGCTCAAGTTTAGGGGTTTCTTAAGAACTGTATATCACGGGACTTAATTTTATCAAAATAATATTTTTCCTAAAAACTATATACAAAAATATCGTAGAATACTAAATTTCATAATTTTTCAAGATTATTTAATATTTTTAATAAATAAAGAAAAATTGGATTCACCGATGTTGGTTACTCTAGCCATCGTTAGTCACCAAGGCCTTATCGGTTAGATTGGGCGATGCCACCACCATCTAGTGGTGGTGGCCGTCTACTCTTATGTGTTTGTCGGGTGTAAGTTCACCTTAAATGGCCTATTTGTACATTATTTTTATAATTTTTTGTAAATTTGGTTTTTCCTCTCTTCTCTTCTTTCCCTAAATTTTTCCTAATTCTAAACTGATTAAAATGACTTCTTGATGGAGGGTTTCTAAATTTATTTTATAAGGTTGCCCTGATTATTTGGTGAATTAATTGGTGTTATTTGTTCCTTATCCTCTTTCAATGTCAATTTCTCTATGGCTAATTTTAATTGGTTGATTTTCTTTCTTCATTCCTAGCATGCCATGCCCCTATTTTGGACAATTATTTACCTTTTTTTTTATTTTTCTGATTTTTATTTGATTTTTTTTTTTGTAATTTTCTATGATAATTTAGTATTATTTTAGCATATTTAAGGTATTTTAAGTAATTTCACGTATTTTTACCTATGTGTAGATACATATATGTACAATTAAATACTGTTAAATATTATTTATGTTATTTTATGATTTTTAGTATGCATATAATTTATCTCTAATAATTTGTTAATTATCAAAACTTGTTTTATGCGTTTTTAATAAATAACAGATAATGTACATATAATTTAATATTATATTATTTAATTATTTATTTTCCTAAATCCAAACTCTCGGGATCACTTTTACTAATATTTTTAATTTCGTTGTAAAATTTAGGCTTGATTAGATAATTTACTCGATTGCCCTAAACTTTACAAATTGAGCTTTGGACACCAGATTGCAAGGCTTATAGTTTTACCCTTATTACAATAGTTTTGTCTTCGAAACTACTGTATATCTATGTATTGCTCAATTAACTAAAATTGACTGCTTATATTCTTTTACTATTTTGAGAATCAAAATAACCATAAGTAATGCTTAAATTTTGCTATGTTCTATTCTACAGTGGCTTCTACGTTTGAACCTTCGTCCCATTATACCTTCACTTATTCTATATCTCGACTTTTTTAACTTTTGAACTTGATTATCCAGTATTTTTATAGGTTTCTTCACAACTTTGAAATCCATCTTCCATTCTATTGAATCATCTTCTAATGAAGCTTCTGAATTGTCTTCTAATTAAGTTTCCACTTCTTTTCTATCTAGTTTATCTCTTAAATTTCTCATCCCATTTTCTTCCTTTACATTCTATACTTTGATATCAATTATATCTTATTTCATTACTGCAACTCTTTAATCGTATTATATTATGTTATGACTTAGCTCTATAACCTTACAAATTCTCTTATTGGTTTATCCTTCATTTGCTCTTTATTTTCTTTATTCTTAGGTTTTACTTGTGATTATAAGGGTTCTAAGTGCACCTCATGTTATCACCTTTCCTCTCATCCAAAATCTTCTACTCACAATGACTATGCTATTGCCATAGTTTCTCATTTGTTCTTTATATAGCTTAGCATAGGATCAACAGAAGTAAATTTGGTAAATCTTAACTTTTCTTAATCTCGAATTCAAATGAGATGGTTAAAATTTTAGATCAACTCAATTTGACTCAACCTGACTTGATAAGAATGAATATGACTTTTGACTAATAGATTCCATAAGAGAGACAGTATTGATAAGAACTTACTACTTGACAAGACTTGATATGATAGAATACACTAATAGGGTTAACATGACATGAGACTCAATAACAATGAATTAATTATCTTAGATTTGTTATTCCTTTGTTGGGTTACCTATTGCAATTGTTCATATGAAGTGTATTGTCGCTTCATATCTTTCTTATACATCCGGTTACTTTAATAGATCTTCTTTCTTGGTAGCAATTGTTAGCTAGCATTGTTAAATTAAGTGACATTTCTAGGAATTCACAATGTACATATCATATTGTGATATAAAAGCTTCTTCCAACTTAATCCTCCTTTAGCTCCTAATATCCCATTTATAATATTCAATATAAAACTTTAGCTATATGTTCGATTCTTGGTTAACTTAATCATAAAGTTCAAATTTCCACAAACTAATCTTCAGAGATATACTTAAATATTCATATATTATTTGTAGATCTAGTACTTGTTTGTACTTTTCTCAGTCTCTCATTTGTAAATATCAACAAACTTCCCATCATCTACTGTTAGTAATTTCTCTTCTAAATTCCACTTTAATCACGTCTTATAACTTTTTAGATTAATATCCTTCCTCTAATATAAATTCTAAATTGACAGGTAATGATAATTTTGATTACCTTAATTCCCTTTTTGTCTACTAATTTCTAATTTATAGGGAATGAACATCTTAATATCATTATTGTACTTGCTTTAATCCATTTGTATATTCATATATCCTACAATGATTGTACTTATTCTTATGATTATCAATCAATCCTTTTGTTTAGATTTATTATCATTCAATTAAGATTGAGTGAGAGTCCTTAACTAAAATCACTACTTATCTCTTGATTCCTTTAAGCTTGGATCCTTAAATAACTATTTTTTTTTATCAATGTTCCTTATTATCATATCATAATAAATATATTAGTAGGTAACCATCTTATGAACACTATTTCTTGGTGGGTTATGTTTTATCTAGATCAATCTTGAAATAGCAAGGAAACCTTTGATTGAAAGTTTTAATCCTCTCCAAACTTTTTGCTTTAATTCCATTTCCATTGTCAATTGTTACTCATCTTACTACTATTTTAGGGTGTCTAGATACGTATTCAATTGTAGTTTACCTGACATTCTTACTTCATTTCTCATATACTATTTAATAACCATCCATCTCCTATAGTCAAATATAAGTACCATGTAATGATATAATTCTATTTGCCTTCACACAATATAAAGATCCTTCTAACCACTTCATACCTATTTTGCTTTACTTACCCTTGCTTACAACTTCAAAAATGTAAGTATGCAATTCATGATTCATTATGAGCTAAAGGGTTCATAACTTGATTATAGCCTTATAGTGCAGTTTCTACTATCATTCTTACATATGCAAAAGATTTTCAATATTAGTCAACCAAACACATCTATTCCTTTTATACTTACTTTCATCGAGAAGCACAACTACATCTATTAAGAGATTAGTAGGATGTCTACGTATATGAATAACTAAGATAAGATCAATTCTAACTCCCGACAAAACATAACTAGTTATCATATTACATCCATCATTTAAATCACCAATAATGATTCTTTGTTCAAAAAGAATTCCACCACTTTTATCTTCCAATATAATTATTATCACCATTTATTGATTCAGTACCTTATATTACAATAGGAAAAATCAGAAATAGTAATCATTCCATATACTTTATCATTATTAAACTCTTCAATGTTATCATCATCTATCATCTTATATACCGTATTCTCATTTTGTAAAAGATTTACTCTTGAATTAGGTTTTAATATCATCTTTAATATAGGTCATATTATTAGGGTATGGTTTCTCTTTTCTGTTTTTACTAAAGTATCTCATTAGCATCACTTAAGTTGTAGTCCTTTATTTCCATTCATCTTTAATCAACAACAAATATCTGAGTACCTCTATTATTCTAAAAACTTAAATTAATCTTCATTATTGTCCATGACTCTCATTGCTACATTACATCTCATCAATTACAACACAACTCATCAATAAAATTCTTTAAAATCCGATTCACAGTATTAACATATCCCAACTAATAATTTCTAGCAGTGTTCTCTACATCTCAGCTCTGTATTGGATCATATACTCTCCTCCATTTTACTTGGATCACTTCAACTAAATATCTATTTCTCCATGTGATCTAATAATTGGATTTAAGTTCAATTAATGTTTATCTCAATTCAGTGTTATAATTATTACTTACTCTATAATTTATAGTACGATATTTTACTACTCATTCTTAATATACTCCTATTATGTCTACTTTTTAAAATTATTATGGTTCAAAGCAAGTTTACTAGAGCTACGATTTGATATCAACTTATAACTGTAATGCACCGAAGTGGCAGAGTTGTAATAGTTCTACAGTGCAAACTATTCTAAGATAAAAGCTGACTATATAACCACTATTTTTAACCTAATTTATATAAGGCATCCATCACTAACCCGCTATGGAGTAAACAATTTATAAATTAAACAAATTATTTACATAGGAAATTATGAATATATATATATATATATATATATTAGGATTTAAATATTATAATTAATGTTTGCAAGGTTTCATTGTATTATATCACCTAAGTAATACATTATTCGAAAATGAAAGATTCTAAAATAAGAGCTAAGACCCTAAAATTATATCTGTTCTTTAGATGTATTTTCTCACTCTCCAAGATCTAGCAATTGCTAGCTTCAAGGTAAATTTAGGCCGACTCTTAACTAGTATTTATAATAATGTTTATAGGGATGTGAGCAACTACCAACTTAGAAAGTTGGGACGGACACTTAAAACTATTCATCATACAATAACGTTTATAGGGATGGACACTTAAAACTAATTATTTAGGTTGTTAAGTTTCTTACAATTATTTTTAATTTAGGCTAGGTTTTAATTTCGTTTTACGAATCCGGTTCCAATTTAGGTTCTAATTCGGTTCTAATTCAGTTCTAACTACAGGTGTTATATATAATCTTTAGATTTCATTTCAAGTCATAATTTGAAATTAATCACATTATGCTCGGGTATCCTAAATATTGTATTTGGTTTCTAATTAGTATTCTAGTTCGTATAGTAAACTAAAATCCTAATTTAACCACTGATTTAGCCCATGATGTGCGAAAAATTTACATTTTTCATATAATTATATAAATTTATACTTCATATTAGATTTATTTTATATTAATATTATTATAATATTATCAATTTTGACATAAGATTTTTTACTCATTAATTTCCTATATTTACATATTATGTGTTATTACATAATTTACTTCTAAATCACATATTTAGTACTTTTAACACTACATATATCATTCTTCATCATCCAATAATATATCAAATGTCTAATTATATCCTAAATAAGAATTCTATACCTAATTACCCTAAATTACAAAATTAACTTAAAATATATCATTTTACTTATTACATATATACTACATAATACACCTAATAATTGCATCTAATACCTTAAATACTACAAATATCATACTAAATCAGAATTTAACATCCTAAAACACTTAATTATGCATTAAATTAGTAATTATCTATTTAATTACTAAATTACCCAAAAATCACCCATTTTATACAAATTTTAAGGCTTAAAAATTATCTAAAAATTTCAAAAATAGATTTTTAAAAAATCTATTCATAGCATTATTTTAAATACTTTAAATAGCGTACAAACAAATTTTGAGCTCAAAACTACATCTCTAAGGTTATTTATTTTTAAATCGAAAATAAGCTCAAGTTTAGAGGTTTCTTAAAAACTATATATCACAGAATGTAATTTTATCAAAATAATATTTTTCCTAAAAAATATATTGAAAAATATCTTAGAATACTAAATTTCATAATTTTTCAAGATTATTTAATATTTTTAATAAATAAAGAAAAATCGGAGCGAAAGATTAGACTTATCGACGTTGGTTACTCCAGCCACCGTTGGCTACCAAGGCCTTGTTGATTAGATTGGGTGTTTCCACTACTGTCTAGTGTCAATGGCCATCCACTCCTAAGTGCTTGTCGGGTGTGGGTTCACCTTACATGGCTTATTTGTACATTATTTTTATAATTTTTTGCAAATTTGGTTTTTCCTCTCCTCTCATTTCCCTAAATTTTTTTTGATTTTAAACTGACCAAAATGAGTTTTGATGGAGGATTTCTAAATTTATAGGGCTGCCTTGATTATTTGGTGAATTAATTGGTGCCATTTGTCTCTTATCCTCTTCTAATTTCAATTTCCATATGGCTGATTTTAATTGGTTGATTTTCTTTCTTCATTCTCAACATGCCATGCCCCTATTTTGGATAATTCTTTACTTTTTCTGATTTTTCCTTGATTTTTTTTGTAATTTTCTATAATTATTTAGCATTTTTTTAGCATATTTAAGGTATTTTAAGTAATTTCGTGTATTTTTACTTATATGTAGATATATATAGTACAATTAAATACTCCTAAATATTATTTATATTATTTTATGATTTTTAGTATGCATATAATTTATCTTTATCAATTTATTAATTATCAGAACTCCTTTTACGTATTTTTGATAAATAACAGATAATATACATATAATTCAAATTATATTATTTAATTATTTATTTTCCTAAATCCAAACACATAGGATCACTTTTACAAATATTTCTAGTTTTTTCGTAAAATTTGGGTTTGATTGGATAATTTACTCGATCACCCTAAACTTTACAAATTGAACCTTTAACACTAGATTGTAAGGGTTACACCATGTGATGTTCATATGAAATTATCTTCTCTAAGACTACAAACAGTACGTAAGATAGAGAAAGAGATTCAATTTTCTCTTTATTGAATTCAATTTGATTTCAACAAATCAAAGATTAATGTAAATCAAGTTATTACTTCATTAAGATTCATTTTACCTTAAAGGATTTACATTAAATATGTAAAAAATTAGATCAAATTATGGTGGTTATTAGGGTTTATCTTATGAAACTAATGGTTGCAATTTGATGTTATCAAGATTTAATCCAAGTATGTATAAGTATCTTTTGATAGGGGGATTTGATAAAACGACACGTAACCTACATACGTCATCCATGCATACTTACAACATACGACCACACATGACCATAGTAGCTGCCACTCTCTCACTCACACAATAGCCCATGCATAGCCAACAACCCCTACCCTTCTCATATGAGATCCATAATAATCAACCATTCTTATTGCATAAATGTAACCCAATGACCAACACTTACACCAACTGTACAGACGCATCTAACTCCTTCTAAACTTGCATACACAACACCATGCTACAGTAGTAAACCCATCATTAACAGTACCTTGGCATATGTCTCTATGCCCATATAGCCACACACCCATCTTCCTTAGTTGATGCTCTCTCATTCCTAACCACGATTACGATAGCAAACAACGTACAAGCCCCTACGAATAGCAGCACAATAACCACCAACCACCATCATAGTGGCATGTGACCTCAAACCCCATTGCTTATACTTTCTCTCGCACCAAGCAAACCCCTATACTGTAACAGTAGCGACCTTAACCGATTGTAGTAGCATGCAACAGTAGCCGCTTAACTATCCTCCCTCCATTACACGTTGCTTTTGATAAGATTTAAAATTAAATTTGAATCTCGTACACTCAACCGATTTTCACAAAATGAAAAAGACAAAAATAAAAAACACATTTGTGCCTAGTGAGATTTGAACTCGTGACTTCAAACTATTCTAATGCTAATGCTCCAATGTTTATCCATTAGGTCGTTGACTTATACCTTGATTTATAGTACAATTAAATTGTACTTAAACCAAGCTAAAGCTAAAGTTAAAACTAAAACTAATTGACCCTAAAATAATTTACTTCCTAAAAAATCTAAAAATCTTTATAATTTTTCCTTTTCTCATTTTTTTTGGTATTTTCATCATTTGTTAAGTTTTATTATTATTGTTTTTTATTTTTATTATTTTTGAGTTAGGACCCTACTTAAAAGAAAAAAAAAAAACAAAAACAAAAACAAAAACTATAACTACTAAGGGTAAAAATCAAGTGTCTACACATGACAACCACTTTGCAAGTTAAAGATCATAAGACTCTGTCTAATTATATAATTATTACATAAAAGGAATCAAGTTCAGAGTCTTATTACCCATAGTTAAGCTAAAGGTCTAAATGGCCTCATCCGACTTATTTTAGCTTGTGATTAAGATTCTTACTTACTCCAAGGCCTACTTCATTTTTTTTATGCTGAGTACTGGATGTCTATTAAGGCAAGGACTACTTATGACCCCTTTACGAAGAGTTTGAGCTCTTTTAAGCAAGTGTCGAGCTATCCTAGACTTCCACTCCAATTTGACCTAGGTTAGCTTATTTAACCTCCATATCGTTCTTCCCATGCCCTAGCTATTTGATTGGGTTATTGAGTCGTTTGAAGACTAGAACATTTGGCCTACCTATAGATAGTTTAGACATTCTGTTGTTACCTTTTGTTGAAGTACCCAGCTAGGAATTGACACGTATCCTAGTACATAGAATGCAAGGACGATTCTTTGACATTCTTTCTTTTTGTCTTTTACTAATTTTACGCTTTTAAGGAAAACTAAGTTGTCCATATTTGGCTCTTGTAAGCATTTTATCCTTTTGTCATTTCATATTCATGGTAACCTTGATTGATTGGAGTATATAAGGCCACTCATTATAACTAGTTGGAATCATCTTCCCATTATTGAATATACTAATTTTACTTTCTTAAGAGAATTTCTCTTAATCTAATCCTCTCATTGATGGGCCATGCTAAGAGCAAACAAGGCTAGCTGTATAGAACTGAATATTCTTTCGAGGTGAACTTAACTTGGACATGCTCTAGATAGCTCAGAATTAGGTCTGTTAAGCAGGTGATTGGGTGAGCGAAGCTATTGCTTAGATACTCCTTAGATTAGTAGTTAGAAATAATCGATAGGTATGGGAAAGTCTAGCTCAAGCAAGGTAGTAGGTAGGCAATTTAGATTAGCGTGGCCTTTTCAATGGTAGGTTAGAACGAGAGAATCTGCTTTGTCAAATCTTTAAGTACTCAAGCTTGGGCTTGAGTAGGTAGTCTAGTGGCTTGATTTCTATCATGCTCCCTTGAGTTGATTTGGATTTGAGATCAAATCTGACTAAACTTCATTTTGTTCTTCTTTGGGTCAGTAGGAGCAAAGGTCGGCAACATTGAAGGTATGAGAAACTCCATAGTCTTCAGGTAGTTTCAGTTGGTTGGCATTATCATTGATATTTTAGAGTATCCTAAAAGTACCTTCGGCATTGATAGACAACTTGCTTTTCCTCTTGCACGGAAACCTTTCTTTGCTTAAGTGCAACTAAACTAAGTCATCGGGCTAAAACTGTATTGCCTTCCTTCATTTACGCTTCTCTATCAACTTCTTGGTAACTTGATCAATTTATCTAGTAACCTTCTAATAGATTTGTTGAAAGGATTGGGCTTGGGCTCTTGCATCAAGGTCTTCTTGCTTGAGCATAGGTGCTAAGGCATAATCAAGGGGTAACTCTTGGTTGAAACCATAAAAGACTTCAAAGGGTATTTGTTTGGTGGTGCTATGTATCGTTCAATTGTAAGCAAATTCCACCATAGGTAAGATGATGTACAGTTTGTGTTGTTTGGAGACAAAAGAGATCGAGATACCTTTGGACTTGAATCTATTTTGTTATCTGGAGTTAACATTGAGAGCAATTACAAGGCTAAGGATTAAGGCTTGGATTAGGCCACGTTAATAATGGGCTATCTAAAATATTATTACCTTAGAAATATAATAGACAATAGAATATATTAGATAAGGATGTGTTGTATCATTAGAAGCACATGTTTACAGGACACGTTAGCATAGAGAAAAGATTACATAATATTAGGAAATATTCTATTTAACTAACTATATTCACTATAAATATAGTGTAATGGTGACATTAAAAATTTATGAAAAACTAAAAACATTGTCTCCCAATTTCCAGCTTGAATCCATGCTTTACTATGCATCTACAGTTTGTTTCCATAGCAGGGTTGTAAATTTCATTCCCTCATTTATTGGCTAACACTTCTAGAATTCATTAGAATTATAAAGTTAAGTCTAGGAGGGTTTGAGAGTTTAAAAATATGAAATAAGTTAAACATTTTATATTTAGAAGCATATTGCCAAAGAATGGCTTTACCCTAAATAGATATTTCCTTGTTCACATGATTCCTTTTGTTATGTATTTAGGCAACAATTGCAAATGTACAGGGTTTTGCTTCACAAAAACAAAGCAGCATGCAAAAAATGCATCCTTCCATTAGTATCGGGATTAATTTACCTTTTTGTGCCTTTGACGGCATCTCCTCTCTACGTATTTACCATACACACTCAAGAAGCTATCCCACATCATGATTGAACTAGACTTAGGGAACGGTTGGGTTCGATCTGTGAATTGGACTGGAATTGGCCTAGTGGTTCACTGAATCGACTCGGATCCATGAGTCACGGGCTTGAACCTTGACTTGACTCACTAGGTTTGGCGAGTTAGTGTGGTTCAATATATTGGACCTATCAAACCGGTTGGTCTAAGTTCAAGTTGAAGGAACTGGCGATTCAACTTGTTAGTTACGACCTTCAACTTGGAAGCTAAAAAAATTAAAAAAGAAAATTTTTTATAAATTAAATTTAAGTATTTTCTCTAATTAAAATATAAAATAAAATTGAATATATATTATTACTTATATTTAAAAGTTGATATTGAGACTGAATAATATATATGAGTTTATAAAAAAAATTATTAAAATCAGTATATTTTAAAGTTGGTAAAAGTAGATAGTTACAGTGTAAAATATATTACTTTAACTATCAAAAGAGTTTTTCAACAAAAAAACAATAAACCACCAAAAGATTTTTCTTAAGTTATAGTAGGGGATATTGCAAATATAGTAACATGGGTTGCTATAAATGTGTCCATATCTTATACTGTAATGTAGGGGATATTACATTTGCTTCAAATATGATCATCTCTTGTAGGGGATATTACAAATCGGACATTCAAAATATAGCAAGGATATGCCAAATTGCTAAATCTGCATATTGCAATTCTTTAAACAACATGAATTAATGCCAAAATAGTAGATCAATGCCAAAATAGCAGATTTATGGTAACCTAAAATGAAGAACTATTGCCTTTTTTAAACTATACGAATCATTCATTGCCAAAATAGCATATGATTGCAGCTTCTTCTTAATTGTATCAACTATACGAATTATGGTAGCCGTTACTCGAATTAAACAGCAACAGATAATTGGATTCTAATAATAAAACCAATTGCAAAAATAGGGAACACATGACTTCACAATTTTTATTGCCAAGATTATCCTCATTACATGAACCAATCATAGTAGTTATATAACTATAGAAAAATATGTTTGTTTTCTTGTTATGATTACTGGATGAGGATGTAATGGAAATAGATTATTGTAGTGCAGATTTTGATAGCAATTTGCTGTTATAATTACTGAGCGAAGATATAGGAATTTGCTATTATAATTTGTATTAGGTTGAAGATACTATGATATGCTTTTGGTTAATGATTATAATATAATTTTTCTAGGAAAAACATCTTGTATAAGGTATAATAAGGTGTTTTGAATGTACAAGATCCAATGAAATAAGGTGTTTCAATATCATCACTTGGTTAATGTGATTCTATGAGTTATTAGTTAATATGTTGGTACACAGAACAATTCTTAAACCCCTGCCATTAAAAATCAGTTTTTCATAAGAAACTTCAGCCTATATAATGTTTTCTTTTGATTACCTACATCAACCTATATAAGAGCCAATCATATTAAGATTGTACATAACATTTAACTTCCTTTTTAGTACCTGCATCAACATCTAGAACATTTTTCTTTCCCTTCTTTGCTTTCCATATGAGATATTTAAGATACAAAAGGGAGGTATGTGATTTTGGAGTATCTTCATAAATTGTTCCTAATGGAATTATTTGCAAGATGCTCATTGGGATAAACTAACATTATAAAAGGGGGAAAAAAATACAATAAAATGAAACAAAGATATTATTAATAAAAAGCTTCTCATTACAACAATAGGTACAACGTGCATTCCCAATTTGGTCATTTTATAAAGTGGGAAATAAACATCTTATTTTTCTCCAATAGTGACCACTGCCAATAGTAATATCTTTCTACTTTATATTTGTTGATTCTACCATATACAATATAATATATGACCATTATAATGTTAAGCACTGACAATAGATACGAAACTCGTCGAGAGATCATTTCCCTACATTTGATCCAATCTTAACTATTGTATTGACCCTGGGCATGCATCATGCTTTTTGCTATTATCTTCCTGACATTCTTTCTTTAATAATGCTTCATTCTTTCTCTAACAAGACATGATATAGGATCACTTACACAAAAATCTCCTATAGCACCAAAACTTCATATTCATTAACATCCTTATCTATATTAATGAAATTTGCACTTGAAGAGTAATTAGGGGAAAATAATGATGTTAGAAATAATGTTTTCCTTATTCTTATATATGTAATATAAACATATGATATAAGAAAAGCAAAGTACCACTCATAAGAAGAATAGAAATCGAAAAAAAAAAAAAAATAGACTGACAGAGTAAGAAGAATTGAAACACATAGAAAACATCAAATTATTAATATTCATTTTTTATTTTTTAGTCATATATATATTTTCAAGTATATATATATATATATACCTGAAAATTATGAGAGGGGCATATGATGGAGAGATTAGGTTATTGGAGATTATGTTCTTAATTTTGAATTAGGGTTTCAAGTTTGGAGATGACTTTCTCAATTTGGGTTAGGGTTTGTACGACGTTTTCAATTTAGGTTACAATGGGAAAGAGCTATTTTGTTTTCTTTCTCTTTAATAATTATCTTATGAATACATAAGGGTAATTTTAGGTTTTGATTACATATTCAGGCTTTATTCATTTATCAATTCTAGTAAACTAAACAAATTAATCTCATCTCAATTCAATTACATCCATGTGAACAAGGTAATAAATATTATAGGCAAAATTATAGCTTTATTCTATTACATAGTAATACGAATTGCATTCCACCTTATTCAATTCAGTGAAGCAAACGAGTTGTTAGTTAAAGGAAAGAAAAGGCACAATGATATTTCAATGCACTATTAAGCATCATATAAGCGGAATTCCATCTAGTAGCTACATCCAAATGTAAACTAACACTAGTATCAATGTTTCTAACTTGTTTAATGCAACCTCAAAAATGATTCATCCTACTCTTTGACCCTTTAGTGTACTTCACACTCTCCCTTATGTTATGCAAAGCTTGACTAGCTAACGTCAACCTCTCTTTGATAATCAAATGAAGAATATGAGCATAATGTCTGATATGGAAAAATTCACCATCATATAACAAGCTAGTTTGTAAGTTAAGTCTCGTTCAAGTAATCTTACATGTAGTCATTCGTAGATGCATTATCCAATGTAAGAGAGAAACCTGTTTCTTCTATGCCTCAATCTTTAAAAAATTCAAACACTTTTTTTGATAGTTCAAAACTTGAATGAGGAGGGGGGCATTTTATAGAAAGAAAGAATTTTACTATTGAGTTTCCATTTGTTACCCACAAAATGACCAATTACACAAATATAACCTTCACTTGTACCTACAGTCCATGCATCAAAGGTCAAACAAAGTCTACCATGAATGTTTTGCAAAATTTGTTTGAAATTCTCCTTCTGAGCTATATCTAAATTCCAAACATTTGATGTAACGGTTTTTTTAGAAATGGGCATATAATCAGGATTATACGACCTTATATATTATGTGATATACTTATACTCAACAAATGAAAATGGGAGATCATGTGCAATGATAGCCATTGCCATAGTCTCACGAGCAACTTTTGCATCTAGTTTTCTTGATCTTGACTTCTCATGGTGATAAATTAATCATATCACCTATGTCATGATAACTAGGAGCTTTACTCAAACGATATTTTAGAAGATGATGAATTAAGGATGATGTCCCTATCTTATGTCCACCAATCACATATTAAGCTTTACACCCTTACATTTTGCTCTCTCTTTACCATCTTTCCTAATCCCTATTTTTGTAAATTTACCCAAACTTTAGAAGTGTTAGCTCAAGCCTTCTTACCTAGAGGTTCCTCTGATTGAGAAGAGCCTAACTCCATATTAGCATTTGACCCATTGATTTCAGATTCATCACCTACATTAATATGTTGTTGTTGTATTGTAGTTTCATTACTTGTATGATTCATCATGAAAATAACATAAAAGTGAAAATCTATCTAAGTTTCATAATATGCTTGCTCTTAAATGAAATAATTTGTAAATAAAACTTTATATCTAAGAAAATAAATTCAAATTCAAGATTGGAATTTAAGGTTCAAAAGATTTATATCAAAAGTATAGCATAAACTAGGCAAGTTGATTAGATATCAAGTCCTAGTATCATTTGGATCATGTATTAAGCTCATCATACTTAGCTGGATTGGCTTCTGGTATCAATTAGATGAATTTCACTAATGGACAATACACTACATCCTCATTTTTTTAATTGAAATGTAAAGATGTGATCATAGGGTCTAAGGGCATACTGAACTTAACTTTGCCAACACTACGAAGGAAATATCCAAAGACTAGACGTTATCCGTTTTGCAGGAGTTCATCCAAATCAATATCAGATGGTAGTGGCAAAGCAAAGTGATGAGTATAACATTTTCAATCTGAACTTTGCTAACATTGCCATAATATGCAAGAACGAGAAAGGGAAAATATAAAAAAAACCTAAAAAAAAAAACAACATTCCAATTGCTATGCCAAAAGTCGAAGATCACCCCATACACATCCTTTTAACTAAACTTTACGTTGATCGTGATTCTTAAATATCCTAGGAAGAGAGATTACATATAATTACCAAGACCAAAGATATCAAAATATATAGCTTCTTGATACAAAACCTTGCTTTGCTAGAATTAGTATAGAAAGCACAATTTATCAAATGAAAGTAAACATAACATGAATTGTATGGATTCAAAATCATGCTAAACATATTAAGTAATTTTCTTTAACATGTTTTACAAAAAAAAATTCAGAATAATGCAATACACATTCAGTAGTCCTTTAACTTTGTATTCTATTGGAGTAAGATTTCTTGATATGAATATGATGCAATAGTCGAAATTCAAAGATGATACTACATGTTGTTGGTGAATTTTGGGATCAAGGAAAATCTTGTAAAAGAGAATAAAATGCTTGGTACTAGGGCCAGTCAAGTGTGGTTAGTCTGGTGCGGTTAGTTTGGTATGGTTAATCCAGTGCGGTTACTTCGATACTTAAGTTAGTAAGGTGACTTTGTATAAAAAGTATGTGAGTAAAGTATTAGAGAACTCTTACGAAGTTTCTTTCCCATATTTATAAGTGGCTATAATGTTTAAGGCAATTGTCAGAGTAACTGTTAAGACACGTGGAAGCTTCTTGATTTGACATCTCTCCTGATATATAGGGAGAGTAGGCGATTATGCAATATAATCGTACTTATGATAATGGTTCATGTCATGGGCTTGAATTCAAACCAGGAACGAATTTAAGATACTCGGTAGAAATGCCGTGTATCATCTTTCCAGAGGTATGCTGGGAGATTCAAATATTTGGCATATCGGTAGTCGAATGAACAAGTGTGTTAGATGAGCGAAAACTGACTATCAATATTTACCCTCCAACTCTTGTGTTCGAGTAGTCGATAAAGGGAGTGACGTATATATATTACACTAGAGGTAGAGTGGAGGACTTATCCTTTAGATTGATGTCGAGCAACATAGGAAATGGGATAGATCATACCCCAGTTGAAAGGTTGCAATTGCTAAACTCCCACCTGTTCAAGAAACCAAGAAATTGGAGGCATGACATTTGTTGCCTAGGTCATCATTTTGCTGCAGGCCTAATAACTATTAGAAAGTTGCCAGCTGTCAGATTTCTATCACGAAACATGCGTTAGCAATTCGTACCATTACCAAATCAATGTATTATTACTGTTAGAAGCAGACTTGCAGTTACGAGGACAGAGGTACTATTCATAATTAGATTTCATTTCTCTGGTCGCATCTTAAACTTTCATTCGCTTTCTCATCTTTAACCTCACATTCTTTTACTTATGTTATTTCATTTCGTACAACCATTTAGGTATGGTTCGCAACGTTGCTTGTTGACTTATCCTATCCAATTCCGAGGCAATGGAAATTGAGGCCACTTTTCCCTCCCAAGTAAGGAGCGAGGCGATATGTTCTTTGACTAGTCCGGCCGATAGTATGGAGGTAAGGTGGATAAACTTTCTCGGATTAACGAACTTCCTGTAGATAATTATCTTGAAGATAAGGAAGGGAGGTCCTTAGCAAGATATTTGTACAATAAAATAGCCTATTATCGTAACTCTCCAGGTGGAATTGCTAGTTTCGTAAACAGAGTTCTTGTCACAAAATACAATTAGTACTGGCAAGACCTTCTTGGAACATGGAACTTGAGGAAGCGGAGAGATGGGGGAATTGTATGCTTCCTAAGGGTGCACGAGTTCCATATATACCTAAAATATTTGGATTTTGGGTTATTCTTCCCTTTTTCAGCTTTTGTTAAGGGATTCTTTAACTACTTCAGAGTCATGTCAAGTATGTTCTCACCTAACACATACCGGCTTTTGGCGGCTTTTGAGATAGTTTGTGAAGAAGTTGAACTAAGGGCTACGCCTTAACTGTGTCGGTTTTTCTTCACTATTCGGAGGAAGCTTGACGGGTAGTACTTTGTTATTGTGAGGTACGGGCATAAGTTTATGGATGGATTAGAATCCAAGATTCACAAGTGGAAAGACAAGTTCATGTCAATAGTGTCTAATGAGGACTTGGACTTCTAAACCTAATGGATTGAGTTGATATATACAAAAGATATAGATCTAATGCTGAATGATGCAACAACAGCGAAGAAAATTCAAGTAAGGAGGAGGAATAAAATGTTCTTTTGGGACGCTGAGAGAATTATATGGTGTTATGAAAATGGAGACCCAATTTTTTTTGAAAAAGAAGGTATGCTAATGAGTTACCGCTGTACCAAGTATAGCCACAAGATAAAAGTTGTTCTTAAGACTTGGGGAAAGAATAGTAGCCTTTGAGCCTTGCTCAGTACGGAAAATGTAAGTTCATCTTTTTCTCATGTTTATATTAATTTGTTTACTTGTATCGTAGATATAGGTATTGGTGAGGTGAATCCAGCCAAGCTACTAGCTCAAGCTAAGGCTAAAAAATCCAAGGCTGATAAGAAGGCGATCACCTTAGCAGATCGCCCTCTTATCAGCTACTACTCGGCCTGCTATTGCAAAGAAACTAGCAAGGGAGGCTACAGTGAAGCAAGCGGCTATACAGAAGACGTCTTATCCTACTGAGAGGAAGAAGGAGAGTAGGAAGACACTGCTGACTAAGGTTTGTTCTGAGGAGCCTTCGGTCGAGATTATTCAAACTTCTATTGAGCTGAGGGATGATGAACGTCAAGAGACACATCCCGACGAAGAGTATCAAATAGTTACTATCGTAAAAGGGTCATCACTGGCAATTGAGGCAGTGCTTAGTGCTGATAAAAGACCGAGGAAGGAATTAGCCGGCCAACTACCTATTAAAAAAGTTAAGGGCTTAGACGAAAAGGCGAAGGAGATAATGTGATCAAAAGCTCTTGGCATCAATAGTGTCGAATTCATCCCCAACAATAGGGTCGGTGAGTATTTCGTCCCTTATTAGAGTCACTGAATTTTGGATACTGACTTGGCCCTAGAAGACAGGATGAAATCTTTAGCTTTAATGGAAGGGATTATTCTTCCGAAAGACAGAGATATTGGCAAGAAGGATGTCGACAGGGTTGGTGGTTATAATAAGGCCCATATTGTAGCCAAATTGTATGATGTAAGTATCCATAACCATCGCTTTTAATTATCGAATTCATTCGGGTTACTGACACATTCCCTTTTCTAGATGAGTAACCACATTCTAATAGCTTTGGATGAAGCCGACAAAGAGGCAAAGAAGGTAATATCTTCAGTTGTATCCATGTGTTATTCCCATTCATTCTTGATTATGTTGAATGAATTTGTTGTAGAGAGTTGAGGATGCATGTAATGCATCGAAAGCCTAAATTGTAGTTGCCGAGAATGTGAGGATAAAGGCGAAGATGGTAGCGAGAAAGCTCCAAGAAGAACTTACTGACGAGAAGTTGGGACATGACCTTACCGTCAATGAAATCTCTAGCCTGAAGGCTAAAATGGAAGAGCAATGCAAAAAGTTTGAAGGCTTGAAAGAGGAGCTGCAAAAGAAGAAAGAAGAGTGCTAGGGCTTGGGCTGAACTATTTGCATGATGAGCGAGGATGAGGATAAGCTCAAGATGCAGATAAAGGAGTTATAGACCAACAATTCAAACTTATAAAGCCATGTGGCCGAGTTGGAGGAGAATATGGAGACTATGAGGAGAGGACCATCAGTTGAAGAGGCTCTCGATATAGTTACTCCCAATCAGCAATATAAGAGGCTTCTACGGAAGAAGTTATTGGAGGGGGTCTAAGCGACAAGAGAAGAGGTCTTGAAGTTTTATCCTGATTACAATCTCTTCTGTCTTGACTTTGCTAACGTCGACAACAAAGTTAGTAGTGTCAACGAAGATGAAGGCGACGAGATAGGTGCCAAGAGTATGAATTAAGGTGACAATGAAGCTCATGCCAAGGAAGTTGCCTGCTCTGAGACCCCGGTTGCTGAAGAAGCCCCAGCCACTAATTTAAAAATCACTTCTACTCAATTTGAGAATAGGCCATAGGACTTTTATTGTATTGACACATTATATTCTCGTGTAATTATCAATTGAAATATATTCAAGGCATTATCGAGTGCTTATGACACTTGTTGAGCGAAAATAGTATACAAATCTCTAATATGTTTAATTTCACATACTGCACTTTTACGGCATATATGGTATACGTATGTTGCTTCACACTCTTATTCGTCAGTATGTTTTATTTCACACACTAGTTACTTCTTAGCACGTTTTATTTCATACGCTAGTTCTTTCTTAGGATGTTTTATTTTACACGTTAGTTGTTTCTTTGCATGTTTTATTTCGCATGCTATTTGTTTCTTTGCATGTTTTATTTCACATGCTATTTGTTTCTAGGCATATTTTATTTCACACACCCAACTATCTCTTGACATGTTTTATTTCACATGCTAGTTGTTTTTATACTATCCATTAGCTGTTTGAGGTGTGGATTAGTTGCATTATTCGGTCATAAGGTTAATCTGTATAGTTTGTTAACCATGTTAGGCTAGAACCTAGGTTAGTTCATTTGCTGTGTAGCCTAGAACTAGTTAATTCGGCAATCATAATGAAAACAAATATAATGAGACTTCAAATATAATTCTCATAAATAAGTACTGTAGTCTTACAAAAATGTTGGCTGTTGCCAAATGGGTGATGACAGAAATCATCTAACAGATTAATTGAAATAAAATTTTAGATTCTCGGCGTTTTATGCTCGAAGGATGATAGATCCATCTAACCTTTCTAGCCGATCGGCTCCCTCACCAACGACTTCTAGATCCTGATAGGATTTTCCCAATTCGTGTCGAGCTTTCCTTGGCTTGCTTGTGCACCATTGGCTTCCATCTTATGGCAAACCAGATCTTCGAGTTGGAAAACTTTATGCTTCACTTTCTAATTATAGTATCTTGTTGCTCTATGCTGGTATGTTACGACTTTGGCTCTTGCAATGTTTTGAATTTCCTTAATAGTATCTAGATTTACTATCAGTCTAACTTGATTAAGCATAACATCAAAAGTATGCGTTCGCAGATTAGGTAAGTTGAGCTTAATCGGCAATACGGCTTCTGTGCCATATGCTAGCTTAAATGGTATCTCTCCAATTGTAGTTCTGTGAGTGGTTTTGTATCCTTATAGGACGTTTGGCAGTTTGTTTGCCCATTTCCCCCTTACTTGATCTACTTTCCATCTTAAGCTGTGTAATATGATCTTGCTGACGGCTTCAACTTATCCATTCGTTTGAGGGTGTGCTACAGACATATAGTTGAGGCGAATGACATACTTTTCGCAAAATGCCCGAAACTTATTGTTGTCAAACTGTGGGCTGTTATCTGTGATTATCATGTATGGAACTCCAAATCTTGATATGATAGAACAAAAAATGAATGCTTCCACCTTTTATTTAATGATTTTTGCCATTGCTTCAGCCTCGGTCCACTTGGTAAAATAATCCACGGCGACAATGACGAATTGTCATTGGGTAATAGATTTTTGAAAGGGTTTGAGGATATCTAACCCCTATTGAGCAAAAGGCTAAGGGCTAGTCAAGCTACATAACTCAGTCGTTGGCACGTTACTCGGCAAGTCATGCTTCTAGCATTGAGGACAGTGTCAGACAACATCCTTCGCGTCTTCTCTCATAGTTGGCTAGTAATAGCCTAGTCGCAGAGCTTGAATGTATAGTGTTTGCACCTTTATGTGGTTACTGCATATGTTACCATATAGTTTAGATAAGACCCTTTAGGCATCTCTCGAGGAAAGGCATTGAAGGTAGGGTTGAGATATGCCGTGCTTATATAGCTGACCATCAATCAGCGTATAGTTCACAACTTGATAAGCCAATCTTCGTGCCTCTTTTTTGTCATTAGGGAGAGTACCATCTTTTAGATATTCACTAGGGAATCCATCCATGATTCTTCTTTCGAGTAAGGAGCCAACTCACAACTTTACGAGAGACTGGATAATCTTTTCTAGGGAAGAAACTTGACGAAAAGTTTCTTGCTCAGCTTAAGGAATGCCATACTAGCCAACTTTGATAACTTATCAGCAACAATATTCTTATTTCTCAGAATTTTGTGAATGGAGAAACATAGGAATTCTTCTACGAGTGTTTGTATCACCAATAGGTACTTGCTTATCTCTTCTTCTCTTGTCGCATAACTTCTAGTGACTTGATTTACCACCAATTGGGAATTAGCTTCGAGTTTCTTGGTACTAATTTCTTTTGCCAGTTTCAATTCGGCAATTAGAGCTTCGTGCTTTGCTTCATTGTTACTGGCTGGGAATTTGAATTTCAGAGTGTAAGAAACTTTGACATTATGGGGGTCTTGAAGAACTAGGCTTGCACCACTTCCTTCTCGTGTCGAAGAATCATCGACATAAAGAAACCATATAGCTTTCTCAGCTACCTCCACACAATCTTCCTCTCTAGTGAATTCAGCTACAAAATCCACCAGTACTTAGGCCTTTAGCTCCATTCTAGGTTTATATTGTATACTGTAGGCATTAAGCTCTAAGGCATATTTCATCATCCTTCTCGAGGAATCAGGTCGCTATAATGCTTGCCACAATGGTTGATTAGTGAGGATAATGATCCAGTGAGCTTCAAAATACGACTTCAACTTTCTTGTCGAGATAACCACTACTAATGCAAATTTTTTAATCTTTGTGTACCAAAGCTTTGGCCCCTACAGAACATGACTTATATAATAAACGGGTCAATGCTCATTGCCGTCAATTCGGACCAGTATAGAGGAAAGAGCTCGGCAGCTGATTGATAGATATAAGTATAAATTTCTCCAAGAATGGGTGTTGAGAGTATCAGGGGTGACGCAAGAAATTCTTTGAGCTCGTTGAAAGCTCTTTTGCAATCGTTGGTCCATTTGAATTCTTTAAAATTTTAAAGAATTCTATGTACTTATCTACACTTCTTGACATGAATCTATTGAGGGTAGTAATCCGCCTAATGAGTTCTTGCATCCCTTTGACCGTGTTAGGTAATTTCATATTCTTTATGACTTCAATCTTTCTCAAATTGGCCTCAATGCTGCATCGTGTAACCGCATACCCAAGAAATTTCCCTAATATTGTGCAAAAGACGTACTTTTATAAGTTGAGTTTTATGCTATATCTCCTCAATGTGGCATACGTCTCCTTTAGATTGGTGAGATGCTGATCTTTCTTCATGCTCTTCACAATCATGTCATTTATATATACTTCAACATTTCTATGGATTTGAGATTTGAACATCTTTGTTACTAATCTGTGGTATGTTGCACCAGCGTTCTTCAGCCCAAAAGGCATCATCGTACAATAGTACATTCCAAAATTGGTAACAAAAGATGTGTGGACTTCATCTACCTTGTCCATCTTAATTTGATTGTAACCAGAGAGAGTGCCCATAAAAGAAAGTAATGCATGTCTTATGGTTGTGTCTACCATCTGATCGATTTTTGGTAGTGGGAAACAATCTTTCGGATAGGCCTTGTTGAGATCTGTGAAATCTATGCACATTCGCTACTTGTTGTTAGACTTCTTGATTAGCACACAATTTGCTAGCCAAGTCAGATAAGGCTCTTCCTGGATGAATTCTACCTTCAATAATTTCTGGACCTTTTCTTCTATTGCTACTTGTCTTTTGGGTGCAAAATGTCTCTTTTTCTGTTGGACCATCTTCACATTTGGATCAATCTAGAGCTTGTGTACCATAACTTCTATCAGAATATTTGGCATGTCTGAAGGTGACCATGTAAACACGTCAGCATTGGCTTACAGGAAGTCAATCGAACTTTGCTGGACATTTACTGATAAGGGTTTTCTTATCCTTGTTGCCTTCTTGGGATCATTTCCCAAAGGAATTTCCTCAGTATTATTCTTAGCATTCTTTATGCCAACCGACTTGCCTTTTGGACAGGTTTCAACTTGAAATACTTCCTCTTGTCTCAAGGCCCTTATATATAAGAATTATGCTAGTTGTTGATCTCCTTTGCATACAACAACTCTCATAGGAGTGGGGAACTTAGCTTTCAGATATGCAGTTGAAGGGACAATGCCGAATAAGTGTTGATATGGCCTTCTCATTATCATGTTATACGGGGCCAACATTTGATGACGAGGAAGTCCACCTTATTCTCTATAATATGTTTGTCATCACCAATCTGAATCGGCAGTGTATTTACTCCGGCTACTTGGACAGGCTGATTGTTGAAGGCATAGAGATCATACTTATAAGACCTTAACTGTGCCTTGATCTTAGGTCTCATTTGATCGAATGCATGCTGAAAAATGATGTCAGCTAAACTTCTTGTGTCAATAAGAATTTTCTTGACTTCGAAGTTGGTGACCCTTGCATTAATAACAAATGCATCGGCATGCGACCTTGGATACCTTCGAAATCTTCCTATTTGAACGAAATTGTATTGTTAATCCTAACCTTTTTGCCTTGAATGTTACATACATAATTTTTGGCATTAATCGAGCTTAAAAAGCTCGACTGGCCTATACTAAGTCCATCGACAATGGTATTACTTACTCCATTGGGTGCTCTGCTAGGGTTAATGTCCCTTGTATCTCTCACGGCTACTGTTGGTTGAGTGTCATCCTCTTGTTCCTCTTGACTCCTTTGAGACGATCTTTTGATTTTTTCGGCATCATGTGCTAGAAATTTTTACAGGTGCTTGTATTGTATTGCATCTTCAATTGCATTCTTGAGTTGAATGCACTCATCTGTATTGTGACCTTTGTTATGGTGGAAATCATAGTACTTGTTTGAATTTCTTCTTGAGGGATTCCCTCGTATTCATTCCAGCCCCTAGAGGATGCCTCTCTCCCTACGTACCTCCATCAAAATGTCCGAGATTAGACGATTGACAGGCACGTGGGATGAGTATGTCGGGATCCTCGGTCTCTTCCTCTCGGCATTTGAACTGTGGTCATTGTCTGTGCCAAGTCTATCTTTCGCACTTTTTTGCTTGTCATTCTTTCCATCTCCTCTGCCAAGTCTATCCTTCGCACTTTTTCGCTTGTTATTCTTTCCATCTCCTCCACCCTGATCGGCCTCTTGTTATGCCTTTATGTTGTCTTCTTGACGGGTGTATGAGGTGGCTTTAGCCTTAAACTCAACAAAAGTTTTTGGCTTATTCTTTGTGAGAGACTTGAAAAAGTCTCCATGAGGCTTAACTTTGTCGATTACGGCATTGAGTGCTATACTCATATCTAATTCTAGGATTTGGGTCATCTCGGCTATAAATCTGGCCAAATAGTCCTTGATTAACTCATTGGACTTTTGTTTAATGCTATTAAGGATTGAGGAGTCCTTAACAAGAAGTTTGCTTATAAGGAAGTGTTAAAGGAACACTTTTGCTAGTTTATCAAAACAGAAAATGGTATTTGGTTTCAAATGTTTGAACCATGTGCTAGCTGCATTCTTTAATGTTGAAGGAAAAGCTTGATAGGCCACTACATTACTTAAGCCATGCAACTTAGCCAATGTATAGTAGTACTCCAAGTAGTCTTCGGAGTCCTTTGTTCCATCATAAGTCTCAAACTGGGGCAACTTTATGTACCAAGATATTACTTTCTCCAAAATCTCTAGAGTAAAGGGACTCTTTTTAATTTGGAATTGTTTGCTTGGGGCAACAGAGGTGTTGACATGTGAAGGACCGGCATGGTGCATTTGCTGCGGTTGTTTGCCTTTGTCATTCCTTTTGAAAGCAGGAGTTGAAGGTCTTATCATATTATCGGCTTGCATTTTTTGCAACTCAAGTGAATCAATGGAATCATCGCTTTTTTCAGCATCGTGATTGCCTTGGTCTTTATTTTGGGTGAATATTACGTTTGAGGAGTTTAAGGACTTGCTCGTGTTTTTTGTTTAATTCTTGGTTTTCTTTAGCTAAGTCGAGGCAGAGTTGCTTAAGCTTAGCCAATTGGTGTTTATTAGTATGTTGACTCCCTCCTTCAGGGTGTTGGGAGGTAGTACTAGCACCTGCACTCTTAGATACTCTTGTTTTAGCCATGTAGGTGTGTTTAGGAAAAAATAGACAACGCCAAATATTGTTGGTGAATTTTGGGATCAAGGAAAATCCTACAAAAGAGAATGAAATGCTTGGTACTGGGACCAGTCCGATGTGGTCACTCCAATGCCTAAGTTAGTAAGGTAACTTTGTATAAAAAATATATGAGTAAAGTGTTAGAAAGCTTTTACAGAGTTTTTTTTTCCATATTTATAGGGGGTTGTAATGTCTAAGGCAATTGTTAGAGTAACTGTTAAGATACGTGGAAGTTTCTTGATTTGACATTTCTCTTGATATGTAGGGAGAGTAGGTGGTTATATAATTTAACTGTGCTTATGATAACTGTTTGTACCATGGGTTTGAATTCCAACCAGGAACGAATTTAAGATACATGGTAAAAATGCCGTATGTAATCTTTCCAGAGGTATGCTGAGAGATTCAAATATTCAATATATCGGCAGCTGAATGAATGAGTATATCAGATGAGCGAAAACTGACTATCAATACTATGAAAGTGGAATTAAGGAATACTAATCCATTAAGCTTCTATTTACATACTTTATAGAGGCGAACAAGTATCCACAAATTCTAAAAATTTAAGACCCTTTAACTAAAAGAGATATTAAAAAGCTTAATTGCATCTTTATTTTCAATAATGCAGAGATAAATTAATAGTCACAAAGATAATATAAATCGTTTTACATTTTAACATTAAGGCAAAATCATGTAACTAAAAGAGCATCTTTCCATGGAAACATCAAACACGACCTCTATTCTGTAAAGATAACATAAATCATTTTATATTTTAACATTAAGGTAGAATTATGGAGAGAGTACCTTGACGTGGTGGTGATTGGCGTTGATTTGATCACCGAATCGAGTTGAGAGTCGATATCACAGTGCAAAGTCGATATCGCAGTGCGCATTGTTGGAGACTTGGAGTAAGAGAAATGATTTGGAAAGTGGAAAGGGAAGACGGAAGAGGTACTGGTGGGGAAAGAAAGGACTTAGGGTCTCTTTCTTTGTTTTTAACCATTTATGTGAATTGAGAGTGAAAATGAAAATAAGATTTTTTAAAATTACTGCAAGATAGTGGGCTAACCTGCCTATGTACTCCCGCGTGCCAAAATAAGCATTCTTTACATACTCGTGCTTTTTTGTGTGCCTAGCCTGTTGTACTCGCGTTCGTTGCATTTGTTGTGTACTTATATTTTGTGTGCTCGTTGCTCATGTGTCATGGCATACCTATAATTGGGCTTCGAATAAAATGTCGAAAATACTTTTTTAATTATTTTTAGGTATTTGCAATGATTTATGATATTATTTATTTAAAATTTTTCCGACCTCAAACATGGAGCATGTGTTTGATACTATTGGTTCATATTTATACAGTAATTTATAGAGATTATTAAGTAATTAAATAAATAAATATAATGTAGAAAATAATAATTACATGTATGAGTTTTTTACTCAAAACGTTCTTATTTATTTTAAATTTTTTTGACCTCAAACATGGAGGGTATGTTTTATATTATTGATACGTATTTATACAGTATTTTATAGAGATTATTAAGTAATTTAATAAATAAATATAATGCTGAAACGTATGTATAAATATACACATTGGATATTCTAAATTTGTATATTAAAATATTAATTAAAAAAAGTGTGCATTGAATATATAATTATATATATGTACGAATATGTATATGGCTAGATGTTTTTATTAATATGTAACATGTAGACATATTTATATATGTATAAATATGTACGTGAATATGTGGAAATATATATGTATGTATATACCTCAATGAAAACACTTACGTGTGTTGTTAGAATTATATAGGGATAAATTTATAAAAAATACACATATGAATATATGCTTATGAAATGTATAATTTGAAAAAATATATACACGTGTATTTGCGTACGTATAAACACATACAATGTACACATAATTATATATGGAGAAATTTGTATAAATATATGAAAATAAATACGCCAGTACAAAATGTGTAAATAGGTATGTACATATTGTAGATATATGTACGTAAATGTTCAGATAAGATATGATATATTGATTTTACTGATTATATATTATATGCATATAACTCCATATATATAAAAAAAAATGACTTAGGAAAGCAATTAACTGCTAACAAATCGAGAATTAATTTCCATTAATAAATAATAACTTTATTTATTACATAGAAAACAAGAAAACAAAAAGAAGGAAACATACACCAAGGAAAAAACAATCATAAATTTCATTGAATAGTGGGAATGGAGAATTCGATGCTTGACCACCACTAGGGCTAGGTGGAGGGATAGTGGTGGGTATTGAAATCTTTGCCAATCGAAATACACTTATTGTTGAGCCCACATCTTGTCTATCCTATTATGTTGCCAGTTTTGTTTGGCTTAAATATCAGCAACATCCCTCTCAATAATTATTAGTCGATTTTCAATGTTTCATACACTTCCTTGTATCTTTATGAACGTTCCCATCATTTGTTGTTGGTTGATCTTGACCCTATGAGATAATGTTATAATCGTCAACATCTAGTTGTCGCCCCTCGGCCTTTATCCCTACCTGCATGTTCTTAGTGTTATCCTTGCCTTATCCAATAACCCGTTCCTCATCATGATGGAAGTTTAGTATGTTTTTTACCTCTGCTAGGTTGAAGATAGATTTCATCTTGTGCAGTGTGTAATTGTCCATGCTAAACCCATTGGAGAGAAGAATAAGCTTGATGAGTTAGATATAACCTAAATGCTTGTCCCTTTATGAGAGCATATGAAGGAAGCAGTAATTAACAAAATGGCCAATGTTGATCGATCTCCTTTTCACCATGCAAAAGAGTAAGAAAAAACCTTTCTCACGGAAGAAATTTGTGTTTGATCATGGGGTAATTGAATTAGTGATTATGTGGTGTAGGATTTAAGTGTATGGTAGAAGATCGCTAGCAGTGAGATGCTTTAAATGCTAGGCCTGCATCTCATTTATACATATTGGCTACTCAAAAACACATAAAATTGTGATTGACATATCTTAAGCTACTAGCATATGTATAGTATCCTTACTAGGCCAATTGAATAAATTGTTGATGAGGTTCGGAGTGATTTCTAAGACTTGGCCGAACATGAAAGTGGTGAAGAAGCCATCATTCTAATTTGTTTTATGCTAAGGTAGGATGTCATCATTGGGATAGGCTACATTAGAGGTTGTGTAACACTCGGGCCAAATTGATGTACGTCTTGTTCTCCAACTCCACCAATTCTAGAAATCCCATCGCTTCAAGAGCACCTCAAAAGTCATAGATCTTGTTAAGCTCTTTAAAATCGTATAGTCGGGTGGAGAGAACATTTCGAGTGCGGAATCCATCCATAAAGTGATGTCGCATTTGGGGTGTAACTAAATGCACAGAGTAAGCCTTGGTTGAACCATTCAAAGGAGGTGGTAGAGTAAATGAGCTAGCTTTGGGATGCTTACCCCAGGCTTATGTTTGAGATCGGGTGGTGCAGTGACGTGACAAGCCTTCCATAATGAATCTTTGGGTGGAAAAAGGTTTAAAAGATAAAGTAAAGTAATATAGGAGGGAGTGAGTATGTGAAAGAAAGTGAGGAGGTGGAAGTGTTGGAGTTATAGGAATGAATAGAACGTTAGCTGTCTACT
This sequence comes from Lumnitzera littorea, assembly GCA_024138015.1. NCBI lineage: Eukaryota > Viridiplantae > Streptophyta > Magnoliopsida > Myrtales > Combretaceae > Lumnitzera > Lumnitzera littorea. Next base: position 8,677,340 of record JAMXBB010000009.1, on the reverse strand, counting down.
TATAGACGATGGGAAATTTTGATCATTACGTTAGCCCCTAACAGTCAAATTTTTGAATGGCTGCTTGGCCAACATGGGCATGTTAAGCCTAAACATGGCCACATTGGCTATAGCCTAATAAAAGTTTGTTGGGCGGGAATTGCTTCCTAATGAAAGTTTGTTAGGCAAGAGGGAACGTAGCTTGTTGGGTCCACAAAAATGAAGATGTGGGTAAGTTAGCCCCAACATGCCTATGTTAAAACTAGGCCTATATATACTCTCAACTACGCCGAATGCATGTAGATTACCCAAAAATTTATAGATCTCACTTAAATTTACCCAAATGCTCTCTTACTCTCCCCGGCTCTACATTTGAATCCATTTAAACTAACACTTCTTCTTGTAAAAATGTCTGAACGAGGAAATCCATCAAACAATCCTAACTCTAATGAATTCAAGGATTAGATCTTTACTGATTGTACGGCGAGCAGCCTTACCCTATGTATCCTAATATAGGATTTACCAATTTAATGAATCAAGTAGAGAACCTTACTTTTTCTACACCTATATCTAATGGTTGCAATACTAACCTACTACAAACATGCAATATACCTATAATTCTTATTAACAACCTATTGTTGTGCAATATACTTGCAGTGCCGTACCATAGCATTTCCTATTGTGGACAAGCGAGTCAAATACAGAGTATACAACCACCTTTTGTAACCAGTGGTAATTTCAATTGGAGTTAAGTGTGTAATAAATATTTCCTTTGAGCTTATTGTTAAAGTAAGTGGAGTGAGAAATGATGCCTAATTGTTTGTTTACATTTTTTTACTAAGGAACAACAACTCTAACATAAACTTAATCCATCGATGCTTATATAGATTCTAATTCCCCCTAGCCCACAGTCGAATCCTCTAGTAGAACAAGGAAACATAGAAAGTGTATTGTTAGATGCTGGCAATACATGCTAATATAGGAAGATGGTGTAATCGCTTATTGCATGACTTGTAAAAATACTTTATTCGACAAATCCAAGTCTGCTACGGGTCATTTAAGATGGCATCTATAAATATGTGAGAAGAAAGGTTTGACATTGGTGAAGGTTGACGAAAGACGGGATGAGTCAGCATCTAGTTCCAATAACCCTGATGGCTTCGTTATCAGTAGCAGAGATGCACAAAAGAATCTCATGCAAATGATGGCTATTACAAGTATATCCTTTCACGTCGTCAAACATCCTTGCTTTGAAAGGTAGGCAACGCAAAAGTTGTAGCCTTAGTACCAATACACGAGTTGGCAGACCTTGGAAAAAGACATAGTTGCAGTTTATAATAGAATGCGACAAGCTTTAACGGAAGAATTCTTGAGCCTTCCAAGTAACTATGTAAATCACTTGCCTTCATAATCTTAAATTGCATTTTTCTATTTCTCTTCAAACGTACGATCACATTAGTTTTATGCCTTTTTGCAACATCTCTTTTACTTCTCATTTAGAAGTTATAAGTGATCGCCATCACTGATAGTTATAAGGATCAACAATGAGTGGTTGGTTCAAAAATGAATAATAGCGTTCATTTTTTCCTTAAGTCTTACACAAGGCAAGCGATTGCCAGCAATATCATTGACATCACCCAATTATACAACATCCAAAGAGTTTTTAGTGTCAGTTTCGATAATGCCTCTAATAATACAGCTTTAGTGTTACACCCCAAAGCGATAGAGTCGTAATAGTTCTACCGTACAAACCATTCTAAGATAGAAACGGACCATATAGTCGCTATCTTAGACCTGATTTATACAAGGTGTTCATGACTGACTTGTTTTAAAGTAATCAATTCATACATTAAATAAATTATTTACCTAAGAAAGTATGAAAATATATATATACACTAGGATTCAAATATTATAAATAATGTTTGTAAGATTTCATCGTATTACATTTCCTAATTAATACATTATTCAAAATTAGAAAATTCTAAAATAAGAGCTAAGATCTTAAAAATATATTTGTTCTTCAGGTGTATTTTCTCACTTTTTAAGATTTAGCAGTTTTTAGCTTTAAGGTAAATATAGATTGCTTCCTAGTTAGCACCTGTAACAACGTTTATAGAAATGTGAGCAACCAACTGCTTAGTAAGTTGGGATGGAAACTTAAAACTATACCTTAAACACAATAAGGGTTTTCAACCAAATTAGTTAGATGCAATGCATGTACAAGCAACTATTATCGCACGATGTCGGGCTATCGTGAAATTAAAGAAATTACATCCGCTCTAGTTTGGGTTAAAGAGTTTCCATTTAATGCAACAACTCACAATTAAACCAAGGCTTGTGCAATAGAGACACCGGTCCTCCTGCGACTACCTTTGAACTATTAACTTTATCCCTACTGCGACCTCTTCACATGTCACTTAGTTCGACTACGGATGAAGAAAAGACCAATTATGCTATCCGGTACTATTCCCTTTCAAAGGGATCGGTATTTGGTTAGAGAACCTTAAGTTTCCCCTAATGGGTTGCTACGTAGGTCTGATTTAGAATTATAAGTCATATATTTAGTTAAATGTGATTTAAAGTGTTCAATCGTTTCAACAAATCACATAAATATAAACTAAAGCAATAAATTAGATTCACATCATCAACTTAGAAATAAGCACATGCGTACAATTAATTATTTAACAAACACAATCAAGTACAATATTAAGCCTCCAAGTACTGTAAATCAGTACTCTGAAATACAGTAACGTATTAATTCCAACTTATTTGGATTCTTCGCTTGCTCACTCAAAGTGCGACTCATAATACAAATATTGTTTTAGTTTCTATATAACTATCATAGATATGTTTTATTATGAAATTCTTATCATTATCTTCAATTTAGGGTTTTATTATACCTAATCATTCGAGTTTTGTCTTTTACACTTATTCTTAATTTAGGTTAGGTTTTGATTTCGTTTTGCGAATTTAGTTCCAATTTAGGTTCTAATTTAGTTTCAACTATGGGTGCTATATATAATCATAAGATCTCGTTTTAAGCGAAATTAATCACATTATGCTCAGGTATCTTAAATATCATATTTAGTCTCTAACTAGCACTCTAGTCTATGCGATCTATTATAATCCTAATTTAGCTATTGAATTTGCTTCCGATGTAAGAATAATCTATATTTTTTTTTATTTAATTTCATAAACTCCCATTCCAAATCAAATTTATATCATATTCCTATTATTATAAGATAATAAATTTTTATCCAATATTTTCCACTCATTTAATTCCTATATACACATATTATGTATTACTACATATTATATACTTATATAAGCTATTTAACGCTTTTAACACTACATATATTATCTTTCACTACCAATAACATGTAAAGATATCTAATTATATTCTAAATCATACTTTATACCTAATTAACCCTAAATCACAAAATTAACTAAAATATACTCCTTTACCTACATATTTAGTACATATTATACATAATACATACAACTAATGCCTTCAACTCCAATAAAGCTATGGAAAGTATATTATACTTAGTAAATTGTGGTTGTTATATTATGATCATGAAAAATGCTAGGGTAGTTTAATATATAGTATTCTTTGGTATACCCATTTTAGGTCTAATTTTGCTAAAAATTAGCTTAAATTAGGTAAATAACTAAATCAAATTATAAGATTCAAAATAAATATTTCCAAAATCATAAAAAGCTTGAGAAATCATTACAAATAAGATTCATTAAGGAATTTAATTAAAAACCTATTATTTTTTCATATGGAAAACATGGTAGATTCGACAAAATAATTTTAATAAATACTAAACATGTAGTTTATCAAAAATTATTTTTATGTAAATTAAATATATCATATAAGGAATATGTAAACCAAAAATTAGCTCAAAATAACATTATTTACTATTTTTGAAAATTCATACAAAATTCATTGGAATCAGGTCTATTCTTAAGAAACCTATAAAGAACTTCTAATTTTAAAAAAATGGTTTGATATTCTGATTCTACATGCAAAAATACCTAAGAAAACCAAATTTCATAATTTTCCATGCGTATTTGGTATTTTTACTAAATTAAACACATTCGGAAGGGAAATTAGAATCACCAATTGACAAACTTTCAGCCACCAATAGTGGCTCCACCATTTTCTATAACTCTAGATGTAGGGTCTACTATATGTTGGTGGTGGCTGTTCCTCTAAAGGTGGTCGTTTCATGTAGTTTCCCTTTATAGGCCCTAAATATACACCATTTTGTCTAATTTTGCTAAAATTAGTTTTTCTTCTCTTATCTCCTCTCCTTAATATTTTTTTTCTAATGCTAAAATGACCAAATGAGGTTCCCTTTATAAGCACTAAATACACACCATATTTTTTTATTGATTTTTATTTAATTATTTATGATTTTTTAAATTATTTAGTATTATTTTAGTATATTTCAGGTATTTTAAGTACTTTCACTTATTTTTACCTACATATAAATACATATGTGGTACAAATAAATAGTTATAAATATTATTTAAGTTATTTTATGATTTTTAGTGTGTATATAATTTATCTCTATCGATTTGTTAGTTATTGGAACTCGTTTTACGCGTTTCTATTAAATAATGAGAAATTTACATATAATTCAATATTATAATAATTAATCATTTTATTATTTATTTTCTTAAATCCAAACCCACATGATCACTTTTACTAATATACTTAACTTCGTCATAAAATTTGAATTCGATTGAACAACTTATCTAATTGCCCTAAATTTCACGGATCGAACCCCAAACACCTAATAATGGGGCTTACATTCAGTCTAACACTTGAAGAGTATGTTCAATTCAATTTGCAAGGGCAATTTATTCCACATTCAATGTATTTGCTACGTGTTGAACTTGGTTGTGAATGCTAGTCTTGAGGGTTGTGGTTTGAACCTTCACTTAGTATGAATCCGATGTGCAATAAATGCCATGTATGCTTCTAAGAGAAAGCTCGTAGAGTTTTTATTGATCTGTACGGCCAATGGGGACAATGATGATCAGCGACTTCCACCTTTGGATTGCACAACAAGGCGGAATTCAACTCATAAGATGCTTTCACATACATATAGGATGAGGGTCAGTTTGTTAACGTTCTATAACTATATGATAATTACCAATCCTGATATCACCTTAGGTTCGATGATGGACCATGATTGGAAGCTATGCAAGAGGATGAAGGTATTGTTGAGGGCCTTCTTGATGGCGACAAGAAAATTATCTAGATTGTATTACCCGATGAGCAATTTCGCTCTCCCCAACTTAGTTAACATTTTAGATGTGTTGCAACAATACCAAAGTGTTCCTATCCTGTACTTTACTATTTGAGGTATGGTTAAGAAACTTAGGGATTATTTCATACCATTTTCTTACCTCTTCTACGTGGCTACTATGTTAGATCCAATGTATAAATTTTCTACCACTTGTAGTCTCCTTGAAGAGTTTTATTGGAGTGTTGGGGTTCAAAATGTTGAGTATCATGCAGTTGCGTTCAATTCAAAAGCGCAAGCCATGCTTAAAACTTTGTATGCGTTTCATAGGAAAATGGTACATAATTCACCCCTAGCTAGTGTGGCCCATCAGTTACATAATTGGCAAGTGAAGCAAACAAATTTTAAGAAATAGTAGAGATCCGAAGAGTGCCTTTGATTCTGGTAGTAAATTCGGAGAGTTGCTAGTTCATGAGGTATAATGACTAGTAGAAACGGAAGAGGAAGATTATGATGTTCTCTCTTGGTAATCTAGCAAGGTGCATATGATGCTGATCCTTTCCTTAGTAGTTCGTGACGTTCTAGCACATTCGGCTTTAACGATCCCTTTTAAGTTGGTTTTTAGTTTGGGTAGGCAACTCTTTAATCCCCAATGCTTTTTGATGCATCTGGAAGCCGTTGAAGTCTGCGTATGCTTAAAGGATTGGGCTGATGTGCAGACATAAGATCAAGGAGGTTATCCATATACATGGTTTCCGGGTAGCGATAATGACAGTGAAATGGGGTCAAACAATTCGGATGAAGCACTAGGTATTGTCTTGGGTAAGGATGGTTAGGACAATGAGGATGATTATGATTGACTTGCTTTTCTTTAGGATTTTCAGAAAATTTTTTTCCTTTTTTTCCTTCCGTAAATTATAGTCGCTTAGAGTAGAATTTCACTTATACCATGAAATTTTGTTAATTATAACGTCGTATGATGACCTCCTCCAATTTACTTTTATTACAGATGGATGATCTTAGGAATTTTTTTTTTTTTATGATATCAAACCTTTTAATATATGAAAAAAAAAATGAATACATTTTTTAATTAAGAAATAACATTTGAAAATTTGAAAACATCATGGTGAATTGAATGGTTTAAAAAAAAGGGTAACAACTGATTAAATTATATTAAATATCAATATTTGCTAATTAGGTAATTTGTTTATTCAGTAATTTACTATTTACTAAATAATTTACATAATATATTAAAAAAATTAGTGTGCATTCATTAAATAATTTATTTTTTATTGACTAATTTATTATTTATTAAATATTTTGTTATTCATTGAACAATTTATTATTTACTGGATAATTTATTACTCATTGAATTATTTATTATTTATTTAAAAAAATATTACTTATTAAATAATTTGTTATTAATAAATAATTTATTATGTAATAATTTGTCAATATTTAAATATTTTCTTTACTAAAATAATCTACTATTTAGTAAATACCATATTTACTTATTAAATAATTTATTTTCCATTGCATAATTTATCATTTACTAAATATTTTACTATTCATTGAATAATTTATTATTTATTGAATAATTTATTACTCATTCCAAATTATTTATTAAATAATATATTATTTAGATAATTAATTCATTAAAGAATTTACATTATCTATATTAAATAAAGACCTGCTCGTGCCTAGGCAACCTACGTGCTTGTATGCTCGTGTCTAGACAACCCAACTAATAATAGAGCATAGCATGCTCATGCTTCGCATGCTTGTGCTTTCAGATTTATTCCCATGCTCAGTCCATTTAAGCATGAGCCCATGCGTAACCTAAGCCCACTTACCATCCTTACCTGCTCTCATGATGGGTTGACCCACTTCAAACTGCGGGTTAAGGGGGTAAGTAAAAAATACCAATGTATAAACGGGTCAAAATTTTTTGGCTCAACAAGTTTTTTTACTTTTTATTTTTGGTTTAAACGAGCCAATGGCATAACCCGCCTTGTTTGCACAACTTTACTTGGTGGACATTTACCTTTCTTAGTGCAATTAGCAATCCAATTAGCAGCTTGTTTTGCTGATCTTCAAACTAAGTTAAAGGCAAACTCGCTGCAAAGAGACCAAAACACTTCGGATATCTAAGATGTAAGTTCTAAAGGGCCACAAAGACTCTTCTCGATTTGTTAAAGCTTGAACTATGGCTGCACTGTTGGATTTGAATATGATAGAGTTCCATCCATTTTCAATGGCAAACTTGACAGCTTCCAACGCCACTGCCATTTTTATTTCTTCCCAGGATCCCGCTGCGATGCTTTTGTTACAACCCCTTCGGAAATCTCCAGGGTGGTCTCTCGTGACAATGAAAACAGCATTGGTACGGGAATGAGCCTCAAAAGAACCATCCATATTTATTTTGACAAAGCCTACAGGAGGAGCTGTCCATCAATGGTTCTCCGTGTGCGCTTGAAGGTTAGATGGAGGCTCCTGCTATTGCTGTACGTTGCTGCTAAGAAAACTCGACTGACTAGATAGTGCTGGTTGCACATAGCCATTGGGATCGCTCGTGGGCCATGATGTAAACGGGCCTTAGTCGAGAAGAGGCTCCCTACTTCGTTCCCGTAGGACTATTGCCCAGGCTCTTCTCTCACACCGAGGGATCTGATGCAGGCCCTGGCTGGAACAACTGGAACCTGCTCCTCCATAAACACACGCTGCAGCATGACAAGAGTTAGGTCCTGACTTGTTATTTGCAGATAATTCAACCAATTCGGCCAGAGCTTTGTGACATGTGGCTATAGTATAGGATGCGTCGGGGAGACGATCGCGAAAGATAGCGCTATGCCTAGATTTCTAGATGCACCAAGCAACAGTGCTAAGCTTAGCAAAGTTACTAACCACTTGCTTTTTACTGTTGGCTCCTTTGTTCGCTTGATGTAACAACCACCTGTCTAAAGATCGATCCTCTAAAGTGTCGACTCTCAAGCCAAAAGTTTTCTCCCAAACCTGTGTTGTCTAATGACATTGCAGCAGGAGGTTTTCAACCGATTCATTCCCAAAGAAAAAGCGGCACTTAGCAGAATCTAAAATCCGTCTCCTGGCTAAATTGGACTGTGTTGGAATGGCATTGCTAATAGCTCTCCATGTGAAGTGTTTTACCTTAGGCAAGCACGGACAATTCTAAACATGAGTCCAGACCACCTGCTCTACCAGATTTGAAGAAGTCCCACTAGCTGCTCGAGCGTGAGAAGTGCATCTAATGAAATTATAGGTTGATTTGATGCTGCACTTACCTTCTTTCTCACAGGGCCAAATAAGACGGTCTTTCATTTGAGAGGTTAGGACCGGTATCTCCAAAATCGCCCTCACTATATGCGAGTCGAAACTTTGATGAAGCAACTGAAAATTCCAGCAATGGTTCTTGTTAATCAAGTCCGAAACTTTTGAAATCCGCAAGGGCATATCATCTTTGAACTTTAGGTATATTCCCTTCAAAACCTTTGACGCATTTATCTTTGCGAACCCTTATAGATTCTCCATCTCCCATTTGCCATAGGGCTCCTTTAATCAAAATTTCCTATCTATCTATGGAGGATACTCGTTGATCCCCATGAATCTTTTGAACCTTTGGTTGCCTACAAGAAAGAAGTGCGAGGAAAGTATATACCTTTGAGTATTCTTACCCAAAAGGTATTTTCATTGATGAGTAATCTCAAAGCTAATTTAGTTAGGAGTGCTAAATTGAAATCACCTAGGTTTTTGAAGCCACCGCCACTTCTAGATTTAGGTAAGGTAATTTTCTCCCAACTCTACCAATAAATCTTTCTTTTATCCTTTGTTTGACCTTACTAATATTGGGCTATCAAAGAATTCACCTCCTTGCACCACTTGCTTGGGAACTTGAAACAACTCATCGAATATGTAGGGATTGCTCTTGTGACCGATTTGATCAATATCTCACAGCCTACATTTGAAAGGAGACATCTTTTCCAATTCTTTAGTTTGGATTGGATTTTGTCTTTCATGCACCTTAAAGCCTTTGATTTATTTCTACCTCAAATGGTAAGAAGACTAAGATATTTCCTAGGGTTTGAGGATGGTGTAATCTCTAAAGCTTCACAAACCTCATGAATTCAATCCTTTGATGCATTCTTATGACAAATAGGCTTGATTTGTACAAGTTGATCTTTTGGCCCAAAGCTTTACCGTAATCCTGTAGTATTTGTTTTGGGACCTAAACATCCACAACATCAGCTTCTAAGAAAAACAACAAGTCGTTTGCAAACATAAAATGTGAAATAATAGAACAAGCTCTTTTAATCTTTATGCCACTTAGCCTACTTTCGTCAACTACTTTCTCAATGTTCTTGGAAAGGACACTTGCAACAAAAATGAACAAATATAGGAATAAAGGATCCCCCTACCTAAGCCCCATAAAGGGCTCTACTCGACTAGCGAGCCTCCCATTAACTAAAATCCTATAAGAAATCGACCTTACACATTCCATGACCTAGTTAATTCACTTGTCTCAAAAACCAAGTTTAGATAAAGTAGCTTTTAAGCTTAAGAGCACAATAAACTTTTTGGTTTGATTGTTTGGTCTTAAGATAGTGGAAGGCTTCATGGGCAACAATTGTATTATCATGGATGACTCTTCCTAACACAAAGGCACTTTGTGGGTTTGACACAAGGCTTTCTAAAAGGGACAAAAGACAGTTGACTAGAATGCATGAGATAATTTTGAAGCTAAAATTACATGGACTTATGGCAGGAAAATGGCCTACTTCTTAGGGGGAGGGGATTAAAACAACATTGTTGAGATTTGAGGATGGAACGAGAATATCAGTATTGAAGAAGGCATGGATGAACTCCACTACACTTACCCCTACAATATGCCAGCATCTTTGATAGAACACCCTTATGAAGCCATTTAAGTCAGGTGCTTTAAGAGAATTAAGCTGGAAGGTCGCCAATTTCAGTTCTTCCGCTTTGACTGGTTTGAATATCACATCACTCGTTTCGTTTGTCACCAATTGTGGGACTAGATCAAGTACCCTATTCCACCCTCTTCCTCCATCTATTTTGAATAGATCAATGTGAAAATTATGAAGCTTCCCCATTATGTCGGATTCATCCTCCAACCAAGATCCATCCTCCATTTGAAGCTTCAAAATCTTGTTTCTACGGTAATAAATCAAAGTAGATTAATGGAAGAATTTCATGTTTCTATCTCCCTCCTTTAGCCAACTGATTCTAGATCTTTAATGCCAATAGAGTTCTTCTCTTTTCCATAATGATTTAAGTTTTTAGATTAAAGCTTTCTTTTGTTCCCTGTCCATGTTCATTCCCTTTTGTTGTGCTTCCCTTAATTCTGCTTGAACCTTCCTAATTTCAACTCTATTGTTAGGGAAGGCCTCCTTGCTCCACTCTTTTAACTTCAATCAGCATTGCTTTAGCTTGAAATCTAAGGGGTGAGGATGCCTTTGTGGAGGATTCTTCTTCCATGCACTTGAAATTGTTTGCCTACATTGTTCAAATGTTGTCTACATGTTTTTAAATTTGAAACCTCTCTTGATGGGAATCGGCCTCCGACTATATCTAAGTTGAGGCAGACCTTTCTAAAGCTGAGGCCTATAAAAGCTTACCGAGGCCAATAGAAGCTAGAAGGACGAGAGGAAGGAAGATAAACACTTAGCATTAAGTCTATTGTCAGCCGAGGTGATGAGATACCACAAAGCCGAGTGCTTGAAACTAAAGAACCACTTGGCATAGTATTAAGAGACTCGTGCCAACTAATTCTAGGACTCGACAATTATGGGCCGACCTTTCCAGTGTCTCAGCTAAACACTGCAAGACTTTAAGGACTCCCTCTTGAACTCGTACGTCCAACTGCTAACCTCATTTGGTTCGGATACTACTCCTTCTAGGACATGTCGAGTGAGTGCATACTGAGTGACTGCATACTGACTCCCTTTGTAAAACGTACAATTTTGTATTCTTATGCATGTTTTCTTTTATTTTATTTATGGGCCCAATTTTTTTGGGTTTAAGGCTTTATACATTATTTACAATTTTGCTATTAGGGTTTGGGACTTACTATAAATAGCAACATCTGTAAATATCAAAGGAGACATAGATGTCAATATATGAAATCAGATAAAAAAGTATATTCTTGCGATTGGAATCTTTTCCTTTTTGAGTAAGGTTACTCTTAAGCTAACATTTGCTAGATTATCGAGTATAGATTAAGCTCTTTAATCTCTTCTACGTTTTATCGATCTTGACCTTGAGATTGTGGCAAATCTCTTTATTTGAACCAGTTAATGAGTTGCATCTAACCTTCATTTGAATCCTGAGTAATATTTAGTGTTTGTGAGTTATATCAAACCTTATTTCGAGCTCGAACTCTTGATTGTGTTTGTGATATCCATTCACATTCACCGTCGAAACCAACCATCTCACTTCCTATCCATTAAACTCATTTGACCCATTTTGACCTTTTCGAGATCCGTTGTTGTTTCTTCGATCCATATCATCTCTTATCCTTTTTGTTTGAATGGCAAGAGTAAAGGATCAAAGCTATATGGTCTGAACCTACCATTTCACTATGCTTGACAACTGCTCTTAGGATTTGATCACCTAATCATTGGACCCTAAAGCTTTGTCAATTGTTTTAAATATGGTTCTGTTACTCTCTCTCTTGTTTGACTAGGTATATTGAGGCCCTCTAAAGTTGAGTTAATTCAAATTAGAGTTCAAAATCATAAAGCCGAATTGTTCCATAAGTTTGTCGCATCTCAGGTTGCCTCTTTCATTCTTGTGATTGTACAAAATTTCATTAAAGTCACTAATGCATAGCCGTAGCTCTAAAGTAGACCCTCCAATAGTCTCTAACTCATGCCATATTAGTTTCTTAAAGTCGAACTAGTGTCTACATATATCCATGAAGTGTGTGCAAAGATTGACCCATTAGGGAGATAGACTACAACCTCGATGTGATTTTTGTTGGCATCTCAAATCTAATCATCAACATTGTAGAAACCCAATTTTTGCCCTCTATAGTTCTAAGTTTTTTTCATAGGGCCCTAATTCCAAAATAAAAAAATAATAAATAAAAAATTAAGAAAACTGATAAAAATACAAAAAAAAAAAAGAAAAAAGAAAAAAATTAAAAAAAATAATTATAAAGATTTTTTTTAGAAAGAAAACACGGTTTAAGGACAATTGATTTTAGCTCGGTTTAAATAGCTTTAAAGAGTTATGTGATTTAAGTATAATTTAACTATACTAAGTGTTAAAACAAAGGCCAATAGCCAAACGAATAAGCATTTGAGTATTGGTATTCGATTAGCATAAGGTCATAGGTTTGAGTCTGATTAAGCACAAATGTGCTTTCTATTTTTCTTTCTTTCATTTTACGAAATTTGGTTGAGCGTACGGGATCCAAATCTAATCAAATCTTTTGAATCTAAAGCGATAAAAATTTGTAAGATTCAAATCTAATTTGATTTTTATCATATCAGATTTAAATTGATATAAATGATTTAAAAATCAAATCAGATTGGGGTTGACATAAAATATTCGATTTGATATGATCTAAGGATTTGTTTTTTGGATTTTATAAATACGAATCGCATGGGACAATTGGATAGGGGCTCAATTAGAAATAGTCCCCACGTCACTGTTCATACACATCCACCTGCAGCCATAAGTCCTTATTCATTACTTCATTCATGAATAGTAAACACATCCAATTAAACAAACACCCACTTCATCCAATTCTAAAATTTGACCAACTACAGCAATCAAATCCACTCATCTCTCTCATCCCTTGACCATTGTAGACACCCAATTCCCACCCCCCTAACCATTATTTTTATTTTATAAGTCTTAAATCAGGAAAAACATTAAAAAAAAAATTAAAGAAAACCTAAAAAATAAAGAAATTTAGAAAAAAAATAAGAATTTTAGGAAAATACAAACATAAGAAAAAGCATAAAAAATTAAGAAATTTGGAAAAATGTGAAAAAAATAAGAAATCTAGAAAGAAACAAAAAAAAAAAAAGAAATAGAAAAGTTGAAAAAAAAAATAGAAGATTTTAGGGAATTTAGCAAATAACTTTTTATTAGGATAGGTTTTTAAATTTTGAATAGATTTATAAGTTGGGCTATTGAATTTGGACTTAGACTTAAATCTAGCCTAAGTAACCCGTCACGTGACATGTAACAGGTTGGGGTTGGTCGGATTGGTTGACGTGGCGTCACGTCAGCATTTTTCCTCTCCTTCTCTTAGTTTTCCTTCATTTTCTCTAGACTTTCCTAGTTAAGAATAGCCTACCCCACTTCACTTTGGAGCCAATTTTTGCATAAATTTCACATACATGTGCGCAATTCCTTGCTCTAATTGTGTTTACCACGTAGCCTACTTTGAATTGGACCTAATAACACATCTATATTCAGTTAAAGAAGCATTCAAATTGAGCTCCAAAATTAGAAAAAAAACTTGATTTTCGAACATTTTCATTCAAGTTCGATTTTTGATTTCCTCTTTTGTTTGATCAATTCGTGAATAAAAAGGGTGTTAGGGGAGCTCATTAGACACATACAACCATAGACGGCAAGCAGAAAACAACTCACGAGCTTTCTCTCTCTCTTCTCGGTCACTTTCTCTTTAATACCCACCGAACCTACTCTCTTTCTCTTTGACTCTCTCTCTTTAGCCACCTTCAAGCTACATCACCACTCTTATTAGCTTTCTCACCTTGCGAACTTTCGAGCTTAACCACCTTCGATCGATGTTGTGCCCCTCAGCGACACCACCAATAAGCTGCCACCAAAACCTAACCATCGAGCCCCCTCGCTCTTGAACCACTACCTCTGGCTCTCTTTAACCCAAACCAACTCTACGACTGAACTCCCTACGACTTAAAACCTTACACCATACTTCCCTTTAGGACTCCAGCAACCCTCGACGGTATCGCCCAAACATTACCACTAGCCACTACAATTGAACATCATCCAAACCACCCCCAAACCCCGTGGCACTCTTTCTATCCTCCATATCCCAAATCTAAAACTCATGAAACTCCTCTTCCTTCTTCGATTCGGTGGCTAAACTAAGCAAAATTGACCTTGGTTGTTGCTGTTGAACTTGAAGACGACCCGAACCTTACTTGAATCTACGAACCGACCCGAAGTTCAACTTGGAGTCCAACCCGCATGCTATCCAATATCTAGTCTGGTCCTTTTTCATTTTTTTGTTATTTGATTTATTTCCTTTTTTCGGTTTTGCTTTATTTATTTACTTATTTTTGTATTCATCTATGTACATGTAAATGTAGTCAAATGTAAAGGAAAAAAAAGGGAAGTAGTTTATTTATTTATTTTATTTTTAGTTAAATAGATAAAATAAAAAAAATATAGAAGAAAAATAAAACTAATAAAAATAAAAAAGAGTAAAAGTAAAGATAAGTAAGTACAAAGATTATTATTATTCTTTTTTAAACACTTAAAAATCAGGTTTTCTAAAATAAAAAATAATTTGATTCTTTCTAAAGTTAGGACCTTTTAGAATTTTCCAAAAAAATTAAAAAATCTAATTTAGGACCTTCTTTTTTAAATGAGTTTCTTAAATAAATCAAATTTAGTAAAACGTAAACTCGATTGTTTTCAAAATTAAAACAAAACCAACCACTAAAGTTTTACAAAAAAAAAACTTCGTATGTCTGATTCTAAATAGTATGTACGGAGGCACCTACGGGGTGACGGTAAAAAAAATAAAATACCTGATTTTTCTTTTTAATTTAGATTGTTCAAATTATCTAATTTAGCTAAAAAATTGAGTTTTGTTTTTCGAAAGGTAATTTTTAAGGTTAATATTAAATTTGGAAAGTTAATAGTATTTATAAGAGTTTAAAATTTCTAACTCTCGGATTGAGATTCTCTAGTTTCAAAAACCGTTTTATAAAATGGTTTAATTGTTATATCGGTAGTTAAGTTATAATTAATTCACCCAATTGGTTATAACTTAATTCTTTTTCCCAGTTCCGATTGGGTAGCGACTCCAATACCTTTTCAAATTGAAAAAAAAAAAATGGTTTTATTCAAATCTTAGTCGAGAATTGGTATTAAATAGATAAATTTTAGTAATAATCGGTTTAAAGAAAACTAAATTTTACAAAAGGACCAGGAGGATAAAACCCAGGCTTGACAACCATATTTCACAACAATAGGTGACTACCAAGCTCCAATCCAGCGCCCAACACACCGCCCTGCACTTTAATACCCATATATATGGCTGCATCGCATGTTCAACTAGACACACTCCACTGACCCTCTGTCATCTTCATGGCCATGAGTAGCAGAAGGCCTCTTACACATGGACACGCTTGCACAGTAGTCACCGATGCCAACGATTACTCAAGCCCTCCATTACAGCAACTTGCGCAACTTACGACTGCCTGAACACAACATAGTGGCCTTGATCACACTTCAAACACACATTGATCCACTATTACTGCACCGTCCAATAGACCCAACCTACACTGTCCACAATTCCTGCAATATGAACAACAGTATCACGTTCTAAGGAATTAGAGCTTTACACCATTGCCCTCACGCCGAGCTACTGTTTACAAACACTGCATTCACTTGCACCGATCAATCACTATATTACACATTCAACCTCACATCCATGATAGCATAATAGCCCTTGACCGAGTTGTACACAAACCTGACACAATTGTAGTACGTCTCCATTGTTGACAGCCCACACGAACACACATACTTCTGATTAGCTCACTCTACAGCCTAGCCCGATCATAGCAGCACTGATCATAGCAGCACCAAACATGATACAACACACGCTACACACAGTCATGCTCCACACGCATCTCCGATCACCAAGGGCATCCTATACTCTGTCGATCCTACGTAGTTGCAGTCAAATAGAAATAACATGACTAAACTGTCCTTTACCATATTACTGAACAGTTGAAGTTCAGGTTAGATTCGGTCCAATTTTTTTATCATTATTATATTATATTAAATCCTTAATTGTTTATAAGTAGTTATGTATATTAAGTTAGTAAATTCTTCTAGTGTTAGTTTCCTTATTTATATATATATATATATATATTAAGTTAGTAAATTCTTCTGGTGTTAGTTTCCTTATATATATATATATTAAGTGTAGTATGTTTTATTTATTTAGGTAAATAGTTGTGTAATAGTAATAGTGTAGATATATATATGTATATATTAGCTTAGGCATTTTGTAGTATTAAGTTAGTTTCTTAGGATCTCTCATTTAGGAAGAAATTTTTGGAAATAAAAATAATAAAAAACCCCTTTTTAAAAAAATAGGATTTTTAAAGAGTTTTTCATAAAATAAAAACACTTGAGAGTTAGGATTCCTTTAGATTTTTTTTTAATAAACTAAATTGATAAAAACGTAAACTCGGTCGATTTTCAAAATTAAAATAAACCAATACATTAAATTTTTTGGGAAAGAACTACAGTCATTTAATCTCGACTAACAGGTACGTTGGTACCTTCAAAGCAACGTTAAAATCTTTAGAAACTTAGGTTATTTTTTATTTTCTTTTATATTTTATTTTTCTTAAAAAATATTAGAAAAAAGGACAATTTTGAAGAATAAACTTGATTTTAGAAAATAGATAGTGATACTTGTTAAGATTTAATAGGTTAGCCTTCGAATTCGAAATCCTTTAGTTTTTATCAAATTGAAATAAAAAATTGGTAACTAAATCGTAGTTAATTCACTCAATTGATTACGATTTTTGTTTTTCACCCGATTTTGGTCAAGTGGTGACTCCAAAGGTTTTTAATTAAAAAAATTGGAATTTCCAAATTATTTAAATAAGAAACCAAAATTCAGAATCGACAGTTTGGCGACTTCACTAAAAACCGTCAAGAATGCTAGCCACTAGAATTTACTGAAATTAGGATTATTTTTCAAAAAAATAAGAAAGAAAAAAACTGAAGTTGATTATTTTATTCCTTTTTGTACTAACATTTTTTTTACAGTCTATTTAAGAGGTTCATTTTGGAGTTTCTTTATTTCATCTTTTTTTCCACATCATAAATGCATGGTAACTATGGTTATAATTAGGTTGTCTTAGGACCTTAGGAGAGGTGCCATTGTATAAGTTTCGGATGTTGTAGGGCAATTACCCTTCAAGGCCGATTAAGCTATGTCACTCAAGTTCAAATGTGACCATAGAACTATTGCTTTGAAAAATGCAGTTGTTGCAGAACTCGAGGACTTTTAGAACCTACTCTTTACATATAGAAAAACCTTTTTCAAAAAAATAGGTGAGAACCCATAATGTAGCAGACCTAGACGGATAAGGGTAGTTGTCTGTTATAATATTTCCCTGTAAATATCTTATAATAATTCCATGTAAAGCTTAGAATATATTGTGATTGTAATTTGAATTTTTCTTTAGATAAGTATGGCTAGATTAAGATAAGGAGCTTTTGAAGAGATTCATGTCTACCTACTTCGTTGGCCTCAAAGATTACTCCAAATGTGGTTTTGACTTTTCAACCTAGATAAGCAAGAATTTATTAGGAATAAGATTGGGCCCATCTTGTCCCTATAGAAGACCCCTGCAAATATTACCTTAGTGTAGACCTTTGTATATCTATGGGAGCCTGAATCTATCACTTTTTTGTTTTGGCCCATATCAGTTGAGCCCAACACTTACAGAGTAAATAATAAAAAAATAAAAACAAAATAAAACAAAACAACAAAACGAAAGGAATTAAACATGTAAACTAATTTTAGGTAGTTACCATTTTGCCTAATATTCTATTAGCTAAAAAAATTCATTCTTGTGGATAGATTAGCACTTTGTAAATATTCTTTCTCGTTTAGAATAAATAAGATTCCTCTTTTGTAAATAGACCCTCAGTAATGTAGTTCTATAAGTAAATAAATTCTGTAGGGTTGTATATAGAATCCTAAGAAAGCAATTCCCTATTTACAATTTGATCACTTAGTCTCTGTAACATAAAAGCCTTAACTTTCTCTCTCTCTCTCTCTCAAAAAAGAAGAAAAAAAGAAAAAAGAAAGTTACTAACAGTTACAAATCCTTATGGGGCGTAGGGCAAATACAATCACTTGGCCCATCAAGGCAGCTAACCTAAACACATGACTTGTTCAGGCAGCTAACCAAACACAATCCTCTGGCCCATCGAGGTAGCCAAGCCAACCCAAAACCCTTGGTCCATTAAGTCCGAACATGAACCAAGTCAAAACACAAAGTCATGAAACACCATCCTAAGTTTCATCCTTGGTACAAAAAGAGGAGCAATTCATAGTCCCTTCCACCTCAAAAGACATCAACACTGGTCCATTTGACTTTAAAGAATCAAGCTCGAAATCACATATGGTAGCTAAGTGGCATTAAGACCTATAAGTCTTGGGCAATTTGAGCAAGAATGTGAAAGGTACAGGGCACTTGGTCTTTGAAATTTCATTTTAAAAGTTATTATTTCATAACTGAGGCATATTTAAAGGAATTGGAGAGTAAGGTCGATCATCACCCTAAGGTCAATCAATCTCTACGTAGGGAATTGGTAACTTACTTTTAAAAAGTTTAAAATGAAAAGAGGTGAGCTATATTCTATACACTAATTCTTAAATACTTTGAGAGTTGGGAGACGTCATGGTAAGGATATTTTGGACTTATTCCTTAAAGGAGGTCCATTTTAAATTTGATACGTAGTCCGAAATGAAGTTAAGCATACATTTTCAAATCCTAAACATAATTATTCTTTATTAACCTCGTTGAATTGATTTGGAGTCCTTTCAAATGTAAGCTCTGTTAAGAACCACCCTACGGTAGGGCAATTTAAAGGTTAGGGACATTGATTAGGAGAGAAGAATAAAATTGACTTGTGCTTATCTTAGTAATAATAATTTAAGAATAACTTTTGTTTTGGATAAATTGTTTCCTTTGAAAAAGAGCCAATACTTTTCCAAATACCCCAAGACCCTACATACCTTACCTAAGCCTATACACTTGAAACCCATGGATTTAGTGCCTTGACTCATTTAGAGACAAAAACTTGACAAAAGAGATGGTTATTTTTGGGGAGAGGAAAAAAAGAAATGAAATGAAAAAAGAAAAAAAGAAAGAAGAAGAAAAAAACAAAAGAAAAAAGAAAAAAATAAGAAAAAGGAAAAAAGAAAAGGAAAGAAAAAACTAGAAGAAATAAAGAAGAAGAAAGGTCCAAACATCTGGCTTGAGAAAATCCCCAACCAAAAACACAAAACCCCACATTTATTTCAGAATCACATTCTCAACTACAAACCAAAAACCCCATATTCATTTTAGAATCACACTTCAAATCACAAACACAAAACCTCCTACCCACAATACCTCTCTACTTAAAGCTCTTCTAATCTTGAAGAAAAATTTATCTAAGATAAAAATTATTTTTTAACCGGGGCAAGTACACATATAGTTTTTTTCCAAGGTTCTTGACTTGCACATCCATGTTGGATAAAAGTATTTATTTCAAAATAAGCCCTCTCATTAATCCATTTTGAAATCATTTAATCAAAAGCCTAATTCACAATACTAAATGTAAAAAGACCTAATAGATTAATCAAGGTGTATCACTTGCAAATTGGACTGTAATTTTTGGAATAGTAGTCAAGAGTGAAATCTAAACTGAGAGTGTGTAAGGAAGTCTTCTTCGACTAGACTAATCGTAATTTACGTTTTCCTTAGGAAATAAATGTTCAATGCCTATTTAAGAAGCTTAGTGTTAGGGTTAGAAACTAGGGTGCATATGAGATACCCTACATGGTTACCAAGGAAGGTGATGCTTACAGCACTTGTTCCTTAGATAAGAATTTGTATTCATTAGCAGACTTTCAAGAAAAAAGAAAGAAAGAAAAAAAAGAAAATGAAAAGATATGAAACGGAGAGAGAGAATGTAGAGGCTTGTTATAAGTTTTTCCATCCATTTTCAAGTTTATTTCGGCCTTAGTGGCCAAATCTTCAATTCATGTCATAAATGGTTATCACCAAATTCCTCGTTTGTAAACTTCTCAAATCAAGAGTTTTTCGAATCCGTTATGTCCTTTGGTTTTCCTTTTTTCAAATGTCATATAGAGTTTTAGTGAGTTCATAGGGTGCTTTCCCTTTATTCATTTTTTTTAGGGATTTAGCCAACTTATGGAGCGTTATCCTGATTTATATTCTCATTTAGGAATCTAGCCAGCTCTTTGAGCATAGTCCTAATCCATAGGTTTTTAAGGATTTAGCCAACTCATGGAGTGATATTTCGATTCATATCTTTTAGAGTCTTAGTCAGCTCAAGGAGTACTTTGCTTATCTTAGTTAGTCAACCCATGGGGGGTACAACTAAGTTTTCAAATCTTTAGGGTCTTACCTAGCTCAAGAAGGGCTTTGCCCACCATGGTTAGTCAACCTATAGGGGGTACAACCAAGTTTTTATTATCTTTTAGGGTCTTAGGTTGCTCAAGGAGCGTTTTGTTCGCCTTGGTTAGTTAGCCTATGGGGGGATATGACCAAGTTTCTCAATATCTCTTTGGGGTCTTAACTAGTTCAAGGAACACTTTGTCCGCCTTAGTTAGTTAGCCTATAAGGGGTATGGCTAAGCTTTCTGTATCTTTTAAGGTCTTAGTTAGCTCAAGGAACGCTTTGCCCATCTTAGTTGGTTAGCCTATAGGGGGCATGACCAAGTTTTTTATATCTTTTAAGGTCTTAGCTAGCTTATGGAGTGTTTTGCTTGCCTTGGTTAGTCAGCCTATAGGAGGCATGACCAAGTTTTCAAATCTTTAGGATCTTAGCCAGCTTAAGGAGTGCTTTGACCGCCTTAGTTAGTCAGCCCATAAGGGGTACGACTAAGTTTTCATCATCTTTTAAGGTCTTAGCCAACTCAAGAAGTGTTTTGCCCGCCTTGGTTAATTAGCTCATAAGGGGTACGACTAAGTTTTCATCATCTTTTAAGGTTTTAGCCAGCTTAAGAAACACTTCGCCCTCTTTGATTGGTCAACCCATAGGGGGCATGAGTAAGTTCTATATCTTTAAGGTCTTAGCCAACTTAAGGAGTGCTTTGCCCGCCTTAGTTAGTCAGCTCATAAGGGGCACGACCAAGTTTTCTATATCTTTCAGGGTCCTAGCCAGCTCAAGGAGCACTTCATTCACCTTGGTTAGTTAGCCCATAGGAGCTACGACTAAGTTTTCTATATCTTTTAAGGTCTTAGCCAGCTTAAGGAGCGCTTTGCCCATCTTGGTTGGTTAGCCTATAGAGGGTATGGCCAAGTTTTCTATATTTTTTAGGGTCTTAGCCAGTTCAAGGAGTGCTTCGCCCGCCTTAGTTAGTCAGCCCATAGGAGGTATGGCCAAGTTTTCTATATCTTTTAAGGTCTTAACAACCTTAAGTAGCGCTTTGCTTGCCTTAGTTAATCATCCTATAAGGGTAACGGCCAAGTTTTCAAATCTTTAGGGTTTTACCCAACTTAAGGAGTGTTTCGCCTGCCTTGGTTAGTTAGCCTATAGGGGGTACAGTTAAGTTTTCATCATCTTTTAGGGCTTTAGCTAGCTCAAGGAGCGCTTTGCTCGCCTTAGTTAGTGTAGATACCTAATTTTTGCTCCTTTGTAATCTTAATTTTTTATTTTTACAAAAAAGGGGTCCTAATTCAAAAATAAAAATAATAAAAAAAATTAATAAAAGATAAATAATGAAAATTAACAAATGATGAAAATACCCAAAAAAAAAAAAATAACATAAGAAATAAAAAATAAAAAATAAAAAAATAATAAGAAAAGAAAATTTTAAAAAAACTTTTTAAGATTTTTAGGAATTAACTCATATTAAGAACAAATAGTTTTAGTTTTAGTTTTAGTTGTAGATTGTTACAAATAATTATTTTAGGGAATCGAGTAGTTTAAGTAATATTTAATTGTACTGAATGTCAAGGCACAAGCCAACAACCTAACGGCCTAACGAACAAGTATCGAAGTATTTAGGTTGAATTTAATTTGAGGTCTTGGGTTCGAGTTTCAGCAGGCACCTATGTCTTTATTTTTTTATCTCTGCAGAAGCGAGATGAAAATGGGTCATATTTAATTAAATCATATGAATTTAGTTAAATCGGAATTGAATTCATTTGAATCTAGTTTGATTACCGAATAAGATATAATTAGATATGATAAGATATGATATGGTTTAAACTCTATAAACACACACACGTGCAGAAAAAGAACAACACCTTCACATAGTAGTAATTCAATCATCACCAAGTCCAAAAATCAACATACAGTAAATGACTTATGCTTGCAAATTGGCCGTCTCTTGTTCTTACGTAATCTAAAACACGAGATACCAATCCCCAATGCCCCATCCTTGCACGACCCTATTGTAAGAGCTCCACCATCCTCGCAGATACATAACCACATCCTCATCCTTTCCCATACACAGCACCACGACTGCTGCTGTGATGACCAGAAAATCAACACGAGCCGAACAGCAACTGGGCAGCACCCATACGAGTCCATTATGACACTGCAGTAGCTTGAACCCAAGTCCTCATCTACTGTCGATAATCCTTAACGTAACAGCGTCCAAGATCTCTTTCTCAAAGCCCCAATATGAACTGAACTTGACGCCAGTAATACGCCAAACTTCACTCGCATTGGGCATCTCACCAAAAAATAAGTCCCGACTTCTCCCTCGACAATCCCTTATCAACTGCAGCACCTCATGCATAATCCCCACGGGGCTGCACATAATCCAACCACACACTTACACTGAACTGCTTACGTCCAATACCTACCGTCACTTAATCTTCATTCACACATAAGCCGTTGCACAGTCCATCCCCAATCCTTGACCACACTATCCTCACTCAAGCAACACTAGACGGATAGCAATGACACCAGACGGGTAGCAGCAACACCAGGCGGATAGTAACACCAGGCGTACAGTAACACCAGGCGCACAGTAGTACGTTCTGTACAACAGCACTATAGTGCATGATTTAGCATTGACCGTCACGTCTCCATGCTCAACGAACCAACACCAACACTTCACTGAACAGCCCAAGTCAGGTTCGGTTTTGATTATTTTATTTTATTTATTTATTTGTCTATTTATTTATCATTATAATTCCATTAGCTATTTAGTTAAGTTTATGACATAATGAGTAAATAGATATATGTGTATGTATTTATACGCTTAGGTATATTTTTAGCATTATGACTTTAGGATTTTCTCACTTAGAAAAATTTATTTTGTAAATAAATAAAAATAAAAAAATAGAAATCCCGTTTTAAAAAATATGACTTTTAAAGAGTTTTTATAAAATAAGAATAAAAGACTTAGTAAATTAGGACCCTTTTAGAGTTTTCTTTGAAAAGCTAAATTAATAATAATATAAACTCGGTTGGTTTTCAAAATTAAAATCAATCAACACATTAAAGATTTTTTGGAGGATTACGATCGTCTGATCCTGACTAGTGGGTATGTAGGCACCATTAGGGCGACGATAAAATATGTAGAAACTCAGGTTCTTTTTTTCTTTTGATTTTTTTTGTTTATTTATCTATTTATTTTTAAATATTATAATTAGAAAAATAATCCTAATTTCGGTAAATAGATAGTGGTACCCGTTAAGGTTTAATAGGTTAGCCCCCGAACTTAGAACCCTCTGGTTCTTCATTTAAAATTGAAATAAAAAACCGGTAGCTAAAATCGTAATCAATTCACCCAATTGATTATGGTTTCTTTTACTTTTCTCGACTTCGGTCGGGTGGCAACTAAAAAAATTATTTTCAATAAAAAACTGGAATTTCTCAATTTTTTTAGTCGAGGATTAATATTAAATGGGTTAGGGTTTAGTATTAATAAAAAATGGGGAATTCAATTTTAAATAAAAGAAATCGAAAATCAGACTCGACAGTTTGCTGACTCCACTGGGGACCCTAGAGGGTTAGCCACTAAAAATTATCGAAAATAGGATTATTTAAAAAAAAAGAAATAAAAAGATAAAATTAGAAAAAAAAAAGAACTTAGGTATATTATTTTTTGTATTTGTTTATTTTATTTATTTATTTATTTTTTACTAACTTTTTTTGTTGCAGTTTATTTAGAGGGATAGTTTTGAGGGTTTACTTTATTTTTATTTCTTTGCATCATAAATGCATGATAGATACGGTCAGAACCAGGCCGTCTTAAGACCTTAGGAGGGGAGTCATTGTGTAAGCTTTGGATGTTGTTGGGTAACCACCTTCTGGGGCCGATCAAGCTACCCCACTCAAGTTTAAATACGACCACAGAATCGTTGCTTAAAAAAAAAACGTAGTGGTTATAAAGCTTGAGAACTTTTAGAACCCGCCCTTTTGCATTACACGAAAACTTTTCTTTCAAAAAAAAAAAAATCGTAAGAACCTATGATGTGACAGACCTAAATGGATAAGGGTAGTTGTGAAGTTACAATTGTAATATTTTTCCATAAATAATTTATAATAATTCTAGGTAAAGTTTGGAATAGGTGATGATTGTAATTTTGATTTTTTCTTTTTTACATAACTACGGCTAGATTGAGTCAAGTGACTTCCAAACAAATTCACGTCTACCCACTTCATTGGCCTTAAAAGGTACTCTAAATATGGATCTAACTTTTTAGCCCAAATAAGTAAAAATTTATTAGAAACAAGATTGGGCTCATCTTGCCCTTATAGAAGAGCCCTATAAATATTACTTTAGTGTGGGCCTTTGTACATTTATGGAAGCCCGAATCTATCGCTTTTATTTAGGCCCACATCAGTTGAGCCCAACCCTCACAGAGTAAATAGAAAACAAAAAAATAAAAATAAAGAAAAGGGAAGCTAAATGAAAAGAATCAAACTTGTAAAATAACAGGTATTATCATTGTGCCCAGTATTCTACCAAACAGAAATATTCATTCTTTTAGGAAAATTTAGCATTTTGCAAATAGCCTTCTTCATTTGAAATAAATAAGATTTAGATATTTTCGTTGTTTAGTCTTTTATTCTTCAGAATTCCTCGCTTATAAATAGACCCTTAGTAACGATAAATTGTATAAGCTTGTATATAGAATTCTATGAAAGCAATCCTCCATAATCATTCATTTACAATCTCATCACTTAGGCTCTATAACATGAAAGCCTTCACATTTTCTTTCTCTTTATAAAAAAAAAAGAAAAGAAAAGAAATTTGCTAACAGTTACAAATCCTTATGAGACTCAAGACAAATACGGTCACTTGGCCCATTAAGGCAGCTAACTTAAACAGATCCACTTAGCCTAAGAAAATAACCAACCAAACCCGAACTTTAGCCTATCAAGATAATTCAACCAATTCAATGCCTCTGAGTTGTTAAGTCCAAACATGAGACTGTAAAATACTATCTTGAGCTTGATCCCTGGTACAAACAAAACGGGCAATTTATTAGACCCTTCAACTTTAGAAGTTGTCAATGCCAGCCCATTTGAACTTCAAAGAACCTGACCCAAAATCACATATGGAAGCTCAAGGGCATTAAGACCTATAAGTCTAGGGCATGGGGTATTTAGTTTTTGAAATTTCACAACTGGGGCATGTTCCAAGGAATTGGGGAGTAAGGTTGATACCCTAAGGTCAATCCATCCTTATGTAAGGAATTGGTAACTCACTTTTAAAAAGTTTTTAATGAAAAGAGGTGAGCTATATCTTATACACTAACCCTTAAACACTTTGAGAGATGAGAGATATTATGGTGAGGATATTTTGGACTCATTTCTTAAAAGAGGTCCATTTTGAATTTGATATGCAAACCGGAATTAAGTTAGGCATTCATTTTCAAATCCCAAACATAATTATCCTTTGATAACCTCGTTGGACTAATCTGGAGTCCTTTCAAATGTAAACCCTGTTAAGAATCACCCCATAGTGGGGCAATTCAGAGGTTAGGGTTATTAATTAGGAGAGAAGGATAAAATTGATTTGTGCTTACCCCATTAATAATAATTTAAGGATAATTTTTATTTTCGATAAATTGTTCTTTTTGAAAAAGAGCTAACATTTTTCCAAATATCCTAAAGGCCATACATTCCTTACCTAAGCCAATGCACTCTAAACCTATGGATTTAGGGCCTTGATTCATCTAGAGGCAAAAACTTGATAAAAGAGATAGTTATTTTTGGGGGAGAGAAAAGAAAGAAATGAAATGAAAAAAGAAAAAAAAAAGAAGAAGAAAAAAAACAAGGAAAAAGGAAAATGGAGAAATGCCTAAATATTGGGCTTGAGAAAATCCCCAATCAAAGATGGCTTAAGTTGCTCAAAAAACATAAGGCCTTAAATCGCATTCCTAACCAAAAACACAAAGCCTCATATTCATTCAGAATCATGTTCTCAACCACACTCTAAATCACAAACATAAACCCTTTCTGTCCACTCGATTCTCAAACACAATATCTTCCTACCCACATTACCTCCTTACTCAAAGCTCTTCCAATTTTGAAGAATAATTTATCTAAGATAAAAATTATTTTTGAAACTGAGGCAAGCTCACCTCTAGTTCATTCCTATGGGTTCTTGGCTTATACCCCCCAGGTTGCAGCAAGCCACTACTGTTTAGTGTGTATTAGTGTAGTTAGACAGGATGTGTGATCCTTGTGAAAGTATGCTACGGCTAAAGATTGTATGGACTATGTACAGTGACAAAGTATGGGTTTGTGACAAGGGTTGGTCGTGAATATGAAGGATGGAGAAGATTACTTTGGTTTTTTGTGATGTAATCTTAGTGAGTGGTCTAATTGTACTCTTTTTTATGCCACGTGATCCTATTTATAAAGCCTAAAACAAATCATATCAAATCGTATCTATTATATTAATCCCAATCTGATTTGATAAAGATCAAATATAATTTAAATCATTTATATTAATATAAACCCAATTCGATAAAAATCAAACTAGATTTAAATCTTTTATAATGATTTAAATCGAATTATAAATCAAGTTGGATTTGGATCTCACAAAAGACTAAAAAATTTAGATTTGAAACCCATTTAATTCAATTGGTTTTCGCAAAATGAAATAAAAGGCACATAAGTTCTTAGTGAGATTCGAACGCAAGACTTCAAACTAAATTCAATTCAATACTCCAATACTTATCCGTTAAACTGTTGGCCTGCACCTTGATTTTTAATACAATTGAATTGCACTTAAATCACGTAACTCTTTAAAATAATAATTTGATCTAGACCAAAACTAAAATTATTGACCTTAAAATAATTTATTTCATAAAAAATCTAAGAAATCTTTATTCATTCATCATCATTTTTTTTATATTTTCATTATTTGTCAATTTTTATTATTTTTATCTTTTTATTTCTTGAATTAGGACCTTATTAAAAAAAATAAAAAATTAGGATTACAAGAGGTAAAAATTAGATATCTATAGTTAGTCAGCCTATAAAAGGTACGATCAAGTTCTCATTATTCTCTTTAGAGTTCTTATCAGCCTATAAGAGTGCTACCTTTACCTCTATTAGTTTCAAACTTATCATCACCAAACCCTCTCTTATTATAGATAACTAGTCATAGCGTTTTTTAGGATAAAGTCATCCTGAAATAGAAATAGTGTTTCTTTTATTTTTGTGACAAAGTTTTATTCAAACTTCACCACAAAAAAAGGCAGTTTAGATACCCAATTTTTGTCCTTATAGTTCTAGGTTTTTTCTTTTTATAGGGTCCTAATTCCAAAATAAATTAATAAATAATAAAAATTGAAAACATGATAAAAATACAAAAAAAAATGAAAAAAGAAAAAT
The DNA here is from genome assembly GCA_024138015.1 of Lumnitzera littorea. Classification (NCBI taxonomy): domain Eukaryota; kingdom Viridiplantae; phylum Streptophyta; class Magnoliopsida; order Myrtales; family Combretaceae; genus Lumnitzera; species Lumnitzera littorea. Next base: position 8,649,253 of record JAMXBB010000009.1, on the reverse strand, counting down.
ATTAATTATAAAGATTTTTTTCAGAGCTTTACGCTACAATCCTCATGCCGAGCTACTGTCTACGAACACTGCATTTACTCACACCGATCAATCACTGCATTGCACATTCGGCCTTATATCTAAGACAACACGACAACCTTTGACCGAGCTACACACAAACCCGATACAACTGCAGTACATCTCCACTGTCGACAGCCCATACAAACACACACACTTCCGATCAGCTCACTCCACAATAGAGCCCATTCACAGTAGTACCGAATACAACACAGCAGTACTGAACATAACACAGTGTACGCCATACACAGTCACATTCCACTGCTGATCGCGCTTTGTCATTGCCATGCTCTGTACGCGTCTCCGATCATCGAGGGCATCCTACACTTTATCGATCCCATACAGTTGCAGTCAAATAGAAACAGTACGACCAAACTGTCCTTCATCGTACTGCTGNACGGTATGATAGCCGATGTAAGCGAAAACTTAAAACATCTCGAGTAGACTTCAAATTTTGCGCCTTCAAATAAGCCTGTTCATGTCAACATTACCATCCTCATTATCATCTGTATCGTCTAACCTCCTGATCACCATCATTAATATATTCATTATTTATTTTATCATTTAATGTTGAAGCCCACTATTAAGAATGCCTTTTATGATGTGCCTAAAATCTTTGGAAAAGAATTTAGCACAGACCAGATGCGTAGCATAAGGATAAAAATAAAAACTTTTGTATATCTTGGGTCTAAAACAAGAAATAAAAATATTTTTATGATTTTCATTATAGCCTGACAAAATAAAGATAAAATTAAGGATATGGGAGTCAGGCTATAATGAAAATCATAAAAATTTCACTTGTTTTAGACCCAAGATATACACCTAGAATCTCCCCATAATATATGCATATCATTTCCCTTTGAGTTCAATGTACCATGATTTTTCTAATAGCTTGTCATCCCATATTAAGGAATCTAGGCATGATTAGCAGACGAACCCGTCTCCTTCCGGCGTGCTCTTTAGCGCGTCTTCTAAGAAATCTCTTACCCCCTCGATGTACCGTTTTGAGGCTTATACGCCATACGCTAATATAATGGGGGAAAAAAAAAATTTATAGGTTAGAAGTGATTTCTTCTTAGGTTTTATATTTTCTTTTTTTTTTAATAGAAAAGGCATAGTAAACATTTTAAATATGTTTTATTATTTCCATAATTAATTATATTTCAAAGTTATTAATATTAAATCAAATTTTCTTCATTTTTTTTTGTTAATTACTACATATTCCAAACACTACGAGTTTTTCATCATTAAATCATATTATCTACAACTTTATTCGAGAACACGAAAATTTCAAACTTTCAAATATGAGAATTTAATAATTTTACTGACTATTAAGAAATCCTAATAATACTAATTTCCCCATCATAAAATTTTATTTATCTAAAAATAAATTAGAAATCCAAATGTCACTAAATTAAAAGTTCCTAAAATTATGAATTTTGCATTTGAAAGTTCTTATTTATCTAAAAAAACACTTCATAATCAGGGATGCAACCGAATAGGTTGTTAAAGGGTACTCGACTTGTCGAACATGATAAAGGTTCGGGTTTTGCAATATGATTCAAAACTCTATAGGGTTTAGGATCGAGTTTTGAGATTACAAAAAAAAAAAAAAGTATATATAAATAAAAACATTTACTTTTAATTTATACAACATGCATATTTTATATAAGGTTTACATTGTACAACACATTTGATTCTCAAATTTTATTATTGTACAAGTCAATAAATGTAATTCTAATTCTACTTAACTTCTTTCCCTTCTATTCTCTCCTTCATTACATCTAAACTTTATAAAAACCCATCCCTATAAAGTCTATTAAATCTTATAAAAACCCTCTCCTATAAGTTAAAGAATCCTACAGGATTGTGTTTTAGGTATAAAGGTTAAAACCTTATAAGGTTTTGAGAAATATCAAACTTTATAAGAGTGGGCTCTAGTTTCTCAAAACTCACCTCGAATTTGCTCTAGTTGCATCCCTATCATGATCCAAAAATTAAAAGAATGTCATAGAAAAAATTACTTATTTCACTATATGAAGGATCATCTCAATACCTAATTTAATGCTATAAACTAGTTTAATGAGCTAGTGATAAGATCCAGGATACCAAGCCAATCAGGGATATTTTAAGAAGATTCAACTTGGTAAGCCTAGAATAGGAATGATAGACTAGTTTTTTCTACTCTACTCTTAGCCTTGATTGATTGTCTCATATACAAAAAGTATATTTATAAGAAATTTTTCAGAGCTTATTTAGGCTACATTTAGACTCTATAAGCCTTAAAATAGCTAAAATAAGCCTTATTTCAAGAATGAAGAGTTAAGCCTTCTTTATTTTTCTGTAAGCCTTATGGGCTTGTGTAGGCCCACCTCCAAAGTCCACTTGCCAAAGCTTAATTCTACATAAAAGAAGGGACTGGTATGAGCCATTGGATTATCAAAAGCAATCTAATAGCTATTAGTAGGAATGGGCACGATTTGATTTGGTATGGTTCGCTCCTCCTTACTAAATTAGACCTAAAATTAATAGTTTGATTTTTTTCTAAAACGAACCTAGCTGTATGATTTAGTTCATAAATTTTTTAAGCCTAAAAGTAAATGATTCAATTTTCTGTTCGAACCATTTTTCTTTAAATCGGTTATAGGGGAATTCATATTAATGCATACTAAAACTAGTAGTGTTGGAGTTTTGAGGCGTGTTACTAATGGGAACACATGTGACAAGTACAACACGGAAAGGATTTCACATGATTTGGATAGCAGCCCATCTTTCCTAATGTGAGATATTATTACAAGGCTTGTATATATTATGGACATGCTTGTAAGAATAGGCTATTGGAACAAAATTTCACTTTGCTCTCAAAGGAATCACTAGTTTAATTTAAACATGCATCAATGTCCATTTTGAAAGTAAAATTTTTTTATTCTTACAAACCTTAAGTTTCTATAGGAGTTAGTTAAAGGTAAGACTTTATTTGTGTGAAGGAATCAAACCATGGACATAGATTTAAACCCCTAAAAATTGAATCCAATCAATAGTTATTGTTTTAAACTCCTTATGATTAAGGGAACAAACTTTAGTCATAGCACATGACTAGCTTTAAAAAAAAAGGGAAAGGGAGGGGGAGGTGGGTTTGGGAATGGTGTTGTTCGATTCGCTACATCGAATTGAATCACAAATTGAAAGACCAACATCGAATCAAACTGAAAATCGAACCACATTTAAAAAAACCTATTTTCAGTTTGGTTCACAGTTTTCCCTTTTTTTGCCTACCCCTAACTACTAGTAATAGTAGATCTTAGCCATCAATCTCAACATGATTTGATGGTCAAGATTAGCTCTTGAAATCTATAAATAGAAGGCTAATTTTCTAATTTCTAAGGAAAAAAGATTTAATAAGTATTACACACTACGTGTTACCTATGCGTCGTGTGTACGCGTCGTGTGTACACGTTCTGTGTAAATATCAATAAGATATTGATAAGTATGATAATTCTTAGGTAATCTCCATCCTTATTGGTATTTATACATCATATTTGTATTATGTGTGTCGTGTAATACTCATTCAATCCTTTCTCATTTCTAAGACATTATACTCTTATTTAAGGTTTAAAACAAATATAGAAGCTTTGTTAAAATTCCCCCAAAAAAGATCAAACAATAAATTATTCAAGACATCATCAAGAAATTACTTAATGTCATATTTGCATCATAAGACATAGAGTTTGCTTTTTCCTTCTCCTACATTTCTCTCTATAATATCATTTCTTCATGTATCATCAAATTAAAACTATTTTAAAGTCAACCCCTATGCACATTACCCATAATCGATTAATTTTGGCAACTCCCCATACATACTAAAATTTATGACTTCAGAGCTCCATCCTAACATATTCCATAATATTATCAATTTTCCTCAAAAAAATTTATTATGAACTTAAAATATCTAAAAAATCATAAAAGTACAGTTTATACATTCAATAAACTTAAATACACTAAATCATCAAGTATTGCATAAACAAGAAATTACCTATTTACATGAAAATAAATCAAAATTTATTTATAAATTCAGATTTTCCTTAAAAAAAATTGAACAAAATATAATACATAGCTTAAGAAACTGAATATTGTGAAAGAATGTAATATTACGAAATAATACAAAAAATAACTATTAATTTCACAATTAATAAAAATTTCAAAAATTTGAATGATAATTTCACAAAATTCGTCCATAAATTTGGCTAAAATTATTGCAGAGTAAATCTTATAAGAAAAACCGCATCTCCTCCATATAAATGCATCAAGCAACCAAGAAAACTGACAAAACTAAAGTTTCAAAATTCAATATCACATATATATATTTCACTAACCAACACATATATAACATAAACATTTTGGACAAAAAAATAAAATCGCACTTTTCGGGAGAAAAAAATCCGCACATACCTGGAACATTATATGACTTTCCCTTAAATATATGTCGCTACAAGTAAAACACACATTAATTGGCCAAAATGCCGAAAAGATTTCAGAAAACTCGAACAAGAAGCAGGAAATTGAGAGGAAGACAAGACCTTTTATGTGTTGAATATGACGCTAGGAAGAAAATGAGCCAGGGTTTATTTTAATCTTTTCTTTTTTTCCCACTTTCCCCAACACGTATACGAGTGGCAATATATTGCCAGATATATGAATTTTTTTTTCTTTTAAGTTTGGCTATTTTCCTAGAATTTTTCGTTCTAATTCGCCGGTCAAGTTGAAATTTGTAGTAGTGATGTTAGAGGCTAACGTTATTATTTTGATTTTTCTTTTTAAAAAAAAGTTTAATTATATTAATATATCGCATAAATTGATGAGATCTAATATTATTACTAGGAAGCTAACTCTATTGTAGTTCCACAATGATTGTGACTGATCTTAAAATGTACAAACCAGATTTGTTGTGTTTAACTTGAATATTCGTTTAGAGTGCTTTAGATGCGCCTATAGCTTATAAGCTATTGATCAAATAGAATGCATCAGATTATCTAACTTGCCGTTACACTGGAAACTGGAGGTGTTTTTGTAACATAATTGCAAAACAGAAGGCTTTAGGAGGCTTGAGTTAAGTTATGCCTCCTAAGGTGACAATTTGTCTTTACCCAATCACAAAAGCAAACTCTGAAGAAGGATTTTCACAGCTAACAAGTTGCCAATATGTTACAAACGAATTTATGTGTGGATAGGAAAGAAAGATATGATTTGAAGATTCAACTCCTCTACACGTTGTACATAAGTTGTATATGTGAATGCCCCTTTTCCTTAGGTTATCTATAGTTGGTAGGGCCTGATTAAACAACCTCCACAAGAAAATCTTTACTTTAAGAGGAAAAAGGTTGTTCCAAATCTAACTCCACTTAGAGTTCCTTGAATAAGCTAAGAGAAGAAAAGCATGATTGTCTTTAATGACTTGGATGATTCTATAATTGCTTCCCATGATTCTTTGATCCTCCTTATTCATGTCTAACATAAAGAGTCCTACCATATTGTAAAGATTGTCATGATTTTAAGAAGGGGTCTAGTAGGATTATCTAAAATTTTTATATTATATGTGCATCCGTAATATAAAAATTATCTTGCAAGTTAGAGATTGCAAAACTCTAAATAATTAGTTACTAAGGTTTTCGATTTTTAATTTAATTAATTTATTATAATATATAAGTGACTATGGATATCTGATATTTTACGTTCTATTAGAACCGTAAAGAATCGATATCTCCTACCAAATGCTAAGATAAGGTAAAACAACTTATTAATTTACAAGAAATACTACAAAATCTTATCATATGAACATACTTTATATACGTTGTTTTTGAATCGCTATACACTTTTCAATAAACCTTAACATTGCCAACCTATCTCTAGTTTGTATTATGCTCTCAAGTTTATCTTAATCCTTACTTATTAGAAACTTGTAAAATAAACTATGGGAGAATGAGTAAACCATGGTTCAGTGAGTTTGTTCATCACCATTATCATCAAGTGAGTTATCAACTATTATTACCATACATATAAGCTATCTACATACGAAATGAATACAAATACGAAGAATGCAAGTAACATACCCATAAGGGTCCGAAACTATGGGAGATAGAGATTTGCGTTGTCTACATATCAATTTTTCCTCCATACTTACTTGCATGGAGCACCTCACCTTAATTGCATGAAGTTACCATAGGTTAACATCCCACCAAACGTTACTTAACTATTACTCTAGTCCGAGAATCAATAATCGATATCGGTGGATCTTAACTAGGGCCACTCACCAAATATATCAAAAGCTCCTTGAGCACAAATAGCGAGTCCTCTCATAATCAATTGAAGATACTACGCTAACTTTAACTTAAAAATATAAACATCATTTATGAGCATTACGAGCCCTCATAGAAATCATACAAAACATATTTAAGATTTGAAAAATGTTTATCAAAAATACTTTTATAAAAAATCTACTAAGCTAGTAATACTCCATTAGTATATTAATTAGGTCATAGATATGCGATAGATATAACTAGTTATTTTAGTTGAATAGTTATATTTACTAATTTAAGAAAGTGATCACATAGATAATAATACACAAAGCAGTCAGTTATTCAATCAAACAAGCAGCGTACAAATAACAAGCAGCAAGTAGATAGTAGATCATAAGAATTCCCTCACCTGAGTTATTCTCACTTTCCTAGCTTTTGAAAATTCCTAAACTCAATAATCAAATATTTAAAAAATAAGAAAGCTTATAAGTGTTCTAAAAAACTAGGTTTTCCTGTTAACTAAATATCTATCATTATTTTTCTAGTTTCCTGCTATAACCTAAGTATAGTATAAACATAGTTTTACTTAAATATTTTACTTACTTTTCTATAAACATAGTTTTACTTACTTTTCTCAATTCATTTTAAATTTTTAATCGTATATAACTTTTTCAATTTAGTTTGGATTCTTGTAAACTTATAGTCCATTTCAATCATTTTTGAGTGTACTTTCTCATAGTGGGATTCGTTTTGGACGTTGTAACCCACAGTTTTGACTGCAATATAAAAATATCACAAATTTCATTATTTTGACCTAAAAAGTTGTAAAATATTAGTTTAAGCTTTTTCTAGTATAATTACAATTTAATAATTATTTGAATCATATATATATTTGTAATTTTCTTATTTCAAGCCTATTTTACTATAATTACTCATTTTTACTTATTTTTTGGGTTTAAGATCTATTTATTCAAATTTTCCACTTTATTATTTTTCTAATTACTTAATTATTTTATTATGAGTATTAACTTATGAAAATTATTTAATTATACTTAAGTGATGACGTGACATCTTATGAAAGTGTCACGTGTCACATTTATGAATTTTTCATATTTTCTATTATTTTCTGTTTCTTTGTATTTTACAGTACAATTATATATTAATACTCATTACTAAATTTTATTAAATTTTCTAAATTAATTATTTATTCTACTTTCTCCTAATGTTACAGGACATATATATATATTTATTAAATTAATATTATAGCATATTATACATGTACTATTTAAATATATTTGTATTTCTACATATACGATAGTATTCATATACGTATACGTATACTATACTTTATGTATTAAATTATCTTAACCTTAATTATATATTATATACTATATATATAAATATAATATACACATATTTGTACTTTATACACATTTGTGCATATACGGTTGTATTACATATATATATATATATACACTAAAATACGAAATACAATTAATAATATACATACATATATACATCTAAATATCCTGTTCAGTCCATATATATATACAAAAATATACAAAAAATCTTTATAAATTGAAAATACTAAGTATATATGTACATAAATATGTGAGTAAGAAAATACATACTATATATATATATATTATTTATACATATATATATCATATAATATAAAGTATTAAGTATTTTACATACATATATATCCACGCCTACACACACATACATATGTATATATATATATATATATATATACACACACACACATAAAGAAAATATGAAATGCATACATATGTACATAAATACAAAAATATATAATACATGTACATATATATCATATACGTATATTTACATTTTTACATCATATGATAAAAATAAATCCTAAGTACATATACACTTATATATACCCATTTACACATACATAATACATCTTAAAAAAATACTATGTACATATATATATAGATATATATAGTCATGTTTACTCACACATAAGGAAATATATAGTATGTATATATATATTATATACACATACATGTACATACAATATACTATGTATAATATACATATATGTTCATGCATACATACATAATAAATAAAAAAATACCCAATATGCATATACATGTTATAAATTATATATATATATATACAAAAATAATTAAATAACTTACCTAAATTCTTTAGTAAAATAGTTGATTGAAACTCCTTTATTTTCTTCTTCTTCTTCTTCTTCTTCTCCTTCTTCTTCTTAGTGTTTGCTAAGTTGTGTGTGTGCATTTTGCTTTGTTTTTCTCTTTCTTTTTGGTTTTCCAAGCTCCCAGACATGAAGCAAATAGCAACCAGCAAATTAAAACAAAAGAAAAAGAAAGAATTGAAATCTTGCCTAATCTCCTCATTAATTTAAGATAAGGCATATGTTTTTTTGAATTTGTCCTTTGTTCCATAAATGGTTGACACTTGTATAAGAAAATGAACACACGGGCTGTTGTATTGTCTAGCTTAGGATCACGTGGAGTAAGGGAAAAAAATGGGAAGAAGAAAAAGGAAAAGAAAAAGAAGGAAAAAGGGAAGAAAAAGGAAAATAAAAATAAATATGTTAAATTTTTCCAAACATAAAAATCATAAAATTAGTATTTATAAATTAATTTTGAGATTTTATGAAAATTTATTAATTCAATTAGTACTTGTTAGGTTTATAATATTTACGAGTTATTTCAACATTTTTGTTAAGGTTTATACGCGATTACGCGATTTAATCAGTAATTGTGATTGATTATAATTATATTACTATTAAGTTATATTTATTCATTTTATAAAATTAAAGTTGTGGTTTTAAGGTCTTTATCAAGTTCATGTTCGATTTTAAGTATTTGCATGTACATCAAATTTAGGGTTTTTTGTGCGTGATTTAGGTCTCGAGCAAAATTTTAAGGTTTTTATTCTTTGTATTATGTTTGAATTTAAAATTTTAATTATTTTTAAATTTATCGACTTTGTTGAGTTAGAGTAATTACTTATAATATTTAAATTGATTTATTACCTAAAACGCTAAATTTACAGGGTTTATAAAGATAGCTTAAAATACTAAATCCAATCTTATCTTCATTCCAACTTGTAATCAAGAACCAATAGTAAGAAAAACTGAGTTGTTTGCTTTGCTACGTCACTGGTCCTTGAAAAATAGATCTTAACACACCCAATTTATTCCATAAATCAAACCAAAACTTAGTTTTCCTGCCATTTCCTACCAAAACATATGGGTGAAGAAGAAGCTTGCCGTCACTCAATTCTTTACCTAAGAAGCAAAGAGATGAAGAGGTCGAAGTGCTATCCTATGAGGATAATTTCTTATACTTGGCCTTCATTACGTAAGTCCAGGGAACCCTCCTTGAATGAAGTTCAAAATATCTTTTAGCAGCAAAGGCTTTTCTGCTAATGTGAAGGTTCAGTAAGCCTAGACCCCCCTCTTTGTAGGTTTTGTAATTTTATTACAGATGACCCAGTAACTTCTCCTATTGAAAGATGTACAAGACCAAAAGAAGTTATTGACAACTTGTGTCATTTTGTCAATGATCACTTTTGCTAGCTTACCCATCTGTATGTACTATGTTGGGAGGGATTGTAGGACAGATCTAACTCAGATAAGCCTCCCTGCCATACTTAAGGTTCATGCCTTACAGCCATTAAGTTTGTGTTAGGCTTTTTCTAAAATGAAATTAAACCGTGCTGCTTTTGGTTTTAGTCCCTTCTCCAAAGGATGACCAAGGAAACGTCTAAAGGAGTTTAAGATCTTCATTCCCATTGACTTAGCAAAACTTTGTTTAAGATTGATAGGAGTGTTTTTAGAAGAAAAGATGCCTGATCTATTCTTATTTACTCACCCTCCCGAGGCTTTTGAGAACCAGTCTAGAGTCTTAATGATGACTTATTATATAGAGATTTAACCTTGTATTGTGGACTTAAGGAAGTAAATCCTTCAAGATTATATACCCCGTGTACCTTTTTTTTTTTTTTTTTGGACTAATGGCAATTTCCTATTCATCGAGAAAATGAAAATAAATAATATTAAACTTTGCGATTGTTCTTTTTTCATTTTTAGACCAAAAATTCGAAATTATTCAATACCATACATAATTGAACTTTTACTTACCAAATTTTATACATGAAGTTTAAAGGTTACTAAGTATTATACCCAATTAAAATTTTATTTGTGAAATCGTGATATTTAACAACATAATGTGTGAAGCAATTGTTTATCATAGCTACACGTGTAAAAAAGTAAATTTAATAAACAAAAATTTGATTGATAATGATATCTAATAGATTCAAAAAGTTGTATAATTGAAAAAATCACTTAAAGTTCATATGGTAATTTTGATATAATATATATATGTATATAGATAGATAGATAGACCCATTTTTATTTTTCTAATAGGTACATAATGCTCAAGGTTGTAAATGATGGAATTGCTTGTGAGTTACTTGAGCTCAACTCGATTTAAGCTTGATTTATAAATGAGCTAAGTTTGAGCTTAAAATAAAATTTACTTATTTAAGTGAGTCAATCTCAAGCATTTATTTAGGCTCTAATTCATTTATTTTGTCATCAAGCTAACTTGTAAGCAGGGTAGGAAAAGGCATGTAAGGCTTGTTTATATTGTTAAAAACTGGTTTGCTAGTTGATAAATTATATTAAAAATATAATTTGGGAACATAAGGACAAGACTTATATAAATGAAAGATTATTGAAAAATATAAGAATAAGAATATAAGTTTAAGTAAAAATTATTAATATAAATAAAAACATAAAATTTTGGATTAATTTAATTGAGGAAAAGATAAAGATTTAGATTTTAAATTTTTGAATTAATTTTGAGTTTCAATTCAAATTTAAACTTGAAGGATAAATAAGTTAAAAGACAAGCTTTTGGACCCCTTAATGAGTTTGATGTGGGGCCAGAAATTTCGAGACGGATGAAATTGCGTTGTCTCAATCTCCGTGTCTCCTTCCTGTCGGCACCCGTAATCTGCAGCCATGTCGCACAATAAAATCTCCAACCGAACACCGTTTACCTTCCGTCTGTTTCTTCCGTTAAATTATACTGGAATAAATTCTCCCCAGCCACTTCTTACCCGCTACAGGCTACAATAAATTTTCCCCAGCCAGAAAATAAGTTTGGTCATGAAATAATTAAATAAACAAATTAGTAAAGCCAAAGCAAGTCTGCATACTATGTTATACAACAGGCACTATTCGGAAAAAGAATCGAGACTAAAAGAATGATTTTTATAAGTATTCAACAACAGGGTTTAAAAAAAATGAATCTTATACTAAGTAGAATAATTATGGAAAAATGATTTTTGAAATATTTTTTATAAGAAAACATGTGTTTAATGGACACGCAACATTTTCCTACAAGTTAAAAACAAAATTTCCATGATCAATATATATATTCTATTATTTAAATATGAAATATTTTTTTTCTTTTTAAAAGAACTACAACATATATTTTATTATGTCAAGAATGTAAAATCTTACTTAAGCTATTACTTTCCCGAACCTTTTCCTACAATATTCTATATATTATTTTAACTAGTCTGGCTTTAGTACTAAAATAACTAATATGCAACTAACCAACCTCGTAGTAGAAAATGTCATTAAAATAAGAACTTTATTTAGGGTCTAATACTCAAAGATAGCAAATAAAAATAATACCCAAGTATTTGAATAGCATATCTATTATTACAAGAAATATAATGATATATCAAGAAAAAAATAAAGTGAGAAATTTCAATTTGGCTGGTAAGTTTTATCTCATCATATTATCCTATTGTGTTACTATGCTAGATCTTGGATGTTACTTCTCATTTATTAAAATTGTAAATTTCAAAATAAGATTTGAAAATAATTCATACTTTTTTAGTTATATACTATTTAAGTTAGTCTCGCTGGTTGATTTTACATAAGAACTAAAGTTTAAATTCTCCTAACATATAAAAAGCAGATTATTGGTAATACAATATTAACAATTAAAATGTTGGATAAAACAATAATAGAAGTTGATATAAAACATTACCTTGTGTATGAAAAATAAGGAAGACTTTGATAAAATTGAACGAGTAAATTGACTATTTTTCAATTTGTATAGCTTGCCGAAAATTCCAGTTTTGGTTGAATAACAGTATTTTCCTCTCCAAATTTCGTTTTGGATGATTTTATGGGGTTAATAATTTCAAAATCTGCCAAGAAAAAAGGAATATCATGAAATAATCTACCTACTACTAGTGGTCAATACGAAAAAATATTCGATAGGTAATATATACTACGTATAAATATACATGGTGGTTAGAGATTTGACAACTTATATAGTGGATTTTTATATTATCACTCATTGCCAACCCACATGTTTAAGTTCGATTAATAGTTATACATTATGTGTCTAAGTAGTGTGTACTATTAAATGAGTCCTTTTCGATTAATGTACGGTTGTGAAGAGAGAAGGAATGAGTGATGTAAGCAGCTGTAGAGAGATAAGGAAAAAATAAATTAACTTAATAAATCGGATTTAGATAATCTCTATTTGTTTTCACTCAATTTTCTTTTAATTACAAATCAATGGTTGAGATTATCATGATTTTTGAATTATTACGTGATGTTATTATATACCATCATTTTTTTATTAATTTCAACCATTGATGATAGGTGACAGTATCACAAGATAATAAATTGAGATAAATAAAAAAAAATTAAATGGAGAGGATCTATTTCCTAATAAATCTATTACAATTTAAGTGAAGAAAGAGATGGAAGGTATAAATAGTGTTTGTGTCATGTGGCGACATATTACAGGTGAGGACAGAAAGGGGATTGGGGGGCTGGGGTGCTCAGTAAAAAAGTCCGCTATGTTTAAACTCCATACGTTTTATACGAACTGGATCTGATCCTTTTAAAACTTGGTTCAACTTAAGCTATTTTACAGCCTTAACAATACATTCATAATAGCGAACATGCACCAAAGGTGAGATATTTGTATGGAAATGAAGCAAAGATAAGTTACTATCTAAGCTTTAAAGAGATTAGACATATAGAAATGGCCAAGTCGTCCTTGTGGTAATGGCAGGGCCCTTCGTGGAACGGTATTATAATGAGAGGCTTTGAAATTCAGATGATTCATGAGGGCCATGATGAAAGCGAATGATTAGTGAAGAACTGTTAATTTGTTGACATAAAACAAAAATGATAGACATTTTAATTGAGGGGCCTTTTCATCAATTGGAACAAGCAAATATGCTAAGGAAATTAGACATTTCCTTATAACGCAAAATAGGATAAAAAAAAATCCTTGGCTTACCAAACAAAAGTTTTATTAATTTCAGACTCTAAAGGTTGAATTTTAAACAGAAAGGGCAACAACATAATCGATAAAGATATACTACAACATATATAATAAGGATATCTTCTCATGTGAAAAAAAACAAAGTACCTCATACTAACATCTATAAACAGACGTGGCAAAAAAATAAAATAAAATCTATAAATAGACCTACCCACTCATCACAAATAATTCAAGCGAAGATTATCTTTCTACCATAGTCTAAGGGAGAAGATAAGAAATACCCATACATAAGTAAAGTCAGCCCCAAACCTCTATATTTCTTATTAGGGTTTTCAAGCTTAATTAAGAACGTGGAGAGATTCCTAATAGTTAATATCAAGAACCCTTAAGAATTGATTTGTAAAAGCCTAACAATATAACTCTCACCAAATTGGAGATTTAAATTATGAAAGAACAAAAAAATTTGTAAGATAAATTGTAATTAATAAAGTGTCTAAGAACGGGATTACATTATAATGCTAGATAAATCATAATAAATAAAACCCTAAAATGATTTAGGATCACTAAGTCATGGAAACTAAACTCTAGGTAGTAATTACAAAAGAAATCCTTTTACATCCTTGATTAGGATTTTATGACAAAAGTATGACTTATGCAAACACCCCATTTTTACCCTATCCCTCTGGATAAAGAGTTCTAAATTAGGAAATATTAAAAAAAAAAAAAGAAAATTTAAGAAAAGCCAAAAAATAGAAAGATGAAAAAGTCACAAAAAAATGGAAAAATAGAGTATTTAGAAAATAATAAAAAAAATTTAGATAGTTTAGTAGAATAGATTTTTTTAATTTAAATAAGGAGAGAACTATTGAGCCTGTACTTAGATTTAAATCTAGTTTAAGTCGATCTAATCTATATGTATAATTTAATTATACATATAGACAAAGCACATGCTAATAGCTTAATAGATAAACACTTGGACTTGAAATTAGGTTTAGCTTGGGATCAAAGGTTTGAATCTCACTAGAAACATCAAAATGCCTTTAATTTTTCTTCTTCTTCATACAACGTGCTACCAAATGTCAACAAATCACTAGGTCACATGTCTAGTTGTGATACGTGGCACTTTGTGATTGGCCTTGACAACATATTTTCTTCCTCTTCTCCTCTTTCCTTTTCTTTTCCTCCCTTTTGTACTAAAAACTAGACCCACATCATTTTATGCACACGCTGAACCACAGCAACTCTAACATAGCAGCTCTGACCACCTCCTTCACATGCATCATCTCCATCCTCTTCAACTTTCAAACCCTACACTCCTGAACGACAACCACACACATACATTGAACCTCACACACTCCCTTAAACACACGTACACTAAACCTAACATGATTTTAGTCCCATATACATGCACCACTGTCTCTCTCTCTCAAAACCCAACTTCATCATCCAACCCACTGATGCCACTTGACCTTTGCCCAAGCACTAGACCATTACTAGCAGCTACCCAATTACGTAGCACACTCAGATCTATGACATCGCAGTGACGCCCAACACCAAAACCCAATCCGACGACCCCACATGCAGCTACTCATCGACTCGCTCTCTCTCTCGATCCAAATGTATGCCAGAACCACCATTAACAGCTTAATCTACACCATATGTCCTTGCCCAACATCAGTCATCAATAGCCCAATTGTCGAATCCAATAACCACGCATGCCTAAACCCAACACTTACATCTACCCTGAAACACCCCATGACCTATTGTCATATACCTTTAGCATACACTAGATCCACCATCGACCTGCCCTAAACATGTCACAACCCCAATTGAAATCCTATGAAACCAAACTTACAAACCAATACCATCACAATTACTGCACCAATCATTCACCATCGCCCAAGTGCCGACCACTACCAATCCACCACCTTAGGCCATGGCACTTGGGTAAACCTACGATCTTCAATCCAATAGTCATAAAAGTGGCTTTTCCCGATCGTTTTAGCCGCTGAAATGACCTCTGAAGCACCACTCTAGTCATTGCCATCATCTACTTTGGAGCCGACCCGAATCTATGACCGACCCGAGATTTGCACACTAGCCCAGGTCCGACTCGTACGCCCCGATCCAATCTAAGCTTAGTTCAGCTTTGTCTCTTATTTTGTATTTCGATTATTGTAAATTTATTTATATTTTTTTTACATTTATTTTTATATTAGTGTAATGTATAATTGTAAACTAAAGGAAGTAAGTGAAAAAAAAAATCGAAAAATTGAAAAAGAAAAAAGAAGTAAGAAAAAAGAAAAGAAAAAAGCTAAGTTTTATTTTATTTATTTTTATATTTTAGTTAAAAATGGTAAAAAATAATAAATTTATTTTATTATTATAAAAATTATTTTTCAAATAAATAAAAGTAATTTATCTTTTTTTTTTTTCAAAATTATGACCTTATTTAGAATTTCCCAAGAATAAAACCTTGATTTAGGATTGTTTTAAAAAAATTTCTTTAATAATCAAGTCAAATTAAAAACGTAAACTCAATTTCTTTCAAAATTAAAATCAACTCAACCTCAAAAGTTTTTATTTAAACGAATTATGAAAATCTGATTTCGAATAGCAAATATGTAAGTACCTGTACATATGAGACAACTTAAAATATGAAAATTTTTCTTTTTTTTATTTTTTTTTGTAAATAATTGATCATTTTATATTTTTTAGAATTAAATTAAATTACATGTAGAAAGATTTCATTATAAGGGTATATTGAAAGGTAAATTTAAATTTGGAGAGATTAAAAGTGGTATCGTTGGGGGTTTAAAAAATTAGCCTCTGAATCTAGATCTTTATTTTTCAAAAATCGTTTTAGTAAAAAAAAAAAAAAAGGAAATTAATTTGATCGAAAGATCAGTAGTTAAGTCATAATAAGTCCATCCAATTGGTTGTAACTTAACTTTTTTTCTTGACTCCAATCGAATGGTGCTCAAAAACATTTTTAAAGTTAAAAGAATTGATTTTCTTTAAACCCTAATTAAAGGTTAGTATTAAATGGGTATGGTTTAATATTGATTGATTTAAAGAAGACTTATTTATAAAAAATCGGGAGAAAAAATCAAACTTGACAACTTATAGTATAGAAGATAGAAAATATTATTTACATGGTCAATGTGATTAACCAATGACAAACTTAGAAAACCTTAGAATCAAAATTTAAAATAAGATGTAAAGATGAATAAAGAGACTAAAAGAAACCCTAAATAAATGCTAAGCTAGTAAACCATGCCCCTAAAGCCAATTAGTTGCCTCCTTATGTCGCAAAACAACATACTTTACTCAATTACCTAGGATCCAATGTTTCTAGAAGGTTTATGGACAATTACATTAAGAATTATAAAACTCAAATAGATTAATTATCTAAATTGAAACTAGGAGAAAAGTACAAACAAGAAAAAGAATAAGTTATAGCGAATTTATGGTTAAATTAGTTAATTTATTATCATAGGATATCTTGATGAGAAAGGAATCAAGCAACTGTTCTTGGAAAAAGTAAATGGGCAGAGACTGATGCTTTAATGGGAAAAGAGGCATAGATGAACTACCTTGAAATTGAGTATTCTCTAGTGTCAAAAGGCGAGGAGTAAAGATTGGCAGTAGGAGACAAGCTAGTGCCAAAAAAGAACTCGATATTTTCTTGAATCAAGAGGAAATGTTTTTGCTGTAGAGATCTCACATCAATTGCCTTCCATTAAGAGATAAAAACTCTAGCTTTTTATATTGGTTTACATTGA
Source organism: Lumnitzera littorea (assembly GCA_024138015.1). Lineage (NCBI taxonomy): Eukaryota > Viridiplantae > Streptophyta > Magnoliopsida > Myrtales > Combretaceae > Lumnitzera > Lumnitzera littorea. The sequence continues at coordinate 8,631,784 of JAMXBB010000009.1, read as the reverse complement.
GAAAAAGACATACAATAAAAATCCTTGGGCCTAATCATCATCTATGATCATATGACTTTTTTTTTTATTTTTTTAGGGGGAGAGAGAACATAATTAAGTCAATTTTAAAAACATTGATAGGAAAATATTTGTTGATTATTATGATTATATTGCATCTTAAATTTGCCAAGGGAAATTGTTAATGATTTGTCATGCAATGGGATTAAGGGTGATTGTTACATTTCATACGATTTTAAAAAATAAACCTTTTACCTTTTTATTATGCATTATATTAAATAAAGCTTAACTATTAATTTATAAAAAAATAACATGGTATGTAAAACTTATATAAATTTTGTTTTTAACAAAAATATATTAAAATAACTATGTGAATAGAAAAAATAAAGCAATGAGAGTAAATTGATATAAATATAAGTATTATACTAATTCTTTTCGTAATAACTTTATATGATTGTTTAATTAATAATACTTTAAAAAAGAATATCATTTGGAATATAAGTTATTAGGTAATCAATTATTCAATAATTCACATTTATTTTCATAACATTAGTTGTAAAAAAAAAAAAAATTACTTAAGTAAGTCATATAATTGGTACTGTTTATCAATAATTTATATAATACAACTAGAATAGTTTTAATATGGATGATGCAAATTTTACTTATGGTGTATTACTAATAAAAAATAGCAATTTATGAGAATTAACTTAGTTAAATTTGATTTATGATTAATTAAATTAATGTTATTGGTTATTGTGAAAAAAGTTTAATAAATGTAAAAAGACAAATATCATTCAAACAATAAATACAACAAACATGAAGTTTGAACCCATGATCTCATGTTTATAAAACTAAACACTTAAACCACTAAATAACACCTAATTTTGTACTATATTTTACTCTTATTTAATATATATTTTAGGGGGTGAGGTAACGGGGCCTATGGGCCCCCTAGATCCATCCTTGGACTTGATGATTTCTTTGACATTTTTTATTAAACTCGCTAGAGAATTATTGAGTCATAAATCAGTAGGATGATAAGAAATTTCCTTCCCTTAAAACATGTTTCCTTAGTTCTTTAATAAAGCTTATAGTCTTAATCCCAAAAAATTTTCAACCCGAAGAGACATCTTAGTTTAGCTTTATAAGCCTATGTAACTCCTTATACAAGCGTATTTATACAATTCTAGCAAGTAGGCTTCAACCTCTATTGATAGTATTATTTCTCTTTATTAGATTACTTTTATCACCGATCGACTCATCTAAGATAATGAAATAGTCACATAAGAAGCATTTCACTTTTTAAAATTGAAAAATGTTTCTTAATAGTTCAATTATGCAATTAAGATAGATAGGTCGACTAGATTAGCAAGCTTTAGAGAAACATAAAAAAAAAAAAAGAAAAAGAAAAAAGAAAAAAAGCCAATAATGATATGAAACCAATAATTGAATACTAATGATAGTAGTTATATCATATTTAAAATAATTTATGAATATTAATAATATGATAGTTGTTATAGTCTTTTAAGTAAATTTGTTATTTCCATAAATATGTATGTGCTCCAAATTAAATTTGAGGCATACTGTGGGGCTTTGACTAGTTATGTATGACATATGCTAGTCCTATCTAATTTTATTAATTAAATAAAGGGAAATTGTAAATAACTTTTCAAAAATTTAATTTTATTGTAGTTATGCTGCTTAAACTTTCAATTTATTGCAAATAAGTTTTCTAAACTTTAATAAATTTACAAATATTCATTAGGGTTGCCAGTACTTCACTTAAACTTACCAAAATATATATTAACTCGCTTTTAACTTTGACTTCGGTATATCTTTATTGAACTAAAAATCAAATATTCTTTATATTAATAATTTATGGTTGCTTAAAATTACGATTTGTAATATTTGAAAGTTAAGAGTATATTTGCACGGATATCAAAATTTACAGGATTATATACAATTTTCCCTTAAATAAGTCATGAATTAATGACATCCCTTCTTAAGCTCGACTAATTAGTAGTAACAGGCTAACAACTCCGGTCAATTCTCAATTAGTAATGATATATCTAAATTGCAAATACTACTAGGATTCTCTAGATGCATCTTACATTTAACATGCTCAGTCATTCATGGAACTTGAAAAACGACTACTCAACCTCCTATCGTTCACATTCACAGCAAAATGACCAAATTGTTAAGATTGCTGAACCTAGTCCACGACCCCAGATTGACCAAACCATACACAATTACAATCCTCAGATTTCGCCTCGTGGGAAACTGCTAGAAGACAAAATATCGTTGGATTCGCTGATTTAGAAGCTGTTTATCGTATAAATAATGATTTTTTAATGTTTTTCTTCATAATTTTTATGGATCATTAAACTAATTCTGAATATATTGATCCAAATTTAAAAGAATAAAAGATTAGGTAGAGGGCTTAGCTAATTTTATTAAATTAAAGGATAAAACCATAAAAGCTCCATATAAATAAAAATATAGAGTAAAAGAAAGAGATTATACATACTGTCTCATATATATAATTAATTTTTTATATATGACATACTACTTAATAGATGATATTAAAAATATGTAGATACTAAAAATAGATAAATTTCTTATCTACCTATATATTACTCACTATTTAAATATGATTAGATGATTATACCACTAAACCATAATGAGCTTAATAAAAGAGAAGATGGAAATGTCTATTAATATTTTCTATTCTTTTAATAAAAATTTCGAATTTAACCGGTAAGCAAAAATTATATTTTAATTGCAATTTCACTCTACTCCAATTGTACGACAGAATTAATTAAGATGACCCCACGGGTAGCAGGAAACCGTATCTTTTTCTCCCAAGTCCATAACCGACAACTCACATCATGCGTCTGACAGCGATTGGCAGCACGAGTAAAACGCGTTTGGTGGAACGGTATCTAAATTGTGAATTTGTAAACATGATTATCTACAGATATTTGTTTTGAGGAGATTTCTTTTTCTTTTTAATATTTATATTACTTAGGAAATTTCAGTAAATTATACGCATATATTTTATATTTTAGATACTTGTACCTGTTGGTTATTAAAATATTGCAGGAGAATATATGGAAAAAGAACCTTTGGTTTGCATTCTTTTATATTCTTTTGCTTAAAGTGAAAATTTTTAAGGAGAAGGAAATAGACAATTTTATTGTTCCATTCATATTTTTTTGGGATCAATCTAATTTTTTATTTGATTATTTATATAATATTTATAAGATTCGAATCATTGAGAACACAATTAAATTGATATTTTTAATAGATTTTATATTAATAATAAGATGAAAGACTTGACAGATCTTATAAAAAAAAAAAAAGAACCATAGAAAAATCCATTAGTGATGCGATAATTTGCCATATATAACACATAAGTGCTATAGGTTAAGGCATCCTAAATTAGAGTAGGTTTCTAACCATTTTTAGGTTTTTGAAAACGTTTGATTAAGATTCTAATAAATCAACTAAGTATCGAAACTTTAAGAAATTTAGTAGAGTGCTATCTATAAATTGGACAATATGAGGTTTTATAAAATGGAGAACTTGTCAAATAACATCATACTCATATGTATAATTCTCATCCAGTATCGTATGAGTCATGTACTTTCCAACATGGAATAGACCTATAGGCCAACTATAATGATCACCCTTCAGATGGGGCACCCAATTACAATGATAGTAAATCAAGTAGTAACAAGTTTAACTATTGCATCTAAGAATGGGCATGTAGATAAATAACACAGTAAAGTCTTGAATTAAGCTAAACATCTCAATCCCCTAAGTTACTCTCCATCTCGTGCTAATCCTATAGACCACAATACTTACCAAAATCAACGTCATATAGAAACTCAATAGTGACATCCTTCTCACCATAAAAGAAATAAGAAAGTGACCTCTAAAAAACCTAGTACATCAGTAACCATTGTTACACTTCGCATGTCATATGGGGTTATTCTAATATAGCTACGTAAATTAAGAGTACTCATGACTCTGAACAAATAGGAAAAAGGTTTTGCTCTCTCCATAAAAGGTATCCTGATTTGTCGCTATCATAGAAGTGATTAAAGGTAGTAAGAGCGAGTCCAAACTCCATGTGAAACCTAGGAACCTAATTTGCATGGGAAGTCTTACACTCCTCTCTTGGCCTTATCATGCCACCATAATGACTCAAGCATAATCTATTGTATCCTTCCAAAGTTATAACTATAGTTGACCTAGTCTAAGGTTGTTATTGCATTGAATTGAATAGTAAAGCACAAGTAGTATGCAATAATCACTAGGTCAAGTATTCATATTAATTTGGTTTATTAATTTTGTTACTAGTGTGCAGCACCCATGGTCATTGTGTATATGAAAGGTCGAAGAATCCTAAAGTAAAAGTTATGTCTTGAACCAAACAATTTATCAAGTAATATATATGAAAAAGAAAGACTACAAGTTAGTTGATTAAACTTAATACTAACTCATTTTTAGCTATTAGTAAATTCTTGTTATATCTAAGAAATTATTGGTCTTTGGTTCTTATGTGGCTAAGGCTCATATTATTAGTGATTGTGCCTTAGGTGGATATTGTCATTATTATATTTTATGAATTAAGAGGCATTCATTATTATATTGTTTACATGTTTAATTATATAGTTATTCTAAATGTCTCTAGATGCTCATTATTGTGAGAACACTAATGAATTAAATCTAGTATGAGGTTTGATTAATAATCATGGGATGTTTATTTGTATAGAGATACATATCAAACTCATGGGTACATGTTAGAAAACTATGTACCAAACTAACCCATTATGAAATCACTACATGGATTAATGCTATAAGTGATTCTCATTATAACAATGTCATTGCATCCTTAGATCTGAAATCACCATGGATTCCAACATAAGGAACATTATGATTCGACTTAATTAAACGCTATCTTTAATTAGATAATTATAAAGGTTGTGATTAGGCATAGTGTGAATCATGTAAAGGGAGATGAATAATTAAGCTTGGATTTGTTCATCTCATTATGAGATAGATATCTATGGGCCCTTCAATAAGTGAGATTGAAAAATGCATTGTCGTGCTTAAATGATCTAACAGTATAATTAATGTCATTTGTCATATCAATCCACTAAAGATTGAGAAATGATAAGGTTAAACAATATAAGGGTGACACTATCTATGCTTTATGTTTAATCTATATATGGTGTGAAAAAAAGATTATGATATAAGTAATGGATTAGGTAAAGTTGGATCATCGATTTTCGTTTAATTTGGGTAGACATAATGTCTTGTTAGAAGCCGCTTATGTCGTGTAGGTCCAAAAGGAGTTTTTAAGCTTACTATCAACATTAATTGAATCTATAAGTGCATACAAATAACAAACAAAATAGGCTATAAGTTTATTTTGATTAAACTTAGTAGGAAGTATTGAAATATTTATTATTTTTAATGATTGAAGAATGATAAATAATTATGTTTATTATTTTTGGTAAAAAATAATAAATGACGTTTTATATTATTAATATCCTTTAATATTTCACCAAATCTCATAATATCTTTTAGAAGATATTTTCACTAGTCTATATATAGATATAGACATCTCTCTATTAGGATCATGTTGACGTTATATTGTCAACATTAAATTTGCAAAGAAAATCTTGAGACCAAAAATCGAGAGTGAAATGCGAGAAATTAGGAAGGTTTTTATTGCATCCGTTTTGGTGCTAACACGTTACAATCTATTTTTGGGAGTGTTCGTTCAAGTGTGGATGCCGTAGAGGGGGCTCGCAAGATCGCAACACCTATAGATCCGCATCAACAATGCGACCTAAATTGGCATGATGTAAAAGATCTCTCATATCAATTTAATTTACCACATGGTTCCATCGATGACTTAAGGATTTGGTTTTACTAAAAAAAAAAAAAATTGTGCTGTAAATAAAGTTTTTCAGATCCTTAAATCCCAATAGTGGTATAAGAGCTACTTGTAGTTTCAATTAAATTGATTTCGTATGTTATATGTATGATAACTTTGATAATTATTATGAATTAATACGTGTTGCAGATTGTTTAATTATTAAACCAATTTTCATATATATGATGCAAATGAATTGCATAAGTAATCAATATAGGTCAATGTTATATATATATACATACATACATACATGATGGATTGTTTAATTGTTGAACATATCAAATGTAATTAGATTACAACAGATTAATTGTGTTTAATGTGGTTAAACACTAACATAATTGTTTGTTTTATGTGGATTTGTTATGTTTTATATTGCTATATACAATTGAAGGTATTGTCATGCTTACGCTAGTGTAAAACATCTTTTGAAAATCATTTGTCTAGTAAAATAGTTTCGAATTTTTTAAGGATTTTTTGAATTGAGATTAATATGAAATGTCGATGTTATATATACATGTTACAAAAGTGATTTGTGTTATATACGTGGTAAATGTATGATCTATGTTTATCCATGGTGCATAGCATAGCCCCTTATGACCTATGTGATTGGCAGGTTTTATTTATCATTTAATTGATTGTAATTTCATAAATACAGCCCATGCGTTGTTTTTGTTTTGTTTTAATTTTCTTCTACTAGTAATAGTGGGATTTTATATATCATATTTTCATTATTATAATGAAGACATAGAGATGTTAACAATGTCTTTCCTAGTCTATGGTGATAGAGAAGAAAGGGTCGTTATTAAGATATAAGAATGATTTTCATCTCATTTCCATGGAGACGAACATATACCTAGGGTTGTCTATTGATCTTCATATTAGCTTATGAAGATCAATATATTTTAAGGGCCATGCTATGATACGTTTATTTTATTCTTTTTATGAGTATGATATATCATGCATGAAGATAGATGTATATGTATGTGTACTATGTACGCAACTATCCATGATTAGCATTCATTAAAATATGGTAATAAAAAGGAATATTAGTAATTAAAATCCCTCAACAAATTTTAAGTTAAATGCCACCCATAATTACACACCTGTCAAGACTTCGATAATCAAAATGTAGGTATGCCAAAGTAGAGTACATTAGGTTATCTTAATAAAGCAGGATGAGTAATGGTGCTATTTGTGAGTTTAATATGGTTAAACTTAATTAGGCTATCAAAACGGTTTTGGGCTAAATGCATTAGATGGAATTGAAACATGCTGGGACATATGATGTCAAAATCCCATAAAATATCTAAGAGTTACATCTGATGTAATTGGTAAAGAGTTACCTACCTAAATAACTTAACTTTAAGTGTCATGCCAAAGTTGACTTAGAGTTAAGTAAAATATGGATCTTAGCCCACTAAAATGCAATAATTGAATGTAACTACATTAATATTGAGGGTTATTGGTTTAGTGGGAGTTTTTAAAATTATGCCTCTAAATAGTGAACTTTGCATATTTAATTATAGATTAATGGCTGCAAACAACACCTCTACATTATCAATGTGATCTATCCTTGAGAATGGTAAGTTGATTGGAACCAATTTCCTTGATTGGTTTAGAAACTTGAGAATCGGTCTCAAGCAAGAAAGGAAGCTCTATGTCTTTGATTGGCCCATTCTTGAAGAGCTTCTAGCCATTGCTTCAAAAGCTTAGAAGGATGCTTATAAGAAGCATTCCAATGACTCTCTTGATATAGGATACTTGATGCTTACTACCATGAGTCCAGAACTATAGAAGGATCTATAACACATGAAAGCTTATGAGATGGTTTGCCCATCTTAAGGAAATGTTCTAGCAACAAGTTACATAAGAAAGATATGACACTTCCAAAGCCTTGCATTCCTACAAAATGGTTGAGGGAGGGTCAGTAAGTGCCCATGTTTTGAAAATGAAGGGCTATAACGATCATCTTAAGAAGCTCAGATTTGCCATAAGTCAAGAGTTAGCAACAGATTTGATTTTAAATTCATTGCTAAATAGTTATGACCAGTTTGTCATTAACTATAATATGAATAACATGAAGAAATCAATTTTTGAACTGCATACAATAGTAAAAACTGCTGAGTAGAACATCAAAAAGAAGCTTAATAGTGTTTTAATGATTCGGAAAGGGAAGGGGATGAAGAAGAAAGGTAAGGGAGAATGGAAAGACAATGAAGAATTCAAAACCTAAGCCTAAGCCTAAACCAAAGGCAAAGCCTCCTAAGGAAGGAGTTTGTTTCTTCTGCAATAAGCCTGGTCATTGGAAGAGGAATTACAAACTTTACTTAGAAGATCTGAAGAAAAAGAAGGGTAATGAGAATACTACTCCAAGTATTTATGTTATAGAAATCAATTAATCTACTTCTACTTCATGGGTATTGGATACTGGATGTGGATCTCACATTTGTACAAATGTACAAGGTCTTAATAAGAGTAGAGAGTTGAAAAAGGGCAAAATCGACTTATGAGTGGGTAATGGAGCAAAAGTTGCTGCTTTAACAGTAGGGACTTATGAGTTGATTTTGCCCAGTAGGATTTTGTTAGTTCTAAACAATTGCTTTTATGTTTCTGCTTTAATTAGGAATATTATTTCAGTTTCATGTTTGGACAATGATGGTTTTTCATTTATTATTAAGAATAATAAATGCTCAATTTATTATAAAGACATGTTTTATTCAAATGCTGAGTTACATGATGGTCTTTAAGTTCTAAACCTTAAGCTGGATGATGGATCTATCTATAACATTACTACCTAGAGATTTAAATCAAATGATTTAAACATGACCTATCTATGGCATTGTCGCCTTGGCCATATAAATGAGAATCGCACATCAAAGCTCCATAAAGATGGACTTTTACATTCATTTGATTTTCAATCATTTGATGTTTGCAAGTCTTGTTTATTAGGCAAGATGTGAAAGGAACCTTTTATTGGATGCAGTGAAAAGGCAACTGATTTATTAGGATTAATACGTACAAATGTATGCGGTCTGTTAAGTGTCACTACTAGAGGAGGTTAATAGTACTTCATCACATTTACTAATGATTTTAGTAAACACTAGTATGTCTATATGATGAGGCATAAATCTGAATCATTTGAAATGTTCAAAACTTTCCAAATTGAAGTACAAAATCAGCTTGGCAAAACAAGCAAGGCACTTTGATCAGATCGAGTTGGTGAATATCTAAACCAAGAGTTTACTAATCATCTTAGAAATTGTGGGATTTTTTCATAATTAAGTCTACCTGGAACACCATAATGAAATGGTGTATATGAAAGGAGGAATAAAACCTTATTAGATATGGTTTAATCTATGATGAGTCAAACAAATCTTCCTTCATCCTTTTAAGGTTACGCCTTAGAAACAACTGTGTTCATGTTAAACCATGTCCCTTCTAAAGTGGTTGAAAAGATGCCATATGAGATGTAGATTGGGAAGAGACCTGGCTTGTCTTTTCTCATGATTTAGGGTTGTGAGGCTTATGTAAAATGTCAAGTCTCATACAAATGAGGACCTAAATTTGACAAATGTTTATTTTGTAAGGAATTAAAAAGAAACCAAAGGATACTATTTCTATAATCCCTTTGAGAACAAAGTGTTTGTTGCTCGTAATGGCATCTTTTTGGAAAAGGAGTTTATTTCTGAAAAGACCAATGGGAGCAAAGTACATCTCGAGAAGTATAGATCCCTAAAATAGCATTGAATCGCCAGTGGAAACTCAACAAGACTTACAGTTAGTTATTGAGCCTCCATAAGTAACGCAGGGACTACGTAGGTCTAGTAGGGTGTGACATAAATCTGAGAGATATGGATTTCTCATATCAGATAGTTGTGATGTGTTGCTCATGGATCAAAATGAGACTATTACCTATCAAGAGGCCATGATGGGTCCAAACTTTAAGAAACAGCTAGAAGTTATGAAATCCGAAATGAAATTGATGTATGACAATCAAGTATGGACTTTGATTGATCCACCTAAAGGTACTAAGACCATTAGGTGCAAATGGGTTTTCAAGAACAAAACTGACATTGATTGCAACATATATACCTTTAAAGCACGACTAGTGGCTAAGGGTTTCAAACAAATTTATGGTATAGACTATGATGAAACCTTTTCACCATTCACCATGCCCAAATCCATTAAGATCCTTGTTGCTATAACCACGTATTATGATTACGAGATTTGGCAAATTGATGTCAAAACAGCGTTTCTTAATGGAAACTTACTCAAGGATGTGTATCTGACATAGCTTAAAGATTTTGTTCATCTTGAGGATTTTGCAAAGGTTTATAAGCTTCAAAGATCAATTTATGGATTGAAGCAACCATCTCGGACTTGGAATCTTCATTTTGATGAACTAGTCAAAAAGTTTAGATTCATTAAAAACGAAGACAAACCTTATGTTTATAAGAAAATTTATGGGAGTACGGTTGTATTTCTAGTACTGTATGTAGATGACATATTACTCATTGGAAACGATATTCCTGCCTTGTGGAGTATCAAGTCTTAGTTAGGGAAGTGTTTCTCAATAAAAGACTTAGGCAGTACTACCTATATCCTAGGCATTAAGATCTATAGGGATAGATCTAAAAGGCTCATCAGTCTAAGTCGGAGTGCGTACATAGACAAAGGTCTAAATAGGTTCAGCATACAAGATTTGAAAAGAGGATTCTTCCCAATGTTGCATTATATAAGTCTCAACAAGACTCAATGCCCTATGATAAAGGATAAGTGAGATCATAAGAGCAAGATTCCTTATGCTTTGGCTGTTGGATCAATCATGTATGCCATGTTATGAACTTAACCAAATGTGCCGTATGCATTAAGCATAACCAGTAGGTACTAGTGAACCTCACTTGACAGCAGTCAAGAATATCCTTAAGTACTTAAGAAGAACTAAAGATGTATTCTTGATATATGGAGGATTGGAAGATAAGCTAGTTGTAAGTGGTTACATTGATGTAAGCTTCCAATCTGACAAAGATGATTTTAGATTGCAATTAGGATATGTATTTTGCTTGAATAGAGGTGTAGTAAGCTGGAAAAGTTCAAAGCAAAGCACTATAGTAGATTGTACATCTAAAGCTGAGTATATAGCAACATTAGATGTAGCTAAGGAGGTAGTTTGGATCAAGAAGTTCATCACTGAACTAGGTGTTATTCCTAGCATTATAAATCCTATAAATCTTTTTTGTGACAATAATGGTGTTATTGCACAAGTTAAGAAACCTAGATCATATTAGCGATCCAAACACATACTTAGATGCTATCATCTTAATCAAGAGATCATCGAAAGTGGAGATGTCAAGATATACAAAGTATCAAATAATGACAATGCTACTAATCTACTCACCAAAGCTCTTGCACAAGCAAAGCATGATCATCATACTAAGTCAATGGGTATTAGATACATGTATGATCGGGCCTAGTGTAAGTGGGAGATTTTTCATGATTGTGCCATAGGCTAATTATTGGATATTGTCATTATTATATTTTATGAATTAAGAGGCATTCATTATTATATTGTATATATGTTCACTTTATAATAATATCCTTGAATAATTATATAGTTATTCTAATTGTCTCTAGATGCTTATTATTGTAGGAACAATAATGAATTAAATCTAGCATAGTGATACAAATCAAACTCAAGGGTACATGTTAAGAACCATGTACTAAACTGGCCCGCTATGAAATCACTACATGGATTAATATTATAAGTGATTCTCATTACAACGATATCATTGCATCCTTAGACCTAAAATCACCATAGATTCTAACATGAGGAACATTATGATTCGACTTAATCAAACATTATCTTTAATCAGATAATTATAAAGGTTGTGATTGGGCATAGTATGAATCATGTAGAGCGAGATAAGTGATTAAGATGAGATTTGTCCATCTCATTATAAGATAGATATTTATAGGCCTCTAAATAAGTGAGATTGAGAAATGCATGGCAATGCTCAAATAAATTAACAGTATGATCAATGTTATTTGTTATATCATCGGTGTATGTAAGTTATGTATTGTGGTAGTGAGTGTATGTGTTTGGCAGGAGAGTGAGGCCAGTGAGTGAATTGTGAGACTTCAAGATTTGTGTGAGTTTGAAAACGTATCTTTTTTATAGCTTACTTTCTAGTATTTATATGGCATAAATTTGGATCTTTTGGACCATAAATTTAATTTTAACAAATCCAATATACGATAATACTCAATTTGGATTTATTGAAGATTTAATTTAGTTTTTGGAAACCTTTATTTATTTAGGCTTCAGGCCTAATTCAATCCATGTCAATTTAGCTCAAAATATATGCTAGCCCATTTAATAATTCCTAAGTCTATTTAGCCCAACATAAATTACATAAATTAGCCCATTTAATAATGACTGGATGGCACTCTAATGAGTAAGCAATTTGATAAGGAATAGGACAACGCTTCTTTAAGCAAGTGATCCTAAAAAGGATTGGATGACACTCTATTGAGTAAGCGATCCAATTAGGAATACGACAGCGTTCTTTTGAGCAAGCAATCTTGGAAAGGATTAGATGGCGCTCTACTAAGCAAGTGACCCAACTAAGAATAGGACAGCGCTCCTTTAAGCAAGTGATCTTAGCAAAGGATTAGATAAGACAACGCTACTATAAGCAAGTGATCCAATAAGGAATAGGATAGCGCTCCACTAAACAGGAGATCCTATAAAGGATTGGATGGCACTCTACTGAGCAAGAGATCCAACAAAAGATAGGATGACACTCCTTTGAGCAGGCAATCTTAGAATGGATTGGACGGCGCTCTATTGAGCAAGCGATCCAATAAGGAATAGGACGGCACTCCTTTGAGCAAATGATCCTAGAAATGACTAGATGGTGCTCCAATAAGCAGATGATCCAATAAGGAGTAGGATAGCGCTTCATTGAATAAGTTATCCTAGAAAGGATTAGATGGTGCTCCATTGAGCAAGCGATCCAACAAAAGATAGGATGGTGCTCTTTTGAGCAAACGATCCTAAAAAGGACTGGATGAGTTTTGACAAAATGATCTAAGACTTGAGTTTAAGGGATTTTAATGATTCTTCGAAAATTTTGACTTTTTCCCTTTAAGAAATCTCTCTTGATAATTTTTTAAAAAGGTACCGTTTCTCTTTTAAAAACTTTTTCTCTTTTTTCAAGAAATTCAAAAAAAAAAAAAAAAAACACTCGTTGATGGAAAATTATGTTGTTAACAAATAAGAAAGTCTCAAAAACTCTAAAGATCACAAATAAGGGGTTAGCTTGCCTTTTTCCTATTGATCGCTCATTCTTTTAGTCTTGTTTTTTGGAGCATAATTCATGATCTCTAAACTTTTTAGAAGCACTAATTTCAAGCTTGGGATAAAACCATTCGTGTTTTTGATAAAGCACCCAACTGTTCTTTGATTTTCTGCTAAAGGAATAAGTATCTTACTTGAAATGTTTAGTCAAAGTAGACTTCCTTGCACTCTCATAGGTCTATTTTCACTATTTGCATCAAATCCAAAAATTGTAGCTTATCTTGTAAGTGGTACATTCTAGTCAATTAATCAGGGCTTTTCTGGGTTTGCAATGTAAGGCTTTTGGTTAATAGTTTAAGCAAATGGATATCAATGTACTTAGCCAATTTTTAATAAATCATATATAATCCATCCCAGGTTTACAAGCTAAGAACTTAAGAGAGACTAAACATGGGCTTGCCCTAGTTTCATAATCAAATTTTACTGAAGATAAGTCTATTTTTTTAGTCAAAAGAGTTTCATTAAGGGTGGTATAGTGGGTAGGACCAAAAAGTGACGGCTTTGCTTTTGAGCTTAGGAATTTAAAGTGTTTGGTCCTTGTATATTCTTCACAAGTTTGGACTTCAAGCTTATTGGCATTTTGGTATATCCTTGAAGTTGATCACCGTGCTTATTTTCAATTTTTTTTTCTTCTTTTTTGTTTCTTTTCCCTTTTCTTCTTCTTCTTCTTTTTTTTTTTTTTTTTTGTCAAGGTGGTTACCTTCCAATGCTGAGTTTTCACTTGATGAGATTCAAAGTCCTAAAACCATAGGTTCAAAGAGTATAAGCTTGGGAGAAGTGTATATGGCTTTGAGTGTTTAGGAAAAATCTATGGGCCTAATGTGTTTGAATGAGTACATGAGTCTGAATGAGGTATATCAGTTTGAAACTCTTCTTCATTCTAAGAAATTGAATTATATATGATAATATTTACTTATGAATTGGTAAAACTAAGGTAAACACAAGTTAGTCTACTCCTTTTCTCTGGATTAATGACTCTAACCGCCCGATTGCCCTAATGTGGGGTGGTTATTAGTAAGGCTAATTTTAAGAAAAATCCCTAGAAAACTTAAATAGGTTTGCAATAGATAACTATGTTTAGGAATGATGAAATGAATGCTTAATATCATTTTGACATGTGTACCAAATTCAAGATGGACCTCATTTAAGTAATGATCCCAATACTCACCTTGATGGCATTTAACTCTCATGTGTATTTAGGGTTAGTGTTTCAGATATGGTTTGCCTCTTTTCATTCTAAACTTTTCAAGTAATGTGTTACATGCCCTTAGGCAGAAAATTTTAAATTCCAAGTTCACATTTTATCTATTTTCACTCATTCTAAATGCTCTTATTGAAACTGAGCTAGCTTCATAGCATACAAAGACAAAAATGCACATGAAAACTACTTTATTCAATAGCTTGTATCCATTATAAGCTCCATAATGAAAGATTATTCTGAAAAAAATAAATGCAGGAACTAAAATTCTTTTCCACTTCTTGCTTATTTCCATCACTCCTTCAAACTTAACCTATTTAGTTAAATTGATCTCCTGGAGATATACCCAATTTCTTTAAATGGTGAGTTACCTTATCAGATGATAATGTAGGCCTTCAATATTTGGTGCTGGAGGTTGTTTGTTTGGTGCTTCTTCAAAACCTGGGGAAGGAATACCGCTGCCAATTGATCCATTAGCCTCTAGAAAGCTTGGTTATATAGTTTTTACATAAATCAAATCTTGCACCTTATGTTTTGGTTTCTAGTAGTTTTCTATGGTATGCCCCACCTGGCTCACATGATAATCATACCATTTATTAGGGTCATGATCCCTTGGCTTGTACTTCTTTATTGAGTTTTCACATGCTAGTAGTCCTGCATCTCTCGATTGCTTGAACACTTGGGTCATTGGAATCTTGAATGGTGTAAGTCACCTTCTCTTATTATGGACGGGCTTGTCTTAAACCTAGGCTTTCCTAATTAGCACATTTGCTCCTGACTTCACTTTCTCTGAATCATCCTCATGCTTGGGCTGTGACTTCCTATTCATACTAAGATCTAAGTTTCCAAGCTACTTAAACACATAACCTATTGCCATTTCTATACACGTAATTTCTTTTAACTTCGCTAACTTTACTTCTAGGGCAGTAACCCTTTTTTCCAAACCCTGGTAGAGACATATCCCCTAGGCTTGACCATTCAAATCTGTTTCTTGCAATTTTTTCAAACCTTATATCATATTGATAGTGGGTTTATGAACCTGTAACTTTTTAGAATCTCCTACTTGAGATGGTATTTTAATAGGCACTTAGGCTCGAATATGGACCATAGTCTTGACTTGTTTCATGTGGTTTCTGGGAACCCCTTTTGCTGTGGCTATTTTCTGTTTAAAAGCTTCAAACATCTTGATTTTTAAAAATGAGTGATTATAGGCTTTAAGTTAGGCTAAACCGTTTAAGAGGTAATCTTTCAAATCCTATATGAATCCCTTCTTGTTAGCAACACTGCATCCCTTTTTCTTAAAAGAAAAATCAACATTTTAATTTTGAAAACCTTTCCTTTTTTTTTTTTGGAAACTTTTATTGAAAAAAAAAAAATCAATATTGATTTTATGTTACAGACAACCTAATATTGATATTGACGAATCTAAACTTATTATATAGATAGTAGGTTAAAATAAATGGAAGTATTGAGACCGACAATTGAGGACTTAGGATGACGATTATATTATGAGGATGATATAAAGAAGTGAAAATTATTTTGTAATGAGAAACTTATTGAACATATGACATAAGGGTGATGACTAATGGAGAAAACTCTATTGGGATCGTAACAACTTAATGGATAAACACGAAGAACAAGAACTTAAACATTTACAAGATTGATGACTTTAAGGTGGGAAATACCTTACAATAGGAATTTGATGGTTAAATTTTTTTTATTTTGTTAGTTCCTAACAGTATGGAACATGTATGCCATTGCAATAAAAATTAACCAAGTAAGAAAAATTATCATGAAATTGGTTTTTTAATCATAAAATATCTTTTTGAAATTTCCTTTAAAAAAAAATTGTTGGAAAGCCTTTTGAAAAAATAACAATTCCATAATAATCTTTATCATAGTTAATTTCCATAATTACATATCCCAAAAAATTTACAAGTTGATAGTGAAGTTTTTTTTTTTTTTTTTTTTTAACATTAACATATTATGGTATAGGAGGAATACTAATGATTTTGATTCTATATTAAATGTTATGTTACATAACCTACTATTATTGAAATAAAATAAAATTTACAAGACTCATATATATTACACAAGATGGCATATACTGACAAATATGCAAATTAAGAATATAAAAATAAATGCGATGCAATATGTCACTCACGCGTGCAATGCAATGGGGTTAGTAATTAATAAACTATAGGAATAGAATTGTGAACTCATAGTTGAGAATACATTTATATATAAGTGGATCAAAATAAATTTTTTTTTGAAAAAAATGAGGCTCATAGACACTTATATATAAGGGTATTGATTCTTTTAATTTCCTTTTTTATTTTGAAAAAGAAAGCCTAAGTAACCGCAGATTATTAAATTTTTTCCGTAATTAAAAAATGATACAGGAGGGTAAGGTTTACAAATCCTAAACTTTATAACCTTAGGTATTTTTGTAGGAAACATCTAATGGGCTGCATCAAAGAATGAATGGTCTTGCTTATCACTGACAAGCGGGGATAAAGACCCTAATGACCTGAAGGTTACACAATGGCGGCTTGTTCTAGGTTCCTAAGATGGCTTAAGTCTGACCACATTTAAGTACACACATGATAAAAAAAATTCCCTAATAAGGGGCCTACTAGGCTAAGCTTTTTCATAAAGGCTTGTATCACTAAAACCTAGTTAGTACAACTATAATACAATATTAAATAAAAGAAAAATAAGGAAAAAAATAAGCCCATTAATTAATTTTTTAATTTTTACATGACTAGCCCATTAGTTGTCTCTAATGGAGTTGCCAATTCTATTGAGCCCTATTTCGTTTTCCTTAATTTATTTTATAATAAACCCAGCCCACTTAATATAAATTAAGGAAACGTTTTTTTTTCAAAAATGCTTAAGAAAATATTTAGAAAAATTAGAGTAGCTAACTAATAATATTGATAATAAGTGAAATTAGGGTTTCTGAGTGAGAAAACCCTAATTTAGCTACTAGTTTGCAAATATTCTAAAAAATTATTTTTTAGAAAATTGAACAAAAAAAAAAAAATTAAGTTTGGGGGCTAACTTATTAAGACTAAGTTATCATATAAAGATAAAAAAAAAAATAGTGGGCTTTATTTTTTATAATTTTTCTAAAAGTGCTAAGATATGTACAAATATGCAAACATGTGACTAAAATGAATTTTTTATTACGAATTTTCAAAAAAATGAAATTTTTTTTATACAATTGCTTTAAAGGTGTCTATATACCTACTAGTTAGGATCAAATTAATGTAGTTCTTTTTTAGGAAAAGATGTAGTGGGTAGATTTTTTTTAAATAAATTAAGCTAGATTTACGTTAATTACCAAATTATTATTATTTTTTTAAAAGCTCTAAAAAGATCTAATTTCGTAAATATATTTTAGAAAAAACCTAACTAATTAAATCTTTTGAAAACTCTAATTAAGTTTTTTTATTTTAAAATTCTACGTATCAAAATTTGATTTTTTAAAACTTTAAATGCAAGATATACTAAGATACTATCTTAGATACGTATCTTCTTCGAAGATACGAATCTCGGAGAAAAGATATGCAACTTTTTAAAAAATGTAATTTTTTATATGTATCTTGGATACATATCTTCTTCAAAAATATAGATCTCGAAGAAAAGACATACAACTTTTCAAAAAAAAAAAATGCAATTTTTGATACATATCTTCTTCGAAGGTATAGATCTTGAAGAAAATATATGCAATTTTGATTAAAAATGCAATTTAACTAAAATTTATAAAAAAAATTTCAAATTATCTAAAAATTGCAAAATGGCATGACAATTATTAAGATTTATAGAAAAACCTACACTAAGAAAACAAATTAGTAAAATAAATTGATTAACTAAGAACAACAAAATAAATAACTAAGTAAAAAAAAAATTATTCAATTACCTAAACAAGTCAAATCATGTGTCATCGGATATGCGTGTTGTGAATTGATCATGAACTAATCGTAGACAGCGTTTGTATGCGTAGGTGTGGAATTGATTGTGTGTGCTTGTTGAAATCTGGACTCTATGCGCACGTGAAATTTGATCATATGTGTGTTGAAATCTAGACTTTGTGCATGTGTGAAATTTGATCGTGTGTGTATGAAATTTAAGTTTAGGCATATGTGAAATATGATATTGTGTGTGTCAATGTATAAGGGACATGTGTGTTGGGTGAGTGAAAGAGGGTATGTAAGTGTGATGAGTGTGTAAATTATGTGCTATGGTAGTGAGTATGTGTGTTTGGCAGGAGAGTGAATCGTGAGATTTTAGGATTTATATAAGTTTGAAAATGTGTCTTTTTTACAGCCCACTATCTATTATTTATAGGCCATAAATTTAGATCTTTTGGATTTTTTTTTATCATAGATTTAATTTTATCAAATCTAAAATATGATGATATGATAATACCTAATTTGGATTCATTGAAGATTCAATATAGTTTTTAGAAACCTTTAGTTATTTGGGCTTTCTTTCTTAAGCTTGATTTAGTCCATTTCAATTTAGCTCAAAATACATGCTAGCCCATTTGATAATTCCTAAGTTTATTTAGCCTAATATAAATTAAATTAAAAAAATCCTCTTTATATTGGATCGTATTAAAAATATTTTTTAATAAAGCCCGATTCTTTAACGACTTATAATTTATTAAATTAATTGTACATCTTTATTGTCTAATTCGACCCTAAACGACTTGACTCGACTTTACTTAACACTTATATTTTTCTTTTTTTTTTTCAAATTTTCTTTTCTTTTTAAATTTATTTTCTATTATTTTTTTCAATTCAATTTTTTCATTTTTTTTATTTTTTATAAACCTGGCTCAAAAGTAAAAGGAGATTGAAATTAAAATAAAGGGTATAAAAAATGGGGTGTCTACAATTATGACATAAGTTATGGATTAGGTAAAGTTAGATTACTAATCTTCACTTAATTTGGGGATATAACGTCTTGCTAGAAGCCACTTATGTCATGTAGGCTCGAAATGAGTTTTTAGGCCTACTACCAACATTAAGTGAATTTACAGGATTGCATGCAAAGAACATACAAAATAGGCTATAAGTTTATTTTGATTAGACTTAGCGAGAACTATTGAAATATTTATTATTCTAAATGATTGAAAAATGATAAATAATTATGTTTATTATTTTTGGTAAAAAATAATAAATAACATTTTTATATTATTAATATCCTTTAATATCTCACTAAATCTCATAATATCTTCTAGAAGATATTTTCGTTAGTTTATATATAGATATAGAAATCTCTTTATTAGGGTTACGTTGACGTTATATCATCGATATTAAACTCGTAGAGAAATTCTAAAGACCAAAAATAAAAAGTGAAATGTGAGAAATTAGGAAGGTTTTTCTTGCATTTGTTTTGGTGTAGAATGCTACAATCTATTTTTGAGTGTGTTTGTTTAAGTGTAGATATCGTAGAGGAGGCTTGTAAGATCGTAGCGCCTATAAATCCGCATCAGCAACGTGACTTAGATTCGCAAAAAGTAAAAGATCTTCTCTCATATCAATTTAATTTACTGCATGAATCCATTGGTGATTTAGGGATTCAATTTTTATTTAAAAAAGAATTCTGCTACAAATAGAATTTTTTGGATCCCTAAATCCCAACACATATGAGATAAGGGTATAAGAAGGTTAAGGTCCACTTAGCCTTAGGCTTGGTTTGGCTTATTAGGTTTATGTTCTTTTAGGGAATAATCAAGTGTAGGTCTTGTATTCTTAATCAATTAGTGCCCATAAAGCTTATGTAGGATTTAATTGATTTTAGTTAACTAATCAATCAAGTACTTCCTAGTTAATTAGTTTAATTGTTACTTAGGTCCTTAGAGTAATTTATCTAAGTCCAATTAATGATGTGAAGTGAATTGGCTTAGGGGGTAAGTTTATAGCTAGTTCATTTGGTGATATGAATGAGTCAATCTAGGATTCAGCTAGTTCAACCTATGTGTATCCTCTTAATTATCCTTTGAGATTCATCTCGACTTCAGCTTTTCAAGCCCATTCTTTTATTTATCCTTTGACTTTCGTTTTAACTTAAACCTATTAGGCATATCTTCTAACTTTTTTCTCGAGTTCCTAAGTTGTTTTGTTCAACACTAACTTATCATCTGATTTTTATAGTTCTCCTAATTTTTCAAACCTACTCTTACTTCTAAACTCTAATTCAAGTCAATTTACATATATCAATCCTATAGGATTAATCACACATCATTATCATGAAAATTTTGCCAAAAGCTAGAACCTCTTTAATTTAACAAAGCTTTAATCTAATGTAATCAAGTTTTCACCATTATAGAATAATCTTAACATAGAATCAACATAAATCCTTCACATTTCATTTCAAGACCAAGGTTCACAAGAATCCGATGGAATTCCATAGTTTTCATATATCTTAAGTTAGAACAAGATGCTTGAATGAATTCAAGCCTTTTTTGATTTCAAACTCTATTCACTATTCAAGATTACTCCTTTTTAATAAAAAACAAACATATACATATTAAACATGAATTTCATACATTTTAGTCCCAAAATCCCAACAAGCACCACTAACAAAACATCATGCAGTCTCATTTTCAGAAAATCAAAATAGAATCATGCTCTTAACATTCTTATAAGTGGTGGCTCTAGATAACTTATCTAACTCCATCTAACCCCTTAACATCAACCCTTCAATAGAGACTAAGTTCCAAGATTTTGAAATTATAAAACAACATCTAAACTTGTTAAACACCATGCAAATACCAACAGCAATAGTCCATACAAAATTCATAGTTTCAACCATCATTTCATTATTTCTAGCTTATCCCTCTACAAGTTTTACTCTTAAACTAAGTATATTACCATTGACTAAGGATAAGCGATTTACCTTTAGAGTTAAGCTCTAAAACTCCAAACTCCTGGCTAGTTTCTCATGCTCAAAATAGGGGTGATAGTTTCTTTAAGTTCTAAACAATATACTAAGGTTAACATCACTATTAAACACTAAACTTTAGGAATTAAAACCGTAAACTACTTTAAACACTCAAAAAGAGAAGAAAACATCCACCATTGGCCTTCAAAGGTAGCAACACAATTGTGAGCTACCCCTACTTGAATTTCTTCTTAATTCAAACCTATTTTAAAAGGGAAAAATACAAAAAAGTTTATAACATTTACCTGTATATATGAATCAGTTGTTAACCTTTAATTTAGTTTATTTTAATCCTTAATGTTTTAATAAATTTACAAAAAAAGTCTCTTTATTAGTTTTTCTAGTATGTATAGATACATTGAGGAATAAAATAAACTAAATGAAAAGTTAAGAATTGATTCATATATGCAGGTAAATGTTAAGGACTTTTTTATATTTACGTGAACCAATAATATGTTGTCACATGTCTACAGTAACAAAAAATTTAACAAAGTTTAACGGAAGGACTTATTTGATATGATTTGAAAGGGTTAAGAACTAAAATGGATTAAATGGAAAATTAAGGACTGCTTCGTAAAAATGTGAAACATTAGGAACTTTTTTATACTTTTCCCATTTTAAAACCACAAACGAGATATCTTAGTGATTTTTATCTAAAAAAATTGAGGTTTCTTATGGTGAAAGGGTTAGAGTTTTAAAGTATTTCTTTCTTTGCTTTGAGAGAGTTTAAAAAAATTAAAAGGGTCTAAAGGAAAAAGGGGCCGTTAGGATTTCTCGTAGGGTTTCAAGGTTTTTCTTAGTTTCTAATGATCATATAACTAGCACATGCCAAGGCCTCTTTTTACTCACTTTTAGGGAAATTAGTCTTGAAGTATTAATCAGGTTGTAGGCTCATCTAAACTCTATATAAGACATTATTTGTAATAAAAAATCTTTAAAACACTCAAATAATTGTCATAACAAACTTTTTCACTTCACTTGTTAAAATTGGGTATATAAATATTTTTGTCATTTTCTAAAAATTTGCTCCTAAAATATGAAAATTCTTCCTTATATGACTTGAAAACAACCAAGATGAGTTAATCATACTTGTTAGTCAATCTGAGTTGTTTCAAGTACTTTTATTTAATTAGTGGAAATTCCTTTATGAATAAAATATGTTGAACTTAGGCATATGATCAAGATGACCAATTTTCGCAAAAATTGACGCTAGATTTGGAAACTTATTTTTAATTTAAATTTGAAAATGCTTTTTTAATTTACAAAATGAATCTTTAGATTTAGAATATTGTCCTTAGATTTTGAAAATTACTCCTGAAGTAATCTTTAAATTTTGAAATTATTTCTTAAATCGCTTCCTTGAAAATTCTTTCTTTTAGTTTATTTAACTTGACTAGCCTTATGAATTTAGGTTGTTTTAGTTTTACCACTACCTTAGGAGTTATAGTCAATTGTCATATGCAGCTCAAGTCATTTTCAACTTGCAATGTTCCAAAACCTAAAATGCTACAACTCATCACGTATCCCTAGTGTCTACTAATACGTTATGCGTAAACATCAACTAAAATCTCCAAAATAATTGTTAGAACGCCACATAATTTAAATTAATTTAAACTCAAATAATTGAGGATTACTTCTAAGTAAATCATACAAATCTAAGAAAAAGAAATTTTCATATCCTATTATAGAACACTAATTGTTCAAATACAAATATTATACTATTCGCCTCTACCCAACATGGAATTCTTGATTATTGTATCAAATTGATAACTCTATAAATTTTAGTCAAGTACTTGTACTTGTACGTGAAAAATTATATGGAGTGAATCGAAGCCTAATACAGAATACGACATATAGATGTGCATGATTGTACAAATTCATTCATACATAGACATATAATGCAATAAATGCAACAACCATATATTTATATTTTTAATTTAGTCCATCAAATGACATAAGGGTACTCATAACCCTGGCGCGTAGACGTGCGCACACATACACATCATATAGTACGGTATTGAGTCCTCTTAACATCTTAAAAATCGAGGAATATCCTAAATCTACCTACATTAGTTCCATGCGGAACTCTACTTAGGACAATTTCATGCATAGATCATTGGGGTGTTACCCTAAGATCATCGGTCCTCCCTATCCCTTGAGCCCATCCAAGCACATATAATACATAAAAATTTAATGTCAAATAATTAATTGATTCCAGTTACATTCGTTAGCCTAATAACCGCAAACAACAAACAAGTAACCTATACTTAGATTGCTTGACTCAACTGAACTTAGTAACTCAAAACCCCTAATACCTAATCATAGATGTAAATATTGTTTAAAATTTTTTCTTTATCAAATCACCGCTTAACCCTATATTCCATCCTTCATCTCCTCTTATGTTCACTAGTCCAACTATGCTTTTAACACCTACACCAACAGCTTCATACCTGTCCGTACATTCGCACATACATGGCTACACTCAACACAAAGCCTCATTAGATGCCAACACACACATATATGGTGTGTGTATCATATACAAAAGATACGCCGTATAACACTCACCACCCTTACACACTCACTTACACATACACGACATACAACCACACAACATACACATCGTATGTCAACACATGACATACAACACCCTATATGTCATGTATTATACATGGCATACAACACGAACACATACTACTTACCATACGTTGTGTATTGCATATAGCATATGATCACACACATATACCCTACATAGCGCATATTAACCAATACACACATGCTATGCATGTACAACACTCATACATTCATGAATTCTTAACACTATGATTTCTAACCTTGAACTCTGTAGCCCCTATTATACCCCATACACCAATCTTTGTCTCCTATACCAATCATCAATCATCAACCAATATCAAATACTACATTATATATCCATTCACTTCAACAACAATGGTAAAATGAAAAAAAGAGGAAATAGAAATCTTACTTTGAAAAGGATTGTTGCATATAAGCATTCTATAATCACTATATGGATCTATAATAACAACAGAAACTATTTTAACAGGGGAAAATCTACTAATAATTCTATAATGATCCTCATTGACATATTTACCTTATGATCTTCCTTAAATTTATCCCTACTCTAATTTCTTTTGTTAATTTAATGAGAAATCATCAACTTTGATATGCATTGGAGACGAGCATGAGATTGCTTAGGGTATTCTAACATAGATGGGGAGATTAGAGTGATAACTTAAGATTTTTTGCTTTTTTTTTTTGTTTCATATATATATATATATACACATATTGTCTTTCTAAAGTGCCCCTAGCCTTAATTATTTTTATCAATATTGTCAAACCCAGATTGGATGGTTGACCTAAACATGCGAGTGGGTAAAAAATTTAGAGAAAAATCGAGTTCAACTCTAACTATAGGGGTCAATCTAATTTTGACAACATTGATTTTTATACACTTGATTTTATGACCATTTTCTTTTAATAAATTTGTAGGGTTTTACACAATCATACAGTAGCTAAATGCTTGATTATAACTCGATCCATCTTAGCATTAGTTACAAGTAAGATAATGTCATAACCTCACCAACAATCTCCCTCGAGCATCATGGTTGTTAGGGATAGAATTAATAACTATTAAAAAATAGAAAGTTCAAAAAAATTTGTTTTTTTTTTTTTTTTTAGGTATTGGATGTGGTTACTAATTCATGATCCATTATGTACAAAATGAAAACTTCATTTGACTCTAATACTAATTATAAGTCATAATAAACAAAAATAAAAAATGAATTGAATTGATTAATTCTCAAAATTTATCTTTTTTGCTTGGAAGAAGCTGTGTCAAAATTTGATCAATAAAAGTAAAATTAGACAAATTAAGTGAACTAAATGCAATAAAAATAGATAAAAAATGAAAAAGATAATTTGGTAAACATGAAGAATGGTTCCTTTTTTTAAGTTAATCTACACTATTAGCTTCAACTTTGAGATATAATCTCCAAACCACTGAAAGTTGAAACCCATATCTTGAATCGGATTCTTAATGCCTACCTTAGGGGGGGATAGCCATCGGCCACAACTAATCTAAACCACTAACCTATTAATGGAGGATTGAAACCAGTAAAATAATGAAACTAGGATTTCCTCAAACCATTGAAACGCACATCTTCAACCAAATTCAAACCATAAAACCAATTCACTCTCGTACTCTTAACATTAATTCCTCTTGTCTTGTCGAGAAGTCTTTCCATGCCATCACTTCCATTGCTGAGAAGATATGGTTTTCATAGGTTTTAAGGTTTTGGAATCGGAGAGGAACAGTATGCTAAGAATGAAATAAACAAAAGAGGAGTGAGGGTAGTGAGTATATCATCAATACTTTCGATTCTACTATGGTACAATATTTCTAAAATTGAAAGAACATTCTAGAAGAAAACAAAATGCAATGGAATAGATGGGTTGAAGAGTTAAAGATGATAGAAGAGGATGGTGAGTAGGTTTTGTGACTTAAAGTTTAAGAAGAAGATGACAATATATAGTAGGCTAATTCCTTCTTTCTTTATTTATTGAATTCAATGAATCTGTATCAACTTAAATTAGATTAAATGTTATAAGTTATTTTATAGATGTGGTAGCTTGCTGACATGGCTTTTATGGAAATGTATTCTCTAGATTTATTTTCATTCATTTTTTCTAAATTTATACGTTAACAATTGAAATTATCTAAAATTTTTTTAAATATCCTACTATAACATTATGACATTATCTTCTTTTTCATAATCTTAATACATGGCGAAATCGATAAATTAAAACAAAAGATTAAAAAAAGTAATATCCGGCATTTTGTTTTATATTTTCTTTCTCATAATGAAAAAACTAATATGGAAAGTTTTAATTGGAATTTTAGGGTCTGTTTAGATTATATATATTTTTATTTATATTATAGACATCCCATTTTTGCTCCTTTTTATTTTTCAAAATTTTTAAGATAGGGTAAAGTAAAGGGTCATAAATTAGGAAAAAGCACCCCCACCCCAAAAAAAATATAAATTTAGAAAAATACAAAAAAGTGGAAAATTCAGGAAAAAAACAAAAAAAAAATTAGAAATTCAGAAAAAATATAAAAATTTAGAAAGGCACAAAAAAAAGAAAAAAGGATTTAGGGAATTTAGAAAATAATAATCTTTTAAATAGTTTAATAGAGTAGAGTTTTTAAATTAGATAAAAATAAGGGAAGGACCATTGAGCTTGGGTTTAGGCTTAAATTTGAATTTATCCTAGACTGACTTACTCCTGATTACACATATGGATAAGACATAGGCTAACGGCTTAATGGATAAAAACTTAAGTTTTGCATCGCATTGGAGCTAAATGTCATGAGTTCGATTCCATCTAGGCATAAAAGTGCCTTTTACTTTTTTTACAAAAATAAACAAATAAATAAACAACAACAACAACAACAACAACAAAAAAAAAAAGACAAGACAAAAACAAGAAACAAACAAAGCAAAAAAAAAAAAAAACAAAAGAGAAAAGATGGAAAAAAAAAAAAAGAATTTGGTCGAGACTGGGCGTGCTATGCATGCCCATTGAATTTGCAACTCGTGTGTAGGGGCATGTGGAATGTGCCTAGTACATAGCTTATAACCCCCTTTCTCCTTCCTCAACTTTTTTCTAAAATTCCAGCATGGCATTTCTTCTTTACGTGTTCTGTTTAAGGTCATTTTTTTCTATATTTATTACACAATTTCTTCGAATTAATAGTGAAATCGTATAGTACACATAGCCTAAATATTGAATTTACCCTAAGCTTAAACAAAGATCAAACACAACAAATTAGGGCTTAAGGATCACATTTCAAACACAAGGAAGCTTCAAAACATTTGGTATAAGCTAGAATCGAAGCTCTCTTTCTCTAACTCGCGAGTTTCATCCTCTTACTCTAAAACCACCACTTTATGGTGGTTTTCGAGTGAACCCATCACCTCCACTAGCTTCACCACCGTAAAAAACCTAAGACCCAACACTTGATCAAACCCCAATAATACCTCTATGACGGAACCACCACCACTAAGTGGTAGTCATTTTCTCAAACACCACTAAACCACCCCACCCCATTTCCTAATAAAATTCTCATAGAAATGCTCTTGCTTGCTCAATTTGGTATCTAGAGCGTCCGAAAGCACACAACATCGTGGCTATTGTTAAAGGTGATGAAGCTGACCCGGTCTGCTATATTTTTTTATTTTATTTTATTTCTCATGTATTCATAAATTGTAAAAAAAAAGAAAAAAGAAAAAAAAAGAGAGAAAGAAGAAGAAGCATATTAGTTTATTTTCTACTCCAACTATGACTTAGAACCATAAAATAAAATTAAAAAATAGATTAATAAATAATCGGGTTTTATCACTTAGAAAATAGTTTTTTCAATAAAGACAAAACAAAATTGACCACCTTTTTCAAAATTAAGGCCTTTTTTGTAGAATTTTCAAATAAAACCAACTTTAGGACTATTTAGCATTTTCTTAAATAAACTCGAATTAATTTAAAATGTAAATCCAACTGGTTTTCAAAAGTTAAAATCAACTCACCTACCTAAAACTTTTTTAGGAATGAACTACGAAAGTTTGATCCTGAATAACGAGTATATAGGCATCCGTACGTAAGAGGCAACTTAAAATATGAAAAAAAATTATTTTCCCCCTTTAGTAGGTAATTCTTTAAATTCTTATTTTTTTTTTGTAAATATATATAATTTCAAGTTATCGCTTGTAAATAAACATTGTTAAAAGGGTATTTGAAAAGTAAAATTAAATTCAAAAAGTTAAAAGTGGTACCTATTTAGGATTTAATAAGACAGCTCCCATTTCCAAATCTCTAGTTTTAAAAAACCGTTTTAAAAATTAGTTTTATTGATAAATTAGCGGCTAAGTTATAATTAATCTACTCAATTGGTTATAACTTAACTCTCTTTCCCGACTACGATCGGGTGGCGACTCCAAAATGTTTTCAAGGTTAAAAGAACCGATTTTCCTTAAACCTTAATCAAGGGCCAGTATTAAATGGGTAGGGTCTAATATTAATTAGTTTAAAGAAAATTGATTTATAAGAACTAAGAGAAAAAACCAAGCTCCACAGCTTGCTTACTCCACTTAGAATGTCAAGAGTGTTAGCCACTTAAAATACTTTTTGAAATTAAATTTGCCTTTCAAAATATCGATGTTACTTATTTATTTATTTTTTTATTTCATGTATATACTTTGTTTTGATTATCGTAATTATTTTGCATACAACATACATTGAGATATGGACGGTCATCTGTTGCATCAAAGATATAAGGTAGATGCGGTTAGATCCAGGCCATCTTAAGACCTTAAGAAGGAGGCCATTGTAGAGGTTCCGGATGTAGTGGGGTAACCACCGTTCGAGATTGATTAAGCCATCCCACTTAAGCTATAATGTGACCAATGAAGGCATTTTCTAAAAACCAGTGAGGTCACAGAGTTTAAGAACCTTTAGAACTTATCTTAATTGTATATACCTCCCTTAAAGCTTGAGTTAATACACTACTCCTAAGAATTGCAACCCTACTAATGTTTGAAAGATTTAGAAATATAATCAGTCTTTTTTAAAAGTAAAAACATCAAGTCAAACGATAGGGTTGCAACATAAAGAGTAATGAACTAACCTGAGCGGTTCTAGCATATGCATGTGTCCATGAATATTGTATTATTTTATTGATGAATGATTCTTGTCCATAAAACATCTAGGCTTAAAGATAATGGTAGGTAACCAACAAGAGAATAATAAAAAAGTCAATAGATTGCTAGATGTCTTAGGAATCCATGAGCAGTTGCTACAAGTTGAAGCTACCTATTAGAAGTAAAGGGCTAAATGCGCTGAGGCCTCTAATTGACCTTATTAGCTCAAGTTGAAAAAAGTGAAAGGACCATGGATTGGGCTTTAGAGATGCTAGGCAAGATTAAAGACCACCTACGAGAGTTAGATTAGAAACTTTAAATGTGGTTAAAAGACTTTGAATAAATTTTAAGCTTTATTAAGAATGATTGTCAGACTCCCTTCCTTTTGTTTTATGTACTCTAATCTTTGAAAATAATAAAATTTCCTTTTAGTTTATCATTCTTCATTCTTTAGTATTCCTTCAATAGAATTCACCTAACCATTCATTCTCTCTCCCTTAGGGAAATAAATCTCGTAAACTTATAAATAGAATCTTAAAAATCACCATCCTTATTCGAAATTTGATTTCTCGGTTTCTATAGAATAAAAATTTATCTTTTTTTCTCATGAAAAAATAAATAAATAAAGGGGGAAAAAAGAAAAGAAAAGTTACTAATTGATAAAGAATTCTTCCAATCAAGTTCACATGGCTGATGACAAGATTGCCTCCCTAGAAAAGATGATATATCAAATGGTTCAACAATGGCAGATCTTATTCCTGATAATCACCACTCCCTAAGTATATCAAGATTCAAACTTAGAAAAGAGACTCTTGAATTTAGAAGAAAAGGTAGCCCCGTTACAAAAGAGCATTACAAACTTAGAAATGGCAATGGGCCTAATACATAAAAGATTTCAACACCCAACGTTCAATACTAATAAAATGTCAGTAAGCCCAAATAATAAAGCAGGCCTAAGAAGAAAAGAGCCAAGGAGGAGTGAGAAAAAATAAGCCTAAGAGACTTAAAGGAGACAATTTACTCAACTGAAGATCTCAGTAACCTAAATCTTTCATCATCTAAAGGAAGTAAGGATTATAGCCTATGAAGCCCATAATTCAAATTACAAACCATACAGCTTTGACCTAGAAGCATAATTTGACTATCATATGGGTCAGAAGGGGCACTTCACTAAAAAATGCTAGAGATTGAAAAATAAGATTCAAGACCTGATAGATGCAAAAGTCATTCAGTTAAAACTACAACAAGTCAATTCGTCTTCAAGTCATGGGGGTAGTTCAATTGAGTTGCCTAAAGCTCCATTTCTTTTTAGTATGCCAATGCCTTCTAATAAGCTCACGGGTTGTTTTAAGTAGTTAAATGCTTAAGGTAAAGGCAAAGAAGAATCAAGTTGTTTTCAATAAAGTATGTTTTTGAATAGCTTTGTAAAAGCTAGAATAATATAATCTTATTTATTGCCTTTTTAATTGAGTGATCGCAGTGTTATTAACAATAAGGCAAATGAATCCCTCCCTAAGGAATTGGTAACTCACATTTAAAAGGTTTAGAATGAAAAGAGGTGAACTCCATCCCATACGTTAACCTTTAAAAACACTTTGAGAGTTGAATGATATCGGAGTAAGGACATTTTAGACTCATTCCTTAAAGGAAGTTGATTTTGAATTTGACATGCCTATTAAAGTAAAGTTAGGCATTTATTTTCAAATCCCAAACACAGCTATCCATTATTAAACCTGTTGGAGCAATTTAAAGAATTTTCAAAATTTGAACCCTGTTAAGGACTACCCCACAATAGGTCAACTCGGAGGTTACGATAATTGATTAGGAAAGAAGGATAAAATTGATTTGTGTTTACCTCAATAACGTTAACTTAAAGATGAATTTTATTTCTAATAAGTTATCTTTCTCTGAAATGAAGAAGAGACTAACTCCCTTAAGCCTACATATATCTTACCCTAGCTAGTATGCTTGGAATCCATGGGTCAAGGTTTTGAATCTCTTAAAGGCAAAGACTTGGCAAAATAAATATTCAATTTTTGGGCCAAAGGAAAAGAGAAAAGTAAGAAATAATGGGGAAAAATTATAAATAAGGAAAGAAGGAGGGGGGTGGGGGTGCGTGGGGTAGGGGCAGGTAAAAAAAAAAAAAAGAAGAAGAGAGGAAAATAAGAAGAATAATGAAAGAAAAAAAGAAGAGCTTGAAAATCGGGACTTGTGTGTAAAAGGAAAAGCACCAACTAAAGAAATCCTAGAAAATGTAAGGCCCATAATTAAAGCCTAAACATTCCCAAGAAACATAAAGCCCTTATGCTTATTCTAAATCTCATGAGCCCTACATATCTATCTCAAATCACAAGACATAAAGCCATTTTACACATCTTTAGCCATAAACACAAGACCTTCCCACTCACAATACCACCCTTACTTAATAAAGCTCTTCCAATCTTAAAGGATAATTTATCTTTAATAAAAATTGTTTTTGAAACTGGGGTAATCATACTTCTTATTTTTCCTAAAAGGTTCTTGATTAGTACACATGAGTTGAATAAGTAAATCTTGTGAAATAGGCCTTCTCATCAGTCCTCCTTAAAACCTTTGACCAAAAACCCTAAATTCACATTGTTGAATCGAAAAAGACCTAATAGATTAATCAAGGCATATCGCTTGTAAAATGGACTATAATTTTGACACCATAATCAAGAGTGAAATTTGAACCAAGAGTTCGTAAGGAAGTCCTCTTTAACTAAACTAGTCATGAGTTATCTTTTCCTTAAAAATAAGGTATTTGAAATCACTAGGCCCCACTAAGCAGCTTCGCATCAAGGTCCGGGAGAACATAAGAGGCCCTATGTAACCATCAAGGGATGGTTTTTTTACCTGTTAGCAAACTTAAAAAATGAAAAAAAAAAGGAGAAGAGAGAAAGTAAAGGATTGTTACGAATCTTTATTCCAAGTCCATGTCAGCCCAAGTGGCTAAGCTTTCAATCTATGTGACCTAATTTCAAAAAGTTGACCAAAATAGTTTAGGTCATTCTCACTCTTTCCAAATGAAGGGGATTATCCCTAATGTCCTTTTTGTCATAAATGGTTTTCATCAAATTCTTTGTTTGTAAATATTTTTCTAATTAGGTAGTTTTTTAGATGAGTTTCATTTCCTCACTTCGCATTTTTCACCATTATTAATGCTCTAACCAACTCTTAGAGCGCTGACCCCTCTTTTATTCTTTTTTAAGGTTTTAACTAACCTTTAGGGCATTGTCTTGTCTTTCATTTTTGAGATTTTAGCCAGCTATTAGAGCGCTAACCCCTCTTTTATTCTATTCAGGGTTCTAATCAGCTCTTAGAGCACTGTCCCCTCTTTTAATCTCTTTTAGGGTGAGCCAGCTCTTAAAGCGCTATCTAGTCTTCCATCCATTCTTTTTAGAGCTCCACCCTATTCATTAAACTCTCTTCAAGGTCTTAGTAAGCCCACTGGGTGCTTTTCTTCACCAATTTGCTAGAGCAAGGCCATAAGGCACCTCACTTTGCAAATTTCTTTTAGCAATCCTACTGGGTGCTTCTCTTTACTAATTTCTTTTAGTGAGCCCATAAGGTACTTCACTTCACCAATTTCTTTTAGTAAGCCTATTGGGTGATTTTCTTCATCAATTTGTTATAGCGAGCCCATAGAGCGCTCCCCTTTGTCAAATCCTCGTAGTGAGCCTAAAGGGCACTTTTCTTTATCAATTTCTCTTAGCAAGCTTATAAGGTGCTTCACTTTGTCAAATCCTCGTAATAAGCCCATAGGGTGCTTCTCTTCATCAATTTTTCTTAGTGAGCCCATAAGGCGCTTTCCTTTATCAAATCTTCGTAGTGAGTCCTTAGGGTGCTTCTCTTCATCAATTCTGCTTAGTGAGCCAATAGGGTACTTCCCTTCGTCAAGTCCTTTTAGCGAGCCTATTGGGCACTTTCTTTTACCGATTTCTCTCAAGCGAGCCCATATGACACTTCTCTCCATCAAATCCTTTAGCAAGTGCATAAGGTGCTTCTTCTAAAGTTAATTTAAGGTTGCTAGTTCCTAAGAGATGCTCTCGCCTAGGTTAGTGAGCTTAGAAGAGCACGACCAGGTTTTCCAAATTAATTTCAATTTAAAGTTGCTAGTTCCCGAGAGACACTCTTGCCTAAGTTAGTGAGCTTAAAAGAGTACGTCCAAGTTTTCCAAATCAATTTTAGCTTAGGATTGTTAGTCCTCGAGAGATGCTCCTGCTTTGTTTAGTGAACTTAGAAGAGCACGAACAGATTTTCCATATCAATTCTAGCTTAGGGTTGCTAGTCCCCAAGAGATGCTCCTATCTATGTTAATGAGCTCAGAAGAGCACGACGAGGTTTCCCAATTCGATTCTAGCTTAGAATTGCTAGTCCTTAAGAGATGTTTCTACTTAGGTTTATGAGCTCAAAAGAGCCTGATCAAGTTTTTCAAATCGATTCCAACTTAGGATTACTAGTCCCCGAAAGATGCTCTCGCCTAGGTTAATAAGCTTAAAGAAGCATGACCGGGTTTTCCAAATTGATTCTAGTTTATGGTTGCTAGTCCCCTAGAGATGCTTTTACTTAGGTTAGTAAGCTTAAAAGAGCATGACTAGGTTTTCCAAATCAGGGTTGCTAGTTCTTGAGAGATGCTCCTACCTAAATTAGTGAGCTTAGAAGAGCACAACTATGTTTTCCAAATCGATTTCAACTTAGGATTGCTAGTCTCTGAGAGATGCTCTCACCTAGGTTAGTGAGCTCAAAAGAGCACGACTAAGTTTTTCAAATCAATTCTAGCTTAAGGTTGCTAGTCCCTTAGAGACGTTCCCACCTAAGTTCTCCTACCTAGTTTAGTGGGCTTAGAAAAGTATGACCAGGTTTGCTAAATCAATTCCAGTTAAAGGTTATTAGTCCCTTAGAGACGCTCCTGCTTCGGTTAGTTAGCTTAGAAGAGCATAACCAAGTTTCAAAACAATGTTTTTAGCCAGCTCTTAAGACGCTAGACCTTTCTAAACTCACTCGGCTAGCTCTTAGAGCACCTTCTCTCTCTTTCGACTCTCACCAAATCCCTAACAGATTAAACTTAGGATAACTAGTTAGTTGTTATGCTTCTTAGGTTAAAGTTATCCTTAGGGCAAAAATAACGTCTTTTTTGTCTTTATGGTGAAGTTTTGCTCAAACTTCACTATAAATAGAGGTAGTTGTAAACATCATATTTTTGCCTCCTTTTATTATTCAAAATTTTTAAGATAAGATAAAGGGTCCTAAATTAAGAAAAAGCATTAAAAGAAAAAGAAATTTAAAAAAATACAAAAAAGTGGAAAATTCAAGAAAAAACACAAAAAATTGAAAAAGTCATAAAAAATAGAAACAATTGAAAAAATAGAGGATTTAGGGAATTTAGAAAATAATAAATATTTCAGATTTGAATCTAGCTCAGACTTACCTAGTCCATATGTGCAATTTGATTCTACATATGGACAATACATAGGTTAATGGCTTAATGGATAAGTACTTGAGTTTAGCATTGCATTGGAACTAAAGGACATGGGTTCGATTCCATCTAAGCATAAAAGTACCATTTAATTTTTTTTTTAAATAAACAACAACAACAAAAAAAGAAAAGACGAGACAAAAACAAAAAATAAACAAGCAAAAAAAAAAAACAGAGAGAGAAAAGATGGAAAAAGAAAAGAATCAGATCGGGATAAGGTGTACTATATGCACCCATTGAATTTGCAACGCATGCGTGGGGGTAAATGGCACATGGCTTGTACCCCCCTTTCTCCTTCTTCGGCTTTTTTCCAAAATTCCAACATGTTATTTCTTCTTCGCGTGCTTTGTTTAAGGTCATTTTTTACCATATTTATTACATAATTTCACCGAATTAATGGTGAAATCATGTAGCATGCATGGCCTAATATTTAATTTACCTAAAACTCATCTAAATTTAGTTAATTATGTAGTTAAAATTGAGCTCAAAAATTGGAAAAAATAATTTTTCGGGTCAAAAGTCCATTAATTCAAATCTTCGAATTAATTCAATTTCAAGGCTTTCCAAGTTTAAACAAAAATTAAACACTATAAATTGGGGCTTAGGGATCATAGTTCAAACATAAGGAAGCTTCAAAACATTTGGGATAAGCTAGAATCGAAGCTCTCTCTCTCTTTAACCACAAGTTTCATCCTCTCACACTAAAACCACCACTTCATGGTAGTTTTCGAGTGAACCCATTACCTCTACTAGCTTCACCACCGTCAAATACTCAAGATCTAACACTTGATCAAACCTTAGCAACCCCTCTACGACTAGACCACCATCATCAAGCGAAGATCATTTTCTCAAACACTACTAAACCACCATAGTAGGTTAAGGCACTTAGCCTACGTCTGGAAGCATACATCACTACGACTGCTATTAGAGGAGATGAAGCTGACCCGAAGTCGACTCAATCTGCTCTATATATATATTTAAATTATTTTTTTCTTTATTTTATTTTATTTCTCACGTATTTGTAAATTGTAAAAAAAAAAAGAGAAAAACTGAAAAAAAAAGAGAAAGAAAAAGAAAAAAAAAGAGAAAGAAGAAGGGATGTATTAGTTAATTTTCTATTCCAATTAAAACTTAGAACCATAAAATAAAATAAAATAATAATAATAATAAAATAGATTATTAAATAAATCAGGTTTTATTACTTAGAAAATAGTTTGTTCAATAAAGAAAAAATAAAATTAACCCTTTTCAAAATTAAGGCCTCTTTTTTGTAGAATTTTCAAATAAAATCGACTTTAAGACCCTTAAGCATTTTAAATAAACTCGAATCAATTTAAAATATGAATCCGACTAGTTTTTAGAAGTTAAAATCAACCAACTAACCTAAAACTTTTTCGAAAATGAATTATGGAAGTCTGATCTAAAATAACGGGTACATAAGCACCCATACGTACAGGGCGACTTAAAATATAGAAAAAATTTATTTTCTCCCTTTAGTTGATAATTCTTTAAATTCTTATTTTTTTGTAAATTTATATAATTTCAAGTTATCGCTTGTAAATAAATATTGTTGAAAGGGCATTTGAAAAGCAAAATTAAATTTGGAAAGTTAAAAGTGGTACTTGTTTAAGGTTTAATAGAATAGTCATTAGATCTAGATCTTTAGTTTTAAAAAACCATTTTAAAAATTGGTTTTATCGATAGATTAGTAGTCTAGTTATAATTAATTCACTCAATTGGTTATAACTTAAATCTCTTTCTCAACTACGGTCGGGTGGTGACTCTAAAATGTTTTCAAAGTTAGAAGAACCGATTTTCTTTAAACCTTAATCAAGAGTCAGTACTAAACAAGTAGGGTTTAATATTGATTAGTTTAAAAAAGACTGATTTATAAAAATCAGGAGAAAAAACCAAACATGTGTCTTATCTATATCTATCTGAAAAATGGTGTCTAAAAAATTATCTTATTTGTTTATGTTTTATAATTATGATGAAAATAATTATTGGAGAATTAGAGTTAGGAAATGAAAATTCATGTACTATTAAGGAAGAATATTTGAAAAAATATATTTTATACATTGGAAATTATTACTTTAATT
Organism: Lumnitzera littorea; assembly: GCA_024138015.1. Lineage (NCBI taxonomy): Eukaryota > Viridiplantae > Streptophyta > Magnoliopsida > Myrtales > Combretaceae > Lumnitzera > Lumnitzera littorea. The sequence goes on along the minus strand of JAMXBB010000009.1, from coordinate 8,595,014 downwards.
GATATTTTTGTAAATATGAATAAAATAAAAGGTAAATAAATTCAATTTTATAGGGATTTTTTACAATTTTAATTTAAAAAACAGAGTATATATGGAATTATATTTCCATTTTTTTTATCTTATTTTTGTCAAACGTAGAATTTGAATAGACGCCAATAAGACACCAAAATAATGAAAAATAAGTAAACCAAATGGAGTCTTAGATTTATTTAAGTGATATAAGACATGATATTCATTGACCACAAATGCTGCTTCATTTAACGTTACCAAATGAAATCATACGAGATAGATTGACCATTGAAGCTGGTGTATGTAGAGATCGTTGATTGAAAAATTGCAAAAAAGGTTATCTAACAAATATAATATTATGGAAATTTTTATGGCCCCGTTCACTATTTTAACGTGATCGGTCCAATCCTTCATCTCACTATTTATTTATTATCCATTAAATCTACAATATTGAAAACACAATCAACTTAATAGTTTAGATTTAATGAATATTCAATCAACGGTACAATAGATAGTAATGCTAGTCCCCTAAAAAACATGAACGAGACTATAGAAAAATCTCAAAATTATAAGTAAAACGTATTACGTTAGCAAGGTATTTTAAAGCTTATTATATGTATTATATACCATTTGTAATTCAACTTAGGCTTTCTTGATTATATTATAGATCATGTAATACATTGATCATATTCAATATCCTTTACATATTTTATTTTGGTATACATATTGTAAAGTACTTATTAATATCGTACAAAATACATATTAATAGGCCATTCTAAGCCCAAGTGTCTACACTTGCTCGAACACCCCCAAGCACCACTCCAAGTCATTAGCTTAGCTCCTTTCAATAGCTTAATTAACCCAAGTCAAGCAACTTGCTTAAATCCCTTCGAGCTTACCTCCTCAAACCATGCGTAGTGGAGCACCTTGCCTAATCTACTTAGTATGCCAATTCAAATCTACCTCAAGCACTTCTCCATCTCAACCTCCTAGGGTCCTTATAAACTTCTACTAGCATCTTCGGTCGATTTGACCCCTCAAGCCATCCAGATCCAAGCTTGGTGTACAGCCTCAACCTTGATCCTTGAGCTCATGCTAGGTGCTCAGTGCGTGGTACGGAGATTTCAATGTCCTTACTATTCTCCCTCTCTTTCTCCTTATTAAATGCCATCTAACATTTACAGTATTACATAGGCACCTAGCAGCCTTAGCTATGGCAGTCACTCGCATTATGGATATGATAGTCACATTCCCCAAGATACACCAATTGGCAAAACAATATCATCTTCTCTTGTACTATGCATGTCTTTTGTACACCAACCACGTACAAGCCAATATTGGCCTACCATGTATCCTGGGCAAGTAAGCTCTATGCCTTATAAATAGGCTATAAAGCTACAGGTATAAGAATCCCCAACTTTGAGAGTTTTCCTTATACTTTTAAAGTCACAAAACTCTCTCTTTTTCTTTCTTTTGCTAACTCACGTATCGGAGAGCCCTTATTGGCTTAGCTATAAGGGACTTTCTTGTTAGTCTATCATCGCACATGATTATTTGACCATCAAACGACTAGCCCTTAGTGCTAAACACATCACCAATACATACATTATTTTGTATGTACTATTCTTAACATTTGTACATAAGGTATAATTTTATTTATCTTTTTATTGGTTGAAAAAGGAATTACATGGAAAGAAGGGATATAAACCTAAGTTATGTCTGTAATCGAATCGAGTCGAACCAAGCAATGTTAATCTCGACCTCAACCTCGACCTAAACCTCGAGCTCAAATTAAAAACTCAAGGCTTAAGCTCGAGGTCGTATTCGATCGAACTTTAAAATTTAAGATTGAGCTTAACTGGAAAATATACATAGCAAGTTTGAACTTTACTCAATTAACTCGATTAAGCTTGGACTTTTTACAAATTTTCCTTAACCAATATTATTAGATTTGCTTATATTTAAATAAATTAACAATATATTAAAAATTATACAAAACTTGAATAAGCTTGTAAGCCTAGCGAACTTAGTAGTTTAAAGCTTAAACTTAGCTCAATTTACTACTTGAATAGTTTAAGCTCGAGACTGTCATTGAATCAAATTCAAATAAAACTCGAGTCGAACTCAAATAGTTTACAAATCGACTTGACTCATTTACACCCTTAGACCTAACCTTACTATCTACATATAAAATATACAAAGAAGTACTACTCCTTGTACAATATCCATCGTGTCATATGCATAAAAGTAAATTAAGAAATTCCATACGTCTGACAGAAGGATGATGTCCAACAAAATGAAAACCTTGAGTGTAGTGATCACATAAAAGAAAATACAACCGCCCTTAATAGGGAACTCCAAACAATGAATAATATAGGGGAAAAAAAAACAACATTTCAAAGTGCAACATGACCCAAGAATCAAAACCATGTAAGTGATACAAATTACTCTTCAAGTTGAAAACAATCAGAAGTTTCCAAAGCTAGTTTTCTTGCCAAATTATCTTTCTGAGCTCATTTTTTGCGTGTATCGAGGCATTGATTTCATTCAAATGACTAGAGATGTTGCTCGAATGAACTTAGAAGAGTAGCCTTCAAATTGCAAATATAGGGAACCCTACACAACGTATGTGATTTAAGAGACAAAAAGGTAAAAGGTGAAATAGTCGTTTGGGGGACATTTTATTAAACATGAGGTTTTATGCTCAAATTTTATAAATATCATTTTGCTTTTTCAAGATGCATTTACAGCATGAATAACTTTTTTTCTTTTTTATAAATTATTCCATCTTTATCAAATAAATTATCAGCAAAATAATACTAATCATATAACTTGGTTTTGTAACATTTATTTTTACAATTAAGGTTATGATGAGTTTTATGTATTAATTTTTTTTTTATAAATTGATAATTAAATTTCAATTAATACATATACCATTGAAAAGTTTATTTTGCACTAAACACCTCTAATCATTTTATAAAAGAACTTTTCATCTTATAAAGTTTTGGAAAATATTATTGATACAATCAGTGATTCTTTTACGTATATAAGGTACATTAGAATTGCAACAAGAAGTGGATTCTAATGCACCTGAGCCCGGGCTAGAGGGTGATCGGTACCATCCGCTGATATTGGGGGCGATACATCGGTTGATTAGAGAGAGTCAGAGATAGTTTATGTATTCCTTTCTTGTTATTGAGTTTCCATAGAATAAAGGAATAAAAAAGGTTTGTGTTAATCTCTTTGAGCAAAGAAATGTACGGCATTTACCAATGTACCCCTAATACATATATATATTTCAACCTGTGTCAATAATGTATCATATTTTTCATAAATATTATCATTTTACATGTCAATATTGATGCATTTATATTTATACGTCGTAAATATATTACATACTGAATAATTACGACACAATAAAAATGAAGGTAAACTCAAATTCTCACAGACAATTACAGATCTCAAAACTTCATTCATCTTATTAGTATTTATAGAGATGGTTTTAGTAGTAATAAAACCCTAAAAGTCCCAATAATGGGAATAGACCCCCTACATTTAATTTTGTCTATTTTCCTTAATTTATTCCTTTGTGACATGGCTAAGTGTAATCAATAATTTATATTAAAAAGAAGATGATGACGACATCATAAGATATTTTAAAATTCAAAATAACCTCAATTTGTAAACGAGGAAAAATTGAATGAAAGTAAATAGAGATAATCCAAATCTCCTAATAAGTAAAATAATTTAAAATAACTCAAATCATAGACATGTCCTGACCATTGTCATTCCCAAAACTCTTCCAACAATAATCCTCGTTAAGTCCTTTTGCTTTCAACACAAATTACTCTTTGCACAATTTATTATTATTAGGAAACAGGTAGGGTTTCCACATAGAAACATTCACCATCACCTTCCACGTCTTCTTCTAGTATTTGTGTTCGGTTCCCAACCAGAAAAATAACAACCAAATATCCGTGATCCATGGTACAAATCAATGCTATGTTTGACACCGTCCTCCGAAGGTGTTTGTACACACCCGTTAGAGGGGGAAAAAATATAAAAAGAGAAGAAAGAAAATTCGGCTGTCTAAAGATAAGTTTTAAATATGAGAAAAGATTCAACAATACTATCGTACCATTTATCTTTTAGACAAAAGCACTTGGGTGCATCAATAGATGGATGTGCACTGCCTTGTCACCATGCAACGTAAACAGACATTATCATCTTACTCCTTACACCATCAATGCTATCATATTAATATTGACAACAAAATGGTAGCCTTAGAAATACTACATTCAACTTTAAAGTTACTATATCATATTGTTATACAATTATACAACTCAAAATTACAATATAATATAACTTTTTTTTTTTTTTGGACAAACATAATAGCATAACTAAAATTTGCTAATCTATAGACAAAAGCAAATACTAAGCATACAGGATAATTCATATGAGAGGCACGATACACTTTTTAAATACGGGGATCGCAAGTGCTCCCTTTCGGATCCATGAAAATTATTCCAGATACTATTTTTCTTTTTGGTCACCCTTTTAGATACAATGCGAAACAATAAACCTAGCTGATACTATCGAAAAGACCCAGAGGTGTTTCTAGCTTGGCCTCTTTCTATTCCTCGTACGAATGATTGATTAAACGATGAACATGGACGACAAGGTGAGAGAGGCGCATCTGTCTAAGTAGCAAGCACTACACGCTACATTTACAAATTTATATGCGTATATATATATATATATATATATATATATATAATATATATTATTGGTTTAAAAAAAAGTGAAAAGAAGAGATGAAGACTAGTCTATGGATAGAGATGATTTAGGTTTGATGAAGTGAGGTGGTGGATGCTTTGCCTGACACGATAGCTTCAGTCTTGTGGTTGGTGGAAGTGATGCGTGTGATTTTGGAGCTGATAGAGAGAGATATTATTTCCCATAGGAAACGAGTGGTAAAATGGAGGTGGAGGGAACATGAGGTTCATAGGTATACAAGTCAGTGGATTATCAAATTTGCGGCCTAGATTTTCTAATGCTTCGATTTGTGCCTTTAAGAACTTGAGATAATTCGCAGCTTCCTCAAGCAGTGATGCCGTGTCTAACTTACCTCCACCTGGGACCAACTTCTTCAAAACCTTGAGCCTCTCACTGATTCTTTCTCTCCTTTGTCTTGCAGCCACGGTTTGTGGATCGGACGAGATCCTCACGTTCTTCCTCTTTGGCTTCTGATCCTTCTCGTCCACCACTTCGCGGTCTAGGTTCACTGGCTTCATAGCGGCTGCACAGTATATCATCTCCTTCATTGGAGAAATCATGGTTTCATCCTGACTGTCCTCCTCCATAGCTGCGTTTCGAGATGAACTTGGTTCTAAGAAATCCGTCATGGAATGTTGTGTAGCTTTCTCCAATCTAGGGTTCCTTAGATCCAGATGAGGATTCTCTACGACATGGCAGAAGTCCACTTCTTGGTTCAAAAACTCGACCGGGAGGTCGTCGGCCGTACGATGACTCCCCGCTGATATGTTCATGATGCCGGAGTGATCCTTGATCACTGATGTAATGATACTTCCTCCATCAGGATTGGTTTCTCCGGATATTTGTGGGAGAGTTTCTTCAAGCACATTTTCGATGCATACGATATCATTGAACTCAGCCTCGGATGCTTCCAGGGAATGATTCACACTGTGCCACATAGATTTCAATAGCTTTTCATGTTCAGAAGAGATCGCGTGTTCTTCCAACGTATCCGTGGCAAAAGCAAGGCAATTTTCGCTGCTTTGTATGAAGTTAGTGAATTGAGGAGGTTCTGGTTGGGAATAATTTACAGTCAGGTCACTTTGGCTCATACAATTAGAAACAGAAAACATAGGATTTTCCGGATTTTCGCATGTTGCCTCCCCCAGGGTGTAGAACAAAGGATTTTCAGGTGTTGGGGAATAATTTACAGTCAGGTCACTTTGGCTCATACAATTAGAAACAGAAAACATAGGATTTTCCCATGTTGCCTCCCCCAGGGTGTAGAACAAAGGATTTTCAGGTGTTGGGGAATAATTTACAGTCAGGTCACTTTGGCTCATACAATTAGAAACAGAAAACATAGGATTTTCCGGATTTTCCCATGTTGCCTCCCCCAGGGTGTAGAACAAAGGATTTTCAGGTGTTGCTTCCCCAGGAAGGTAGAAAAAAGGATTTGGCGTGCCAAGATCCTGGTTTTGCCAAGAGCTCAAGCTTGAATTGTCATTGTGATCTGTCATAAACAGATTGGGAGGTGATTGCATAGGGAACACTTGATCCAGTCCTCCTGGATTCGAAAAATCAGCCACTGTTGGAGAGGTTAGGAAATTTGATTTAGGATTGCAGTAATTCGGGCTGGATGGAATGAAATTTTCACAAGAATGCTGCTGCTGATCATAAATTTGGTCATAAAATGTCATGTTCGGTAATTTTGTAGGTTGCCAATCAGGAACCTCCATTTGCTATGTCAATCCTCTAGGTTTAGATCATGGCAAGTGATTAGAAGATGAAAAACGAGATAGGATCTTAAGGGAGACGAGAAAAATGAGATTTGGAAAACAGAAGGCGAATTAGAGTACCTTGAAAATACTAGGTTTTTCTTTTTCTATGCATTGGTTTGCTTAGTTGAGTGTTTCTCTATGGAGACAATCTTTGCACTAGAGAGATTTGATCATTAAATATAGCAAGGGTAGCTTTCTACTAGGTTTTTTATTTTCGACCTTGCTTGATTGAAACATACTGTGGAAAAAAAAAAAACAAACAGCTCGTCCTTTGACAATTACGTGGTTTGATCCGAATTTTGGAAATTCATTCTGATGTTTTCCACGCTGGCGAAGGATTCGCATACCAAAAAGAATACTTTTGGTATATATATATTCAACTAAGTATAAATTAAAACAAACAAGTATAAATTATTAATATCTATACATATATATTGTTAAACCTTAATGAGGTCGAGTTGTAAAAGTCTCCTTGTATAAATCATTATAAGATTGAAGTAGATCTTATTATTGCTACTGTAAACCTGATTTACCTAAGTTGTATATGACTATTTTGCTTTGAAACAAACATCTCAACACATATAAATACTTAAAACTTATAAAAAATTCTTTAGAACTTATATTTACATAGCTCACATTTCTAAATTCAACTTATGTAACCTAGTAATTTAGCTATAATTATTATTACAAGGTATCCTAGCTAATTTCTCTAAAGTCCATATATCTTACTAGAGAGAAAAAAACAAGTAAAAAAGAAGAAAGAAGCTTCCATAAGAGTTATGCATCTAACTAAGCCATACTGGTAAATAGGAGAAATAACGGAAAGGAAAAATTGTACAATATCAGGTAAAAGGACAAGTGGCAAAGAGACATTGGTTCCTTATTGGGGGCTTGTAAGTGAAATAGCTATGCTAGACTTGTTATTGTAGATGTGGTTAGTAGTATTAGAGATCACTGAGGTGAATAATAAGTGCTACCACGTAGTAGTAGTAGCGAAAACAGGCTAAAAGAGTAGGAGCCAATATGGAGGGGAACTCAGCACTCGACAGATCAGTATCTGCACAAAGGGGTCCTAACATTTGGGGTAGTGATGCATGATTAAAGTCCTTGGCCTTAACATTCGGCAAGTTAGGTACAACACTCAAAGTTGTACAAAGCCAGGTATGGCTAAGCTGAGCTCTCAAGGAGTTTTCTACCATTCTCTTGTATATTGTGCCTCGTCTTCAATAGGCTAATGAAAGAGAATTCTTTTGGCAAGTGATTGAAGGCCTCAAAGGTGCGTATGCATGAGAGGGCTAAAGGTCGATAATCTATTAATGATCAAATAATTTCACTTTACACCATTCAAAACAAACCACCCCACTAAAGCATTAATATACAACCAAATGGTCAAAGATACACAAGCATCAAGTACATAAACATATGTCTACAAGCACAAACAACACAATCCGAAGCCTCCAAGTGCATTAATATACTACTCTAAAATACAGTAATGTATTGATTCCAAATTACTTGAATTGTTCGATTTGATCACTTAACTTTGATGCAAGGTTAACTCATTTCCGTTTACTCCTATAATATAAATATCCTTTTAGTATTTATACCCTTATTTTATATATATATATATATATATATAAGCTTTTAAATCATATTTTTTACCCAATTATCTAACTTATATGTTTTACTTATTACTAATCTATTTTAAATTAGTTTCTGTTTCAGTTCTTGAATCAGTTTCTGATTTATGTTCTAATTCAGTTTTTGATTATGGTTTTTTATATGTATGCCTTAGGATTTCCTTCCAAACTAATAGGTAAAATTCATCCAACTGCATTTGAGTATCCTAAATCTCCTATTTAACTCCTAATTAGTATATCGGTTTGTATAATACATTTTACTCTTAATTTAACTACCAAATTTGCTCCCGATATAAAAATAACCTACATTTTTCACGTAATATCCTAAATACATATTCCATATCAAAATTATTATTATTATTATTATTATTATACATATTCCTTACACACATATTATATATTATTACAAAATCTACACTTAAAACACTTATCTAGTATTTCTAACACTATAAATATCATTTTTCATCACCAAATAAAATATTATGATGTCTAATTATATTCCTAAATTAGAAATTATACCAAATTAACCCTAAATCAAAGATCAACTTAAATATACCCTTTTACTTATTATTCTTTTATACATATTTATTACATAATATGCATAATACATGTATCCAACAATTCAAACTCTACAAATAACATCCTACGTAAGCAACTAACCTCCAAAGATATTTAATTACATACTAAATTAAAATTTGTATTATTATTAACATTAAATCACAAAATTAAGCCCACAAATTGTTTTTTAAGCATGATTTTAGGGCCTAAAAATTAAATAAAATTTTAGAAAGTTAATTTCCAAATAAACTCCTCATAACATTATAGTAAATACTCAGAAAAACTATATTGTTAAGGTCATTTATATCAAAATCGAAAACTAGCTTAGGTTTAGGAATTTCTCAAGCATCGTATATCTCAAGACCTAATTTTATCAAATTGATTATTTTTTCCTAAATCTACATACAAAAATACTAAAATACAAAATTTCAGAGTTCTCCATATATATTTGGTATTTTTAATAAATTAAACAAAATCGAAATAGAAATTGAACTCACCTGTTCAATCGGCTTCTAACCACTAGTGGTTGCTCCAAACGTGTCGGTAGCCCCTGCCGGTGGTTCTAACGTCAAGTGGTAGTGGTCATTTTGTTTTAAGTAATCATTGATTGTAGGTTTACCTTATAAGCCTTAATTACACTATAATTTGTTAATTTTTTCTAAAAATATTCTTTCCTCTCTTATTAGCTTCTTTCTATTTTTTTGGACTCTCTACATAACATAATGAATTTTAGATGGCTATCTTTTAACTTATAAGGCTATATAGATGAGTTAATGAATTACTTGGTGCCATTTATCCCTTGTCTATTCTTTGTTTTACTTTCTAATTATCCCAACATGCCATGATCGAGATCTAAGCATTTCTTCTCTTTTCCATAATTTTCTTAATTTTTTCTTTGATTTGTTGTGAATTTTCATTAATTATTTAGTATTATTTTAGTATATTTTAGGTATTTTAAGTAATTTTAGGTATTTTTTACCTACATATAAATACATATATAATACAAGTAGATACTCCTAAATATTGCTTATGTTATTTTATAATTTTTAGTGTACATATAATTTATTTCTATCGATTTGTTAATTAGTAGAACTTGTTTTACGTGTTTCTGATAAATAACATGTAACATATATATAAATCAATATTATAATATTTAATTATTTTACTATTTATTTTCCTAAATTTAAAGTCATAGGATCACTATTACTAATATTTTTAACTTCATGCTAAATTTAGGCTCAATTAAACAACTTACCTAATCATCATAAATTTTATTTACCAAACCCTGAATACCTAATTGCAAAACTTACAGTTGTTCCATCTAGTGGTTTTACATTAATGGGCTGCAAAACCTTGGTTATATTATGAAGAATTGAAAAAAAAAAGGAGGTTAATGTGACTTGTGGCACCCATATCAACCATCCATGTAAACTTATTATCACCAAGAGCGTTTAAACAAAAGAGTCGAGGAACAATTGCCATGCTTACAAATTGCACAATGTTTACTGATATGATAAGTCCAAAGTTGTTAATTTGAGTACCAACATCATAACCTTGTTGAACTTTTCCTTTCATCAGTATAAGCATCTCATGACATATGTTCTATACTAACTGATGATCATTTAGGCTAAAATTCTATGAACAATTGTCCTTAATAGAGCTCTCTTCATCATAGTCAAAATGAGTGTGTGCAACCTTGCTCCTACTGGTATTAGAAGTTCCAAAAGTCTTCAAAGAATCTAAAGCAAATGAAGAGGAACAATGAACTAGATTTGCTATAGAAATACTATTACATACGATCATTACAAATGCAACTTTGCCTTTCACAATTCTTTTTCCTTTGAACTAGTCTAGATATCCTCTAAACTAAAAACAACTATCAATTGAGTGACCTTCGGCCTTATAATGCTTACAACTTAGCCCACTCTTGCCTTTCTTTCTATTGTTATCAATCAAAGAACTTCTTCCCTTAGAAACAAAAGCAAATGCTTTTGATTCCATATTGAAATTGATGAGACTTTTTTCTGTTTCTCTATTTGTTAAACTAGATAAAATGTTATATTCACAAAAGGCATTGGATCCATTAATAGTATACGATTCTTAACTCCATCATATGCTTCGTTGAGGTCCATTAGAAATTGCATGGGTTTAATTTGTGATTTAAACTCAAGCAATTTATCACACAATTAACAAGCACATTGATTACATGTACACTTTAAATATACTCTAAGCTGCTACAACTCATCCCAACAACGTTTTAATATTCCATAATATATGCCTACACTAAGATTCACCTGTTTGAGGTTACTAATATCATATTGCAATTAAAATACAAGTAAAGCATTAGAAACTCTATGTTGCTTAATGATTTCATCTTAAAGCTGTTTAGCTAATTGAGTGTTTATAGAAGACTATGAAATTTCAACTATCATTGAATTAAGGATCCAGCTACGAACCATATAGTTACATTGCTGCCATTTAGTTAGATTTGATAAACCTTCTTGTGGTTTTACAATTGTACTATTTGTAAAACCTAACTTTAATTTAGCTCTAAGTGCTATCCCACTTAACCAATTCCATCCTAAGTAATTATTTCCATTGAAGATTAATGATCCAATTACCATGTTAGGATTATAAGTAATTGATAAGAACAATGGATCAGTAATAGATGCATCTACCATTGCGGTATTTACAAAATTCATCATCAAACTCATATAAGAGGAAAACAATGAACTATAATATTACCTCCTTATGAAAATGAAAGAAAGTGAGCAGAATACCTCAATCACATGAGGCTCTAATACCATATGAACTCTTAGCTTTGATCATGAAAGTATGTCAAAGTAGTAGAGCTAGAAAATAGTTTGTAAAGGAAATGAAATTGAATCGTTAATTAGTTATGAGTTATAGTTGTTTGCTATTTATACTATGTATTAAAGGTGAGCATAGTTCAGTTTGGTACAGTTTACCTTTCCTCTCTCTCTTTTTACTAAATTGAACCTACTATAATGGTCTGATTTTTTTTTCTTTTTTTTTTTTTTTGAAGTTGAACCTAACCATATGGTTCAATTCATAAATTTTTCGAACCTAATTAAAACTGATTCAATTTGGTTTGATTAACGGTTCGAACCGTTTATATCAAATTTTCACTAAACATTTTTATTTTCAATAAATATAAAATTTTAAATGAAATTTACTCAACTTAATAATTGATATAAAAGTATGATAAAGAATAACAAAATATGAAAAGTTTGATAAAATTTATGAAAATTGATGGAAACAAATATAAAATAATTGTATGAATTTTTTTATTTAACTAAACGATTTAGTTCGGTTTAATTCGGTTTGGTTCGGTTCGGTTCGGTTCAATTCGGTTCAGTTCAATTCAAAACGATATAGTTCGATTCGCTTTCTTGAATCAAACCATAAACTGTTTATACATAAACAAACTAAACCATAAATTAAATGGTTAGCAAAAAAACCAATTTTTCAATTCAGTTCGGTTTACAATTCGATTTACGGTTCGCCCTTTTTTTGCTGAACCCTACTACATATAACTATAGAAACTAAGCACCAATACAAGACTTATAATTGGCTCAATAAATTAAAGGCACATGTACAATTGAGCCACCTATATAGTCCTACAAAACCCTAAAAGTTCCAATAATGGTAAATCAATTAAAATAACTCACAAATCATAAACAAACAAGTGATATCCAACCTATCGTTCCCAAAAACTCTTCCAACAAGAATCCTCCACTAGTCCTTTTGCTTTGAAGATAAATCTCTGCCCAAGTTCCTTTGGACAAGATTTTTACTAGGAAACGGAAGGGTGTCCACATAAAACCATTCACCCTACACATCTTCTTCTAGTATTTATGTCATGGTCCCCAACAAGAAAAACAAAACTCAAATAACATCCACTACCAACTAATCCAATATGTATCGTTATCATCTTAGGCCTAGGATCTGAATACATCTGTTGGGAATATATATATATATGTATGTATGTATATGTATATGGCGGAGAAAGAAGAGTTTTAGGTAAAAGCTTGCAATTAGTATGACGGATATCGATTGCATAGTCACCTTGCAACGTACATGAATATTGTTATTCTTAATCCTTGCACCGTTAGTGGTATCGATATCAATATCGACAAGAAAACGGTAGGCTCAAAAATACTATATTGCACTATAAATTTACTATCATATTGTAATACAAGTATACAACTCAAAATTACGATATAATACAAAGATTCATTATATATAAAGCCTACACTCAAGACTCGGTCCACTCCTAGAAATATTCTAAAATAGTCCGAATAATTTGAACCTTAATAAGTAGAGGTTGTTGGAGTAAGGTATGTAGGATTGTACTTTGGCTATTTGGTCATAATAATCTCGGCTGTCAGTCAATGGAGGCTTGGCGTATACAAGGGGATTTCCACTCATTTTAGCAAGTTTGATTTTTTAGTCTAAATGTTCTCTCTCTAAGTAAGCCCATGTCGGTAATGTGTCCTATTTTTCACAAATATTATTACATGATATGTCAATACCAGTATCTACATATCTATACATCCTCAATATATATTGGTCAGTAATTACAACACGGTGAAAGCGAACATAAACTCTAATTTTCAAAGAAAACAAGAAATTGTAAAACATGGCTAATCTTATTCATACTTATTGCTTATAGCTATCTATGATGTAACAACATAATTAGAACTCTCTTCACCGAAGAATTGTCCGTTTTAAAATCAAATGCTGCACAATTTTGGTGTAGCTACTTTGTAGGTGTCACCTATTTTGAGATTGCTCCACGTTGAGCACCATTTCTGATGAAGTCTAAAATTGGTACAATAAAGAGCATCACGATGATTAGAATTGCATCACCTTCCTATTAATAATGAGTATCACATATAGGGAACAAGTTTGAATAGGTAGTATACAGCATGTATAAATACATATAATATATAACTATTAATTATATTTTGACACATAGTAATATAGGTAGTCAGTTTTAGGTTATTACTTACTACTAACCCTTGTATTTGAATTCGATTAGTAGTTATATATCTCCTATATTTCTATATGGCGTATCCTACTTATTAAATATCCTCTCAATGTATGGAGAAGGTATAGTTGTAATGAAACCCTAAAAGTTCCCATGATGGTAAAACCAATTAAAATAACTCATAAATCATAAACAAACAAACTAAATATCCACCCTATCGTTCCCAAAACTCTTCGAACAAGAATCCTTCACAAGTCCTTTTGCTTTGAAGACAAATCTTTGCATAAGTTCCTTTGAATAAGATTATTATGAGGAATCGGAAGAGTTTCCACATATAACCATTCGCCCTATACATCTTCTTCTAGTATCTGTGTCTTGGTCCCTAACCAGAAAAACAAAAATCAATAACATTCACTGCAAATCAATCTAATATGTGTCGTTGTCCTAGGGTATGAATACATCTATTGGGAATATATATATATATATATATATATATATATATGGCGGAGAAAGAAGAGTTTCATGTAGAAGCTGGTTATTATTGGAATGGAGATTGAATGTATAGTCACCATGCAAAATATTGTCATTCTTAATCCTTACACCATTAGTGGTATGGAAATTAATATTGAGAAGAAAATGGTGGCCTCAAAAATACAATTTTGCAGTATAAAGTTACTATCATATTGTAATACAAGTATACAACTCAAGATTACAATATAATATAACTTTTTTTTGTTTTTTTTGGGACCAACATAACAATATAACTCAAATTTGAAACACTGAGACAAGAACGAACACTATAGAACACAGGAAATAGTTGACAAGAAACTTGTATAGGACAAGAAATGAGAAGCATGATGCACTTCTTAATTATTCGGGAAACTAAGTACTCTCCTTCGGATCTAGGATCTTTTTTTTTTTTTTTTTTTTTTGGTTTTTGGATTCCTAGCTATGGATACTGGAAAACCATGGAGATTCTTGTAGCGTGGCTCGTTTTTATTCCTCGTATCAATGATTGATTGAACGACGAACAAGGACGCCTAGCCGAGAGTGCGGCGCATCCATCTCAATGATGAACAAGTAGCTGCCACAGTACGCTTTATATAAATATACGCGTGTAATTGTTGGGCTCAATACGTAAAAAGAAGAGAAGGAAAGAAGAAAAAGGCTTTTGGAGAGATATGATTTAGGTTTGACGAAGTGATGAGGTCGTGGATGCTTTGCCCGATAGGAGACTTTCAATCTTGTGGTTGGTGGAAGTAATGCGTATGGTTTTGTAGTTGAAAGAGGGAGATATTATTATTTTCCTTAGGGAATGAGTGGTAAAATGGGAGTGGAGAGAACATGAGGTTCATAGGCATACAAGTCATCGAATTGTCAATTTTGTGGCCTAAAGTTTCCAAAACTTTGATTTGTGCCTTTAAGAACTTGAGATAATTTGCAGCTTCCTCAAGCATTGATGCCGTGTCTAACTTACCTCCTCCTGGAACCAACTTCTGCAAAACTTTGAGTCTCTCACCGATTCTTTCTCTCCTTTGTCTTGCAGCCACTGTCTGTGGTACAGAAGAGATTCTCACGTTCTTCCTCTTAGGCTTCTGATCCTTCTCATCCACCATTTCGGGGTCTAGATTCACTGGCTTCAGAGCGGCTGCACAGTATATCATCTTCTTCATTGGAGAGATAGTGGTTTCGGGTTGGCTATATTCCTCCAGGGTCGCGTTTTTTAACGGACTTGTTTCCAAGAAGTCCGTGCTGGAAAATAGAGCCGCTTTCTCCAATCTAGGTTTCTTTTGATCCGGAAGGGGTTCCTCTAGAACATGGCGGAAGTCTATTTCAGGGTTCAAAAACTCGGCATGAAGGTTGTGAGTGTGATTCCCCACTGAATTTTTGTTTATGATTCCAGAGCGATCATTGATTGTGGTTACTGTACTGCCTCCAGGATTTGTTTCTCTGGAAATTTGTGAGGGAGTTTCTTCAAGCTCCTTTGCGATGCGAAGGATATCATTGAACTCGGCCTCGGATGCTTCCAGGGAATAATTCACATCATTGGACAGTGATCTCACTAACATTTCATGATCGGAAGAGATCGTGGATACACCATCATATTCTTCCAATGTATCCATGGCAAACGGAAGCCGGCCATCATTGGTGCTTTGTGTGCAGTTAGGGAATTGAGGAGGTTCCGTTTGGGAATAGTTAGCAGTTAGGTGTGTTTGGCCAATGAAATTGGAAACAGAAAATTCAGGAGTCTCCGGATTTTCCCATGTTACCTCCCCCGGGATTTGGAAAAAAGGATTTTCAGGAGTTTCCCATGAGAACGAGGGATTTCGTGGGCCAGGATCCTGCCTTTGCCAACTGTTCAAGCTCGAGCCGCCATCATACTCTATCATAACCATATCAGGAAGTGATTGCACAGGGAACACATGATCTAGTCCTCCAGGGTCAGAAGAACCAGCGATAGATGGAATCATTTGGAAATTCGATTCAAGATTACACCAATTTGAGCTGGATGGCAGGAAATTTTCATAGGAATGCTGCTGATCATCATACATTTGCTCATTATATGCCGTGTACGGCAATTGCGTATACGGCCAATCATCAGGAAATTCCATTTATTATGTCAATTTTCTAGGTGTGTACACACACACACACATATATATATATATATAGCTATGTGATTAGAAGATGGAAAAGTGGAGCTTGGACCTTAGGGGCGACAAGAGAAATGAGATTCGAAAAATAGGAAGCAAACTAGAGTACATAGGAAATACTAGCTTCGTCTTTTCTATGCATTGGCTAGCTTAGAGTGTTTCTGAATGGGGACAATCTTGCCTTGGAGGGATGTGGTCATAGATATAGCAAGGATAGCGTGACTCTTGGACTTTGATTCCTCGACTGTTTACTTCATTGCTATATAATGTTGGAAAAACAGCTTTTCTTTTGAAAATGACAAGGTTTGAACCGAGTTTTGGAGCTGCCTTCGGCATAGATTCACATACCAAAAAGAGTCTGGCCTTTTTCCGGATGGTTTAGTTTTATTTTCTTGTATATTAATTTGCGCACGATTTCCATCTGTTTAAAAATTTAACGCTGGTAAAGACGAAGACGGTCTAAATTGTACCTCGTCTACATTTTTTTTTTCAAACTTAATGATTAGCTAAATTGTTTTTCTTGTACCTTGTAATAACTTGAGTGAAGATGGTGATTATTGAATAAGAATTAGAAAGTGCAATTTCAATTATTTTAAGAAAAAGATTGAAGAAATGTACTTTATTATTTTTTTTATGACCAACTACATTATACAAATAAACATATGAGGGAAAATCAAATCTAATTTATCTTGCTATAAGTGTTCATACCAGTTGAATAGAAGAATCTTAGCATCTTATTTTGACAAACACATGGCTGAAAAACCATGTCTTCAATATTAAAAGAAAAAAGAAAATAAGATGAAAATAATTTAACAAGTGTAAATTATGATTATCAAAAGAAACAGATATAAATTATTATCATATTTTTTACACACAATCAAGATCCATAAACATATGAAATTTTAAGTGAAAAATTTTATGTTCATTGCTAGTTGGAAAACCATAATTTATACAAGCACAAAATGCTAATAGTGAACTATCCAAGGCGTCCATCTGCAACTAAATGTGTAAAACCTAAGCTAAAAATAAAAATAATTAATTAATTAATTTAAGGGAATTAAAGGAAATAAGTAATTTGTATATTTAGCCTTTGATATGGCATATAATTTGATATCAAGTACCAAGGACAAAATTACCATAGAAAAAGATTCAAATATTGGTATAATATGTAATTAAGTATCAAGTGCCAAGGGCAAAAGTGTTATAAGAAAATATTTGGACATTGATATAGCATTTAATTAAGTATTAAGTGTCAAGGGTAAAACTGTCATGAGAAAAGATCTAGACACCAGTATAGCATATGATTACACATTAATGTCAGGGGTATTTTGGTTTAGGAAAAAGTTATATTCCCCATTAATTCAATTAACCACAATTTACTGTTGTAGTAACTCCCTCTCATAAAAACTTACGATACTTTTCAAGAAACTTACAGCACTCATCTCAACCTCAAATCCCAAATCCCAAATTAAGATTCATGTCATTGAAAGAGGAATTCGCTAAGAATCAATCTTTCCTCCTTAATCAAGTAAGTTATCCTTCTATTTTCATTCTACCATTTTCCAATTTATGCTTTTAGGGTTTTTGTAAGTTTTGGGATTGGAGGTGTTGATATTGTTAGTGTGGTGATGGTGGTGATGCGGTTGTGATATAAATTATATCTTATTGGCATCGCAAAGTGGTGTTGAAATATGTAGTATGCGTGTACCGTGTCTTACGTATGAGCGTGTATGTTAGGTGTAGTATACGTTGTGTGTGTATGTATGGACATCATAAAGTAGGTGATTGGCTGACTAATAGTTGTAGTCGTACGACAGCGTGTGGTGTATGTATGCACATGAAATCGAAATGGCAATGTACACTGTATGTATGTATGTGTGATAACATGTTAGGAGTTGTGTGAATGTTGGTGTCATGTGTGTATATATTAAGGGTAATATTGGAAAGGATATATGGAATACGGTTTGGAAGCTTATAATATGGAGTTGAGGGTAGGGTTAAGGAGAAAGAGGTATCGAGTTGTGAAATTATTAAATTCTAACCTAGCTTTTATATCTTAGATACGTACTAAAGGACGCGTGGTGTTAGATTAACTTGAGATAGGAACTCTAAGTATGGGATATATGTTTGTTGAATGTGTATGGTAGGTTAGCGAATATAAATTAGACTAAATTGATATTTGGACTTAATTGTGATGCTAGTTGTATTTGGCTTCGACTACTCACCGGTCGGGTCCAGTAGTGTTGGTAAAGCACCTAGTGATCTTTACGCTACACTATCCCCTCTAGGTTGGTCTATGGCACTCTAGTGTTAGGGAGTATTCAACACCAATACTTATGTAATATCTATATATATTGCATGTTAAGGGTCGTAAGTAACCCCAAATCTCAAGATGCTAAGCTTGTGATGGTCGTAAGCCTAAATGAAACATTTAAAACAGTTGCTTGTTACATTTAATAGCGATATTTATATGTGTGTTTGACTGATATTTGTGTTTCATGCTCATGCGTATAGTATCTTGTATTAGGCTTTGACACACCCTACGAAGATTGTTATTTTTCAGTTGCAGATACAGGTTACAAGGTAGATGATGGGGTTTATACGGAGGATTATAGATTTGACTTTCTATACTATGATGAGTAAGGGGATTATTACTACTTTAATGATGGAGTTGAGGTGTCATAGTTTAACTGTAGGGGTAAACTTAAGATTGTAATTATTTTCTTTGATATTGCTTATTGATGACATATGTGGTTATGGAGTCGCTTATGACTCCTATTGCTAGGTTTAGTAAGTTTAATTGTTATTCAAGCTATGAAACTCCAGTTAATGATCTAGAGTCCTTTAGTGTTTTACGAGGTTATTAAATTGTGAATTGAAAAATTTCATGTTATTATTTTGTGAATCTTAAACAAGTTGCAGGTTTCTAGATGTTTGACGTGTCAATAGAAGTTAGGGACACGTGATAGGGTTGTGGCATCTTGGGATCCGAGTTGTTACAGCTTTTTGTAATATCAAAGCTTAGATTGAGGATCTCTAGGGAAATAGGAATGAAAACTCGTAAGTGGATAGAATTTAAGTGATCAGAACTCATAACCCCTTCATCACAATTACAAATCATATGTTGAAACTCCATCATATTCCTTTTATCTCTATTTCTTCCCCCATACTTTTCCAAATCATCCATTATTTCATTAAAGTCCCCACCACATAACCAAGGTCCATTAACCAAATGAGAGATATCTTCCATAATCTACTACAAATATTTCTTTCCTTGAAAATCACAAAGAGCATGACATTAAGTAAAGTATCCAACAAGAGACCCATCCTCAAAACATATTTTAGAGTGGATAAAAAACTGATTATTCTCCAAAATAGAGACAATTAAATCCGCATTCCACCATAATGATAGACCCTTACTCAATCCCCTCAGATCCACATAAAAGCTTCCTGGATACCATAATCAATTTCAAATTCTCTTTACTTTAATTGCTACATTTTTTGTTTCCACTAAAACAACAACACTAGGGTTATGTTTATTGATTAGGTCCTTTAAATGTTGAATTGTCAAGGAAGACCCTAATCTTTGACAATTCTAAGATAAAAACATCATGGCTACCTTATGGTTGTTATGAGTCAACCACCACCACCACAAAAATTAGAGAACTTAACTGGAACATCGATCAACTTTAAGGTTTTTTCAACTATCATGCCTTTCTTTCCTTTTCTAACTTTACACTTCCCAATTATTTTTGGACTTACCTTTCCTTTTATATTTTTCACCAGAAATTTCTTCAACTTGTCCTCATTCTCCTTTATTTTCATTTCTGTTTTTATTTTTTTCAAAATAGGTTCTACCCCTACAAACAAAGGTCACTTCAAAGGCAAACATGATAAAGCTCTTGATAGATTCTCATTGACATCAACATGTTGTATAGGAGGCAGTGACTCCTTATTCTTAGCTTCTTGTTCTAGCTTACAAAATATTCTTGATGAGTACCTTTATTACTGAGTTAGGAAAAAGTATTAGTTGGTTTCGTAGTTGAAAACTCTATAAAGGACTTGATTGTCTTAGTTGTTTTAGGCTAGGGATCAGGGACTGTTTGGATGGGGCATGAGTTTGAAATTATAGTAGGTGCTTTTTGTTTAAAGATATCTTTGAGTAAGGTTCTATCAATTGAATTGGAAACTATGGATTGGACTAAAATATTGCTCATAAGGTCTTTCAAAGAAGGAAGTTCTTGCACCATGGAGGTATTATTTCCAAATGAGGATTTAGGGATTACATGTGAAGGGAATGACTTAGGTATGGGATCAATAATCTCAATAGGTTCTGTGTTGAAATTTTCTTTCTCATCACAATCCTTCTTAGCTTTGTTAATTCTCCTTTCGATCGATACACCAACATCATACACAGGAAAAGCTCTTAAGTTAGGGCCAAAAAATGTAGTTTCACATCTAGGGTAAGAACTCTATTTTACATCATAACCCAACCCCCTACATTCAAAACAAAACTTAGAAAGTCTCTCATATTTGAAACTAATCCAATACTTCCCTCCTTCCTTTCAATTTACCTAAGTACCAGCACATAATCGTTTATTGCAATCCAATCTCACTTTAACCCTCAAAAACCTTTTTCTAAAACCCTTCTCCGTCTTAATTGGATCAACTCCAATCACCAACCCAGCCAATGCACCCAACTTATTAGCGTTATTCAATGAAAAGTGCTCTAGTTGCAATCCATGAATCTGAAGCCAAAACATAAAACAATCTAACCTTATATCTTCAATTCACGATTGAAATTTCCACTCTTCCAAAATTAGACAATGTCCCATAATCACCCACGGACCCTCATAAATAATTTTTTGTGCAGTTTCATAACTATCAAAGGCACAAAGGAAAAGATTCACCCCATAACAGAGATCTTGACTTCACCATATGCTTTCCAAGCACATTTTAAAATATTCATAACACCTCCCTTATAAAGAGATCTTTCTACAAAAAATTTACCAACCATTAGATACTCCTTTTCATTAATCAACTCTATATTATCTTTCGAATCAATTATAGGTTCAGAATCATCAGTAATATTGGAGTGCAGCAGGACCTTACTGGAATTAGATGCTGTCATAATCAATCTGAGGAACCAACAAAGAAAACTCAATGAGATACACAAAATGCAACAAAAGTACAAAAAAAACTAACACTAACAGCAACAATAAGACGGACTCCAAAGTGGTTGACCTAGAAAATAAAAACGAGACTCAAGAAGTGATAAAATTCGTATGAGAAAAACGTATCAGAATTAATGATGGAGGACAATGGACGCAACATGATAAAATGACTGTAAGCAAACATAACCCAAAAGATCCAAGAGATTAAGCTTACTGGATCGACACAACAACAAAGATTTTGAAATCATACTTGATATCAAGTGCAGAATCAGTAGTATGATACAAACTTCAATTATAAAGCGCAGCAATTAAAAGTAATGGAAAGTATGGTTATAGTGATGTAAATGATTGAATATTAATGAAGTGGGTGAATCAAGGGTAATGAATTTGTGTGAGATCATGAAAAGTATGTGAAGAAATGGAGGTAATGAAATGTGAATAGCTAGAATATTCTAACCAACTCATATGCCACGACATGTGTGGGACCACTCTCAAAATGAGATGAAAT
Source organism: Lumnitzera littorea (assembly GCA_024138015.1). Classification (NCBI taxonomy): domain Eukaryota; kingdom Viridiplantae; phylum Streptophyta; class Magnoliopsida; order Myrtales; family Combretaceae; genus Lumnitzera; species Lumnitzera littorea. The sequence goes on along the minus strand of JAMXBB010000009.1, from coordinate 8,572,927 downwards.
TTTCTCTCTAAAAGCTATGGAGAGAGATCCCTGGATAGTTTTGGGGGTGTTGAAATTGATTTCATCGTATAATTTTAGAATATTTGGTGGTTGAATCGGTTGAAAAAAAAGACAGAGCCAAAGCTTCGATTGCTTGTTGTGGGTCTGATTAGAGGCTTGCCAGAGGTGATCCAATGTACGCTAGAGAAGAACAATTGAAAGTCAATGTTAGGGTGAAATTACAGAGGATCTAGAAAGAGCTTATATATGTAATTTGAGGATTTTTTTTAATTATTATTATTTTTTATTTATTTTGGCAAAAAGGATAAAAATTAGTAAATTAGACTTGCCCGGGGTGTAAGAGTTCCAATAACCATGTAATTTTAACAAAAACTGCTAAGGTCTTACTTTGATGAAATCGATCTAACCATCTCTTTCATCATTAATTTTATATTCATAAAATGTGAATCATTAAAAATATAATTAATTAAATGGTTTAAGACGATTGAATAAAAAGTTTAATCCATCACAGACGAGAGTGTGAAAAAAAATCCCATCTTCACAAGGAGGAGACCAAAATTGATAATGCGATCTGTCCAAATGTAAAATACCCTGTCCCAACTGCCTTCCGACAAGAAAATCTGCCAATAGCTGCTGCTGCTGATCATTAATCGCAGACTCTGACCTCCAAGGTTGCTGCTGTTCATTTTTTTCCAATACCGATCTCCGCTGATGCTGCTCAACGTTACTCGCATCTACTATCATCTGTTGCTGCTGATGTTCATCGGTCATGGATGCTGCCCCCCTCTGCTGCAATTTCTCTTCCCTACATTGTTAAGGTTTCGTAAAGATTAGGTAAGACTATTAACTTTGTTAATAATTAGCCCCCGATTGTGAGATTTCACCACAATTATGATTGAATCGCAAAACTTGAGTTTACACATAACATCCTAAGATATTGCCCAATTTTAAGAATTGATTGCTAAAATTTAAAATGTTTTGGTAAAGTTTATTAAATTTTGGAAAATTTTCGTGCTAATCTAATGTTTGGTGAACTTTTTCAATGTCATGTTTAGTTTACGAGAATAGATCAGAATCACTGTTCCATTAAATCTACCCAACTTCAACCAAGAATTCCATTCCGCCTTCTTAAAGAGGAATCAAGAATTCATTCTTTTTGTATTTATTACTATTAATCAAATTATTTATTTGCTATTTAATTTAATTATAACATTTAACATTTAAGTGTAATTTTTACAATTATTACTATGTATATTTAATTTAATTTCATTACATTCTATTTAATAAACATTACTGCTCATTCTATTCTATTTTTTTCAAATCATTTTTACATAATACATAAAAGTCTATAAAACGTGGAAAATCAAGACCAGATATGACAAGCAAAACTAAAGTTGCTCGTGTTTTCAACTTCCTGTTGTAGCTCCATAGTCCGGCCCCACCTTTATGGGAGTATCGATCTAGACCATCCCCTACAATTGGATTTAATTACATCATTATTGTTATGTTTCATTTAGAAAATTGTCGTCAATCTACTCGCCAATTTGGGACTTCAATTTCAATTGCCCTAATTGGAACTAATGCATAATGTAATAAGCAAATATACGTGTTACGTCTCCATTGATTCGATATGATGTAGTACTTGATAACCTTTTACGAAGAAAGTGGAAATATAGCTATATGTGAAGATTTAATTCGTGCTAAAATTGATACACTAAAAGTTCGGATCATCGGTTACAAAATCACTACAAGTTTGACATTAATGCCATATAACTTAGTGTGTTCTCTGCCCTGACGATTAGCTCTCTTGCCAAAAAATGGAACCGGACTAGCCCTAAATGACCGATTCATAAGCCTAGTTCTAGACTCGCATTTTTGGGTCTGGTTTTTTAACTTGTGAAGTGTGATACTTACAAATTTAAAAAAGAAAATTAAATTAAATTAAAGAACTTAAAATAAATTAAACTTTAAACTAAAAAAAATCAACCCAAGAGCAATGTAACCTTCGGTCCATTTTGTGAGATAGCTATTGAGGATGTATATTTATTTTATATATGACCACATCCAAATTGAACCGTAGAATTACGAATATTAGACAATAAATTTAAAGGTTAAAAAAAAAAACTAGTCTCATACTAAAGAATAAGATTTTTCTATGGATAAGAGTCTATATATACCAAATTATATAAACTTTTAGGATATATATTTATTACTTGTATTGCTAATAGCAACACATTAATTGTTGTGAATGTGAAATAAATGTTTCCTAGTCACTTTAAATTAGTTTTAAAATTCAATATTATTTAAATTTTCGATTTCTAATTATATATTTTATTTTATTGTCTTTTTTACATGATTTTTTTTTTTTTCATTTTAGATTTAGTGGTGAACCATCTGATCTGCTAGGTCAAGGGGTCGAGACAAATGGCCTACAAGACTAGTCCCAATCAAGTTAGAGTTATCACCCATGCCTAGGTCTACATGACCATGATATAACATAATGTTATATTTCATATGAAAAAATGATCAGAAATGGAATAGAATGAGGATTGGAATAAAAATATTTTTCTACGTTTGGAGAAGGCTATGGAATGGAATGAAATGGAATTGAATAATATTAAATACTTAAATAGTATTATTTATTGAAAATACTTTTAATTATTGTATACTACATTTTTTTTTAACCTTACAAAGTAAATCTAATTAATCATAATTAATGAAGTAAAAATATAATTATGATTCCACCTTTCCAAGAGCAAAATCGAATTCCCCATTAAAATCGAAATCATCAATTCCATGGAATCGTAATTACGACTTTAAAATATAGTTCCAAATAAGGAGAATAGGAATGACACCTAGAATTATGATTTAATTCCAACCCATTCCCGTGTATCAAATGCTACATAAGGATAATAACAATACATGTTCATCTTATATCATATTAAGTGTATTGAATACAATATGTAGATAATAGAAATCATTTATAGAGACTTATGCAGAATTAAAAACTAGAAGACTAAATTCGTTTTATTCAAGTCAACATTTTAATTACCTATAATATAAAGCCCACTTATCACATTGTTATTATGGTTCATGTAATATATACAAAAGGATTCATTGAGAATTATACCATAACACATTTTAATATAACAAGTGACTTTTAAATCTTTAAGGAAAAAAATAATGTATAATTAAGACACATACAGTCAATTAATAAATAGCCAAAAATTTTATAATTCTTTCAAAGCTTACAAGACCGGGCTTTTCTAGCCCTATAAACCTATCCTGATTTGCTAATTGTCATGTATAAACATTGCAATGCACATTGCGATTTTAATAGTTATATCCATCATGTCATTTCAAATCTGCATATGTTTTTATCATTGTCACCACCATTAAGGTTGTAAACAAGTCGAGTTAACATGATATAGTATTGAGATCGAGCTCCATCAAGCTTAAAATTTTGAGTTCGAGCTCAACTCAAAATTACACTCAATAAACTCGAGCTTGACTCAATTAAGCCCATTAAAGCTTTATTTCATTTAAAAAATATTTTTTGTTCTAATTATAATAATATTAATATTGAAACTCGACTAGTATTAATTTTCAACTTGAACTCGATTAGACTCGTAAGCTAGTTTAAGTCAAACACTATAAAGCTTGAGCTTAACTAAGCTCATAACCTACTTCGAGTCAAACACTATAAGGCTAGAGCTCAAGTCAATTAACTACTTGAGTAGCTCTAGCTCGAACTCGAGCTCGAGCTTAACTCGATTATTCTTGGGTTGAGCTTGATTGTTTTCGGGTTGAACTTAAGTAAATATTGAGTTGAGCTCAAATAGCTCATGAGTAGTTTAACTCATTTACATTCCTAACCACCACCATCATGGTCATGACTAGTTTACCACCACATCACTATATCATCATCAATGCAACCTTTATAATAACATTTCCTACCACCATAAAGTTATAACTACTCTACTACATACTTTGCTACACCAATACCACTACCCACAAACCTCATTTCCATAAACTTAGTAACTAGCAATCTACTACCATAATATTTCCACCCTTGCTAACCATAGTGTATTATTGTGGTGGTGGTGACTCGAAGAAGCTAATAGTGATTGTTGGTGGTGGTAGTGGTGCAAAGAAATTGTAGGTTATAGGTTGGTAATGGTAATTGTAGAGGTTGTATATAGTTGTACAATGACAATGGTAGTGACATTGACAATATTGGTGATAATGCAACGGTGATGATGAAGTTGGTCACATAGGAGTAGTAATGGTATTGTGGTGATGATGTTGATGTTAATGGTGGTAACATTATTATGGTGATGGCAGTAAGGTAGTTGGCAAGTAGTAGTGGTTATGTAAGGCATTTTGTAGGTGGTGGTTGTATACTATTTGATTTTTACTATTAAAGTCTATAATCACTTGTAAATGCACCTCTTTAGAATAAATTTTATTGTTTTGAAAAGCTAGTCTACAAATGTTTCGATTGCGCAAATGTAGTACAGTAGGTAAAATAGGTGGTTCTAATCAATAGGGAACTTATGGCTAACTATTTGAATTTAGTAATCTTACTTAAGAGTGATGGGTTACTAACATTAGAAATTAGAATTTCTCAACTAAATTAATTAACTTTAAAGGATTAACTAAGAGTTACTCGATGTGATTAAAGTGTGGATTCATAATTTTATTGTCTACATATTGATAGGTTTATATTGAATGAGTTTCTATTAAATTGATTAGAACCTACTTCCCTTTTGAATAGCTGAATTTTGTAGCATTAAGTAAATAACTAATCCCTCTTACAACTTAGCTAGTTAATTAGAATTTGTGACTTAAGTACGTATATGTGTCCAATATTTCACAACTTCAATAACATAAAGCACATTAATTCTAGAAATTTAATAAAAACACATGTATCCATATTGGTTAAGCAATTGATAGATATAGTTCACTCGCACTATCAAATTCCTTTCAAGGGTTCAATGTTCTAAGTAACACAAAACTTATTGATCAAACAAAGAACTTACATGAACAATGCATTAAAATAGTCAAGACGTCCATTTCTTCATACTCGTTATGTAAATGATATATTAATTAACTCAAATCTATTTAATAATCACAATCCCAATAAAATAAGCTTAGGTCATGATTAAAAATGAAAGCAGAAAAATCCCAATCCATTTAAAGAAAAATAACAAGGAATAAATAAAACTCGATAAATACTTATCAACAATATTATACCAAGCTATAACAAAACCATGACTCTATTTCCAAGTACTTTAAGAGTCAAAATCTATGTTAAAAATACTAGCTATAAGTTAAAAGATCTATGAAAATGGTATACTTTACGAAAATGAAAGAAAACTTAGAGAAAAAAAATAAAGGTTGCATTTAAATTCACAAAGTTAACATTTGTTTTAGGTTGCATGTTGTTCGTGTAGTTAGGGAGGCTATGCATGTAACGTCCACCTCTCAAAGTGTCTACTTAAACTTTTTTATTCCCCTCAACTCTTAGTGCTTGAGAGATGGTTTGTTGAGGATAAGGCTAAACCTGTAAGTGACCTATCAACTCAATTGCACAAGCATAAGAATCTTGAAATCATTAATAATAGAAAATACAGTAGAACTATATAAAAATAAGCCTCATTCAAAGTATCACAGTTCAACTTTTCTATACAACATATAACCAATCCAGAACTACACCTTTATATTCATAACCTTTACATAGGAAACCATATAATATAACACGACGATCTTTAAGGCTATACCTAAAAACTTGATATCAAACCCTATAGCTAATCACTATCATTTACCTAGCCTAACATCCAAATCAATTCTTGCTTAATCTTCAGTACCTAAGGTTAGGTAAATTAATGCCTTACTCAAGTTTTTAAACCAAGTGAGCACAAAAAAAAGCTGTAACACATAAACAACAATAACTAAGTACACATAAACATATAATAAAAAACTTAGCATACACAATCATATAATTAACAACCTGGTATGTCCAATTACCCACTTGGGAGGCAAGCACATGTGCAACAATTTATGTATCATGCAAATACCATGCTAATGGATATGACTTACATAGGTATCAATAACCTAACCTAACTCAACCTTCATCTGATTAGTCAACATTATTAGACATCTCGATATAAAGTACAAGAAATTAGGGTAACATAGAGATGCCTTAGAGTAAGACCCCTAAAATAATCTCAGACCAATTGAAACCACATGAAGTGGTCAAAATCAGTTAAATAATGCACTTCTATATACTGAAAAACACAACCCAGTAAGATTTCAATTTCAGAAAGTCTAACCTATAGGTCCTTTTCATACTGTATCATGCATGTAAGCAAACAACATATTCAACCAACCTAAGTACAATTTTCAAGTTATGTAGCATAAGCAATACCATCCCATTTTAGCATCTAGCCTTGCTTTCATTTTCATAATCAAGTGTTGCATTCATAAGTGTAGTATTGAATGGATGTCACAACTTAAATACAATTCCAGTCATCTTATCATTCAATCAAGAATTCATTGATGTATCTCAAGTATCCATAGTTTTCAAGGTTTGCCAAGTCACAATCATGACAAATCAATGGTCATCATATCATAGCCAATATGACACACATTCTTAGCAACCAAACATAATTGTGCAAGTAAGCTCAACTAAATCACGGTTTAATATATTACAATCTATTTTCTCAATACATAATACTATTCCAAGCAATAGTTCATAATGAGCAATAGTATTCCATAGTATAAATGTCTTAAACCATGAGAAATACTCAAATGAACCTCATAGCTACATGCAACAAACAAGCAAGTGGCCTACATTCTTTTGGCCACTATGAAAACATAGAACAACCAAGCAAGGGACTCTCTTGAATTATTACTTATCCCCATTATTCATTATGAATATCTTCACCTACAATATTCACACACATCATAGGATAATTAATTTATTAACTTTCCAATTACAATAACAATAACTATTATATATCGCAAATCAATTATATAACTAAAATGTATTAATTGTAACTTCTATTTTTAATTTGATTTTAACAAATATATATCATCACGATCATTATTCCAAGATTTATATAAAATTGAAAATCATAGCCAAATTACAAAAATTCCCCTTTTTTTATTATCAAGTTAATCGTACATTATAACTTCATAATTAATCCAAATCATGCTTAATTCATCATCAATTCTCAAAAAACAAAACTTATCATGTCATGAAATTTAATAAAAACACCAATTTGAAATTATAACCACTATCAATTCAACTTATAATTACTGAATTACATTAATATATAACTAATTACTAGGTACTTAAGCAATAACTAGCATACTAATCCAAATAATTCTAAAAAAAATCTATAAGCTCTTAAAAATTATATAGTTTTAGGTTAATTAATCACAAATATCAAATCTCTCCATGAAATACATTTTCTAAAATATCAACTATAGGCTTAATTTTTATAAAAATTAGCTTAAATTATATAAATAATCAAATTTGATTAGAAATTTGAAAATAGACACTCCTAATATCATCATGAATTCCTAGAAATCATGTAAAGTAAGATTCATCAAATAATTCTAGTGAAAACTCATGATTTCCTTAAATTGAAAAATAGGTAGATCAATAAAATAATTATAATGAATATCAAAACCTTGTCCTATCTAAAAATCTTTAGTATGCAAATTAAATATAAGTTTAGGAGTTTAAAAATCAAGAACTGGCTTGAAACAATAGTATCTATTGTTTCAAGAATTTAATTTAATTATCGCCTAAACACAGCATTTTCTTAAGAATCATATATTTCCACTCTTAGTTTCATGAAAAGAAAAAAAAAACTACATTAATTGTCTTTTCAAGACAAAACAGCTCTTATGCTTATGGATCATGCAAATGTGCTATAAGAATCCATCTGTCTTTATGAGGATACTTTCAACTCCTTCCTTCACATGAAAATAACCTTAGAATAAATTTTTTTCAGATTTATTTAAGGTCATTAGATATTTTTAGAAAATAAAAGATTTTACCATTGAAAAATATGGCATGGTTGATGAGTTCCTGATTATATATATTTTATATGGTGATTTTTTATGAGTTTTCCTTGATATTTGCATTTATTTTTAGATAATGATACTTAACTAAGTAAGATTTTGTTTTTTAGGTTTTGAAATAATCCAAGCAAGAGAACGAGAAGGTAGAAACAAGTTTTACTCAATTCGAAGCTAAAAATGAATAAAGATTTAAATATCGATACAATCAAACGACATAGCTGTATCATTTTCAAACAAATTTAGAGCTTATTTTCAAGTATCATAGTTAAGTACACGACCAAACAACACGATTATGTCCTTAGTTATATCATGTTTAGTTTTGAAAGAAAAAAAAAAAAGAAGAAGAAGAAAACGTGAATCACAATGTAGTACACGACTAAGGAATACGATTGTGTCCCCAATCGTATCGTTTGCAGCTGCCATATTTTTATGACTTCCTATATAAAGCTTCATTAGGGTTTTTTAGACAGAATTTTTAACACGACTTTTTGAGATTTTTCCAAGTCAAGAACACTTAAGAGAGTAAAGCAAAAAGAAGACTTCAAGATTCAAACTTTTATAAATTTCATGATTCTTTCTTCTATTTCCTTATATTCTTTGATTTTAAATTGTTATTTTACGATGTGTAAAGAGTAAATTTTTAATATCTAGGTCTTATAAACCGAGATCTCATATGTAACAATTGGTTAATTTAGATCTAGTAAAAATTTTTATTCTTTTTTAATCTATTATGTGTGCTTGCATGTTTTAGATTAATAATTCTATAGGTTATTAATTTAAATATAATATTATATAAGAAGATCGAGAGATTTATTGTATAATTAGATATAGCATAACTGATGAGAGTTTGTGCAATATTAGAGATAATATTTTCTTGAAAATTATTTTTAAGAGAATTCAGTGTATGATCAATGCAGTCTTAGATTACGCTACGAGGAAAAGATTCTCTTAAATAATCTAGAGACTAAGATTAATAAGCTTGAGGAAGTTATTAACTTTAAAAAATAGTTCTCCTAGTCAAGAAGAAATTAAAAATTAAATTAGATTATTTTTAAAGAAAGTTGCATGCGTAGATTTGTGGAATCAAGATCTAAGTATGTCATTGAGTCTTGAATTTAATCTTTAATATTTTGCTTTCTTGTTTATTTCTTGGTTAATTATTAAATTAATTAGTTGATGCAATTATAGTTTAAAGAATTGAGTTCTTGAATTGAATTTGTTCGATTAAATAATAGAGCTAAAGTTAATACTAATATTCGGGGTCTCTAAGGGATTGACTTAAACTCGCATCCACTATATTAGAATTTGATAGGTGCGCTTACTTTGTATTAAGTTTTTAGTGCCATTGCCAAGGCATTGAGGTGGATACCATGAAAGTAGATGCCATTGTAAGACTTCCACCCCTAACTTCAATCAAGCCATTAGAAGCTTTTTGGGGCATGTGAGGTTTTATAGGCATTTCATCAAGGACTTCTCTAAAATTACTCGACCTTTAACTAGGTTATTGGAGAAAGGCGTACCCTATGTCTTCTCTCAAGAATGTTTAGAAGTTTTTTATCTCCTTAAGAAGAAACTCACTACCACCATGATCATGGTAGCACCCGATTGGACACACCCCTTTAAACCCATACGTGATGCAAGCGACTATGTAGTAAGGGCAATGTTGGGACAATAAAGAGACAAGTATTTTCAACAATTTATTATGCTAACAAAACCCTCACAAATGCTCAAGGGAACTACACCACCACGGAGAAGGAATTACTAGCAGCTTTTTTTACCTTTGAAAAATCCTATTCTTACTTGATTCTATCAAAAGTAATTGTTTTCACTTATTAATCTGCTCTTAGGTACTTATTGGTGAACCAGATGCAAGGCCAAGATTAATAAGGTGGATCTTGCTACTAAAAGAGTTCAACATAGAGATCAAAGACAAAAAGGGCACTAAGAACTTAGCGGCACTGAGAACTTAGCAACAAACCAGTTATCTCAATTAGAGAATCCAAACCTTAAAGTGCTCAACGAGAGTGGGATTAATAGCACGGAATCTCTACGCCATTCACTAGGTAAGTAATCCAAAATCCCCTTGGTCTGTAGATATTACCAATTTTTTAACCGCTAGAGTCGTACCACAAGGACTCTCACACCAGCAAAGGAAGAAATTCTTTTCTAATATGAAATATTATTTTTGGAATGATCCTTACCTGTTTAAAGTTTATGCAAACCATGTTATTAAGAGGTATGTACCATACCCGGAAAGATGGCAAATTTTAAGACATTATCACTGAGGACCTATAAAGGGGCACCATAATGCTAATACAACATCTCATAAGGTCCTAGAGGCCAGATTTTATTGGCCTATATTATTCAAAGATGCCTAAAAGTATGTTGAAACTTGTGACGGTTGTCAATGAGTTGAGAACATATCCAGCAGGGGATGAGATGCCACAAAACCCCCTTTTAGAGGTCAAAGTGTTCAATGTGTGGGGAAATGACATTATAGGCCCTTTCCCTAACTCTCATGAGAATAAATACATACTAGTGGCTATTAACTACATTTCTAAGTCAATTGAGGTTGAAGCTTTACCCATTAATGATGCTAGGGTAGTAAAGAAATTTTTGAAATGCCTATTTTCTCGACTTGGTACTCTTAGGATGATTACAGGTGATAGGGGAACATACTTTTGTAACATTCAACTTGAGCAAGTGTTGAAATGTTATGGTGTTACACATAGGATAACTACCCTATACCACCCCTAAACTAATAGCTAGGTAGAAGTGGCTAACCAAGACCTAAAACGAATCATTGAGAAAACCATTGAGCATCATAGAAAAGATTGGTCAGTGAAGTTAGATGATGCTCTATAGGCACATAGAACCATTTACAAAACCCCACCAAGAACAACACCATATCAATTTATATATGGCAAAGCTTATCACTTACCGATAGAGATTAAGCACGGAGCTTATTAGGCAATTAAAAGTGCTAACTTGGATTTTGAGCATTTAGGTACTTATCAAAAGCTTCAATAAAATGAGCTCGATGAGTAGTGAGCCATGGCATACAAAAACTCGAGGATATAAAAAGAAAGGACTAAGAAGTATCACAATCAACAAATCAAGCAAGGTTGTCAATTTAAAGAAGGAGATCAAGTTCTTTTGTATAATTCTTGATTTTGTTTATTTCCAAGTAAGTTAAAATCTAGATGGTTTGGACCATTTACGATCAGTAAGGTTTTTCCGTATGGGACGGTTGAAGTTATACATCCAAAAAGGAGACCGTTCAAAGTGAATGGTCAACGGTTGAAATTATATTTGAGCCGTAATTTTGAGCAAGAGGGATGAGTAGAATTCTATCTCGACTCAGCAAATCAATCATAGTTGCAAACATATTTCATCAAGTTATCGGTATTAAACATAATGCTCTTAGTAAGCAACCCAAGTCAGTTATTTATTTTCATTATTTTTAGCACTTTACTTATGCATTTAGATAGTTTTAGTTATTGGTTATATTAGTATTTGCATATTTTAATTTAATTTTTTTTTTTACATTTAATTTCTCGCACCTAGGATTAGGCTTAATTAATTAAATAAAAAAAAAGAACATAACAATGTACTACAGGATCTAGAGATACGATCATATCTTAGACCATATTACTTCTAGGCATGCTCAACATCATGATCACAGCGTGATATACAGTCATCTCTTGGATCATATTGTTGCCAGGCGACTTATTTAGTTGCATTACAGTAGAGTATACGATTGAGAGATATGATCATGTCTTTAGTCATATCATACCTACTATATAACTCAGCAACCATAGGTCCTTTCCTCACCTCTACTCACTTTCTATTTCACACACACATACATGACATCCTCTCTCATCTATCCTCTTTCACTTATGATTAAATATACAAAAGAACACACTAACGACCATAGTTGATCCACAATCCATCACTCATACCAATTCAAGCTTCCTTAAGTGCACTTCACTTCAAGTACTCCAATAATTTCTTAATATCTCTCTTCTTCATGAATTTTTTCTTGGAAGAACTCACTTGAATTTCACTTTTCTAATTGATAGAGTAATTAGAACTTAGGGCTCATATACAATTCTACTTAGTTAGCATGAGTTATGATGAATGTTGTTTGTCTTAGTAGTTGAACAATGATGTCCATGATGAACACGATCATATTCTTGAATTAGGAGCTAAACTTAGATTTTAAAAGACATGATTATTGACATGATCATGTCAATTATGATGCATGTTAGGGTGTGTACAATTTTCTCTTCCATGTTAGGGCTTTAATCTTTCTACAAATAATGTTGATTCTTGCAACTTAATTAGTTAAGGTTTTGAATTAATTTCAAGATTTTGCACTTTAGATGCTAGAAATTGTAAGAATCATCTGTTCATCATGCTTAGATTTCTTTGTGTAACATGGAGTTGTGTAATTATGTGACAACTTTTTCAAAATCTCAAAGAATAAGACATGCCTACCAAGTGTTTGATGAAATACCTCAATGTTTTTTCTTATGCTTTCTTCTACAATTGTGCTTAGTTTTTATATTGTTTGTTATCTTAAGTGTGGGGAAAGAATTGATGACCATTTCTTTATTCTAATTAACTTTTTTCTCATGTAGAGCATGGTACCAAGGCAAAAACTAGACATAAGGTACAAAAACAAGGCAATTACATCATCATCTCAACTATCGCTATCTCCTAATCAACTAACAACCATTGATCCCCCAATCCATCCAATATTGCATTTTTCATTAAAAGCCATTCGAGACCAGTTTCAATATTTCCAATCGTGTACTTTTGGAGATACATTATATCTTGATTGAAGTATTATTGAGGAACTCCATTCACTCGATCAATTTTAGGATACGGTTTCGGTCAAATTATGGGAAAAGCTACTAACGTTTCAAGCTCCCATTTATTATGAACTTATGCTTAAGTTTCTTTGCATAGTGCAAATGGATAAGCTTTCAAGAAATTTCAAACCGTAATGGAAACTACGATTTCAATTGAACAACTACTAACATTTAATCACGGTTGTTGAATTTGGAATTTACTTGGGCTTGTATTCGGAAGAATATGTGCAAACTAAGGAATTTCTTAAGCTTCCAATCAAGTTACCATATGGAGTCTCATAATACAGGTTTTGGTAAGATATTGCTCGAGGTAGATCTTATGAGGCTAAGTCTAGTAAAGCATCTTGCCTGTGCCACCCTAATTATGGCATTATCTATTAGCTAATATCTCATACAATTGCAAGGCAGGGGAAAGAGTACCGGTGTTGTCAATAAACTTGAGCTATTAGCTTTATATAGTATGATTGGAAAATATCCCATTCATTTGGCTATGTTATTAGCAAATTACTTGATGAAGCAAGCAATCAGCATCCACAAGCATGGGAAGATTTGCTATGGGACGTATGTAACCTTGTTGGCTCACGGGATGGGGGTTTTTACTAGACGATTGTTTAACATGATGTTGGTTGGAGAGATGAAGCCATCAAGGAAAGAAATATTCAAGAACGGACACATGAATTTGGATGCAACCGAAGGACATATAGATGTAAGTTCAAGTGCAAACTAAGGGTTAAGCAGTCAATTTGATCGGGTAGAGGAAATGTTGAAAACTTTGAGTACCTGTCAAAACTGGATGGAGTATAAAATGAGCAAGATAATGGCTAAGTGGAATCGCATTACGTGATTCTTTTGCAACGTGGTTGGATTAAATAATTTGAAAGTTCCTAATGTTTTTAAAAAGGATCCCTCCTTGTCTTCAGAAGAAGAAGCCACACATGAGTCGATTAGAGAGGAAGAAGTTAAGAAGAAAGTCTAGAAGAGGAAGGAGCTCAAGAGGAAAGTTCAGCTAAAGAAGTCAATGATGAAGTAGATGATGAAGATGTGAAGTTTGAGGAGGACAATGATGATTTTATGGAAGATAATGATTAAGGAGATGTAGCTGTTTCATTTTTATGATATGGCCTAGGATGTACTTTGATTTTTGAGACTTAGATTTACTTTGCTAGATTCTTTTATTTGCTCTTGCTTTTGTTTTTCTTTGTTTTGCTTTTCTCTTTTATTTTTTTTCTTTTGTCTTGATAGAATTATAGTTCGATTGCTTATCCATGCTAGAATGGAAGGTCAAAACTTTTTAGATGGAAATGTCTAGTTTTTGCATTTGCAAATTTGGTATGGGTTACTTCATAACTTATAGCTTTTGTGCATTGGCAATTACTCAAATTTATAGAGGAGTATTAGTTTCTCCTTTCCCAATTGTCTATTCCCTTACTCATATGAGTTTGCCTTAATTTATTTTTTTCATTACACAACTTAATTTGTACATTAGGAATAATGTATGGTTTTAAATATAAGGAAGAGGATATAGAAATTTTGACTACTTAAGAGATCAATTTTTTGCATTTAGCCTAATTTTGTTGCCTTATAATTATTTGGAAATTGATAACTTCCAATGGATTAAATTGAATTCATTTGAATACTTTATCTTTCATGAATGAATTATACGATGCTAGAGTTGATAGGTAAAATCTGTATGGAGTAAAATTATAGATTATTTAGCTTAGGATTTTAAGGACTTAGGATTAAGCAACATCACTGGTTATGAGTTAGTCATGATTATTTACGAAGCTTACTTTGATGTATGCTTTCCTCTTAGATGACCTTAAAGCCCTATAATCCTTAGTAAATAAACAAATAAAATTTGTCTTTTGAAAGGCCCTTAGAAACTTGAATTAGTTGGAGGTGGAAAGTGATATAAATACATGAATAAACAAATGATAAAAAGGCAAAATTGATAAAAATTTGCCTTGGTCCCTCAAAAAAGCAAGTTTGAATTCCATTGTCAATGCCAAAGTAAACTTAAAGAATAAGTTGATATGGATCGATCTTAATCTGTTAGAAAAGTAAGGTTCTTTCCCACTACCAATATGAGGGCTAAGTTGGTATAGATTGGCCTTGGTTCATTAAAAGAGTGAGATCTGTCCTGTTACCAACACAATTGTCCCTAAATAATGTGTTTAATTCGATTAATTTGCAACCTTCCTAACAAAAGCAGGAACTAAGGAGATACTTTAAATTATGGTACTTGGCAAAATTAAAGAGAGGATTGTATATATTTTAGCTAAATAAGTTCAAATTTTTACAACTTTTTCCTAATTAATGAGATGTTTAATTTATTTTTTAGTACAAAAATCCTTAATTAAATGATCCAAGTAAACTTTAATTTACGGAGACTGACCTGTGAACTCTAGTAGTTTGTGCCCTTTGGACATTGACAAAAATATTGAGTATAAAGAGTTCAAGAAGTTGTTTAAAGGAAATTCTTTAGAGTTGCAAGTTGAATCTTTTTCCAGGTTAAGTGTAAATTTTGGCTTTTTTCCTACCTAGTGATGGTTTTTTACTTAAGAATTTGTCCTAACTTTTCTTTTCTTTATTTACTTAAGGACAAGCAAATTCTTAAGAATGAAGAAGTTTGATGAGTCCGTAATTGCATATATATTACATGGTAATTTTTTATGATTTTCCCTTTATATTTAATTATTTTTAGATAATAATACTTAATTAAATAAAATTTTATTTTCTAGATTTTGAAACAATCTATGCGAGAAAATGAGGAAATAGAAATAAGTTTTACTCAATTTGAAGTTAAAATAAGCAAATTATGAAAGTTTAAAAATTGACACAACCAAATAACATGATTGTGTCATTACCAAGCGAATTTAGAGCTTATTTTCAAATATTACAATCAAGTACACGACCATATCCTTGATCGAGTCATCCCAATTTTGGAAAAAAGAAAAAGAAGAAGAAGAAGAAGAAGAAAACGTGAATCATAGAGAAGTACTTGATCAGGGGATAAGGTTATATCCTCAGTTGTATCGTTTGCTGCCAACATATTTCTATCACTTTCTATATAAAGCTTGGTTAAGGTTTTCTAAATAGAATTTTTTACATGACTTTTCCAGAATTTTTTAAGTCAAGAACACTTAAGAGAGTAAGGTAAAAAGAAGACTTCAAGAGCCAAACTTTTGTAGATTTCATGATTCTTTCTTCTATTTACTTCTATTCTTTTATTTTAGATTGTTATTTTACAATGTGTAGAGTATAGATTTTTAATATCTAGGTCTTGTGAACCTAGATCTCACATGTGATGATTGGTTTACTTAGATTTAATAAAGATCTTTATTCTTTTTCAGTCAATTATGTGTACTTACATGTTTTAGATTAATAATTTTATAGGTTATTAATTTAAATATAATATTATACGAGAAAATCGAGCAATTTTTTATATAACTAGATATAGCATAGTTGATGAGAGTTTGTACAATGTTAGAGATGAATTGCAAGACTTTTTTGAAATCATAATATTGTCGTTAATATTATTTTTAAGAGAATTCATTGCACGATTAATGCAATTTTAAATTATGATATGGGAAAGATATCCTATTAGGTAATCTAGAGATTAAGGTTAATAAGTTTGAAAAAGTAATTAACTTCAAAAAAAAGTTCTCCTGATCAAGAAAAAATTTAAGATTAAATCAAATTATTTTAGAGAAAGTTGCATGTGTAGATCTAATGAATCAAGATCTAAATACGATCTTGAGTCTTAAATTTAATTTTTAATATTTTGCTTTCTTGATTAATTATTAAATTAATTAATTGCTGCAATTATAATTTAAAAAATTGAGTTCTTGAATTGAATTTATTCAGTTAAATAATAAAATTAAGATTAGTACTAGTATTTAGGTTTCTGAAGGATTAACTCGCACTCATATCCATTATATTAGAACTTGATAGATATCCTTATCTCATATCAATGGTCATTACTAGCCTTTGGCCATCCTCTTTTTCACTATATATTTTGTCTAAGAAAGGCGTAGGTAAATGAGTATCTACTTAAAATTGGTGAGTTATTGTGTTCGTTTGTCATTTCTATCCAAATTTTCTTTATTTTATTTCAGTTCCAATTGATGGTCATAGTGGTAGTACTTTAAGGTAAGTGGTAGTCGACTTGATTACTTATAAGGAGGGGATATTGCAATTAAAGTTTGGTGATTTAGGAGGTGAAATGAATTTGTTATGTGTTTTTCTTTATTTATAGGTGGATTTTTCAATTAAGATATTAATAATTAATTAATTTTCTATCAAGGTAGATGGCACATCTAAGAGTTCCAACTCATCCTTAGCCGCCCTTACCTTCCTTGCTTTCCAAGTATTCATTATTTAATCATATAAGATATATATTAATTATTTATTATATAAATAAAAGGTAATTATGATCTCTAGTTTAATGCTATACATTTTTTCGAGTGAAATTTTATAATGACTCTTTACAATTTAATAATTATTCTAGGTATAGTAGAGTGGTATATTATAGATCAAATCCCAATCTCTTTATTTTTGAAATAATTTTTTGAGGTTATTAGCAAAATTGATTGTATTTTAACTTATTTTCCAAATTTGATTTAACGTAGGTGCTTCTTCTAACTTTTTTGGTTCACACTAATATTTGACGTCATACACAAAAAGTTTCTCGTTAGCGCTAAACTCTAAAATAAAAGTCCCATACATTGTTTCATTAGTTCTTCCCTTTAGTAAAGCATATGCAACTTAAATTATCAAACCTACAAGATGTAATTTACTCTATATGCCAAATAATTCATCTTTAGCTCTCTTTACGTATGGGAGCTCAAACTTCAATTACCAATTAGCAACAAATTGTACTGGATAACTTATATTTATATCAAATAAAACCCTCATCCTCTTCATCTTAGGAAGTGAATTATTGGGAGTCACTTTGTTTAAGTTTTGTGAAGTTTGACCTATGTTAGATAACATTGACCAACACTCTAAATTTAGAGGTTTAAAACACAAGGTTATGGTAGTAAAATAGTAACAAAACAATCAAACATAATTATTTTTAACTTTATGAAATTAAATAAGGAAACTTAATATTTTAATGGGCAAACGTTACAAGCTTTGTCTAATTATTATCTTTATTCCTATTCCATTTTATAATAATTTATTTCAGTTTTCACATTTCATATTCTATATATAGATTTTCAAAAGTTTACACTTAGATTGATGTATGAGTTTAACAACTTAATCATTAAGTACATAATTTATTTTGATAAGTTTTATAGCATTAGTACAAAAATTCCCCAATAAAAATTCCATTCATTAGTTTTTGAGCACATGGTGACTTCTTTGATAAAACTAATTAAAGATGATTAGCATATTCTTAGCTATTTTGATAAATCTATTTATTATGTTTATGCGTGGTTGTAAATTTTACTTTATGCGTTCTTAAAACTATTTATGCACAATCTTCCTTGTTTAATTATGAATAGTGAGTATATGTAGCCAAATTCACTAATTATCTTATATTTTGAATTTAATTATAACATTTGTTTATATATATATATATATATATATCTGTGTTTGTGTGTATATGTATGTATTTATACATAACATGTTTCGCGAGAATTGAATCAAATGCCAAAGACTTAAAGCTCTACCGTTTACGACAGATCCATCGGTGACTAAGCGAATTTGTTCATTTTCTAATGTTGACCAGCTTCGAGCGCTCTTGAATACTGAAAATTCTAAATAAATTATCTTGACGCTACTCATTAAATAAATGGTATAAACTGGATAGTTTGAATAAATGGTCATATTGCTATGGATTTATATGGTGTCAATTTTTGTATTATAAAAGCTACGAATATACATATTTCGCTTGCCCATTTTCTCAAAATCAATGGCGCTATCAAGTTTTATCAGTGATAACCAATAAACTTTAGACAATTGAATTGACGAACTAAATGGACAAGATAAAGCATCATGTGGTGAATTACAAAATTGAACCAAATAAAAAGTGGTAATTGTGTTTCTTTTTCTTTACCACCACCTCACCCTTACCCCTACCCTTCTTGTCACGATCCAAGAGGAGCTAGTCGTAGCAGTCACTATATACTATACAAAGGATTGCAAATTGAATTTCCTTACAATCAACAACCCTTTTATACGATATATAAGGCTACAACTACTACTAACTATCAAAAGTGCGTAAGCTTAAACAATATCATTTCATAATAAATAATAAAATTATAAAAACATAACACATGGTCTATTTATATAAAAGTTTATAAATACGAAGTCTGAAACATGTCTTAAGTTAAACCAGTATATCAATTACATATTCAGATCTATAAACTATAAAAAATATTCTCTAATCACATCAAGCTCCCATACTGACCCCGTGTAGAGCACTAACCTCGAGCGTGCGACGGCCCGACTCTATAAATAGATCGGCCTACGAGAGAAGACTATAAGGGTATAAACTAACTAGCTTAGTAAGATAATTTCCTTTAACTATATAGCAGTCGAGTTATACAATAGTTAGGTTCAACCAAATGAATGCATAACAAACAATATGCTAAACAAATACATATAAGTGACTAGGTATTGCATACAACTCAAATTTAACGCCCTCCGAAGTTAAAGTTGGAGATTCATTGGTACAGTCAGATCCGAGTATCATATTAGAACTTATTTCATAACGAAACTCCGCGTTTCGTATTTAAAATGTAATGGTACATCCATTACCAGTTTTATCAAAACGAGTTCTACATATGATTATAAGTAGGTTCATGCAGCCTTCATTCACCCCTAAATGAAGACCTCTGGACTCAACCCTTAGCCAGGCGGTTGGCGCCTTCAACGCCTAGTTATCCCGTAAGCAAAGGTAAGATCATATCGCACGTATGCATCGTACGAAATCTATAACAATCAATAATCAATCCACGTATGACATCTCGCTATCTCCGTGTGATGTGACTGCTGGAATTAGTTATGCAGTATATAATTATACATGATCCAAGTTAACTTTTTCTAGTCGAATAAAATTAGGTCTTATTTATTCAGTGATCATTCCAAGTCATAAACAATCAATTCCTAGTGAATCTACTATGCAACAATCATTACATTATTGAAGTTTAAAGTAAATTCACCATCAACAACAATTATCATGCACAAGCATAACCCAACCCCATATACATTCATTTGTCGATCATAACTTATATTCACTAACTACAAACACAAACAAGTATGGAATCATTAGGAAAAACTCACTCAGTCATAGTCAACTCAGGGGTCGTAGTAATCTGGTAGCAGCTCAAGGTCTATATCAAAATCATCTAAGAATAATAGAAATTTGTAAGTTTGGGAATTTAAAACTAACTAGTATCATAATTTATAAGGTCTACTTCTCCTCGCGTGTAACTTTTTCGTTTTAACTCGAATCGTTATGAACTTATAATCCATTTTTATCGTTTTCGAACGTATTTTCTCGTAACGAGATCTGTTTTGGACGTTGTGACTCACAGTTTAAATTGTGATATAAAAATATTACAAAATTTACTATTTAAGTTTAAAAATTATAAAATATTAATTTTCGCTTTTTCTTAATATATTTATGATGTAATAATTATTGAAACCATATGTTCGATATTTTTATTATTTTGAGCATACTTTTCCTATTTTTGAGATTTTAGCCTTATTATGATTATTATTATTATTATTATTGCCATTATTATCTTTATTATTCTTATTTTCTTATTATTCATCTATATTTCACGATTTATACACACACACATATATATATAGACTTATAATATATTTGATAACTTTTATAATTTTAATTTATTGAGAAATTCCTAATTTATGGTATTATATATATATATATACCTACTCCTTACATACTTATAAATTTACTTTAGTTTATAGATATTATTATATTATATATATATTTTCGGTATACTACATATATATACTATATGTTATACGCCATATGTATGTATATATTTATTTTATGAAAACAAACATGCTCTTATATACATATTCATATATTCATGTATTTGTATTTATACATATAAGTTTTACATGTGTACATAAATATAAATACATACATATATATAACTAATATACAAATACCTATTCATGTTTTATGTATTCGGTATATATATATATGTATTTATATAGTATTTGTTATAAAATATATATACTATATATTATACATGTATTATATGGTATATGCGGTATACCACAATATATACTCTATATTATATATATATAT